>JAQFVV010000122.1:0-723575 GCA_028023455.1 Epiperipatus broadwayi
TTTAGAGCTGTTGGTAAGCTCCATCTAGTGATATATATATATATATATATATATATATATATATATATATATATATATATATATATATATATATATATATATATATATATATATATATATATATATATAACCTTTAATATCATAATTATTTCATCAGTACCTATTTATTTGGAATATACAGAATAAGAATATGATTGGGTTACTAAACAATGGTGGATAACTCAAATTAACTGATAGAAATAATAATCTACCTAGAATTAAAAATCCCCTATTACATTTACTTAGACATAAACTTCCAACAAACATTAAAATAACAGATGAATACTTGGTCATAAGTGATTTTATAACATTTTATAAATAATCAGATATACAAGTTAGGTAGTGGTTACTAAAATTTATTTCATAGAATAAAATATTTATTTAATTTCAAATAAACATATATTAGATTTTAGAATTAGTGCTATTATTTTCTTCACTAAAAAAGCAACAATTCTTAGAGTTATTTAATTATAAATGCAGATTTTTGCTCTGTTATTTGTCTATAATATTAAAATACAATTAACTTGTTTTTTACCAAGCTGGTAGGTGTTCACAGTAATGAAAGTAACAAAATATGTTTAGAACTAAATAATTAATTAAGCTCCCTATGGAAATGTGAGAGTGGAGATTAAGAGAGAGAGGGAACTTGCTTGTGAGGTTTATTGGAATATTAGTTTCAAAATAGAAAAGATAGTAATAAAGTTATTATAAAATATTGCTGCCACAAGAAAGTGAAATAAAAAAATTATATATTTGAGGCTTGATGACAGGAATGATGTAAATAAAGAATTTATAGAGAGTTGACTGCATATTAAAATCAGGTAAGAAATTACAAATAATTTAAATTTATACTTGATTTCTGATCTCATGATCACCTAAAATAATTATAATACATTAAAGAAATGATTATATGAGACATTAAAATTAAGGTTTAAATTGTTTAAAGAATGCTTATGGGCCTCAGGCAGCAACAGGAATTAATTACCTTAATCAATTCATTATTAGCTTTCTTCAGTTAATTGCAGCATCCATTGGAGATAATAGATCTAGTTTTTGATTCCTGCTTATCTGGCAGGGAGCATTTCCATACTTAATCTTTAAGTACATGATTAGAGTTAATAGATAGATGTGTCCAAGGTGATGATTTTGTGGAACACTGCATTGGAATGGCAAGGAAAGGTGAATCTTCCCTCTACTCATGAGACATTGATTTGGAAATATGACAAGCATGGATTAGGTTAGCCATTATTCTTTAAAAGTAGCTGTTCTTATTTCTGCATTCAAATTTAGCCCTATTTATAGATTTGTTAAATTATTATGAAATGATCTTAGTTATAATACCTTAGGCAATTTAAATACCTTGACCATCTGCAATTTGCAGACCAGAAGCACACTTTTGTTCTAGTAAGTTAGAAAACAATACAACCCTGCTGAACATTTCTCATAGGATTGTTTTAAAATTTAATATTATATGTTAAAACTAATATAAAATGTACAAAATTTTCACTAATGGGTCTTCTATTATATTTCTAAAATTATCAGATTTCTAAATTTTCTAATTGGTTTTATATTAATTAATTTAATTGCATTCAAAAACATATGGCATGATTACATCAGCTTTTTCTGACATCCATTACTAAAAATAACAAATATTTTATACATAATTTTATAAATACAATATAATATAATATGTTTTAATATAATAATTATTTAATAAGTAATCTCCCATCACTTGTTATATTTACATACCCCTTATGCACATATATGACTTTATTAATTTAAGATACTTGTAAATATCTTCATAAGTTAATTTTAAAACTAAAGCAAAAAAATGAGTTATATAAGTTTATATATTAGCCTATGGATGGAGTTTGAATTTGTTTTGGTGGTGGAAGATTGGAGAGGGCAGCAAAACACAATCTGACTCTCAGATTGATTGCTTCATTATTGACCCTGGGCCTAAAATTTTTGATCATACATTGACTAGAAATTTAGACTAGTGTAACATGTATTTACAAATATTAATCAATTTTGTAACTAAGTATGAAAGTTTTCCAAAATATATAATAATAGATGAAAATTTATCTTCAGTTTTTGAAATAATAAGGCATAATCTTTTAATTTAAAAATATAAATGCTTTTTAGGATATAGTAACAATCAAAGATTTAGATTTGACATTGGACATAAAATATGGTCACTTAGATTTTCATTTATCTATATGTATAAACTATTTATTAAATTGTTTACAGTGTTTTTAAATATTATATGTTTTTGGTACAAGTATCTAATCAATATATGGAAGCTACTATTGTATAATGATATGTTTAATCCTTACTAAACAAAGGCTTTCATAATAAAAATGCAGTAAATTTAAGTACATATAAAATTGACATATATACTAGAGTAGATGTTGTGTCAAAATAATGTTAATTGTTCTTTAGTGGAGTCTTATACTGAAACTTTCTATTTTTTATATTAAAAGAAGGAAATTTTATATTGAAAAAAGTAATTAGAAATGGGAAACTGTTACTAATAAATAATAAAAATACTTAATTTATAATTAATGAGTAAATTATTATTATTGATATACACATTAAAATAAATAAATATCTTAATGCTATCAAAACTTAAATGAATTTAAAATGTATTTTTTATAATATATATTTTAATAAAATAATAGTATAATACAGTGTTGAAACAAAGTGTAACAACAACAACACCAAAAAAAAAAAAACAATTCTCTTTAAGAATTTAGAATAGAATGTTATTACTTGTATTATATTGCAATATACATTACATGTTACCATATATAGAATATTAGAAAACTTCAACATTTTTTTCCATAAAATATACTTTTAGAATTAACGATAGAAAAAAATTATAAATTATTTCATTTAAAAATATTCTAAATGGCAATTAACATCTAAACATCAAATTGAAGTTACGTTAAAATTGAGTTATATTATGACTAGCAATAATATATATATCCATAAGACAAAAATGATTTTAATAGATTCTACACAAGAAAAGATTATTGAGTAGTATAAAGTAAAATCCATGCTGGTTCAAAATGAAAGAGAAGGAAAAACTTTTATTTTAAAATAATAATAATAATAATAATAATAATAATAATAATAATAATAATAATAATAATAATAATAATAATAATAATAATAATAATAATAATAATAATAATAATAATAATAATAATAATAATAATAATAATAATAATAATAATAATAATAATAATAGTTGATATTTCTAAAATTGAGAGTAATTTCAATGAAATTAAATTAGTATATTCAGTAATCATGTATTTACCTTGCTATGACATCATTATCCTGAAGGTGTACTACTCTAATCTTTTGATCTTTAAAATAATGTCAATTAGTGATTTGCACACAAAGATAATCGCTAAAATTTGTCTGCATGTCATGTGGAGATGTTATGTCAAAAATCAGAAGATCTTGGTTTCAGTTTTTAAAAAAAAAAAAAAACATCAACAAGATTAAAACTTATTTTGTTTTTTTTTTGTGTGCTACTTGAAATGGTATTATTTAGCCATCATCCCATTTTATCTACTATGTTCTATTGTAATTAGTATCTTTTCCACCAGTTTGAAACTCTTACAGTCCATGTATAAAATAAAAATAAAAAATTTGATATGTACTAGCGTATATTTACGTGTGTGTGGATATGTGCGCATATTTAAAATATTAATGACTATGCATATAATATATATGCAGTTTTAAATTTAAAATTAATAAAATGTTATAATTAAATTAAGTTGTGTGAAAATTATTATATGTGTGTAACCACTTACATGTATATGTGAGAGAAGATGTAATGCAATAGATTTTAAGAAGCATTGTAAAAATTTAAATTAATAATATAAATTTGAAATATTCTCAGTTAAAAAACTCTTTATTTAAATGCATTTGTATAAAAATTTCAATTCCTGGGGTATTCTCACACACAGATACAATAAAATGTTTACAAACTTAAACTCTAATAAAAAAGTTATCTGTTATTAGAAAAAAAATCTAAAAGTCAAAAAATCATACCTCTCCGATTAAGTTGATACAAAGCAAGTAGAAATTTACCATTAATTTTTTACCAGAGACATAACAAAGAAATAAATTTCAAAATATTTAAAAAAATATCCATTAATTGGAACTCAGTATCTGTAGTTATGTAAAATGGTACAAAATGTTTAATAATAATAATAATAATAATAATAATAATAATAATAATAATAATAATAATAATGATGATGATGATGATGATGATGATGATGATGATGATGATGATGATGATGATGATGATGATGATGATGATGATGATGATGATGATGATGATGATGATGATGATAATAATAATAATAATAATAATAATAATAATAATAATAATAATAATAATAATAATAATAATAATAATAATAATAATAATAATAATAATAATAATAATAATAATAATAATAATAATAATAATAATAATAATAATAATAATAATAATAATAATACCACCACTTTTTTTATCATGCCCAAGTCTAAAAAACATTTGTGAAATTATTAGCACTTCACTCAAGAATAAAAAAATCAATATGAAATCTTTTTTAGACTCTTTTAAAAGGGGTATCTTTTCTGAAATAAAAAGATGAACATTTTTACTCTTTACCTTATGGTGTACAAGGTGTAATTTCATATACAATTATAATCCCAGAATACATCCAAACATGTTCCAAAATAAGTTGCAAACCATACGTGAAAGAGACATGAAAATTACAGATCAATCTAAGTACATTGACACCTGGAATATACAAGAACTTATATAAAAGCAATAACAAAAAACCGTATCTAACATGGATCCTTGTGTCAGTTTTGAAGTCAACTGACACAAATTAGATGCATTCCTGCTTTAATTTAATTGAAGTATATCTAATTGTATATAAACATATGATTGAGTGATCATCATTGACTTTGTTGAACTGTTTTTTTTAAATACTTCCAGTTTGATAACTCATACAATCACTGATCAAATCATTGTACATATGTAGTTTTGTGAAACCAATTTATATATAAGAACTATGTTGTCAAATGTAACTTGTATAACCTTTTAAAATACTAATAAAGTTTATCCTTTGAAACATAATAATAATGATAATGTGTGTGTATATATATATATATATATATATATATATATATATATATATATATATTGTAACGGACTGACAAATAGACAGCAGATTGCCGACTGCATTGTGGTATCAAAATGTAATGGAATATGAATAAATGATGAAAATCATAATGGAAAATAAATCAAAGAAAGAAGGCCTTAAACATAGGCGTCAATAAAAATTGTAATGGACCAAAGATGTACTATAAACTGTTCTTGAAGAATAAGCTATATATTTAGGTTATATACTCATCTATTTCTCTAAAGATCCGACAGATACTGACAGCCAAAAGAATGTTTAACATTTCACAATTTTGAGATAGATAAAAGAATCCAATCACTGTTCTTCAAGTATAAAATGTTCCATGAACACTGAGATGATCATCATACATCAGTCTCTCTAAGATACTGCAACCCATAATAGTTTTCTGCAAACACTATTGCACTGCCCTGCTTACATTCAAGTCTTAGCGGCTACTATTTAAAAAAATATCGCCTTGCTCATATTTGGAGTCTCAGAGGCAAAATCATCGCAATACTACTGTTAACTGCTTCATGATAACTAATAACATAATTTGGGCTGGAGCAGTGAATATGATCAATAAGTCATGAGTGGCATGAACATATCATATCCTCAAGACAATGACAATATTTCCCAATCTATCATCAACACTTGCAATAGAACCAACCAAACTCCACAATCAAATATCCAATATAATCTTCAAAACCCTAGATTTTCTACAACACAAATTTTCTAAATATGGATAAAATTACTACTCTACAACTTAACACCATCAATGTAATTTTAAATTGAAACTAAGCTCCAAAAATGTGACAGAATGTTGACCCATCTCTAACCATTTACCCAAATTCATCCTATTACATTTTGCCGAAACAAGAATCCAAACATTCACAGAAAATTGGAAAGATCCAATAACACTACAACCAAGATGGATCTTTACTATCATTCAACCCCCATTCATTTGCCAATATGCACAGAATTCACCCAACTTTCATGTCAAACCATAAAATTCCCTAGAATTCAAACAGTCGTAATCTGAATAATTACTCTGTTCGGGTATAAACTATAAGAATATATCTAGCCAATGTGGGAAATGACTTGAGGTTATGATTTATATAGCATACTTATTGGTATCATCATATCAATATACAAATTATTATTTTATACCTATAATTGAATTAATGGGTTCATATGTTACTATTATAAATCATGAGAACTGGAATTGCCATCAATTGATTTATAAGTAATTGTTAGTAAGCATATTGCTAATAAAGGGTAAAATAGGTTTTATTAATACTTAATTTTGTTACTAAATGTTATGTTGTTAATGAGTAAAAAATAAGTCTTACCTTCACTTATGTTCATTTCATCATAGTCTATTCTTTTTTTTAACAGAACCATTTATATTTTTTTTTATTTCAAAAAAATACATTTTATATTTTGAAATTCATACATCTAAATTCTTTGGAAATTCCAGCTCAAAAAATCCAATGTGGAAGTAAAAAAAAATACATAAATAAAGAAGAGAAAACCTTAAAATTTTATAGCATCAGTATGTTAACCATAACAAACAAACAGTTACATATAAGCATAAAATTATGAATGATTTAGTAAACATCTTGATCAAACATGAGCATCTTCTTTAAATGGAAAAATTCATGGTAGATTGAGAAATGTCAGCATCTTTTATTTACTTCATTATCCAAAGTAGTGTCTTCTACAATCTATCCAACTCCCACAAGTTGACCAAGTAGTTTGGATAATCTTTGATTTGGCCACTTTCATCATTGATCTATACATATACAACTTCCCATGATATATGGTTGCCATTATATATATATATATATATATATATATAATATAGATATATAGATATATATATATTGTAACCTAGTGTTATTGACACTTGGTTTATTTAGCATTGTTTCCACAGGAAAACAATGCTATCCTTTTCTAGGAAATAAAAAGATAAAATAATAATAATATTAAGTGATTAATAAAGTATGCTATTTACTCAAGGTAACGTGTTTTAAGCAAATAACTAATAAATTTAGTAATTTGATGTCATTTTAAAGAAGAGCATGAATAATTTAATTAAATTATTAACAATAAGAGCAATTTAATATAGTATAAAAGCACATATTATAAACAGTAATTGATTTTGGATGGGTAGAGGGAGAGTAGATGAATATCTTGTCATAAAGCACAATAACTTCTGGTAAATTTTAAATTAATTTAGATAATCGTGTATATAGAATTATACATCACTAATAAGCATTGTTAATTAAATATACTTATTATTTTTCATTATTTGTCAATTTACTTGGTAATCCATTTAAATTATACGGAAAAATATAATTGTAATAATTTTTTTTTTTTCCTTTCCTTTGTTTATGTATAATTAAATGATTATTTTTCTGTAAGAGGTCGCTAAAAGAAGACCGCCAAAATTTGAAGAAAGTTTAGTCTGACTCTAGTTTTACAAGGAGGAAACAGTACTGAAATTCGGTAACAAATTTTTTTATTATTTTTTATTGCACAAATAAATATAAGACCAGTAAATTTTTCATAATATCATGAGTGGCTAATCCTATTTGATAAGATATTCTGTTTTCTGTGGCCATCCACCTATTTAAAGCTTTTTATACGCAAAAATGTACTATCTTATGCTAAAGTTCAAAATGACCGTATTGACTACAGCAATCACGGAAAATGTCATTATATTTAAAATAAGTAATATGAGTAATTTCCAGGAAATAATCAATGATTTGTTAACTTTACCTTATTTAATTATCTTTTCGAGGTATAAAAGAAAATTTATAATTTAAAAGACATATTATAAAAGTCAAGAAAAGTTAACTAGAAAATTTTGCGCTCTTTCTAAAAGAAATTGTCTGCTTTGAAAAATAATGTAAGCTCCCCACGTTAAAATAAGTTTTATTCACTGAAAATTATCTAAAAATAATATTAATGATCAAGAATATTTACTTATGCACCTGTATATTTTTTAAAAGGAAAATATAAATTTTCTCAAGGCAAATATCAGAAAATTTGTATGTGTGCATTTTACGGAGAATTCATTATTAAAGAAAAATTATAATTCCTAAAGTAGAAATAAAAACTACAAACATTAGTGACTTAATTATAACTATAATATAATATGTTATATTATACATCAACTGGAGTCGTTAAAACTTTATATCCACATAAGTCAGCTGCAGTCGTTATAATAATAGTATTTTGGAAAATTCGCGCATTATTTTATTCCTAAGCCAGCTAGCTAAAAATGATACGTATCGCCAATAGTAAAAAGAAAAGAATTGTATATGTGATCGTCAATCGTCAAATATTCGTCATGTTAAAATGTGTATTGTTTTCTTGGATCCCAAAATTATATCAGTTAATTCAAGGAAAAGTTAACATCCAACGCTGCTATGTTTTCTTTGCCTAATTTATTAATTGCACCAGAATGGAGGCAACTTTTATATAAATGAAATAATAAAATGTGTTTCTTATTTTAAATTTTGCTTCGTGAACTACGAACGGATCAAGTTCTTCATCTAGATAAATTGCCCAACGGAAAAACATTTTTCTAGTGAGATAATAATCACTTGTTAAGTAATGATTTTTTTTACTAATTTGTAAAATTATGTGTATTTTTTTTTATATCAACAGGTGAAAGGCTGTATAGTCAAGTAATATTTAAATGACCTTGTAATCATAAAGGTATGTTTTCATGTAATTATTCTAGGTTAAATTTATATTTGACATGGAAATTTTTTTTTTATAAAATGTGTTTACTTATGATATGCATTATGGGTATAAATTTATATGTTAGATGCATAAAGGAAGAAAAATTCAGATACTTAATAGGTAAAATATCTAGTTAAAATTATCAGAAGTAATTAAAGAGAAGTGCTATACAGGATATTACTTATTTAAAGTTTGAAACAAATTTATACTATGTTAATTGAGGAACATATTCTCAATTATTCTTTATTAACGCATTCACTTAATTAAGTTCAAGATACTAGACTACCAATTACTTGTTGAATGTTTTTTTGGCAAAGGTGAAAATTATTATAGTTTATTCTGTGTTATCCATTGATTTCAGACATTGATCTAAGTATACCCCGGAACATAAATTTAGTGTAATTAGTGTATTTGCTTGTCTTGCCCCGATATAGCATCGGTATATGCTTAAGATTCGCATAAGTAATAACTGTAATGTCTTTATTTTGTGGGATGGAAAATGATCTCCCCAAAAGCTTTATTTTCCATGAGGGGAATAGATAAATCTAGTATTCGGGTATGTTTATAACCCAAGTGATCGCTTCTCAGAGTTAGGACGATCAGTAATTTAGATCGTATTTAGTGTATTTCATTCATTAAAATCCCAGGAGAGGATTATATTTGGTGTGTGTTCCTATTATGCCCAAGTAAGAGGCAAGGACCCACCAAACTATTTTAATGTAGTAGTTAATTCTACAGACCTTCAGTGTTATTCTATATTCCTCATGAGAAAATAGAGATAATTCCACCACGGAAGGTGTTGAATATTGTGTTTTGTTTAGAAAGTTATGACAAGATAACGGGTATATTGGAGATTAATTCCTCAAGATCCATTTAGTAAAAATAGCATGCTAGTATATATGATCAATGTCTGGATTGTGCGGCAGAATAGTGTTGGTAATCCACATGTAAGTCAATGGAGAGAGTAAGTTTAAAATTGCGTGATTTAGAAATTTTTATTTTGCCAATGGAGGGTTCAAATACTAGGTTTAATTCAGGTTAATGATTAATTAGCACTCACAATATAACTTATACTGAGGAATACAATGTGTATAACAACTTCAGTTGTTATTAAGGTAAATATTAAAAATAATAAGTGAACATTCTGATAAATAACCCATAAATTATAATAAGTTATCTAAATAAAAACTATCATTTAATTAAATAATATGATTATAAAAATCGTTTGTATGCATTGCCTAGAATCAGATTATTTTTATTTTAAAATAAATAGTTAGTTAATAAAGTTAAGCAGCCATTCATATAAGATACACTAAATGGATGAGTTGATGTATCGATAATAATATTTAATTTGTTATATTCAATTTGCATAAATGTAAAAAGAAGATGAAGAAGTAGTTCGAATCCAAGTCTAAAAGTATAGACGAATTAATGTTAGTTATATTTTGTTTTATCCATATGGGATCGAATAAATTGTATATGTTTGTTTATTATGTTAATCATAAAGGATAGTTTTGTTAACTGTAATAATAAATTATAATCTTGTTAAAATTTAATAATAAATTATAGTCTTGTTACAAGTTGTTTTGAGTCATTTTTCTTGTGTGCTAAATAAAAGTGTATTGGCATAATACTTGCAATACTTTCTTGAGTCCAACATAATTTATGAAATCTTAAATTCAATACACCAGATAGACAATTGTAAGCAGATCAGAATATTTCATTATATTTTTAATTTAATAAGAATTATTTATGGAATTGAAAACTTCAGACCAAGACATTTTGTTTTATGTGTGTGTAAAATCACTTTATTCCCAAACTAGTAGGTTTTGGTCGCACATTGTTAAGTACACCTTTAAGTGAAGTGTCTAAGTAATAAATCTTAGCAAAATTATTGTGTTGTCATGGATGATGGAAGGACACAAAAGCACCCTTGTCTTTTCATCATTCCGACTGAGATTCTGTATAAAATGGCTTTATTATTCAAAATTATGCATTGTTATTGAATATGGATATCATCTCGTTAAATATTATAATAGTTGATATGTGGATGAAGACACCTGGAATTTAAATAAGGTAAATGTTTCATATAGCCGACCAGAATGTCAGTCATATGTGACAACACAATACAGCTGAGCATTTTTCTTTAAAAATAACAGAGAACCCTGAGATTAGTGTCATTATTAAATTAAGAATTGATTCATTATGATCAATATTACAAGCGTAGCATGGCTTAAGAGATTGAAACATCTAATTGTATAATAACAAAAATATTGAGATCATATTGGCAAATGAATAAATGTTTTGTTTTAGTCAGTAATACTAACAATGACATGAAATCATCATCATCATTGTCGAACAGTGCAAGTACTTACAGCTCAGAGAATGTGTTTTGGATAGAGAAAGAATGTTAGTTTATTTTTTTTTTATTTATTTTATTAATGATAATTTTTTTTATTCTATCTCTGTCTGAACTGCATATCGCTGTAGCTGAATTATTATAACTAACCAAATGTCGAGCTATATATTAGTTAAAAATATAGGGTTTAAAAACCCGTCCTAGACGGAAGCGATTGGTCTTTCTGAATTCTTTTTATTGAATTCGCTCATTTATTTTAATAGAATTAAACGTCTTTTGATAGGTTAGAATATATATATATATATATATGATGGTGAGAATTTACACCTATGGATCATGTTCCTTGCCTCTTCAAAACCCATCTGAGTTGCCTTGACCTATCACAATGACTTTTAGCACATCTGCATGATTTTTTCATTAGAATATATATATATATATATATATTATATATATATATATATATATATATATATATATATATATATATATATATATATATATATATAAAATTTGTCCCTTATATCAGCAGTAGAAACATTTTAGCTATAATAAACAAAACATGATTAAAGTCAATTTTTTTTCTTTTGATGTTAAACTGTATTAAATTTAAAACATCCAACAGTTTTAGAATTACCAAACACTTGATTATGTGAATGAATATTTTATTACATATTTTTATAGCAAATAGTTCAATATAATTATCAATATAATAAAAAAATATTAGTCTCTATTATTCTTTAATTTGATTTTTTTTTTTAATTTTCATAGTTTATACAAAAGTTCAATCCCAATGGATGTATAATGATATTCCTTCATTTCAATTTTTTTACATATATAGATCAAATCAAAAAAAAAACTTTTAGTTCCATGCATCTTTGTTCTTTGTTTAAAATGCTGAAAACATTTTACCAAAATATGATAGTCAAAATATCTGAATTGCTGTCATTAACGAATATAAAAACAAAAAAAATATTGCATATAACTTTCTCTATATGTTTTTAAACTTTCCAGCCATTAAAGAACAAACAAAACAAAGTTGTTATTGTTGTTATGGTTACATTGTACTCATCAGGTTTTCTCTCCACTTTGCATTACAATACTAAGTTATAAATTCTTTTTTTTTTTTTTTAGTTTTATTTTTTATAAAACTTTTTCAATTGTTCTGTCAAATTTGTTATTTTAAATTAATAATAAAATTAAATTTAATAACAAAATTTATGATTTTGTTTCAAGCATTTTTAGTTCATTAAACTACAATATATTTTTTATTCATACCATTATATATCATAAATTTGAATTGTTCAATAGATGTATTAATTTATAAATCAGCACATCTATGTATATATTTAAGTTCAAATGCATTTAATGGTAAAGATAGGAATGAGATTTATAGTGATCTTTACAATTCCCCCATTCCAAAAAGGTTAAAAGTTTAATCTCTTTGAACTTTTGACATTTTCTGGAATAGAAACATATTTATATTCAATGTCTCATCACCATAGAGGGTTCTTTTCCTTGTCATATCATAAAAATATTATTTGTAATTATCTATCTCTTTCTCCTTGTCAGTCAGTTTACTAAATTACAATTTTATATGTGTACAAAATTTGACCCATTTTAAACACTCATATCCAATAATCCCTTTTACTTTCTCTATTTAATTTCTATTTAAATAGTATTGTCTATCAAATAATTGTATCATGATGGAATGAAACAGAATCTGACCAGTTCCATACTCCTATTTATGCAGCATGAAAACTTGTCTTGTCAGCTTCTTGTCTTGCTCCACAGAGTTACAAGATCCTAGAATAAGCACACAGAATATAGAGTGTCCATATACATACATAGTAAGATACACCCTCATGTCACAGTCTGTTCTGAAAGTAGCCGATTCATGCTCAATTATGCAGTTGGACGTACTCTCACCACAAAACACCTTTTCCATTTTCACTAGTTTCCATGTTATCTCCATTCAAACAACACAGAAATGGTAATTATGAATGCCCTCAAAAATCCATTTTCCTCTCCTTTTAAACCCAACCTGCACTAATTTCCTCTATATGTTTTTCCTAACTAAAAACATGGTTTCAGACTTCTAGGATTTTACATCCCCTTTCTTTCTCCATAGATATTCAACCCAAATGCATTAGAATTAGCTGGTTTAACAATAACAAATGGACCATCATATTTAGGAAAAAATATATGATACTTATATTCAGTCGGTTTACTAGTAGGATGCACCCTCACAAAAACTCTATCCCCTACTTCAAATTTATGTATCTTTTCCCTCCTATTTTTATTATTCCTTAAATGTGCTTATCCGTGGTAGTCACTTTTGTGCCAAGCAAATATTGGCTTCCTCTTGATGTAGGTTCAGTCCAAGGGTGAGTTTGTATTTTTTAAATAAACGTGGTACAAGTTTATTAATATCAAGTTCACTGGGTGTGAATACGGTGGATTTATTCACACTCCAGTTAATGTAATTTGTTACTTTCTCAGTCTGTTTTACCCACCTCTTATTATTTTTATAAGATTTAACAGTCAAAAGTAAACTTAACATTTATATATATATATATACTCACTTAACATTATTTACAGGGTTCAATCATTAAGAAAATCCATTTTTATGTTACATATCACAATCATGAAGTCTGTCCCTTAATTTGTGCCTTTCTCTTTTTAAGCACTTTCATTCACATATTCAATAAATGTGAAGGGACCTTCATAGATATTGCAAAGCTTATGGAACTTGGGACCTTTCTGTTCTTTGCAAAGAGTATGGTTGTCTCCAATATCATATGACAACTTTCAATGACTTGGTCATCTTCCTGATTATGAAGAGACTTGTTGTGCCATAATACATATTTAAGATAAACAAGTGTATCAGCTTCATTTATCTTTTTAATGTTGGCTTCACTAATGAAACAATTTTCTTTTGTGAAAAGCCTGTGAGCATATAATAGCCTTTCTTGGATCATACAATGTTCATTGACCTTGTATTTAGAGCAAACTTTTTGTTTTGAACATTGGATGCTTGCATTAACCTGTTTTGCTTGATCATCTAACATATTAGTTTTTATGGAAGTTACCTTATACCCCAACTGAGCTAAACAATGGGTAAGAAATCCAATAGTCTTTTCGGGGTGTTCATTTTCAACATTGTGAATCACTAAAATAGTGTTCAACTTTGCTTTGACCATCTCAAGCTCAGCTTGTAATTCTTCCCTAAAAGTGTTCTGCTTACTCCACACCATTTTATTTATGACCTCTTGTGTCTGATAAACTTGTTTTATCTCTCAGTCAATATGAACAGTAATATGTTCAACAAATTCATTGACATGCTCTTCACACATTACTTTCTTCTTGAACCCTGTGCTTTACTTCATCATTATCAGTTTGCACTTTTCTCACATTGTGGATCGATGGTCCTACACTTTTGGATAGTCAGTATCAACTTCCTGATCCTCACCTCCAATTTCTTTTCAATTCCGACTAATCATTTCCTCATGTCTTCTTGAAATCGAGATATATCCCCTTTTAAACCTACCTCAAATTGGTTGACATTGGCTCTTGTTGCCATGTCATCCAACCTAATATTTACATCTCCTCTGAGATCTTAATTAATTTGTCTATCCATCTCATTTCCCATATTTGCCATATTTGAATGTAACTTAGACTCAAATCTTGATTCCATGTTGAATGTATTTGTTCTCAGAGCAGTCATCTTCAGCATCATCTGCCTCAGGATTTGTAATATGATCGATTCACTTTCCCTAGATGGCATCAATTGATCCCCTAACATAGGAATCGCTTTTTGGTAAGGGGTCTCTAGAATTGGAATTATTGTTCGGTCCTCTTCTAATGATTGAATATGTTGCTGTGTTTTTTTTTACTTGTGTTTCATCAACTCTTTCATCCATGTTTAAAATGATCTGACAACTTCTTAATAGCATAAAGGCAGATATGTCAATATAATCATTATGAAACAGAATATTCCCTTATTTATTGCTTCTATAAAATAACTATATTTTTACAATATGGATATTCGTTGTGCGGTATCAGATTCCTCTTCTGGTTCTCTGAAGATGATGAAATAAAAATTAAACTACCATCACTTGTACACTTACTCAGTACCAATCTACTTCTAGATACAAATCAGTTCAACTATCATGATTAAGATACTCATGTCTAATTACTATATATACAATTTTTATATCACTACTTCACAATCTATAACATTGATGTTAATTCTCTGATTGCTCACATTTGTCTAATGACTAGATTTCCATTTAATATATATATATATATTGTACCGGGCCATACTCCCTGCGGAATTCTTTTCCTAATCTTGCACTGAGCGTGAAGTGATCAAGATTCAACAGGTAAAGAAATGGATATCAATTTAGCCGATTGTCTGTACTCATGTGTATTGTAGCTAAATTGATAGAAAGAGTGGATTGACAGGACTCTTCCAGTTAAAAACACCCTTTAGTTGATATCTTATTTGAATGCCCGAATATTGAGAACAATGGCAAGTACACACCTTTGAAAAATCTATTTACAAAATAGACCTTTGCGCGCCACTTCTAGAAAAGAATCTAAAAAATGAATTTTTCACCCTCCTAGAAGGGTGTGTAATACCATATGTTCAGCGGAGCATAAGAATAAGATATAACACCCCGGTAGAGTGATATCCCTTTGTGGCTAGCTCAGTCACTCTACATCTAGGGTCTTCAAATGGGTAAGTTAAATGATTATTACAGGTATGTGGTTGATAAGGAAAGAACACATTTTATCGATATAACTAATACTATAAAAACGAAACAAGTTTAATAATGTGATTAAATATTTATTTAGTCCCAAATACCCTTTACCATTTCATATAAATGATGATATAATAACAAAATACTAAATAATTAATTATCCCAATATATATAGATTTTCAAAGCGTTTAAATAGATAAAATCCAAATTTAAATAAGAACAATAATAATTCCCTAGAACTATTGACAATGTTTATAAGTAATGGAAGTGGTCTGAGCTCCTTTTACCCAATAGAAATAAATTTTAATTTGTGTGATTTGATATACAGATATGAGATTTTCGGTCATACAGGCATACGCTTTTACTGATAACTTTAAATCCTTGTTATTGATAGGAAATATAATAATAAAAACTATGCATATTTGCACAATGAAATATATCACTAATTTTATATTTTCAACAAGTCAATGTGTTGTGTTGGCTCAGATACCCTATCGTACTCACCATAAGGTACTGTATCTATTTCTGTTTTGCCAAAGATAAATTTCTATCCATGTATATATGTGCAGCCCAATTATACTCTTACTATTATTTAAATATAAAGTTATTAGAGTACTTGCTTGCAGGGAATCTATAATAAATCAATCCCTTCTTACACTCATCGTGAGGTGTAGCAGTCACAAAAAAAAAAAAAAAACTTAAAAAAGATATCCGGTTAAATACATTTTTAGATATTTAGCATGAGATATCGTATTTACCGAATATAATAAGTGTATGTATGCATACACATATATATACATGCATCTTTGTTGAAAATACTAATTTGAAATAGAAAAATTCACTCAAAGGATTTAAGTAAAAGCTTTACCATTTATGACCGAAATAACCGTAAATTTATACATATGCGAGAGACTCTCATTTTTAAATGATAAATAATAATAACAAAAAAATATATATATATCCAATCGGAAATAGAAAAGTTAATTATTTCAATGTTAATTAATATCTTAAAATAAACTTATATCTGCGTCTTCATTCTTCTCCTCTGGGCTGAGTGGGCTTCAAGTTAACTGGCTGTGTGGTGACGATTTCTTCCATTTAGTAAGGCGGAACTGGTCATCCTCCTGGGCAGTTGGAATTGGCGTGGTCACATCTGGGTGGCTTAGGACAGAGAAAGGGCGGTGCACCGACTAGTTGTCTACCCCACGGTTATTTTGCCGGAATCTCTAGTATATTGCTTCATATCCTCTTTTTTTATATATCTAAATAGTAACGAGGATTATTTAATAAATTTTCATAGGCTGTCTCCAATAGTTATTCGAATCCACAAAGACAAGAGTTCTTAAAAGAACTGTATAAAAGATTTGTTCTAATGAATGTCACTAATAGTACTATTCATAAATGACTCTCAAAGTAGCTGATCGCTTGGAGAATTCTGGAGCAACGAACAGAATGACTTGCCCAGAATGGCTGCCAACAAAAGACTGAATCTCACTGCCCTGATCAAACTATATCAATCCCACTAGCCCCCTGAGAAGCATGAATCAGCCAATCCTTTCAATTTATCTTATCATTTAGATTATAACATTCCTTATTGATTACTCAGACCACTTGCTCACAAAATCAATTCAAAAGAATTTTTAAAAAGATAACAGTTTAATTAAAGCATTATCAAACATTTTGCTTTTGATCAGATTTTTGCACAAGCAATTAACATTCTTAGTTTACAGAATAAAATTAGTTTTTAGAAAAGTAATTACAAAAAAAAAAATATGTACAATTATATTGGAACAATTGCTTTTCTCTATTTGAATTTTCAGAGAAAGCCAAATACATAAAATAACATATCATAAGACATATACAAAAAGGAAATATAAAACCAAAAAAATACATGAGTTTACTACAATATTTTCTATGTCAATTTCATATTATTTAAATTTGTGTGTGTGGGTATTTTAATGCTCGGACCACTCCATTACTAAAATAGCACATTTATATATTTGTTGTGCTTAATATCTACAAATTCATAAATGTATCTGCTGTAATATTCTTTACAGCAGATTTTGTGCATGGACATTTGATAATGCCTGGCACAATATATATATATATATATATATTTTTGCCATCATATATATATCATATATATATATATATATATATATGAGCTAAATACTGGTTCAGGCCCCATGTTGGGCACCAAAAATGTTACAGACAGATGAATAAACAACATATAGCTGACCACATTGTGGCATCAAAATGTAATGGAATATGAATAACTGATGAAAAACATAATGGAAAATAAATCGATGAAAGAAGGCCTTAAATGTAGGCATCAATAAAAAATGTAATGGACCAATGATGTACTATCAACAGTCCTTAAAGAATAAGATATATATGTAGTTTATATACTCATACATTCCTCTAAAGAACTACAGCCAAAAGAATGATTAGCATTTGACAATTTTGAGATAGATAAAATATTTCAATCACTACTCTTAAAGTATACAATGTTCCATGAACACTCAGATGATCATCACATTTCAGTCTCTCTAAGCTACTGCAACCAATAATAGTTTTCTGCAAACACTATTACACTGCCCTGCTTACATCGGGGCTACTATTTAAAAAAATATTCCCTTGCTCATTTTTGGAATCTCAGAGGCAAAATCATGGCAGGACTAATGGTAACTGCTTCATGATAACTAATAACTAATAACATAATTTGGGCAGGAGCAGTGAATAAGATCAATCAGTCATGAGTGGCATGAACACATCACATCCTCAAGACAATGACAAAATTTTCCCATCCATCATCAACACTTGCAATAAAACCAACCAAACACCAACAATCAAATATCCAATCTAACCTTCAAAACCCTAGATTTTCTACAACACAAATTTTCCAAATATGGACTAAAATCACTATACAATTTAACACCATCAGTGTAATTCTAAATTGAAACTAAGCTCCAAAAATGTAATGGACTATCGACCCATCTCTAACCGTTTACCCAAATCCATCCCATTACATTTTGCCAAAACAAGAATCTGGCCGTCCACGAAAAATTGGAAAGATCCAATAACAGTACAACCAAGATGGATCATTACTATCATTTAACCCCCATTCATTTGGCAATATATATAGGATGCACCAAACTTTCATGTCAATCCATTATATTCCATAGAATTCAAACTAAGTCATAATCTGAGTAATTATTCTGTTCAGGTATAAATTATAAGAATATATCTAGCCAATGTGGTCAATGACTTGATGCTATGGTTTATATAGTATACTTATTGGATACATATTACATATATATTTCCATGTCAAGAGATACATGAATTCAATGATGTATTCTCAACAAATTATAGATAATCCTTGATGAAAAATCAATTAAAATCAAGAAATTTTTTTGTATGTTTACATAACACATTTCAATACATAAATATACATTTTAAAACACCATAAATATGATTCCTACACTTCCACTCAAGCTCATTAAAATAATAACACAAAAAAGGAAAAATACATAATATAATAATATCATCAACTATAGGTCATTCTTGATATACATAGGTCTCTATCTTTCATGCCATCATATTAAAAAAAATTATGATCTTTAATACCAATCTAAACAAATGATATTGTTATTTTTTAAAAAAAAATAAGGTATAATCATATCAATATACAAATTATTATTTTATACCTATAATTGAATTAATGGGTTCATATGTTACTATTATAAATCATGAGAACTGGAATTGATTTATAAGTAATTGTTAGTATGTGTATTGCTAATAAAGGGTAATATAGGTTTTATTAATAATTAATTTTGTTACTAAATGTTATGTTGTTAATGAGTCAAAAATAAGTCTTATCTTCATTTATGTTCATTTCATCATAGTCTAGTCCTTCTTTTTTTTAACAGAACACTTTATATTTTTTCTTATTTCAAAAAAATACATTTTATATCATGAAATGCATACATCTAAATTCTTTGGTACTTCCAGCTCAAAAAATCCAATGTGGAAGTAAAAAAAATACATAAATGAAGAAGAGAAAACCTTAAAATATTATAGCATCAGTATGTTAACCATAATGAAAAAACAGTTACATATCAACATAAAACTATGAACGATTTAGTAAACATCATGATCAAACATGAGGATCTTCTTTAAATGGAAAAATTGATGGTAGATTGAGAATTTTTAGCATCTTTTATTTACTTCATTATCCAAAGTAGTGTCTTCTATGATCTATCCAACTCCCACAAGTTGACCAAGTAGTTTGGATAATCTTTGATTTGGCCGCTTTCATCTTTGATCTATACAACTTAACATAATATATGGTTGCCATTATATATATATATATATATATATATATATATATATATATATATATATATATATATATATATATATATATATATATATGTGTGTGTGTGTGTGTGTGTGTGTGTGTGTGATGGTGAGAATTCACACCTATGGATCATGTTTCTCGCTCTCTTCAAAACACATATGAATTGCCTTGACCTTTCATATCAACTTTTAGCATACCTGCATAATTTTTCTATTAGTATATGTAAACATAAAATTCTTTCCTTATATCAGCAGTAGAAACGTTTTAGCTATAATAAACAAAACATGATTAACGTCATTTTTTCTTTCTTTTGATGTTAAATGTTATTAAATTTAAAACTTTCAACAGTTTTAGAATTATCAAATGCTTGATTATGTGAATGAATATTTTATTACATATTTTTATACCAAATAGTTCAATATAATTATCAATAAAATAAAACAATCTTGGTTCCTATTATGCTTTAATCAACAGGTTATAATTTGTTTATTTTTTTACTTTTTCATAGTTTATACAAAAGTTCAATCCCAATGGAAGTATACTGATGTTCCTTCATTTCAGTTTTTTTTTTACATATATAGATCAAATCAAAAAAAATTAGAGTTCCGTGCATCTTTGTTTTTTCTTTAAAATGCTGAAAACATTTTACCAAAATATTATAGTCAAATTATCTGAATTGCTGTCATTAACGAATATAAAAACATAAAAAATATTGCTTATAACTTTTCTTTATATGTTTTTTTTAACTTTTCAGCCTTAGAGAACAAACAAACAAAAAGTTGTTATTATTGTTTAGATTACATTGTACTCATCAGGTTTTCTCACCTCTTCGCATTACAATACTAAGTTATAAAATTGTTTGTTTTTTTTAGTTTTATTCTTTATAAAACTTTCTCAATTGTTCTGTCAAATCTGTTATTTTAAAATATTAATAAAATTAAATTTAATAACACAATTTATGATTTTGTTTCAAGCATTTCCAGTTCATTAAACCACAATATATTTTTTATTCATCCCATTATATATCATCAATTCAATCTGTTCAATAGATGTATTAATTTCATAAATCAACACATTCATGTATATATTTATGTTCAAATGCATTTAATGGTAAGGATAGGAATGAGATTTATAGTGATCCTTAAAATATACTGTATTTTGATATATATATATATTGATTTGTATATTACATATATTGTGAAACAAATACAGATATCAAACTTTATTTATATATATATATATATATATATATATATATATATATATATATATATATATATATATATATATATATATATATATATATATATATATATATATATATATATATATATATTGAATTAAAAAATATTATTAACATCTTAAAAAAAGGGGATGAATAAAAAGTGTTGATCAAAGTATATACTAAATAATAAGGATGCTACTGACAAAAATATCTGCTATTATCATTTGTCTGTGCAGTTTCAGCCTTTATTTCTTTATTGTTTTAATTAGTTTATTGTATTGATAATAACTGTATGTGTTCCATCACTTCTTGACTATTAAACACTGCTAGTTTCTGATTCAAAAGTGAGAATGATTTTTTGTCATTAAAACCATAGTCACATATTTATAATATTAAGTTATTTTAATATTGTGAATACTGTAGTTTTTATCATTTAATTCATTTTTGACTACACAACCATATTCACCCACATTATATTTTTCCTTACTATTTCTATTTTACATCAATGTTTTATACCATTTTTAAATATTTTTATCATATGAAATATCATCATGTAACTATATATATATATATATATATATATATATATATATATATATATATATATATATATATATATATATATATATATATATATATATATATATATATATATTACTTCTGGATTATTGTACAAAATTAGTGGGCATAATATTGCATTACATGCATTTTTGAATTTTCTACAAATTTGAATAACTTATGTAGTCACATACTGTGAAAAAACATCAATCATCATAATGTTATTCAAGTGCACTTTCAGATTGTTGCATACGAAAATGAATTTACTGTAAAAAAGATATACTAATTATGTACAATTGATTAACATTGAAAGGTGTCCATCTCATGATTGATAATGATTACAATTACAATGAAATTTATGAGGAAGTTTTTAGTAAAATTTAGATTCCAAGGAAGAAAACATTATTAATATATATATATTGTAATTATGTGTACTTATCAAAACATGTCGATTCTAAATTACATTTAGTATTAGCCTCAAATAAAAAAGACAAGTACAACTTTTATAAGTAACAAAAATTAAAGGAGTAAAGTAAACATGATTATTTTGATTGATCGTTCTTATTTTGGGTGACCTATAGATATATATTGAATTTCAAAAAAGAGATTTGAAACCTGCCTAATATAAGATGAAATTAAATTACATTTTCAGTTTTAAAAAATATTTTTTTATTAGCCCCACAGTCCTGCCATTTTTAAAGGATTAATGTAGATGATGTTCCAATATATATATATATATATATATATATATATATATATATATATATATATATATATATATATATATATATATATATATATATATATATATATTTAAAAAATATATAAAAAAAATTATCCTTTTTTGTATATAATAAATATGAAGAGTCAAATTTCAATAACATCCACATAAATTTATAAAAGATAAAACCAAGTATTTATCCTTCTAAAATTTATTTTGCTCTGTTAAACTATTTACTGGTTCAATTAAAATACTCCAGTAATCATATCCTGATTGAGAATTTTCCTAATTATCAGATTAAATCAAAGCAAGACAACAGCAAAAAATAAACTGGAGATATCAATGGTAAGACTATATGTGTTGGTATAACTATATATGCATGAAAAGAAAAGAAGACATTAACTGAGAATCAAAGAGTACATAAAGAGTAACATTTAATTAAAAATCATTGACTCAATTTAATACATAGAAAGATTCTGACTTATAGCACTTGATTCACATTACTATAATTTGATGACACTTATTTGTCTTAAAAATAAAATTATTTAAAATACTTTATAGTTTATTTAATACACATAGAATGAAAATTTTGTCTAGTCTGAATACCATAAAAGCCATATGCTTTACATATTTTTTACATGTTTTTTCGTGATCAAAGAAAACTGAAGGAGATATTAAATCACCATTATTTTTACTTTTACACGCTTGTATAACAATTCTTTTTTTTTCAATCTCTTCTCAATACTGCACCTACATTCCCCTATATATGACAGTGTACAATCACAAAAAATTTGATATATGACATTACTTTTCTGCTTGACAGGTATAACATCCTTAGAATTATTAACTAATTTATTAATATTGTTTTGAATGTAGAATGAAACATTATACACATTCTTAGATAAATCCTTAAAAAATTTCACTTGTGGATTTGAAATAAATGGAATAGATATCCATTATTTACTATTAATCTTCATTTCCTTTAAATTATTATAACTTTTTTTAAATTGGTATAAAGTATTGTTTATTTTTTTCCATTTTGTAACCAACATCAAGCAATTTTTTAGCAAATATTTCAATATTTTTCAGTTTATCACTTTGGTAACATATTTTTTCATTCTGAAACAAAAAAGATCTAAAACTTGCCATCTTACACATCATTGGTACTTTTGATTTAAAATTTATATATCCTCTTTTTTGCAGTGGCTTAATTATTAGTTTATAATTTAATATACTATTATCTCCTGTAATCATTAAATCTAAATATTTAATATTATTGTCCTGTTCCTTTTCAGTATTCCATTTCAAGCCATTCAACTTATTTAATTCATCTACAAGCAAATTTATACTATTAGTATTTACACAAACAAAGACATCATCCACTTATATTTTGTAAATTTTAATATTTCCAAAAGTACACATATTTAAAATAATACTATCATATGTAGATAAAATGAAATTGCAAACTTGTGCAACAACAGGCAGACCCATAAGCCAACCTTTAACAAGACTTTTGTTACAAGACTTTTACAAGACTTTTCAGGATTTTGGGAAAATAATATTGCTTCATTGTTTGACTTTGTAAATAGTATTAAAATTTGATGATTGATGAAAATGATGTTATTGCTTTATTGGATGTTACAAAAATGTATGGATCTAGTGATAGAATGAATTCCATAAAAATAATTGAACATGCATTAAAAAGTAAAAGTATTTGTAAGTATATGATAATATTTATTAGTTATTCTTTAAAATTTTTTAATAATAACATTGTTGCATCTTTTGAACATCAATATTATAAAATGTCTAAAGGTTGGTCTATGGGTCTGCCTGTAGTTGCATAAGTTTGCCATTTTGTTTCATCGACATATGAGAGTACTATTTTAAATATGTGTACTTTTGGAAATATTACAATTTACAAAAGATATGTGGATGGTGTTTTTGTTTGTGGAAATACTAATAGTATAAATTTTCTTGTAGAGGAATTAAATAAATTGAATGGCCTGAAATGGACTATTAAAAAACAACAGGACAATAATATTAAATATTTAGATTTTATGATTACAAGAGATAACAGTATATTAAATTATAAACCAATAATTAAGCCACTGCAATAAAGAGAATATATAAACTATAAATCAAAAGTACCAATGATGCATAAGATGGCAAGTTTTACATCTTTTTTGTTTCAGAATAAAAAAATTATGTCATTACCAAAGTGATAAACTGAAAAATATTGAAATATTTGCTAAGGAATTGTTTGATGTTGGTTATAAAATGAAACAAATAAACAATACTTTATGTCAATTTAAAAAAAAGTTATAATAATTTAAATAAAATGAAGATTAATAGTAAACAATTTATATCTATTTCATTCATTTCAAATCCACAAGTGAAATTTTTTAAGGATTTATATAAGAATGTCTTTAATGTTTCATTCTACGTTCCAAACAATATTAATAAATTAGTTAATAATTCTAAGGATGTCATACCTGTCAAGTAGAAAAGTAATGTCATATATCATTTTTTGCGATTGTATGCTGTCATATATAGAGGAATCTAGGTGCAGTATTGAGAAGAGATTGAAGGAGCATGAATTGTTACCCAAGCGTTTAAAAAGTAAAAATAATAGTGATTTAATATCTCCTTCAGTTTTCTTTGATCATGAAAAAACATGTAAATATAAATTTAAATTTGATTTGAAAATGTGAAAATTGTTCATGAGGAGAGAAACCATAATAAAAGAAAAATTAAAGAGGTAATTTTTATAAACATGAATAAAATGCATTTAATAAATCGACAAGCTGCTAACATTAAATTACGAGATTCATGGCATTTGAATTGATGACATTTGCTTCTGCTTTTGTTTTTGAATTTAGTGGCAGTTGGAGCAGGTTTAAAAGATTAACTGAAAGTTCTACTGCAAATTTAAGGATTGTTTGTAATAGTTTGTTAACCGTTAAATTTATTATTTCAATTATAATATATATATATACACAAATTTATATTAATATTATATGGTTATTATTTCAATTATAATATATATATATACACAAATTTATATTAATATTATCATGGTTATATGATAAAAATAAAGCCTTTTTTTGGCTAAACAATGCATTATTTTATTAAATTTCTAACATGTTGATAAAATAACATCAATCCATATCATTAACAAGTTTAAGTCATAATGAATAATTTTTACATCTTAAGTAACAATGTGATAGAGCATAAAATTTAAAAAAAAGCAATCCTTCTTTTATATATTTGATGACTGATTACTCATAATAAATAAATGAACAAATCTTTTATTTCCTTCAGTTAAATAATAATGAGATTAAGTGTAAAATGAAAAACAATCATTCTTATATGCATTTAATAGTTGATTATTCAGAATAGGTGAATTAATAATTATTTCCTTCAGTTTTATAATTAATTGTAAAATTGTTATTGGAATAGTATTTCAACCTTGTTGAGATTTATATTTTATCACATCTAAAATCAACTTAGAAACAATTAATTGTAAAACTAAAGAAAATAAAACTTATTCTGAATAATCAACCAATATATATGTAAAATAGATAAAATGTCTGTTAATTAAAAACAAAATTGTAATTATAATTGAAATAATAAATTTAATGGTTTACAAACTATCCTTAAATCCGAAGAAGTACTTTTGGTTAATTTCTTAAACCTGTCTCAACTGCCATTAAATTAAAATACAAAAGCAGAAGCAAACATCATCAATTCAATTTTTCACAAATCTGTATTTTAATGTTAGCAGCTTGTCAATTTATTAAATGCATTTTATTCCTGTTTATAAAAATGCCTCTTTAATTTTTATTTTACTATGGTTTCTCTTTTCATGAAGAATTTTCACATGTTCAAAATCAAATTTAAATTTATATTTACATGTATTTTCATGATCAAAGAAAACTGAAGGAGATATTAAACCACCATTATTTTTACTGTTTACATGCTTATATAAATAACAATTCGTGCTCCCTCAATCTCTTCTCAATACTGCACCTAGATTTACCTATAAATGATAGCATACAATTACAAAAAAATTGATATATGACATTATTTTCTGCTTGACAGGTATGACATCCTTAGAATTATTGACTAATTTATTAATATTGTATGGAACGTAGAATGAAACATTAAACACATTTTTATATAAATCCTTAAAAAATTTTCACTTGTGGATTTGAAATAAAATGGAACAAGCAAACAATAATTTGTCAATTTAAAAAAAGTTATAATAATTTAAAAGAAATGAAGATTAATAGTAAACAATGGATATCTATTCCATTTATTTCAAATCCACAAGTGAAATTTTTTAAGTATTTATATAAAAATGTGTTTAATGTTTCATTCTATGTTCTAAACAATATTCATAAATTAGTCAATAATTCGAAGGATGCCATACCTATCCAGCAGAAAAGTAATCTCATATATCAATTTTTTGTGAATGTATGCTATCATATATAGGTGAATCTAGGTGCAGTATTGAGAAGAGATTGAGGGAGCATGAATTGTTATATAATCATGAAAAAAGTAAAAATAATGGTGATTTAATATCTCCTTCAGTTTTCTTTGATCATGAAAAAACTTGTAAATACAAATGTAAATTTGATTTTGAAAATGTGAAAATTCTTCATGAAGAGAGAAACCATAGTAAAAAAAAAATTAAAGAGGCAATTTGTATAAACAGGAATAAAATGCATTTAATAAATCGACAAGTTGCTAACATTAAAATACAAAATTCATGGAATTTGAATTGATGACATTTGCTTCCAGTTTCATTTTTGAATTTAATGGCAGTTGAGGCAGGTTTAAGAAATTAACCGAAAGTACTTCTGCAGATTTAGGAATTGTTTGTAATAGTTTGTAAACCATTAAATTTATTATTTCAATTATAATTACATATATATTTTAATTATAATTGAAATTATATATATATATATATATATATATATATATATTTCTTATATATATATATATATATATATATAAGAAAGATTGTACTTTATTCACACTCAAACTCATTATTACTTAATAGAGAATAGTTCTTAAATATGACATTAATCTTAACAAGGATGAAAATTATTTAGTGAAATGTTGATATATTGTAATGGTAAAATAAATTTGAGTGCCAGTAATTTATTTCCACATTGTTTTGTTGTTTTTTTTTTGTTTTTTTTTGTAAATACATCAGTAGTTTTGATTTTGAACCCAAAATCATGATATATCCAATATAGAAGATATTACATGTTCAAAAATTATAAATATACAATTATCAATGTAATAATATCTCTTACATATCCAGTAAATCTTATAGATCATGATTTAAATCAATGGCATTAAATCCAAATACAGGAATGATGATGATGATTTTATGATCACAATCCTTCTAAATATTTTATTTGTCTTCAGTTTCTATGTAAGAAACTGCTGGTGCCAAACCTCCTGTAAGAGAATGTTTACTTAATGGTATATAAGATAATGATCGTCATCATTTGCAAATAATTATTATGAAACCCCAACTTATCGTTCACTGGTTCACATGTTCTCAGAGTTGTGGATATTTTTTAAGAACTAACATATGGGTGTGTGTTAAAGTTATAATATTTACATTTATAAAAAAACAAGTGAACTGGATTAATAAAACAATATATTCATTTATTAATAAAACGAAGTGCATGTAGTTTTATAATAATCCCAAATGTAAATTTTAAATCGGGCAAATAATAATTAAAATAATCTTAACCTGTATATATATATATATATTTCTTTCTTTTAGTATATTATATATATATATATATATATATATTTCTTTCTTTTAGTAATTTCGTATTTAGATATAAAATCAATCATATAGTCATTAATATATTTTTAACATACAGCTCCCAGATTTTAATTTTCCTTCTATTAATTCCATGTTTGTATATATATATATATATATATATATATATATATATATATATATATATATATATATATATATATATATATATATATATATATATATATATATATATGAAGTGAAACATAAAACCTCATTTAATATATTTCAGTTTAAGTTTATTCTCGTAATTCTAATTACAATAATTGATTTATATCTGAGTTAACTGTTTTTATACTTATGTAAATTCTAATTACTGAAACTGAGCGAATAAGATGCAACAGATTATAAAGTATATTAGCGCAATAATGAATGAATACATTTGCTTTCCACTGAACCATTTCTATTCAGGCAAACAGATCCCAATGCTTTTCAAGTCTGCAATTCCAATCATTGTTACTTATAATAATAATTCATTTTTTTTTATCTTTTTTAAGATTATAGTCTCTTTTCAAAAATTATAAAATAAATAGGGTAATAACTATTTAATTTCTTATATTTCCAATATAATATTTTTCTCTATAATTACTGTGTCAATCATCTTCATAAAAATTTTTAAATTGTACATTTCTTCACACACTGGATATGTAAAGTAACTGTATATTAATATTGTGCATATAAAATGATTATAAGTCTTCAATTATAAGAGATAGAGATATAATTTCATATATTTACTGGCAAGGGATACACACTCAGGGTGGTCTTCTAACTAATGTGCAACTTGTTCTTGCCTAGCCTAACATGCCAAAAGATATACGACTATTGACAAGCATTGGGGGTTGATAGGTCAGTAATGGCTGTCCTGGGTTAGCAGTATCGCTTCCCAGCTGATGCTATGACACATGAGAAAATGAGATATACCTGTATAATAACACATACTTATAACTTATAAGACTGATCTCATGATTTAAATCATTGTTAAGACTATAACGGACAGAAAGATTTCCACTAGGATATATAGATCAGATTCAACAATCAGCTGGTTTGATTACAATGTATGACCAACTTACACAAAGTATTTATGTGATGATACACCTATCTATCGGTCCCCAAACATTGCTGGTGCCATATATAATGGACAGAATGATTACAACAATTCCCAAACATTGGTAACACCAGATGTAAAGGGTGGTCAACTAACTTTCAGACTGTACTACTATGCAGATGCAGTAATATGGTGTGGGGATAAGTTAATATGCACTAATTTATTACCCCTTATTGAAACAATCTGCAAAAACCTACCAGGTATAGAATGGAAAAAAATTGCATCCAACTATGTTCAGACTGTGGGTCATCTGATAGAATGTTAATGAGAACCTGATGAAATGCTTAACCAATAATTGCATACCCTTTAATTGACTAACTCTATCCCTATTTAATAATATTAAATGCAATTTAGTTTAGTTCATCCCACTTTCCCCATTTTTAATTCATTATACCCTAATATTCAAACCATAGAGAGTATTGCTTTTGACTCCTTTAGCAGGTATGAACAGATACACACAGCAACACCTGCACCTATATAGAGGTTACAACTAGCATTTATTATATTTGTTTTATTTTCAAGCTTTTATATGATAAGAAAAATAGGTGTGTATGCATACCTAATTGTATATAGATTGTGGAATGTCAGGACAACTCAATTAACCAGAGACCAAATTAATACAAAAATCTCAAATATTTATTAACAAAAATAAATATCAAGTATACCAACAATCGTAATGATAAAAAATATAAAAAATAATAATAACCATATGTACATGTGTCACATGTGAACCTCTACCATATTACTAATTAATGATTATTAAAATCCAACCCTTATACCCATGGTAGAAATCCACCTATGTCACTCATTATCTACAAATCATAATTATATAGAAAAATAAACTCTAGTTATTTAATATCATTGAGATGCTGGCTAGCTAAATTACATAAATTCTTAGATGTTAACAACCTATTTAACAAGTTTTCCCAATTTAGATAGATAGATAGATAGATAGATAGATAGATAGATAGATAGATAGATAGATAGATAGATAGATAGATAGATAGATAGATAGATAGATAGATAGATAGATAGATAGATAGATAGATAGATAGATAGATAGATAGATAGATAGATAGATAGATAGATAGATAGATAGATAGATAGATAGATAGATAGATAGATAGATAGATAGATAGATAGATAGATAGATAGATAGATAGATAGATAGATAGATAGATAGATAGATAGATAGATAGATAGATAGATAGATAGATAGATAGATAGATAGATAGATAGATAGATAGATAGATAGATAGATAGATAGATAGATAGATAGATAGATAGATAGATAGATAGATAGATAGATAGATAGATAGATAGATAGATAGATAGATAGATAGATAGATAGATAGATAGATAGATAGATAGATAGATAGATAGATAGATAGATAGATAGATAGATAGATAGATAGATAGATAGATAGATAGATAGATAGATAGATAGATAGATAGATAGATAGATAGATAGATAGATAGATAGATAGATAGATAGATAGATAGATAGATAGATAGATAGATAGATAGATAGATAGATAGATAGATAGGTTTAATGTAGCTGGTAGGAAATACCATGACACACAATAGCATGTTTTGCTCTAGCCCATTTTCATATTAAAGTGCAATTTAATAATTATTTATAATCATATATTTGTATTGAAGCACTTTAAATATATTTTTAAAAAAATTATTTCATTATTTTTTCTTTTCCAATTTTCAGTAGACTTAATTCTCATTATTATTTTTGAAAAAAATTTAAAATATTCAAATTTACTCCAATAACTTTTAAAACAAGATTTAATTATTTAATAATGTATCACTTATTCTTACTTCTTATTTTACTTCCTTTCCTCTGAAGTTGGTAAACTTTTAATTACAACATTTGACTTTTAAAAATGTGTATAATTTAAATAAAAGAAAAAGTAAAACTCCATTTTAGCAGTCTAAATTTTACTTTAATCGACTGTCTATTGTTGTAGCAGCTATCTCTTTTGATAAGAAGCAAGATTTGTAAAAAGTTTCTATTTTTATATAAAATGCTGAGAACACTGGTATTTTAAACTGTCTATTGTTTAAATTAATTTAGATTTTTATATGTATTGTTTAAATACATTTCATTTATTACAAATAAAAATAAAATAAAATGATAAAATCAGTTTTATTTTCACACATGTGCGTCCACCCAATTAACTTCAGGCCATCCCAAATTCATTTAACTATAAATTAATATTCAATTTGAAATTATATACATTACAGTTTTTTTAATCAAATAGTTTATATATATATATATACAATATTACTTTGTAAAATATTGATCGTATTTTATTTTATAATAAAATAATTTATTGTGTACTATACGTATATATGTAATAATAATAACAAACAAATAATCTTTCCCATTATTAATATAAATTCCAAATGGATTGGGTTCAATAAATATGCTTGATCTTTTTAGGAATGTGTGCATTGCAAGCTACCCTTTACAAGACAAAACACTTTTTTTCCACAGCTCACTTCCTCAGTACTTCTACTTATATCTTAACCATTTGCAATCCATAAATCTACCTTAAAATGAAGTTGACTTCTGAATGAATAACTGCTTGATGTCTGCATCATTAGCTACTCAGGTGTGTCTCAATGTAAAATATTCTACCATTTCAAACATTATAGAAAAAATATTATATTATATTCTTTAAGAAAAGAAATACATATATGTTAATTTCTTTTCTTTATCTAATAAACATAGCAAAAGATAAATTTATTACCAGCTTTTATTATAAATAAAAAATATATTGCTAAATTATAATAATTTTCCTGAATTTGAACTCACAATTCTATTTTCTATTGGAATTGATAAAATATTATTTATAATAGGATGTTAAATAGGTGAATCCAAAAAGATCTAGAAAACTATATTTAGCTCCACAGCATATATCACAATTGTACGCATGGGATGGAAAATCACAGTATTAATTAAAAGATAATGTCCTGAAATACAAGATACAACTGGAAGAGATGAATGGTGAGAGGTGATCTTAACAGTAATATATAATTATTTTATAAAATATACTCTCTGTTTATATCATCATTAGAGTATCCATTAAATGGTATAATTATTGTGAAAGGTTGATTTCTTGGCTTTATATGCATTGTAACATCATTAGTCTAGAAAAAGTTTGCAGTAAGACAACATACCAAACCTAATAATCAAAATAAAAAAAAACTATACAGGTCCACAACATAGAATAATTTTAAAAAAAAAACTGAATAAATTATGTCTTTTATGGTCCTCTAATTCTCTTTAAAATTGAAATATTTAGATGTAGTCTATGATGTAACTTGTTAATTTTTTGTTGCATATCGAGGATCACAAACTAATATCAAACAAGCCACCATAGTGTTAGAGTTCCAAAATTTTTCAATAGAAGACAAACAAAAGATGGTGTAACTGACCATAATATTTCTTTTGTAAAAATTGAATAGATAAACAGCAAAACAGAACATTAGATGCATATCAACATCAATAGGAATAACATATAATACTCACTTGTCCAAGGACTATATTACTTATACAATGCTTTATTTTCTACCCTTTTCTAGACTTTACAGTTTTGATTTCCTCAGCAATCTTCTTCAGAACATTATATCTCCTAATCTCAACTTGTACAATCAAATTTTACAAACTCTAAAGTTTAATTGTAACAGATGAGATTAGGAGATATAATGTTCTGAAGAAGGTTGTTGAGGAAATCAAAACTGTAAACTGTAGGAAAGGGTGGAAAATAAAACATTGTAAAATTAATAAAGTGCTTGGACAATTGAATATCATATTATTTACATTTGGCAATACAATAGGAAAGAGAAGTTATTATCAATAGAAATGTTCCATCAAACCTATTCAATAGTGTTATATGGAAGTTGAAATGACAGTTTTTACACTTATATAAGTTCTAATTAATGAAGCTGAGTGAATCAGACACATCTGCCTATAAATTATATTAATTCAATGGTGAATGAATATACTTGTTTTCTACTAAACCATTTAACCATTTGTATTCAAGCAAACAGAGCCCAATTCTTCTCAAAAGTCTATAATTTGAATGATCGGGGAAGAGACCATAGGTTTGGAAAGTGATAAAATCAAAGCATGTAATGAAAATTTACATAACTGAAAAGTGATTTGAAGAACTCAGTTACCAACATATATATATATATATATATATATATATATATATATATATATATATATATATATATATATATATATATATATATATATATATATATATATATATATATATATATATATATATATATATATATATATACCAGATATGTTATATGACAAAATAGTTGTTGCTTTGACAATCTTAGTGCTCTCCTGAGAGTGTAAATGGATTCATGATGCATTTTTTGAGAATATGTATGTGTGGGATTGAGTAATCATATATGCATACTTTGATATTTATAGTCACACACTGTATATTATTGCTACATTGGATTTGATGACCATCCTTATTTGAATAAGACCTCAGATTAGCTCTTCTGGCTTTATATGTATACCAGTTGAGGATTCCTAGTATTATTTATTAATTGAAACTACATTCATGGAAAAAGACTCAATATATAGTAGTATTCCAGGTGTTTTAATAATAGAATTGGATGAATGTGTGAGTATTGTCACATTAGTTTTCAGTTCTGTTGCATGACATATAGCTAGGAACATATGTGATGATATAGCTGTGCATAACTACAGCAACAATGTGACCATCAATAATATTTGTTTTAAACTAAATATAATATTTTTATAAAAATAAATAAATATAACAACAAAATATATCCAAAAAGCATAGAAAAAATAAATGACATATATGTGTAATCTGTTTTAAACTCATGGATGCAATTGGAAAGATTCTGGTTAATGTTTAAAAATGAGCAATAAAATGTTCATTTCCCTTTCACTCTCTCATCATTATAAAGATGAGGTATTATAACATTATGGATATTGACAATTTTACTTATGCCTCTGTTAAAGCTATTTCCATAATGTGAGCTCAAAATGAGTTATTTAAACATTTTCATAATAAACGAAAATAGTATAAAAAATTATTTCAATTAAAGTCATAGAGTGATAATTATATTTATGTATAAGTTAAATTTAAAGTTATTTCTATTTTTTGAAAAAAATGGCAATATTGGTAAAACATTATGAATTTTAATATTTCAAATGCTCTAACTCAGAAATTAAAATTATATAGGTTAAGGTAATGGTTAATAAGTTTATCATATTACAAACTATTTAAAAACTAATTAAATTGTAATGGTAGAGTTTAATTATGGTCTATTTTAATCAGAACTATTATTAAAAGTAATTAAATGGATTAAGAATGAGAAAACTAAAACTAGCCTTTAAAGATAAAAACAAAACAAAACATGGGTATGCTGTCTGTTTTGTTGTGGTTTAACAAAAGGCTATAAAAAGAAGAGAAAAGCAGAATAGTATGTTTGTAGAACATGTAGAGTACACATTGGAAGCAGTATATATTTTTTTAAAAATCAATTAAGTTAGGGATTTATGTTCTAAGCTGAAAAAGTGGGAGTCTTTCTGAGTGAACTACCATATAGAAGTAAAGTGTTTATATTGAATCGTTTTTAAGAGAAAGTGGCAATTTGAATGTAGGTATTTAATTCCAAAACCTGTAAAATCTAATAAAATCCTAATAAATGAATGTTAAATATAGTTCTCTAAAATAGGATTTGGTGAATGGTGATCATGAAATATAACCAAGGTGCCTTAGGTAAATATTTATATAAAAATTCAAAGTTTGATCATGATCAAATCCAATTATAGTAATGTTTATACATACTGGCAAAGCACATATTACAGTACACTAATGCATATGGACATGAAAAGTGTTGTCTGTGTGTATACATTTATGCATGATCAGTCTAGATAAATCATCATCAATAATCATCATCAATAGCGACTTTCCAATTTTTATAGGATTAATATAGTTGTAAATTAATTGTAAATGAGATCTGTATTATATAAATAAAGTTGAATCCTCAGACAAGACGTATTGGTATGGAACAATCAATAAGATCGTTTCTGGTGGATGAAAAAAAAAAACAATACTAAATCTGTCTAAGCTACTATAATAGTGTTTGTTTATTTTTTTGATTAATGGTAGCATAATTATTATTATTTTTTTTTTAATAGCAAGGAGAATGGGTTTATTTGTCGTTGCACGTCAATACTTCTTGGCTGTGGATTTAACTTTATTTATATAATGGATATACCATTTACTAATTAATACCCCCCCCCATATATATTTATAACGATAAACGGATGCTGAGATGACATAATAATTTGAAAACATTGTTAAATACAGAATAAATAGAATCCATATGGTATATTATATTATTTATTATCTATTTACTTTCTGATTTGTTATATTGTTAATAACAGAATTTGTTTTGAATATCTGTCCATAATTTTTTTAATGAGATGTCTTATAGCGGTATATTAAGATTAAATACTATTTAATAAATCAAATTGTATGTTGTGTTAATGTATTTTATATATGACAAATAATGTTTTTTTTTCTTGAAATGCAGCTTTATAATGATTAGAAATATAGTTTATTATAGAAAAAAAATGTTTTAAACAACTGAGAAATTGTTTTAGACAGTACAACATCATATGATAAAATATAAAGGATTAGTAAAAACTAGTATTAAAAATAGTAAGTGAAAAAAATATACAGGTTTAAGATAATTATTTATCCAAAATTTAAAATTAAACGAACATAAATTTTATATACTGTAAATATGAAAAATATATATATATAATTTTGTTGGTGAAAAAGAAGCGATGAACATTAAAGAAATCAATTAATTTAAAAGTAGGATCATCTACCTGTGGAGATTCAGTAAGTAAAAATTTATGAAACAATTTTGAGTTGATTATAGTAAAAAAAAAACAAAAAACTGACTTATCAATTAAACTTTAACTATTGTGTTTAGTCTGTTATTACATTAACTTGAACATCAACTAACTAGCAGTTTCTATGATGAAATTGGTAATTAATCGTGCGGTTTGAAAACAGGTTATCTGGAAGTTTATAAAAGGTTGCCAAACTGTCCTAAGGTAATTATGATTTACAAGATAATTTATGATGATAATAATGTGTTTAAAGAACAAAAAAAATCATTTATATATTATAAAGGAAAATGCGTGAGCTGCTATATTTAGTTATCTATTAATAATAAAGACATTTTATTCCAGTCTCTTACTTTATTTTGAATTTAATATGATTTTCATTACATATGAAATGAGCAATTTTTAAATATGTTTATAATTGCTACAAGGAAATGTATTTTTTGCAACAATTTCAATTACTTTAAATATAGTCATTTAAGTATTCTTCATTTTATTAATTTCAAGTTTCATTCAAGCTCGCATTTTGAAAGTTATTTAATACACTTAGATATATGTTCCGTTACTTAATTACGACGATGTATTAACAAATGAGAAAGTAAAAAAAAAAAAAAAACTTTTAAAGCTTCAACATTTTTAACGTCTTTTTTCTCAAGTATTTTAATTAATATGTAATTGATTTCTTTTTTTTTTTTTAAAAAAAAAAAAGTTATAACGTTAAAATATTCATGCTAAATACTTGTTCAACTTTTTTTAAATTAAATTTTAATTAGTTATTTTCATATATATATATATATATATATATATATATTGTAACGGTATAAAATAGGGGAAGTAGATATGAGATGGGTTATAGAGTTGATTTAAAAACATTTTCTTCATTTATATTTCAAAATGAGAGACCTATATGAAGAAACTATAATTTATATAGCCCACGAGCTAAAGTCTCTATTAATATTTATGTAATTCGTAATTAAGACTATAGAATTATGCTTGATGACAGTAAAGTTATATGCATATGTATTGAAACTTAGTTCCCTCACTCACACCTATCATGATCTGAATTTATTTGGTTATTATGTACTTGTGTACTATTCCTGCAATGCAGAAAAAAGTATAAGACCTTTCCATATACGAGATAAAGGAGTATTCTTGCTAGTATCAATTAAACCCTGCAATTTGAATGTTATTTCTCCTGGAAAAACGTGTTTTTAAGCACGAGCATTAAATAAATCATACTAAACGATATCGAAAACGTTAAAAATTGTCAAGCGTTGTTAGCCGGGAAGTCAGCACAGCAGCCTTGCAATCAAACAGTTGGTTGCAGACGGTTGTTGCGAGTTCGCCTCCTGGCCTGTAATTTTACACTTACTTATTTCGCTATTGAAATACTTTGTTGACTTTGTTGTTTTCTTATGTTTTTGGAAGAAAAAAAACCCATTGGCATTAGTTGTTAAAAAAAAAAAAAAACTAATTAAAACATTTTCCCTACCTGCATGAAAAATAAGAGAGGGAGGGTGAGAGGAGATATAGATAGATAAGATTAAAATATGAGAGAAAATTACTAGCAAATAATGAACGGAGCATCAAATAAATCCTGCAATTCCATACTAAACGATATCAAAAACGTTTTCCCTCCAGTCTAAAAATGTCATCAAACTTCTGTAATTTTACACTTATTTATTTCGCTATTGAATCACTTTGTTGACTTTGTATGTCTTCGTTTACTTTTGTTGGGTTGTCAAAAACACATACCATTTGTTTTTAAAAAATGATATAAAAATGTTTTCTGGCTGCATGAAAAATGAGGGGAGGGAAAGATAGATAAGATTAAAATATTAGAGAAAATTATTAGCAAATAATGATTAGAGAATATTTTAAAATATACTGAAATAGTTTATTCTCAGACCAACTGCCTGAACTTATTATTACAATTCAAAAGTTAAAAGCTTAAAGAATTATTTTTACCAAACTATTGTAAATAACAACCATTTTCTCTTTCTTATATCAATTCATCAGTTAGATAAAAAAAATAGTCAATGAATTGATATTAATGAAAGAAAATGTATATTATTTATAAGTTGATTAAAAAGGATTTTTTTTAAGACTCTGATTTATGAACCATAGAACTTTGTTGGTCTGTGAATAAATTATATGTTACATATTTACAAAATCACTATTTACGGATTTATTAAAAATATAAGAATAAAGAGATACTTTGTAAAAAAAAAAATACTAGAACTTTATGAAACTTTCTAATTCATTTGAATACTGTAAAAAGTGAATTCAATTATTGAATGGACATGTGCAAGCCATTGCTTCTTAACGAAAAACAAAAACCATAAAACAGCAGTATGCTATAATATGGCTTTGAGAGTCAAAAGTTCTTATATATCGATCAAATGCCTAGATATTAATTATGTTAGCCCCATTAATGATTTTTCACTTTCCAACCAGTAAGGAGAAGCTACTCGGAAATTTGGTTATCACGAGTCAGCTGATATCCACAGACTATTCTAGAATACAGAGATCCTTTAGAGGAGGTAGACTAGGAATACTATTGTTAATGCATATTATTAAATGTAAGCTAAGGATATATATATGTGTGTGTGTTAATTTTTTATTCAGAAATCATAAAATTTCAACATTAGTAATAGTTTATTTCTGTCAAGACAATTTACTTGGCGTTTACATCATTAAGATAGACATGTGTAGATATTTTCAAAACAAAATGCTAAAAGATATGAACTTTACATATATTTAAGGATGTAATTCCACAACATAAATCCACTAAAGAACTTTTGAATTAAAAAAAAATTGTGGTTACCAGATAAAATATTTGTAAAGTTTTTCCAGCAGGAATGATCAAGTTCTTCAGAATTAAAAGCCATTTATAATACCCTTTCATTCATTTTTTTGGAATTAATTTATGAGTTGTTAAGAGTGATATAAGACATCAAATGCTGGAACCTTTAGCAATGCTTTTGACTAATACTATTTAAAAGTTAAAAATTTAAAGTTTCAAAATATCTATTATTCACTTATCTTTAATCTTCCATAGTATGTGGGAAGGGTGGGAGATCTAGGTAAAATGGTGTTGTTCTTAATGTTAACCACTATAAAAGTCTTATAATTTATATTTCTTTATTGTTCTGAATTTCTTTTTGTTTTTTGATTTTTTGTTTTTTTTACAGATATTTCTGAGTATTTTTCTTGATATGTTTTGCAATCATGTCTTCATTTTGGATGGAAAAATTTCAGTTTAGGTGTCCATTTTATGTGTTGAGGGTGATACACGTTTGTTATTTATAACAATGTAAGTAGCTTGAGTGAATAATTAATGTGTTTTTGTTTAAATATTATTTAATAAAATTATTTTTAATGATTGTTTTATGTGTCTCATATAATTTAGTGATTGTTTTATGTGTATGAGAGTTTATTCAATACATTTTATTCAATATATTTTCAGAGGCTAAGAAAATGTAGTTTTAAGATAATGTTTTTTTATTACTTTACAATGTTGGTTGTTTTTAATCACACATTTATTCCTGCAAGTCATACATATGTTTACATATAATGTTTTGGTATGGGTTTTTAAAAACTATTTCTAGACATTCTTGAAATAAATTGAATTAAATATCAAAGTGTCGTCATCTGTGTATGTGTATATTTCATATAAGGTATATGCATATTTCATATATATATATATATATATATATATATGAAATATGCATATACCTTATATGAAATATATTTGATATATATATATATATATATATCAAAAATAATGTCTTGAGTATTGTGCCTGCAACACAGAACACATATTGCTATGCCTTTTTTCACATTCGTATTGAAGCTGCAGACAATTTTATAAATGGTTCCCAAAATAACATTACAAAGTTTCCAGTGCATTGATACTAATGTGAAAAGGCACATTAAATTGTCTGTATTGCAGGAATAGTACACAAGAACCAGACAGTAAATAATGATAGCTCTTGTGACAAAGTGTACCATTAGTAAATAATTCGGGTAATTTGAATTGATGTTAAATAGTACAGATCTAAAAGAATGATATAAAATGAAATAACTCAAGCTAGATTTTTTTAATTAAATAGATACATATTTTATTTATGTTGGTAACTAGAATATATGTAGTGAAATTGTTTATTAAAACATTAACTTCTGATAAGTAGTGTGTGTGTCTTTCCATTATGGATGATGTTAAACAAGGTATTTAGCTTAAAATAAAGGAAGATGTATGTCATCTTATTTTTTCTGATAATAATTTAGTATTGAGACTTATAACTTATTATGGCCTATGTTGGGTTTTACATCTAAATAAGTTATCTTAGCAAGTATCATTCAATCTTTATTTATCCATTTATGGTTTAATATGAAATCATAATTTAATACTTGTAAGTTAAAGTAAATCAAAGACAAAACCTTGAAGATATTCCTGAATCATGTAGCATTCAACTATTCAATATACTGGGTAAAAAGATCAAAATATGTAGGTATTCAAAGTTAAACAATAAGAGCATGATAGATATATATATATATATATATATATATATATATATATATATATATATATATATATATATATATATATATATATATATATATATATATATATATATATATATATATATATGAGAAGAACAATATTGTGGAGATTGATGGTGTATCAGACAGAGTGGCAAGATTAGTTATACAACTTAATAGCAGATATCAAATGCAGATAATTCATGTTTATGCCCCAACAAGTTCTCACAGTGATGAAGTAGTAGAAGATTTTTATATGGATGTACAAAAGGCTTTTGATCAGAGTAAACAACATTTTAAAATTGTTATGGGAGATTTTAATGCTAGAATTGGTAAACAAATGAAAGATGAAAGTGTTGTAGGTAATTTTGGTTATGATAATAGAAATGAGAGAGGACATAGACTTGTGGAATTTGCAGAGAAGGAAAAACTTTATATTAAGAATTCTTTTTTTGAGAAAAATGTTAGAAGGAAATGGACATGGAAGCATCCAAATGAAGGTACAGCAGAATTGGATTATATTTTGACTAACAGGAAATACATATTTCAAGATTGTAATGTTCTTAATAAATTTAACACAGGAAGTGATCATCGATTAGTAAGGGGTAAGATACATGTTAATGTAAAACTAGAGAGACAAAAATCATTAAGCAAAACTATATTTACAGTTGATATTCCTAATCTTCAGAAACATTCTAACGAATTTAAATTAGAACTTACAAATCGGTTTCAAGTATTAGTAGATTTTGAACATGATTCAGATTTGAATGAAATTAATATGAAAATAACTGATACACTTTTAAAAACTGCAACAAATATAGCTGGTAGAAAAAAGCAGCAATTGACTAATAAAATTTCTACTGAGACTAGAGAACTTATGAAGAAAAGAAGGAATATAAAGATATGCAAGAATGATGCATTAAAAAGAATTGAATATCTCGAATTTTGTAAAATGGTGCGGAAAAGAGTTGAAAATGATATAAGAAAGTATAACTGTGAACTAGCAAGAAAAGCTGTAGAAGAAAATAAAAGTCTTAAGAATGTAAAACAACATTTTGGTATTGGTAGGAAATTTATATCTGCAATAAGGAAAAAAGATGGAATTATTACTAAAAAGAGGGATGACATTATGAAATTGGTAGAAGATTTTTATCAAGAATTATATAGTAATAAAGAACAAGTACCTCCTATATCTATTACATCTTCCGAATTGCCCAGAATTTTAAATGAAGAAGTGAGAAATGCAATTAAATGTATGAAAAAAGGAAAGGCTCCAGGTAATGATGGAATTATAATTGATATATTAAAAGAAGCAGGTGAAGAAACAGAAAAAATATTAGCAAAGTTATATACCAAATGTCTAAATGATAAAGATGTACCGGATGATTGGAAGAATGCAGTAATAATATTAATATTTAAAAAAGGTGATAAAGAAGATATTAGAAATTACAGACCTATCAGCCTTTTATCAGTTTTATATAAAATTTTTACCAAGATAATTACAACTCGTCTACAGAGAACCTTGGATTTTCACCAACCAAAAGAACAAGCTGGATTTAAAAGTGGTTTTAGTACAGTAGATCATATTCAAGTATTGAGAGAAGTTATAGAAAGGACAAATGAATATGAGTTGTCATTATGTTTTGGATTTGTAGATTATGAAAAGGCATTTGATTCTATAAACATTTCTTCAGTGATTAAAGCATTGAGATCATCAAGGTATAGATCCAGGATATTGTCATCTTTTAAAGAATATTTATAAAAATGCAACAGCAACAATTAGATTACATAATGATACTGGGAAAGTCAACATTGAGAAAGGTGTAAGACAAGGTGACTCCATATCTCCAAAACTTTTTACAGCAGTGCTGCAAGAAGTATTTTGTGGATTAAAATGGGAAACTAAAGGAGTGAAAGTAAATGGAGATTATTTAAGTCATTTAGATTTCGCAGATGATGTAGTTGTTTTTGCAAATAATGCTTCCGAGCTGCAGTAAATGTTGCAGGAGTTATCAGATGAAAGTAGGAAAGTAGGACTAAAGATAAATGTTAAAAAGACTAAAGTAATGTTTAATCGATTTGCTCAAAATATGAAAATAAAGATTGATTATGATGAATTATAAGAAGTTAAGAGTTACAAATACCTTGGTCAGATTATTAATACAGATGGAAACATAATAGAGGAAATTAATCATAGAATTAAACTTGGTTGGAGTGCTTTTGGTAGAAATACCTTGATATTAAAAGGAAATATGCCTATGTGTTTGAAAAGAAAGGTTTTTAACAAATGTGTTTTACCAGTTCTTACTTATGGATCTGAGACTTGGACACTTAATAGAAGATCAATACAGAGACTTCAGACCACTCAAAGAAGTATGGAGAGATGTATGTTGGGAGTAACAAGAAGAGATCGAAAACGCAATGTATGGGTAAGAGAACAAACAGGTGTTACTGACCTCATTGAAAAAATTAAAAGATTGAAGTGGAGTTGGGCTGGACATATTGCTAGAAGAGATGATAATAGATGGGCAATTGAAATTTTAAACTGGATTCCAAGAGATTGTAAAAGACCCAGAAAGAGACCACATGTAAGATGGATGGATGAAATAAGAAAATGTGTAGGGGTGATGTGGAGAAGAGAAGCTAAAGATCGGAGAAGATGGATTAAACTTGGAGAGACCTTCATCCTGCAGTGGATTGATAATGGTTGATAATGATGATAATGATATATATATATATATATATATATATATATATATATCATATATCATATATATATATATATATATATATATATATATATATATATCCAAAAATAAATTTAAATAATCACTGACTCCAATGTTATCTACTAATTTGTAGTATCATAAATTCTTTTAATATCAGCTATAAGTATTCATCTATTTATTATGTTATCCACAAACATCATAATATAAGTATTAGAATTCTATCATGTGCATAATAAGATGAATTTTCCATCTGGTAAGGGGGTGGTATGGTCTCACAGTTAAAACTTGGTTTGCTTGAATTCTGCATTTGTTCTCTTTCTTTTAGTGAATGAATCTTAAGGTAGTTGTTTAATATTAATTTGTTTCCATCTATTAAATTGATATTTATTTTATTTATAACAGCCGATACTTTAACCTAATAATCATATGATTTTTTTCTTTTATATACATATGCTCCAAATTCGAATGGCAATTGGAATGATTACTTTCTAAAATCAAAAACGAATGTATAATGTGCTGGTAGTCATGTTTTTTTATTCATTAGATGATCGTAATTTATACCCATGGTATTTAGTAAAGAGACATCAATGAATTTGAATTGAGCAATCCATTTTTTTTTCTTTTTTTAAAGTAGTCTTATGAATATGGTCATTCAGAAAATAGAATACCTAGTTAAAATATAGTTTCTTCTAGATAGTTTATAGGAGTGTATATGAGTAGGTCCTCTAAAATAATATCCAATAGAGTTAATAAAAGGTTTTTTTTTTTTTATATAACTTATCTTTTTATAATTTCCTTTTTTTTTCCATATGTCAGAGCATCGACTAGGAAGTGAACCCACAACAACTGTCTGCAACCAACTGTTTGCAAGACAGCTGTGCTGACCTCATGGTTACCAACGCTTGGTTATAATTTCCTTCTTCGGTACTATATCACTTTTCCATCATGGATTTCATTTGATTATCCTTTAAACAATTGATGTAATAATGTTTAGCTAATATTAAATATAGCCACAAGCATACATATATGTAAATTATTACATGTGAAGTGTAACATATTAATCATTCATTAATGTGCAAGTAAATAATATTATTTCAAAAAAATAAATTTCCTAAAATTTTTATTGTCATGTTATTTTTTTCTAATAGTGGTTTTAAATACTGTGTGATCACAAGTTAAAATTGTTATCAAAGTTTACTTTAGTAAATATTCTTTGATTTTAATTTTGAATTAATGTTAAACTAAATCAGTAAAAATAATTAAGATATTAATCAAAATCTTGTGGTAAGTGGTTGGTTTTTCAGAAAAAATATAGCATTGCCAATTCGCAGTTTTAGTGATTATATTTTCAGAATAAAGTAATACGTTGACATCTAAAAAAATTAACTACTATATGTACATAATGATAAATGATACATATCCTCCCATTACATTTTTTGAAAACTAAATGTGACCTAAATTTTGCTTAGTGTATTTTACGTTTAATGGTCAAATCTGAATTGATGTTTCTGTTATAATCTCAAGATTTCTAATTAAGTTTCCCTTCTTTTATAAGACACAATTGCATCATTATTCATGAACATTATTTGATCATTAAAAAATGGACTGTAATCACACAGTTTGTGGTACAATTTGAATGGGTGTTGCAAGAATACACTGCACAGTAGTTGATTTCAACCAAAATAAATTATCTTTCTGCTAATTTGATTAAAGTAGTATTACCTTCTTTCAGATTAAATATAATTTCTTTAATATTGTATTATGCTTTGATTTTGATTGATTGGGATATTTATAAAGTAACTCTCTGGTGGTATATGAAGTGTGAGAATTTGTATTAATTTTCTTTTTTTTTTTCTTTTGCATTCAAATTCATAAAATACCTTTTTAGCCTTTAGATAATTTACCATTGTTTCAACGTGTTTTTCATACATACATGTCTTATAAATTTTCAAAAGACTTCTTCAATTTTATTTTAGGATTGTGCTTGTCACAATTTGATATGTATGTGTGGCAATAAATATGTGTTCTTATATCTAACCCCTAATCACATTTATTCTAGTAATGTTTATAAATCACACAACAATTATCAATAGGTTGCACTAAATAATCATTGCCCTCCATTATGAATGAGCATTTATGGTAATTGACCATTTTAGTGCTATGAGTTATTTGAGAGTTCATAAACTCTTTTGTATTTCTTGACTCAATATTATAATAAAAGTATTCTAACATTTGAACTATTCCCTTATTTGCATTGTTCTGCATAATATTTACATCTTTTATAACTTCTTTACACTTAAGGCAATGAAAGTTACAACTTATTTCTTATGACTCATTTAACTTCTTAATATATTTTGCATTTCCAGGAACAATAATGTGAAACTCTTCTTTGTATATGTACCATATTTTGTGTCATTCAGCTTCATAATCATAAAGAGTATATCTAGGTAATGATTATACCTATGTGTAATGCTCACATGGAAATTTAATTTGTATGATCTATTCTTTTAGTGTAGTGTGTATTTGAAGAGTTATATCACTTACCATTTGAACTTGCATTACCATCTATATCATCTTTATTTCAACAAACTTTTTACAAAATACTATATTTGCTAGTTAATAGTATTACAACATCTTGAATTCTTTTTTTTTCTAATAAGCTTATAGTATCATAATTTCTTTTAATATCAGCTATATGTATTAATCTATTTAATCTGATATCCATAAACATTGTAATATAGGTTTTGGAATTTCACCAATGTACATATGATGCATGTTTCCAGTGGAATGTAATAAAATACTATTTTTAATAAGCGGTGTTACAGTCTCATAAGTAAAACTTGGTATATATAATATTCTATATTTGTTTTCATTAAATAATTCTTAATATGGTTGTCTAACATTCATTTGGTTCATTGTATGTAATTGACATTTTATTTTGTTTATAATGGCCAACACTTTATTCTGAATATGCATGTGATTATTTGGTTTTATAAGCATATGCTCCACATTCCTACTATAATACAAATGAACATTTTCTAAAAGCAAAAACGAATTTACAGTGTATAATCTTAATTCAAGATCATTAGAAAACGAATTGTCAAATTCATCTATTTTTATTGTTGTTTTTCTTACTGATCTTATGAATATGGACACCTTAGTAAGTTGATTGTGATAATAAAAATATAGTTTATTTTAGGAGGTTTATAGTCACATATGTGTAGAGATTCTCTCAATAAAAGATAAAAGCATCCAATAAAGTTAATAAAGGAGATCCTTTTTAATACAACTTATAGATCTATTAATATGACTTTCGATGTAATCTCTCAATTCAATTAAAAAAAAAAAACTAATCTACCATTTTGCCTTTTTTTTTTCTGTTTTTTTTTTAAATTCCAATAAAAAAACTAATAAATAATACCAAAAAAAAAAAAAAAATTTCTATACACACAGCATTTATTTTTTATTTTATCTAATATGTGTATATACATAATTTACATGCACAGAATATATAACATGGCCAATCGAAATTATTGGCTCATTGTCTCCCTTCCCAATACATATATAAATATATATATATATATATATATATATATAAACACTTTAATTACTCTGTGAAGGCTCCCCTGTCAATTCTCTCTTTTACAAGGCTTTAAACACCTTGCATTATTAGTCTCTTTTTTTCCCTTTTACTTACACTATAAATGCATTAGGTCTGCATTTTTGAACAATTTTGTATGGGCCTTCAAACAAAGGGGAACATTTCTTATATTGCTTCTCACTCTCCTGGCTCACTGGCCGAGTTTTGACATAAATCCAGTCTTCTATCTCAAAACACCTTGGATATACATTCTTTTTTTCTCTGTTCAGCTTTCTTTTTAACAGTTCTATAGCTTGATGTCCATTGTTTTCCACATTAACTATTCCTTTTTCTGATCGTACTGGATATTTGAGAAAAGACAGTTCGATCCAGACATAATGTAATCTTTCATGGGCCAGGCTGGTGGACTCATCATAAGTATAATTAGAATTTTGATCATTCATAGAAGTACATTAAACCACTGCTTGTGGTTTGCTTTCAAATGAGTCCTGAATAAACACCCCAATTATTTCATAACCCTTTCACAAGAATTAGATTGAGGGTTTCTTGTGGATGTTAAAACATGATGTACTTTCTCCATTGAAGCCAATTTTTCCATTCATTGGCCATAAAAGGCGTACCATGATTGCTCAAAATTGTGCTATGTTTACCCACTTGTACAAACTGTTTGTCTCTCAATGCAGTGAATGATGATTTCATGTCAGCTTTACGCAAAGGATACACTTGTACTAACTTCAAGAAAACATTGTATGATACTAAAATGTACTTGTATTGACAAAATGAAAGCAAAGGACCATAGAAAGTGATGGCCAATAACTCATTTGGGTTTTTAGTTATAATAGGTGTAAGCATCCCAGGGATATTTCTTATTCATGGGTTTATTTTGATGACATTCATGGCATTTCTGTATCATGTCCACAACAGACCAGTACATATTTGGCAAATAGTACCATCTTTGAATGAGTTTATTTATCTTAAGTGACCCATAATGTCCATAGGTCCTATGTACATAATTTATCAATCATCCCCTTAAAGTTTGAGGTATAACTATTTTGCAGCAATCTATCCTCTGCTTAACCTGAAACATCAACTTCCCTTTCATCATTCTATACTGCTGTAAATTATTATTACCTCATGCATGTTTACTGGTCTGTTTCATATTATTATAGCCTTGTATTAGTTTTTTTGCATATAAAATCAGATACTTGAAAAAACTGTATTCTCTTCATATAACTTTTCATCACTTTAACATAATCCATTGCAAGTGGGGTTAATCGGGCTTTCTCTAGTATTAGGTTCTGACCTTTGTCTGGAGCCATATTTCTACTCAGTATACTGGGTACTATATTTTCTTTTCCTGAGCACTGTACTACCTGGTAATTGAACCTTTGAAGATATAGGGCCCACCTTATATGTCTATCATTTGTTAAATCACATTTTTTAATAAACTCCAAACTCTTACAGTCTGTGATAATGATAATCTCTGATCCTAGTAAGAAATGTTTGAGTTTGTTTAATGCCCAAATTATGGCATGCACTTCCCTTTCAGTAGATGTATAATTTCTTTCTGCTTGATTTAGAGTTCTACTTAAAAATATAGAACATGTGGGTTTTTTCCTTCATTTTCTTGAAATAAAAGGGCCCCCAACTCGACTTTGCTGCTGTCCGTTTGTAGCATAAAAGGTTTTTTTTTTTAAAAAATCAGGATAAGCAGGTGAACTACTTTTAGAAAGTTTTCTTTAATTGTTTTGAATGTTTCACATAATTTTTCACCCCTTTCCCTTTGACTTCCTTTTCTAAGCAGTTGTATAAGTGCTTCCGTGTCTTTGGAAAAATTCTTGTACAATCTCTGATAAAAGTTACATTTTCTGAGAAATGATCTGATTTGTTTTATATTCATAGGTTGAGGAAAATTGGTTATTGCTTCAATTTTATCAGTATGTGAGCTTACACCTTGCATGCAAACAAGGTGGCCTAAAATAAAATTTATTTTTGCAAAATGTATTTTTTTTAAAATTGATCATAATGTTTTTCTTTTGAAATGCTCTTGAGAGGAACTTGAAACTATTACAATGTCATCCATATAATATATGATGAACTATTTCACCCTGTCAGATAATGACTTGTCTAAACAGAGTAAGAAACTGGATCCGCTATTAACCAGCCTGAATAGCACATGTTAAAACACATACGTATATCCCTCATATCTAAATGCAGTGTTCTTTTGATCTTCTCTATGAAGTGGCATCTGCCAGTAACTCAAAGCTAAGTTGAAAGACAATATTTTTTTATGAAATTCTAACAGTAAATCTGTTTTACGATGTGGTACATCTCTATGTGGTATCGTAATAGCGTTTAACTGCCACGCATTTAAACATACCCACATGGAGTCATCTTTTTTTTTTACCATTACCAGAGAGTTTATATAAGGTGACTGCTTTTTTTTTATGATTCCCCATTGTTCCATCTGTTGTATTTGACTGTCTACTTCAGTTTTACATTTAACTGGAATAGGGTATGATCTCCCTTGAAACTGAGTCTCCTCCTTTACTCTTATCCCATGTACATATCCCTTTATTATGCCAGGGTTCATAGCAAATACTCATTCATGCAGCTGTAATATATCTCTGAGTCGGTTTTCCTAGTTGTTATTATTTTTTTCTAACTTTCTTACTTTGTTTTCTATTTCCTCATAAATATTCTCTACTATCATCTGTCCTACTTTATTACTTTGACTACTTCATTCACTAAACGGAATTATTTCATTTTCTATTATTGCTATTTTTTACAGTAATTAATTTTGGTGTGAGTGCGATGCATAAAGTCTGACCCCAGTATCATATCTTCTATTAAATTTGTCATCGACAATAGTGTATGTTGTATCCTTTGTTTTCCAACCTGTATTCCTCCATATACATGCAAGGGGTCGAGCCTAACTCTTTTACCATTTGCCATCATTATTTCTGACTTTTTTTAGAGGTAATATGTGTATTTTTCCTTCCTGATTCCTAATTTGGTTTAGTATTTCATTCAAAATTATAGAGACGTGGCTCCCTGAATCCAACAATGCTTGCATTTGAATCCCTGTAGTTTTACTGTGATCACCAGGCACATTTGGTCAGCCATTGTCTGTACTCTTTCATCTTCTATTGCTACATTTAACACTTTGGGTTTAGTTTTTTCTCGATCCTCTTGTTCCTCTTTGCTTTCCTCTATTCAAAGTGCTTCCAATACCTCATCCAATCCTTTATAAATACAGGTAGTTAGTCTATTTTGTATTTTTTGGCATGTTTCTCTTTACTAAACTCATCATTTGGTATTCCGAGATTGGGTATTCAATTACCTTTTTTAACTTCATTATTTTTTTCAGAAAAAAATGTGTATACATCTCCCCCTCTTTCGTATATTTTTCTCTTTCTACATCCCTTCATAGTTTTTCTTGCCTTTCTAACTACACATTAATGCTTTAATGTATTTTTTTTTAAAATGTCCAACCTCTCATATATAGCTCTCCACCAATCTTGTGCTATGCCTACCAAATGGTTACTTGCTATTATTATTATTTCTTTTTCTCCTACTTTGTATATTTTGAAACACTCTTCTAGGCTCTCTATGTGTTCAAATAGTCTTCTTTTCTTTGGAAATTTTTATTTCTATTCTGTCTCAGATTTTTTTATTTTTTATTTAATTATTAACTAAACAAAAATATTTCATATAGCATAAAACCCTCCCCCAACCAAGACACTGGCTCTTTGATCTCATCTAAAAACACATTTCACCTATCTCACAACTCTTATCTCCAGCTGTTTATTAATCATTTACTAATATGCAAGTAAATAATATTTTAACAAAATATTTTTTTTTCTTAAAATTAAAGTATTTTATTCTATTATTTTCTATTAGTGACTTAAAATACAATGTGATCACAAGTTGAAATAGTTATTAAAGTTACTTTTAAACAAAACAAATAAAAAAAATATGTTTAAGATATTATTTAAATTCTTGTGGTAGGTGGGTGTTTTGCCAGATAAAGTATAGAGTTATCAATTGACAGTTTTATCAATTATTATTTCAAAGTAAAATAACAAGTTAACATCAAAAATAAATAAATAAATACTATACGTACATAATCATATTTTTGAAGGAACCTCCAAGTGGTACAATATATATAATCATTATATTTTCATTAAAAGTTACTTACCAGGACCGCAGTTTGCCTACATAATTCTAATAATCATTATGTACATAGGTTTACAATAATGTGTTTTCATATTTGTTTTATGCTATTTTTGATCTACCTTTTTCCACAGACTTATACATTTTGTAGATAAAGGAAAATTGTATTTTATGTCTTTTTAAATTAAAATGCCAAATTGAAATGGAAACATTAAAAAAAGACTTGTGCTACATTTTAATTAGCACTAAATATGTAAATTAAAATTGTCATGTTCTTCATAGATTCAACACTGGGAGTAATGAGAGGTAAGATGTTTATAAATATAAAACTAGAAAATGAAAATGATCAAATAATCAGTACTAGTAATTGATATTCCTCATTATTAGGAAAAAAAAAATCAATGAATTTAAATTAGAAATAGTTTTAAAATATTCCCAGAATTTGAAGAAAGTTTAGATTTAATTGAAGCCAACAAGAACATAATTCATATACATTTAACCACTGCAGAATAATTCGCTGGAACAAAATACATTGATTTACTAGTATTTTTTTTGTACTTAGAGAATGGAATATATAAAGAAAAAAACTAAGTAGTATGCATTGAACTGATGTGTGAGAGTAATTGTGAAGTTCCTATAGCAATACATAAATTAATAATAATAATGAAATAATAAGTAAAACCACAAATAATGACAATTAACCATTTATTATTTGAATTAAAGTATTTATACTTGTATACAATAATAAGCTTAGTATTATTAATAAAATATACAATTAATATACTGGAATAATAGCATAACTATACAAATATTACTCATTCTATAATTACTAATAAGATATGAGTGCTTCAGCATATAAAAAAAATTGAAAAATTGGTACAGTAAAAACCTTAGGTTTCTTTGTAGCATCAGTGGTGAGTCATACTGGGATACTAGATATTTCTCCTGAAAGTCTGCCATCACCTTTCCTTGCACTTCAATCTTCAGCTAATCTTCTTTAGCTATTGAATTTCCAGAGGATAATTTAATTTATATTGGCAATGAATTATATATTATATACTGATATTGTTCTCTGAAATCGCTAATTTATTTTGCTTCCTTCTATATTCCATAATCCATGACTTTAATTTTATTTATAATAAAAATTTCTCTAATTAAGAATATAATTAGTTATTTTTCTTTTCTGTCAGGATTTTTCAATTTATTTATTTCAGAAATTTTTAACTTAATTTAATTGTACATTTCAATTAACATTTTTTACAAATGTATATAAACATCAGAAAAAATAAAATTTTAAAAATAAACCATTACCAAAAATTGAACATTTAAAGTTTTGTAAAATAGTATAAAATAGAGTTGTAATGTTATAAGAATACATAGTTATGAATTAGAATGAAAATATACAGAATAAATTTAAATCTCAATAGTATAAAATATTATATTGAAAGGAAAATTATTTGTGAAATAAGCAAAAAATAAAACTATTACTAAAAAGGTTGATGTCATGAAATATATGGAAGACTTCTATAATTTATATATATATATATATATACTATAATGGTCAACGAAACCTCTATAACCTAATCTTCCATACAAGATGCCACCAGGCCACTTGAAGCTGGAAAATATACCTATTAGGCAGGTATGCACAGTAATGGTTACTCTTTTATCAAACGGAAAGCACCAGTCAGTAGCTCAGGGAGATTCTGAGCTTAAATATCATACTGAACATTCAAATTAATTTTTAATTTTAAATATTAATAAAATATATAATATAAATTATTGCCAAAATTTAATTAAACAAAACATTTTTTTATTATTATGCACACACACATTAAAAAGAAAAACTCTCAAAATTAAACAGTAAATATGTTTCATTTGAATTACATGCACAAATGCAAACATTTAATTGACTTAATACAATTTTTAATATTTCACTCAGCGGGAATGTCCTACATAGATTTCGCATATAACCAACCTACTACTTTTTAACCTTAGACTAAAATATCACATTTAAACCAATACTAACTTTCTGATACACTGATGTGACCAATGCAAAATGAGATTATTAGCATAGCACAATCATGCTAACAGGAATTTACATTATAGAAAAATAAAGATTCAAGGTGTAAAAGAATGAATATCTTCCCCATAATCATTAATAAATTTTACCAACAGACAGGAATGATCCACTGCCCAATTGGTGATACAAAGATTAAATTATTGAAATATATAAGAAGAGATGTTCTGTAAAATGGAGATAGCAGTCCTTGCCAGCTTACTCTCACCATGAGAGTGTAAGAAAATTAATAACTTAGGAAATGCATCTTCAACCTTTGACAATGTGATGACTACACTTTGGGACATATGTTCTGGTGGGTATTATATCCTGTATACTAATGTGGTATAAAGGAATGAGTATCCAATGTACTTACTCAAATTACATTGACATAAAACATCCATGTATCTATCCACCAGCACCAATTACAAAACAATTAGCCCAAAATTAATACACCTTAAACTAACATAATCATGCGAATCTATGCAGCCATTTATGCCTATTATAAATTATTAATTTAAAATAAATTATGAAAATGATAATACCAGCAACATATTAAAAGAAAACATAGCAAATAATTTAAGTTTTTAGTCAGACAAACGATTTATTTTAAAATTAAATGATGCTTAAAATTACTACATGAAAAAGTTTGTATTATATAATTTATGTTCAGCTTTCATTTAAAACCAAAGTTTATATTTTCTAATGCTGTAGAGAAAGTCCATCTTTGCAGTCCTTGATGGATCACATAATTCAAAGTTCTTTCCAATTCATCTTGTTCTCAGTGGAGACAAGTCCATTGCTGGCACAGTTTCCAGGAACAAACATACTCATGGGACCACCTCAGCTGATGCAAACATGGGAAATGTAAATTATTGCTGACCCTTACATTTTGGTGTTCCACAATACGCTTATAAATATATTTATATAACACAAAATCAGCAATAGCAATTCAAATCTAAATCTCTCAACATCAAAGTTTCCTTTTTATATCATTGTGAATTCTTATCATCAAATTCAAGGATCAATCTTGCCTAGTTTGGTGCTGTTCTTGTTGGTGATGATAACTTTTTATCTGTGTACCATGTGTTTATGTTGATTGTTATTGGTCATCTTTATTTAGAATGGGAACTCAAAATTTTGTCACTAGTATTTTTTTCAATTTATCTCTTATCTGACTTTATGTCCAAGGGTCTGTTTGCTATTACTTCAATATAGAAAATCATTTTCATTCTAAGATTAAAAATAACTAATTAACAGCTTTATATATATATATTCCAAACAACGGTAAACAATGTATAATACAATATAAATAATCGAAAATATTTCTTTATGAGTTTTTATTGAGTTTTTATTTATATTGTATTATAAATTGTTTACCGTTGTTTGGAATATATTTAAGTTTTGTTATTGTATTATTGATATTAGCGGACATTTATTTTGTTATATATATATATAATTATTAAATTCTCTTTATATATATACTTGAGGGTGATTTTATATTTTATCCACTTTTATTTGAAAGAAATGTAATGGCATGTATTTATTCTGTTACAAATTGATTAATAAATAACAAAGTTTCTTCTCCATTTAATATATTTTCTGAATTGCCCAACATTTAAAATAAAGAAGTGAGACATGAAATTAAATATATGAAAAAAAGAAAATATCCAGAAAATGATAGAATTATTATTGATAGAAAACAAAAATACAGTTAATGAAATAGAAATTGTAAACAAAGGCAAAACTCTTTTCTCCATACAGTAGTGCCACCCTGTGCTAACAAGAGTAATCAATAGATGCCAGAAGGCTTGTGCATAAAATCCCTATCTAGTGCCTACTCATCCAATATCCTCAGACTAGTTTCTGGCTTGTGGCCATCATCAGTGAGGAGCCTTGGATCTGAGAGCACTACACCTAGATCTTAGGATCTAATGCAACCCTCCAGCAGCCACCTTTTAACTCTACTTTACTACAAAAATATGAGAATGAAATTGAAAACACAAAAAATATTTCAATCTAAGCTCAATAACTTATATAGTTTTGTAGTAAAGTAGAGTTAAAAGGTGGCTGCTGGAGGGTTGCATTAGATCCTCAGATCTAGGTGCAGTGCTCTCAGATCCAAAGCTCCTCACTGATGATGGCCACAAGCCAGAAACTAGTCTGGGGATATTGGATGAGTAAGCATTAGATAAGGATTTTATGCACAAGCCTTATGTCATCTATTGATTACTCTGGATAGCACAGGGTGGCACTACTGTATGGAGAAAAGAGTTTTGCCTTTAATTACAACAATTATGTGCTAGTATGAGATGGTGATCATGTGATGTTTAGTGGTTTAAATAGAAAATAGTTGACAAAATTATATATCAAATGTCTAAACAAACATGTAACAGCTGATTGGAAGAATACAGAAGTAATAGTGATATTTAGTAAATGCAAAAAAGATTTTAGAAATTACTTCCCTATCAGATATTTTTTATCAGTTTTATATAAAATTTTTACAAAGATAATTATAACTACCTACAGAATACCTTGTTGTCTTAGCAACAAGATAAGCAAATTTAATATTGTTTATTATAGTATATAATATTCAAGTATTAAGTCATATTTATAGAAATATTCAATGAATATGAGTTGCCACTATGTTTTGGATGTAAAAATTATGAAAAGATATTTGATTCTATAATCATTTCCATAATGATTAAAGCATTGGATCACCAAAATATAAATACCAGATATTATTTTTTTCCAAAATGCAACACCAATGATTTGATTATATAGTGATGTTAAGAAAATTATTACTTGTGGTATGTGACAAAGTAATTTTATAATACCTTTAAACCCTTTTGCTGCAGTTTTACAAGACATATTTTATGAATTAAAATGAGAAGCTCATAGAGAGTAAGTAAGCAAAGACAATTTAAGTTATCTAGATATTTGCAAAATAATGTCCTTTTTATGGCTAACTTCAAAAAACGTTTTAAGATTAGCAGATTAAAGTAGGAAAAAACTGACTAATCACTAATGCTAATAAATAAAGTAATGTGGAATGGAATTTTTTAAATAATAAACTTCAAAATGATAATCAAAAATCAGAAAAAGTTAATATTTCTAAAATCTGGTTATGATTATTAACACAGACAGAACAATAGTGGAATGATTTAATTATAGTGATAAACTTAGGGTAATTCTGACAAATATATTTTAATATTATAAAATAAATAAGTAAATATGATTTTAATTGATGTATGTAATTGATTTACTTATCAATCTAAGAGTTGTACACTTAATTGAAGAGCAATACATAGTTTTCAGAACATAGAGAAATATGGAAGGATGTATGTTAAGAAAAACAATAAAAAAGATCAATTACAAAATATATAAATGAAAAAAAATAAACATGTATGACTGTCATCATTGAAGAATTAAGAAGCCAATACAGATCTGTGCTAAACATATTTCTAGAGGAAATGATGACTAATAGACAAGTAATGTTTTACATTAGATACAAGGAGATTTAACAGACCTAAACTAAGAGCTCATGTAGATTAATAAATGTAATATGAATTTCCCTGGTATGTTGTGAAAAAGAAAAGAAGAGACCTTAATCCTTTTGTGCAGCAATAGTAGTTGCTGCTGACATATAACTTTTTCACATTCTAAAAACAATTTTTCCATTTTTTGGAAAACAAACATGCAAACTTTTTATAATGTTTTTAAGAAAAAAATAAAGGTTCTGTATTATGTAACCTTTTATTATTTAGTATAACTATTGTCTATTAAAAAAAAAATATATACTTGAAAAGTCTGGTGATATATATATATATATATATATATATATATATATATATATATATATATATATATATATCAACTCATGCTATCCTATGTTAAAAACTCATATGTTTAACTGAGAATAACAGTTTAATTAAATTAATCAAATTGATATATGATTTTGTGTGTATATATATGTGAAGATTAATCCTGGAAATATTATTTCTAGAGATCACTGTTATAGTTCATAATAATACAGAAAAATAATTATGTGTCATCTGCTTCTATCACATTATTTTAGCTTAAATACTGTTGTTATAGAAGCATAATTTTCGCCACCTCTATGTACTTACTGTAAGTTCAGTGAAGTAATAATAAATGCAAGATGGTTGGGCTTATTGAATCTCTATCCTCTGCTATCCTTATGACATTCATCAGTGAGGATCATTTATCATGCATCTACTATTATTTACTATAGCCTACAGTGAAGGGCATGGTGATGGTAAACTATGCTGTCATATGGATATATAATCATATAACACTGATTCTTCCATTGTATACCCGAAACTGAAAGTGATTACTCTACTTAATTTATCTGGGAAGATAAATAAGATATATTGAAAATTCAGTGATTATAGGCCAACTGATTGTAAATTTTCATAATATTTGATCTGATTTGATAATTTAGTAATAAAACAAATAAGAAAATAGAAATGTAGCACTCTGAATTAATTACATTTTGAGTTTGTGTTGTAGATATAAAAAAGATAGGAGAATTATGATAAAAGTGTAAGAAAATAACTATGATGATATTTAATACTTGTAGTAATATCCAGCATTTTTCTTCAAACATAAATTGTAATATACATGCATAGATAAAACAATTTTTTAAAAAAAGTTGAACATATTTACTCGCCATTATCTTATTTCCAGATTTAAACAAGATATGATTTGAATTTCCTTTTTCTTTTTTTAGGTACTTTTAAGAATAAGTTTAAATTAAATTAGAAAGTTCTTTCTTTTTGTTATTTTATTTTTTAAAGTGCATTCTAACATAATTACGTATCCATTCATAAGACATTGATTATATTTTTAGCTATGTTGATTTTCACGACACATTGTTCCTTATTATTATAAATAATAAAATAAGTATTTAAAAAACGCTATATTCTAAAATATATCATTTGCTTAGATGAAATATGTGGTAATTAGATTCATGATGGCGTTGTTTTTACAAAAAGTATTACGTTTAATATTTGTATAAAATATATTGTTTTTATAAATATAAAGTTTGTCAGTGGGTAAAAAAAAAATCATTAAGTTTATATGTTTTTATGACTTAAAAAATTATCGTGAACCATAAGTTGGTTATAGAAAACTGATTAAGTAAATTATTGAAAATATTAAGTAAATTGGGTAATTAATTATGGATGATTGAAATTTGTTTTGTTATAAGAATTTGTCAACGAGGTTTTTGAGGTACATAAGATTTAAAAAATGTTTTTACAAGGTATTTTCAAAATCAAAGTATAATCTTGTAAATTTATTTGAAATCTTTTTTCATACTTCACTGATTTGTTTTGATCTTTTTTATTATTATTATTTACAAAATCTACCTTAATTTGACTTTATGGGATCGTTGTAAAGGTTGTAATAAAATTTCAAAAGAAATTCAAGCAACATATTGATTAATTGATTAGACTTGTTCAAGAAAGTATGGCTTTATATTTTAAATTGTTTATAAAACCGTTTAATTAATATACATGTATTATTAATTTTTAAACAGCGTGAAAAATTTTAATCAACTGACTAAACTTTTATTTTTTATTAATTTACTTGTTTATTAACATGTTCTCTTGATCCGTTTTATAATAATAATAAATTTTAATGGCATCAAGGCTGAAATATTTTATTTCTTGTTTCTATTCAATCAATATTTTAAATATTTATAACAGTGAAGAGCATATTATTGATAATCAATCATTATATAACGTTTGTTTATTGAAAATACGATCGCTCTATAAATAAATTTCACGTTTAGTTTATTTTTGACTGATGAACCTGTCAGATTACAAAAAATAGCTTTTAAATATTATAAAAAATGATAATTACATTACATTCAATTAAAAGTGACAAGAAAGTGCTAGAATAATGGCTCAATTGATCCTTTTAAAATTAAAATCGAAAAATAACTGACGATATACCTACTCACACATGTATACATTTCATAAAGAAAGAAATTGAAAAAAAAAAAAAACTTTTTTAAGTATTTTAAAAAATATATAATTTAAATATCAATGTATACACACATATATTTTTCTGGTAGCCTTGCAATCTTTTTCGTTATGTAGATAAAAGCTATTTTTATATAAACGAAAATCCTAAAACTAGAAAACTGCTCAATATGTTATACATGTTACAATGCTATAAATAACTGTGAAAAGTCCATGAAATAATCTGTCGAACTTAGTAAATTTCTTGTGATTTTATTTATTAATTTTGAGGGGGAAAAAAGCTTAAATTACCCACAAATAATTGCAAAAAGTTCTAAACTTCTTTGGAAAGTTCTTACTTTTTTTCAATAGTTGCAAGAAAAAATTATGAACCTGCAATTACAATGAAAGCACGAAACATTGAATTAAGATTTTGTATATATAAATGTCATATCATAAAACTTTTAACAGGTTAATATACATTTATTAGGGAAAACAAGTTTCATGACAAGTAATTTTATATATAGATGCAAACAATGTCCATTAAGGGTGGGATAGATTGAATCCTGTCCATCAAACATTCAAGATTTACTATCTTAATATAAACCGAACACTGATTGTAAATATGTGTGGGAGATGATCTGGTCCAACTTATATGTGCTGATTCAACATAAAATATTATATTGGAGATCTCTTATTTTTTCACATGTGTTCAGTCATATGTATCAGTTGTATGAGACAGAGTAAATAACTGAAGAGAGCATTAAAGTATGTGTTCAAGTCCCAAGTAGGGCAATGGAAAGAATGGGAGAAAGCTGATTCTTCAAATGTGCCACAGATTTGTGGGGCAAATTATAACAAAATTTCAAGGCACAAATTTATAGATTTGATAAAGTATCACAAAGTGCACAAGCAAATTGTATCAGATCAAATGTGAGAATGTCCTCTTAATAAAACCATTTACATTATATGTATCAAATTGTAACTATAAGAAAAAAATATTTTCTTTCAGACAATAAGCAAATGAAGAAATGTAACCTTTATTATTTTATAAGCCAAATTATAACAATAACTAACATGGGAAATAGGTTAGCTGTTATAATAATATTTTATAATTAAATAAATCAAAACTCCAATAATAATAAAAAAATAATGCATTCATCCTGACCCATATTTTAATAAACTTGAAAAACGTAAAGAAAGAGATAATCTTTTTGCACCAATGGACATTTTTTCTTGCCACTTAGTCTGTCTTTAATATAAAATCAGCATTATAATGGATACACAAACATAACCTGAGATAAAATGAAAAGCCAGAAAATACCAACAATAAGAACTGAAATACGAAAAATATAACACTTACTAAAGACTGTTATGGTTAAAAACATTTTTTCTTTCTGTATTTAATTATGAATCCTAGTATATAATGTTTGAAACAATGGACAACCTGATATGATATAACCAATTTTTAACTGATAAAGTTTGCTTTGAATAATAATAATAATAATAATAATAATAATAATAATAATAATAATAATAATAATAATAATAATAATAATAATAATAATAATAATAATAATATTTTTAATAATAATAATAATAATAATAATAATAATAATAATAATAATAATAATAATAATATTTTTAATAATAATAATAATGATAATGATGATGATGATGATGATGACGATAATAATAATAATAATAATAATAATAATAATAATAATAATAATAATTTAATTTATTAAACATATAATCTCCTTGTGATAAAAAATCATGCATGGAGTTTAACAAAAGTTCATGTGCAAATAAAATAAAAAAACATTAATATATAATAATTAAATAAAAATAAAAAGTTTTTCATTATCACCAATAATAATCCAGTCCATAATGAATTTTCTCAAAGTTTTCCTTGATAGGTCATTGACATTAAATCCAATGTTCTTTGTAAAAATATTTTATAAAATCTTGGACCAAGATAATATTTCTGATATCTACAATGAGTTTTAAAGTATGCCGGTTCAAATAATAAATCAAAATCACTTGATCTAGTCACCATTATTGATGAAGAATTAAATTTATTCATACTTTATATTTAATAACACAAAATATTCACTAATAATAATAATAATAATAATAATAATAATAATAATAATAATAATAATAATAATAATAATAATAATAATAATAATAATAATAATAATAATAGTAATAATAATAATAATAATAATAATAATAATAATAATAATAATAATAATAATAATAATAATAATAATAATAATAATAATAATAGTAGTAGTAGTAGTAGTAGTAGTAGTAGTAGTAGTAGTAGTGGTAGTAGTGGTGATGGTGGTAGTAGTAGTAGTAGTAGTAATAGCAATAGTAGTAGTAGTAATAGTAGTAGAAATAATAATAATAATAATAATAATAATAATAATAATAATAATAATAATAATAATAATAATAATAATAATAATAGTAGTAGTAGTAGTAGTAGTGGTAGTAGTGGTGATGGTGGTAGTAGTAGTAGTAGTAGTAGTAGTAACAGCAATAGTAGTAGTAGTAATAGTAGTAGAAATAATAATAATAATAATAATAATAATAATAATAATAATAATAATAATAATAATAATAATAATAATAATAATAATAATAATAATAATAATAATAATAATAATAATAATAATAATAATAATAATAATAATAATAATAATAATAATAATAATAATAATAATAATAATAATAATAATAATAATAATCAAATAATTTAAAATCAGAAATTATTTTTTTTGACAAGTAAACTATCACTTCAACTCAATAGAAAACATAAAAATTATTTTCATGTAATAATCTATCTATCTATCTATCTATCTATCTATCTATCTATCTATCTATCTATCTATCTATCTATCTATCTATCTATCTATCTATCTATCTATCTATCTATCTATCTATCTATCTATCTATCTATCTATCTATCTATCTATCTATCTATCTACCTATCTACCTACTTACCTACCTACCTATTTACCTACCTACCTATACTTGTTGATTCTCCAGGTGCCATATTGAATTTTTTTTTTTAAAAAAAAACTGACCTGAGACACAATTTTCACAATATTTTCAGTTTTAATAATGTGAGACCAAAAAACCATACAGTGATAGAAACTAGAAAAACAAAGGAAAACAAATATTGATAACCATTAAAAAATAAAAAAAAACTTCTGCTTTTGGCAGCCATCTTAGCAATCGGTCTCGAAAACTGTCCCTTAGTGATTCACAGTTTCAGGAAGACAGGGGCGATTGTACCCTTCTCTTTATGCTTTTAATTCAAGGTAAATAAGTTTTTAATCTCTATCTATGATTGAGAGTGACAATATAATTGATAACACACAAAATAATGTAAGCCCTGATCTCAGCATTCAATCTAGCAATGCAGTCATCGTTGTAAATTTTATAGCCTTAGATGTAATCTAAATGCATCTAAATTAACTTCTACAATGAATAAAAACCCACAAAGCAGTAAAGCGAAGGAAAATATCGCAAATATCAGCAAAAAATTAGAAAATGTTCAACTTCCCCCAAATATAAACAATAGCATAAATATCTCCTTAAATGAAACTATTGAAGTATTTAAAAAATACAAGCGAAAATCAATCATCTCCTCTCCAAAGACTTTATTCACCCTCAGAAGACCCTAATGAGAAATTTCATTTGCCCAATAATACATTTAAAATCATATCTGAAAATAATAAACAGAATTACCAACAAGAAGATTTCAGCAAAATTATTAAAGTAAAAACTATTCCACCAGAGGTCAACAAAACCAGTGCTGTGACATTAGACTTTGTCAACAGTATAAAAAATAAATAAAATTTAAAACTAATAAATCTCATTCCAAAACAAACAAAGATTATATCACAGAACAATCCTTTTCTACATCAGACAATTTACAATCTAAAACAATTTCCTCAATACCAATATTAAAAAATCCTCTACGAACACAAATATCAAAAAGTCTAAAAATTTTGAGAGCATCTCCAAAATTATTAAGGCTGATAATTTCAATGAATTATATTAAAATATCTCAGAATTAGACATAGAACAAACTTTAGAACAAGATTCAAACACTCTGGAAAATGACTCATTTAATATAAACGATCTCAACAACGAAATGTTCCAAAATAAACAATGATTTCAACAAAATGATATTCAACACTCTATATAAATCGTTTTCAAACTACTACAGTGATAAGTCTCTAATCTTAGCCATAACAAATCACCAATGTGCTTTATTTAAGTTTCCTTTAGAATGACTATACAGTCTAATCAATCAAAAGCAATTAGACAGAGGCATTCACAATATCCTTAATCATCCCTCTGACAGCTATGTGATCGTTGAGTTTTAAACATGGGCAGACAGAATAAACTTTAAAATAACTACAGATCTTTAAGAAATTATATACTATACTCCATACATATGAATTGTCTGGTTATACTATCCAGCAAAATACAAAACTGCCTTGCCCTCTTTAATGAACAAGAACTACAATACATCCTTATTAATTATGATTCAGTTAGAAAATTTAAATACCTCTTAAATCCTCAGTTCAAAGAACAAAGCCTGTTCAATACAGTTATCTTCACACTTACATTAAAGAAATACATTATACCCATTGATATACCCACTATTATTAATGCAAGAGATTCTCCTATGGTTTTGACATTCAGGGGAGTACAGCCACAATATTTATTCTACCTTCAAAGAACACACCACATTAAAGATTGTGCAGCAAGAATATGCACACACTGTGGTATTAAAAATAATAAAGTTCATAGATGTCCTGGTCATCCTATTAACATGTCTATCACAGGATTAAATAGACAAACACATCATGGGCCTAATTCAAACTGCAACCTCACAAACCCAGACAATTTGATTCAAATAAATACTCCAACAAACCCTTACACAACCAAACCTATCTTTCAAAATGAAAATATTCAAGAAAGAATAAACACCACTCTTTATACTAATAGTAGCAAAACAGAGAAACCCAACAATAACATATACCATACTTCCTATTAGTAAAACTATCCAAAGAAAAATATTTATTGGTGTCATAGAACATTTCATATGTCTTTGATCATATATTTATGATTACATCTCTCCACAATGTATTAAACATGGATAAAACATTTCCTACTTTGTGGTAGAGTGGTGTAATGGAATTATTCAACAGTAAGATTATTAATTATTGGATAATCTCTAGTGTAATAAGTGACAATACACTCTAATACAAGTTTTTTTTTATATAATTTCTTTATTTTTTAACAGCTTTGACTGTCTTGTAGTATTCATCAGAGCTACTACATTTAAACATATAATCATATTACCATTATTCTATATAATATAAATATACATATTTTACATTATTATTCATAATCATATTTTATTTTTAACAATATACATTTACTTCCCTTACTTCCTAATTATTATTTTCTCATTATTTCTTTACTATTTCTACTTCTCTTTTATTTTTTTTATTTTTTACCCTTTCTTCTATTTTATCTATCATTCTACATTTACTCACAGATATATTTTTATCACCTTTTTATTTTACTTTTAATGCCTATAAGTTAATTTCTTTAACTACTTTATTATATATATATATATACATATATATATATATATATAATAATTTATATAGGAATATCAATAAAAATTATTAATAAATATATATATATATATATATATATATTTATTAATAATTTTTATTGATATTCCTATATAAATTATTAATAAAAGAATAAGTATATATAGATAAATAATAAAAAGAAAGGAAAAAAATTAAATTTACAGGTATTAAAATTAAAATAAAAATGTGATAAAATATATTACAGAATAATGTAGAATGATAGATAGAATGTAAGCAAGAGTAAAAAATAAAAATAAAAATAAAAGGGAAGTAGAAAGAGTAAAAAAATAATAAGAAAATAATAATTAGGAAATAAAGGAAGTAAAAATATAGGGTTAAAAACAATCAATCACCCAAGTTCTCATTAAAATATAATTAAAAATGAATCTCATGCTTGATGCTCAGTTCCAGCATGGTGAAAGTGAAGGAACTTGATGTTATCATTTAGAAATGTTATTGATTAGATCTTTAACATGGTGATATAGGTAAATAGTGCAGAATCCATGATGTACCTGACTTGTATATCTTTTACATGGTCTGACTTGAGGTACCTTACCTGTTTTCTGGGTCTTGTTGGATCAATAGACATTTTTCTATCGGAATATATATATATATATATATATATATATATATATATATATATATATATATATTAAATGTAAAATTATAATACCCATTGTAAAAAATATTATATGTAATACACAAACAAACAATTTAGCAGTAAAAATATTATATTTTAAATTCCTAGGTAGTGCATTCAATTACATAGTAATCTTTGTCAGCTTTAAATGAATTTTAAATTTTAATGTTATGTAAATTTCTATAAGCTGTGTATGGTCATATTTGCAACATGCCTATTAATAATATTATTTTTATATTTATCCATTAAAATTGCCTTTTTGATTTTCCTATTTTTTATGATTTCTTTTTTCCATTAATATTTTTATTTCATTAATATTAAATGTAAACCTATAATTACAAGTCTTTTCATGGTCAAAATATACTGAAGCTATATTAAATTGAATAATTACATTATTTTAATTCAATTATATAATAACTGATGCTGTTTTAATCTTTTTTCCACAGAACATATCAATTCACTGATATATAATTTATTACATCCACATTAAATCTGATAAATTATATTACTTCTTTACATTTTAGGAATTATACTCTTCGAATTATTAATAAATCAATTAATATTCAGAAGAACACAAAATGAAATATTATACTTTTCTTTAAATATATTCTTAATTAATTTAGATTGCATGTTATTTACAAAGGACATATATATATATATATATATATATATATATATATATATGTCCTCGTTACAATATATATATATATATATATATATATATTGTAACGAGCACAGACGACGTTACATTATTTTTTTTATTATTAAACATTAAAAATAAAAAGTTGGCATTTAAAAATTTTTTTTTAAGAGAGAAAAATTGAAAATAAATTCTACCTTAAACTCGTATATATATAAATCACACAGAGGATAAAAATGATGAAAATAAAACTTTATTAAAGAAAAAGTATTTTAAAACTAAATTTTAAAAAGATTTGGAGATAAAATTATATCTTTAAATATATATTTGGATTTGGAAAACAGGTTAATTAATGTTATGGAAATGATTATTTTAATTAGTCCAAGTGAATAAGCCCTTGGGCATTTAAATGTATAAATAACAGTCAGATAGGAAAACAATAGAAACTTTTAGCAAATAAAAAGAAATCCCTATGCAATCAGACCTCAGCGAAAAGACCACCAACATTGATGATGTAATGTTGAGTCAATCCTTAAGATTAATATAAAAGGAAAAGTTGGAAATTATTAGAGTTTATTAAGAGAGGATTGAGATGTGTTAAGTCGGAGAGTTGGAGGTGAAGGGATTAAAAGACGCACTTTCATTTCCTTCAGTTGTTATAAAAATGGAAAAATGAAACATCGCTTTTCTTATACTGAGGACAACAGGATCATCAGGGGATTTAATGTGGATTCCAAACGGCATGCAATGAATAAAAAGGAACGTTGAAAAAAAATCGTAAGAACTTTAAAAACATTTTGAAACACTATGAACATTAAATTAAAAACTTTCCGTATTTAAAATAATTAAGAAATAGAATCATATCTGACCAACGTTATTTATTAATTAGTTATAATTTTATTTAAGGTATTTCTTTTGTAAAATCATTTCCATTTATTTGTTTATTTGTTCTTTAAGTTTTATTATGATTTCTGTTTTTCATTAAACTAGTTATATAAATATTAAACTTAAGTCGGGCGTGAATGGCTATATTGATTTGTAAAGTTATATTAGGGGAAGGTAATCTTAGGTTATTCATTTTGTAGTTGAATTAGGTCAATGGATTGGATATATTGGTGTAATTAGTAGATGTAGTACGAGATTCGCTATGGGCAGAATTGCTATTATACGCCGCACTCTTCCATTTTGCCTATGGAAGGGATTATAAGACGTAGAACGCTGTTCCTTTCAGTGGAGTTTTTTTATTGCTCTTCTTGTCTGATAGTTGTAATATTCCTATCTGATGAGAAGCAGTTTCTTCTCTTAACCTAATTGTGCTGCCATATTCGTATTACATTGAACACATCGATATATCAGATGGATTGAAGTTTGGTTTGACTGCGAACCTTTGGCCTAAGGTTAAACAAGGATTGAACATTTTCTTTTCAAATGCAAATCTATGTAGTCTATTCATACTCGACACTCTAAATAAAGTTGCATTAAATTTAAGTTGGGTATAGACGCTTGCATGGGTTCGTTACCGGTTGATTATGTTTTTGGTTTTCATATTCGATCAAAATATATATAGACATTCGGTAAATACTGATACCTTATGGTGAGTATCTAAAATGTATTTATTCGGATGTCTTTTAAGTTATTGGTGTTAATGCAAGCATCTTATGGTGAATGCTATTGGGTTACTTATAAATTTTCCTCTGCAATTGACGGTATCAATGATTTTGTATTTTGATCATTTATGTTTATTTGAAATGTTTTTGACCGTGGAATCTATGTAACCAATCTATACTCAACATTTTTAAACAAATCTGTGTGAACTAATAATAGTATAAAATTTAAAATGTAAATTAAAAAATCTAAAATAAAAGTAAAGATAAGGTTAAATGTTAAAGTAAACATATTAAAATAATAATGTTAAATCTTCTATATATATATATATATATATATATATATATATATATATATATATATATATATATATATGCGCGTAAATACATTTTTGTATGTTAATTACTGGCAGTTGCTTATTTTATTTATTTTTTAATATTGAAATATAATTAGATAAGATATTATATTAATAAATCTCTGCTACTCCCTGAGCTAGTGACTTGGGCTAACAACCGGAATCAAAATTTATTTATTTATTTATTTTTGACTTACGTATCTGCCTACTTTATAAATTTTTCTAAGTTCAAATGCCTAGATGGCGTCCTGTTGTGCAGATCACGGTAAGTTCTCTTTCTCCGTATCATTACAATATATATATATATCCATTTTTATTATCTAAGGTAACATTGCAAACTCTCTTCTTATTATTAAATGAATTTACTGTACATAAAATTTGTTTTTTATCATAACTAACCTTTAAAAGACATTAGAAAAGACCTCAATATGTAAAATTTTATCACTCCTATATTTACATAATTTATCATTGTGATGCAAAAAATATTTTAGACTTGCCATGCTATGTATCACAGGAACAGGTGATTCAAAATGAATATATATTCTTTCTCCAATACGTTTAAAAATTAATTTATAATTTAAATCAGTAGCATCTCTATATTTGTAAATCCAAAAAAAATATTTTTCCATTTTGCTTTTTCTCAATAGTTCATTTTAAATTATTTAAATTTTTCTTGTTATATAAGAAAAAAAATAATAATGCCTTGATGACCACAAGCAAAAACATCATCAACATATAAGAATTATAAGAATTAATTATAATATATTCATATTTTGATAATGTAAAATTACAAATTTGTGCAACCATAGGTAATCCCATTTACCATCCTTTACCCATTTTATAAAATGTATTATTATATGTTGCAATAATATTATCACTTATAAATTTTAGTGATTAAATAACAAAATCTACCAAATGTTTATTTACAGACAAATTAATTAGTGCAATTTCAAATAAACTTATAGATTCAAGAGAATCAATTGATCCATAGAATTCCATTACACCAATAAAGCCAATAAATCATTATCATTTATTTTTACATTTTCAATCCTATCAACAAATTTATAAGAAGATGCATTTGTATATCTTCTGAAACCCAACATATTTTTTAATAATTTACCAATATATTTAGATGTTTTATACATAAATGATCCATCAAAAACTATCATCAATCTAAGCAGATTTCCTACTTTTGAAGTTTAATATTAGCGAATATTCTTGGGTATAGATTTAATTTTGAGGGTTTCAGACTCAATTGAGAAGAACTTATAAAGATGTATTAGATAGTTTGAACTCATTTTGAGATAAATTATATAAAATGATACAATAAGTTGTTACAAAATAATATTAATTTTTCTTTATTATATTTAAAAAAAGTCTACATAGATAGAAAAGCTTAATTATAATAATAAATATTTTATACTATAGATTTAAAGTAATTCCTTGTTTAATATATTATTAAAATGGTAGTTAATTTAATATTAGTTTAGAATTTGCTGAAAGTATCATGTGGTTGAAGCTGATTGTAAATATGTGTGCTTTCAAAAGTTAGGGGAAGAAAGCTTTAATTTTAACTTGCTAACAAAAATTTGATACATAGCAAAGTGTAACAAATATTAAGTCTACATATAATATTAGAAAAGTAATAATTAAAATTATTATTATTCTATTTAGGTGTAATATTTTATTTTGAGTCAAATTTGGGTCATTAAAATATTAAAAATTGTTTCAACAAGAATATTTAGTTTTTTTACATAAAATATTTAATATTTAAAATATTAAATAATTTGATAATATTTAATAATTGATGTCTCTCGTAATTTTTTAAACTTAATTTCAAAAATGTTATTGATATAATTATATAAATGTGCAGACTTTTACAAATAGTATTGACAAATAAAATCATTGGATTAAGACTAGTATAAAAACAAAAGGTGAAGCCAATCTAGACAGATTTTTATAGATTTTCACAAATTCTTAGTGATTTAGAGATTCAGTTTAAAACAGATTTAATTTGAAATTTATAACTATATTTTTTATAATGTGACTGTAGGAATTTATTTTAAATTACAATTATTTTATTTAAAAGTGTTTTGAAAAATATAATTGAAATAACTATTTAAATAATGGTTCACTAAACACCAAATTTCCATGTCAGATTCTTCTTGTTGAAACTTAGCTTAGGACTTCAATGAATATTATGGAATGTGATAATATCTATTTAAATATTGGGAGAATGAATACCAAATTTCAAGAAATATACTACAACAAGACCAGAGAAGGTTTATGTAAGAACTTTAATTTTTTTATAAGTAGTATGTCTGGAGGGAGTGAACATTTTTTTTTCAATAAATTTATCATTTTACAATGAAAATAATTTATTACAGTCAATTAAGATGAATCAGATATTTATTAAAATCTTTATTGTAGTATCAAATTTGAGAAAAGAAAATTAAGTCTCTGCATCTATGTTTAAAAACTGAATTTAAAATGTTTTCTTGTTTGATGTATGACTATTTTTATATAATTGATAGTAATAATTTACATTTAATTTATCTTTAAAGTAATTAATATGTACTTGCATTTAAGAATGATATATTTAAAGACAGATTAAAATGTATAACTTTTGAATGTTTTTATGCTTTTAAAAGGACTTGCTATTTATCAAATCAATAAATAAATTATATACTTTAAAATAACTTTATTTGAATAAATGAGCCTTGGTACATCTTTATAAAAAGATTGAAATTATATCAGATAATAAATGCTTTGAATGATATAGCTGTCGTTTTACATGAAAAAGAAAATATTTAGTGAAAATATATATATTTCAAAGGATACAAATTATATTTTTTTTTAAAGAAAGAAATATTCATTTTAATTCATAAACTACATATCTGTTAATAAACATATTAAATAAATAACATTATCCTATATAATATTTTTTCTGATGATTTGTCTGATGGAGATGCAAATATTATTTATGTTACATTTATTGTAATATATCTACTATATATAACATCCGGAACTAATGGAAAGTACACACTTAGAAAAAGAAATATTTTCATTTAAAATGCATCCTAGAATTATTACTTCACAAAGATATCACATGCCTGGATAAAATTTTTAGAAACGGCTGAAATTAACATTTTATCTTACAGGATGATTAATATTCATTTTAGATTTTAGTGGATTTTATATTATTACTTCTGCATTTTTAATGGTGCTGAGACAGGAGGATGATTGTGGACAAAGCTTTACCCCATAACTAGAAAATGGAATGATGTGTGACAATCATTCATTTTATGAGCAAGAGGAAAAAAGAAATGCTTTTTATAACTTTAAATCTTTATCATTTTTTTAAATATTACGTATAATGTTAATATTTAGAAAATTACATTGTTTTAATTTTAAAACTAACCTTTTGTTATTATATTTTAAACTCAATCTTAAAATACATTAACTTCATTATTATATTAAATAAAAATATGGGTATTCAGAAAGTAATTTTCTGAATAATGTAAATTACAATTGTATTTGTTTTTTTTCCAATGTATGGTCCAACAAGCATATCACCATAAATGATCTGAATAATGGTTGAGATCATTGGTAAATTCTTTTTTATTATTTACATTACATTTTGTCTAAAAAAAAATTTAAAAAGTGTTTATATTCTAATTAATATTTTAAATTAGTATTTCATATTGTTTGATTTTAATATTAAATAGCACATTTTTAAATAATAAAATAGATGAATGCAGATGAATGATTTGAAAACCCTTAATGATATTTAAAATATTTATTTATGTGAATGTTTGAATATGTGTACATTAGATAACATCTTTAATTTATTAATATTTTATCTTTGTAAATATTATATGTTGAAATACAGAGAAAGTCCTAATACTGATCTCTAAATTATATAATAATTAATAAATAAATGTATAGCACTGATGAACGTTTTATTAAGATGATTTTTACATGAAAACTTATAAAAAAATGCCTTGACATGAATTTATATCTTTTTTTTAATATTGTGTTTTGAAAATTATAATAGAATGTAGTTTGTATATTTTATAATGTTAAGTGAATTAATCTGTGTGGAAGATATAGGATAATGTTTGGAAGATTGATATTCATATGAAATCCTAGGGGTTAGGGATAAGGTGAAATTTGTTGTATTAGAACTACATTTTCATACTTTAATGTTAATTACTGTTAAGCTAAGATTAATAGCTAAGGTGAAGCTATAAGTTTGTTATTAGTGAGCCTCTATTTATGGACTTAGCGCTTTTGGAACACCTACAGCTCCATAAACATAGTCCTTTTTACATGCTGTTGATTGTATGCAAATGCATGCAAATTATAACATCCATCTTTTCGAGATCGCGAAGCACATGTCTTTTCTATTGATTGACATGGCATCACTGGTGATGTAACATGCCTCCTTAATCTTCCTCTTAACATTGTTCCTCTCTGTGCACACGATGTTGGCTTTATACAGCTCAAATCTATGGCTTTGCTCCTGCTGATGATCAGCAAATACTGAGCTGCCCTCTCCTTTAGTTGTGGCTTTTGTATATATATATATATATATATATATATATATATATATATATATATATATATATATATATGCTGAGCCAGTCTATTGCTCACTGTGGCCTGAGTTTCCCCATAATATACCGAATCACATCCTGTCTGTGGGCACACAATTTTATAAACGACATGGGGGGTTTCTTCTATATTTCTTTTATCTTTGGTGTTGTTGATGAGCCTATTTGTTTTTGGAGGGGTTCTGAATTCAAGTTTGTATTCCTTCTGTAATATTTTACTGAAATTTTTAGCTACTGTAGATATGTAGGGTATAATTAGATGTTGTCTGTTATCTTTTGTGTTTTGTTGTAGTCTTTTATGAAAGCTTGCAATCCTTTTGGTTATTGTTTTGTGATCAAAACCCACGTTTATTAAGTCACTGATGTAGTTGGTGATGTTGTTTTTCCTGTCTGACTCCAATTTGCAAAGGTGGTGATTGTGAAATAAATAGGCAGACAGCCCTGCAAGTTTGTGTGCTTTAGGGGATTTTGAGAGCAGATGGATGTAGCCTCGGATGCATAAGGGTTTAATTATCATGGAATAAACCAATGCTAACTTCTCTCTTTTAATTTTCAAATCCAAATATTTGACCATGTTTTTCTCATCTTCGTGTGTGCAATTAAATGTGAGGTTAGAAAGAGCGTGGAGTTCATGTAAAATCTCCGTGATAGCATTTTCGGGTGCTGCCAAGAATATGTCATCTACGTATCTGCTATAAATTATGTTTGGCACTGCTGTCTGGTACTTTGTAATCACCTGTTGTTCAAAGTGATCTAGCACAATGCTAGAAATGATGCCACTAGTGGGGAGTTCCATGGGCCATCCGTTGTTCATTCTGTACCATTTGTTTTTATATGATGCCAAAATATTTCCGTCCAGCCATTTCATGAAATCCACAATAAATCGTGCTTTGAGAGCCGGGCACTCCTTCCTGTATAACTCCTGTTCTATTATTCTCATCGATAATTGTCTATCAATGGAGCCATATAGCTCTGTGACATCCACTACTGCCATCCTAAATTCATGCGGAATCTTTGTTTCTTTTATTTTGCTCACAAATTCAAACGATGATTTAATTGTGCCTGAACCAAACCCTATATATTCAATCAACCCGTCATTAAACAATTTGGCTGCATTGAAATAGTGGATGCCGTCAAAGTCCAACATTAGCCTCAGAGGTACTTCCTGTTTATGCAATTTTGCATTGGCAAAAATTCTCGGATGTACAGTCGCCGATTGGTATATTCCATAATACTCGGCTCTGTTTAGGCCTTTGTCTTTGTGTGTGTGCAAAATCGTGATGATAAACTTCTCTCTATTTATTTTATTGTTGAAAGATGTGACTTCCTCAAATTTCAATTTTTGTATCTGTGCGTTTATTTTATCTTTGAAATCTGCATCATTCATCAAGACAAACCTATTGCCTTTGTCCTCTTTCATGCATTTAATGTTGTTGTCATTGAGGAACTTTTTTGTACTATGTATAAATTTTCCCCAGTTGTCCCCTTCATTCTTTAAACGTTTGTTTCTAATGGATTTAGTCACTGCTGTGATGACATGTTCTCTACACAGGTTGTTGATCAACCCGCCTCTATGTCAGCTATAAGCTCCATTTTCGGCTGTGTCCATGATCCTCCTACAAATTTAGGTCCCAACGCTAAAGTAGACTCGACTTCCGGTGGCAGATGAATATTAGACAAATTGACAAATGCCTCTCTTTTTCCGAATTTGTTATGTTGATGTTCTGTTTACTTGCTAAGAAATTTAATTTCTTCTCAAAACTTACTGCCAATTTGTCGCATTTGCCTACAATCCACAAAGGCTCATTGTTATTGGCTGTTATATTTAAGAGGCGTATTTTTTCTTTCTTAAGGGCGTTTCTACAATTTCTTATAATCGTGTCAAGCAATCTTGCCTGTAGTTCTTGCTTTATTCTATCGCTGTCATAAACTGCTCTGTTGATTTTAATTATACAACAATTAGGAATTATATTAAATTGCCTACAATTCTGTAGGAACTGAAGTCTTTGACGAAACTTGCGCATCGTCATGTCAATTCGTAGTACGAAATGATCGCTAAAAAAATTATCCATGTTATTGTAATAAAGAATTTTATTTCACCCTTACTTTGTAAATTACTGTTAAGCTAAAATTAATAGCTAAGGTGAAGCTATAAGTTTGTTATTAGTGAGCCTCTATTTATGGATTTAATGTTATGAAAATAAACAGATAACATAGCTCTGTATATCATTTTTCCATGGACAGTTGCATTTCCTTATTGTCAATAAGTTCTATAATATAATCATGGTTTGAGTCTTGGGGTGAATATGGACATATTATTATGATTTGCACTCTACCCATGGTTATATTATCTTTATTGTTTGAATCAGGTTTGTTATTATTGCATATCTTACACTCCAATTGCTATCTATCACCAGATGAGTCATTGTATTGGATAGTTTATAAGTTGGTAATGTAATGACTAAACTGTTTGATGTGAATATTTTTGTGAGAAGGCAAGATGAAATACATATAATTTTTTTCTGCAAATGTTGCAGAGATGTTTGATTAGTGTCATAATATATAACATAAGAGAGAAATAATTAATATGCATACAAGTATTAGAGATCATCTAGCTCAAACAGATGCATACTTAAATTGGAATGAGAATGATGATAGTGAAAATGATTTTGAATGATATGATAAATGTAATAATATAAAAACAAAATAAATACAAACATCAAGCAATCTAATTTATGGATAATTCTTTAAATTTTATTATAGATAATATAAACCCATTTAAGTTACAAAATTTATGAAATTATCTCTTAAGTATTTTACATAAATATTTAATTTTTATAGAGACATACATTCATATTTTATTTAAATTTTTTGATATTCAAATGAAAAGATGATACTTTGCTAAACTGCAATAAAGTTGGAATAATTTTTGTTTTAAAATTTTATTTTTTGAATTTCTTTAGTATATTTTAAATATTGATACATTACATTATAAAAACAATATATTTTATAATATAATAAGTGTAATATGAAGTTTTCTGAGAAATTGGAAAATTTATTGTATCCGCATCCAATACAAAAGAGTAGTTAATTATTTTACTGAATAACGATTATATATTGTCATTACTATTGTAAGTTTTACTTTATTTGAAATGGCTGGAGTAATGGCTATCTTATTTTATTTCTTGTCATTTACTGGTAAGATTTACTGTAAATATTTTTTTAATTCTTAATAATGTCAATTCTTATATTTTTTGTAAATATTTTTTATTATGTTATAACCTTATTGTAATAGTATAATATTGTTAATTTACAAATAAATTTGTTAACCATTTTTGAAACACATATCTTCATTGAGTTGTGATTTAGCTGCCTGTTGCTTATTTAATTTTTCATTCTGCATGCATGATTTATAGAAATTAATAATTTGAAATATTACTTATTTGTCACATGATCCATAAACATTACTTAGATAGTATTTGTATTATATTTGATTGAGTAATAAATTATTATTATTATTATTATTATTATTATTATTATTATTATTATTATTATTATTATTATTATTATTATTATTATTATTATTATTATTATTATTATTATTATTATTATTATTATTATTATTATTATTATTATTATTATTATTATTATCATAGAAGATATGATAATTGGTAATTATTTTACAACTGATAGAACACCAATGAGAGATACTTGATATTGCCACAATATTCTAATACATTATATTTTTAAAGAATGCCACATTAAACAAAGAGAGATTGTACAATGTTTACGTAAAATTGTATTATATTTGTTATGTTTTTATTGCTAAACTTTAATCATGAAATGGAATTATTGTTGATGAGTAGTTAAGTTATTTTAAGAAGTTATTGTAGGTAATATTTTGCAAAAGTAGTTAAATATCATATAAAATCCCTCATCATATTTAACTACAGTGTCTTAATTAATTTATTTTGTTATTAGTTTATTAAAAATAAACCTGACATCATCATCATCATCATCATCATCATCATCATTATTATTATTATTATTATTATTATTATTATTATTATTATTATTATTATTATTATTATTATTATTATTATTATTATTATTATTATTAAAGACGTGTTCATTTTTTTCTCCATTGCTTTTGTTTTGTTTTACAGTATTTTTATTTATAAGTATTTATTTTTATTGTGTTCAGTAAATTAGGATTTAATTGGATTTGCTTATAAAATGTCTTCCTGCAAAATTTGTAATGAATTACTACCTAAAAATGGATATTTTGTTTCATGTATGGGCTGCAGCACCAGTTTTCGTTACACGTGCTCAATGTTAGGAGAGGCGACCTATAGACGAATGTCTTTAAAAAAAAAAGCAGGAATGGAGATGTAATGTTTGTAGAATTCCACCTGTTGATGATCGTTCTGTTATGGTAAACAATACTGATTCTTCGAACTTGATTTTAAATGATATTTTGGAAAAATTAAAATTACTTCCGATTATACATACGGCAATTTCAGAGCTTACAATTACGGTTGCAGAGCTTCAGGTTGACGTGGATTTTTTGCGGGTAAAGTTGATAAAAATGATGATAATTTGCTTCGATTGTCAAATATGTATGATTCTTGTGAAAACGAAATCACTTTATTAAAGGAAAAAATTGACTCTATGGAACGTTCACAGTTGGATTGTGAAATTGAAATACAAGGTGTTCCCTTTTGTGAAAATGAAAATTTATCTTTAATTGTTACGAAGTTGGCGGAAAAACTTGAAATTGAAAACTTTACTACTAATTGTATCGAGAATGTTTATCGGACAAAATCTAAATCTAATAATATAGCAGGTTTTATTGTTTCTCGCTTTACTTCTCGAAATTTAGCTAAATCATTTTTATTGAAAAGAAATGTTATTAAATCGGTTTCTGATTTTTTGTTAACGGAATCTAGTCAGCGCGTATATATTAACCAACGTATAACTTCGCATACTAGACAACTATTATGGATGGCAAAGCAAAAAATGCGTGAACGTAAAGGTATGGCTTTTATACGTAATGGATTGGTTTATGTTAGAAATGATTTAAATTCTCCACGTGTTTTAATTAAAAATGAATCTGAGTTGTCAGCATTTTGAAATTTATTTCCTAAAGTGAAATTCGATACATTTTATCCTCATGGTGAAACTTTGTCTAATTTAAATATTTTTCATATGAATATACAAAGTGTTAGATCTAATTTTGATGAATTTGTTGTATATTTAAATGGTTTTTCTGCCGGCTTTTATGATGTGATAATTTTAACTGAATCTTGGATTTCTGTTGAAGAACAGCATTTATATGTTCTGGATGGCTATTCAAATATTCTTTCTCCTCGTGCATCTTCACGTTCGGGTGGTGTATTAGTTTTTGTGAAAGAAAACATTAAATTTACGTATCACAATCCATTTCTTGCCTCTGCAGAATGTGTTTTAATTCATTTGAATTTACCTTGTTTTGTCTTGACTATTATTGCTTTATACAGATCGTGTACAAGTATCATTTTGGAATTTATAGCTGAACTTGATGTGTTATTGTCTGATTTACATACTACTTCAGTAATTCTTATGGGATATTTGAATATAGATTTATATAATAATCTACATGGTCCTACAGTACGGTATTTGAATTTGCTTTATAGTTATGGTTTTACTCAAGCTATTTTTTCACCTACTCGTATTACTGAATCATATCAATCCATTTTGGATCATATATTTGTCAGATTAAACCAGAATCAAAGTTATGAATCGTCTGTACTAAATATTTTTATTTCAGATCATTTTGCAACTATATTGAAGTTGCTAAATTGTAGACAACATGTAAATACTCATTTATATGTTAATAAGTTGTCACATAATAAACTAAAAATGTTATTATCTAATCAGAATTGGGATTATGTTTTTGCTCTGCATGATGTTGATTCAGCATTTTTAAAATTTCAAGATATTTGTAAATCTTTAATTACAAAATCTATGGTTAGTTTTAAATTGACTAGCAAAAACCGCAAACACTCAGTCTGGATAACGAATGATTTGATTGAAAAAATTAATCAAAGAAATCATTTAAAATGTTTGGGTGGAGATTTGATGAGTCTGAAGAAATTAAATACTGAGATCAAATCTGATATTCGGAAATTAAAATTTCAATATTATCAAAAATATTTTAATGATAAAAATATTTCTTTAAAATGGAAATTGATAAATTCTCTTGTAAAGAAACCTTTATCAAATCAATTTAAATTTATAAAACACAATGATAATTTGATTGAAGTAGAAAATAATGAAAAATGTGTTGCTGACTTGTTTAATTTTTTTTTTTCAGATTTGTCAATAGATAGAACACCAGTACAAGAATTGTCTTTTGCTGATTCTTGTTTAAATTCTTTTTTGTGTACAGATGTTACTGATTTGGATTTGTCTGGTAAAATTGATCTCTTAAAGAATGTTCATTCAGCTGGTCTAGATAGGTTAACACCAAAGATTCTTAAGGAAAATAAGTCAGCTTTCATACCTGTTCTTGTTTATTTGTTTAATCTTTCCTTAAATGCTGGTTTGTTTCCTACTTGTTTGAAAGTTGGTTTTATTACACCTGTTTTTAAAAAGGGTGATCCTGCACAGCTTGACAATTATAGACCGATTTCTATTATATCTGTAATATCCAAATTGTTAGAGATGGTAGTTAAAGAGAAAATGATGTCATTTTTATCTAAAAATAATATTTTATCTGAACATCAATATGGATTTATTTCTGGTAGAAGTACCTTGGACACTTTCTATAGTCATGTAAACAATTTGACAACTTCACTAGATAAGGATTTTAAAACTGTTGCTATTTATTTAGACTTGTCTAAGGCATTTGACTCTGTATCTCACAAAATTTTACTTAAGCGTTTATATTCATATGGTTTTCGTGGTGGACTTATTTCATGGTTTGCGAGTTACTTAAAGGATAGAAAACAAGCAACAAATATTTCTGGTGTTGTAAGCTCTTTTATAACAGTTAACCATGGTGTACCACAAGGTTCAGTTTTGGGTCCCATTTTATTTATAATTTATATAAATGATTTATTTTCTTTACCTTTAGAAGCTAAGATTTATGGTTTTGCAGATGATATTGCTTTATCTTATGCTGCAGTTTCATATAATTTTGTTGAAAAAATAATTAATGATGATTTAATCCTAATTAGTAAATGGTTAGCATTTAATAATTTATCAATTAATTTGAGTAAAACAAAAGCTATTAATTTTTCTTATAAGTCAAATATTCATTCGCTTAACATTACTATTTGTAATAAGTATTTTTGGCATTGTAATAGCACTTGTACTTGTGCTAACATTTCATTTGTTGATAATATTTGTTATCTAGGTGTTTTTATTGACTCCAGACTATCCTGGTCAAACCATATTGACTTTCTTTGTTCTCGTTTACGTAAATTAAATTATATGTTTTTCTACTTATCTAAATTTTTTCCTCGTTCAGCCTTGATTACTTTATATATTTCTTCTTATCAAAGCTTATTATGTTATAATATATCAGTTTGGGGGAACTGTTCTACTTTTGCAATGACTACTTTGTCTGTTTTACAAAATTATACAATGCGTATCATTTTTGGTAGATCACATACCACATCTGTTAAAGATATTTATGCCACGTTTAATATACTAGATGTTTTCCATTTGTATAAATATAGAGTGATTCTTGATATTTATTGTAGGAAACTTCATTTGGGTACTAAATCTTCTGTTGTAAATACTCGTTTATCTACTAAATATCAGTTAGCTTTACCTAATTTTCTTAAAACATCTAGTAGGAAGCAATTTAGTTATAATGGTCCTAAATTATTTAATATGTTTATAAGAGATTGTTCTGTGAATTTAATGAACACTAGTTATTTGATTTTTAAAAAGCATTTATGGCACTGGTTATATTATGCTAAGCATTAGTTTTATTTTGTTTTATTTTATTTTTTTGTTTATATTGTATGTTATGTTGTAATTATTTACTACTGTGATTGAATTGCCAAATGCAATATCTGTGTGATTTTAATATTTTATGTTATATTTATACTTTTTTTTTTGTATTTTATTAGTGTTTTTAGTTGTTACATTTAAATTCCTCACACAAGATTTTTCTTGTATGGAATTTATCTCACTGTATTATACATTTATTGTTTGTTTCATAATGAATAAATAAATAAATTATTATTATTATTATTATTATTATTATTATTATTATTATTATTATTATTATTATTATTATTATTATTATTATTATTATTATTATTATTATTATTATTATTATTATTATTATTATTATTATTATTATTATTATTATTATTATTATTATTATTATTATTATTATTATTATTATTATTATTATTATTATTATTATTATTATCATCATCATTATTATCATTATTATTATTATTGGATAACTGTAAAATTTATATTTTGAAATATGGTAAGTTAGAAATTATTAGTTAATGTTAAATGGCCAATTAGTATTTTTATTAAATGAATATTATATAATTTATTATTATTTCCATACTAAATTCCTAAATCATATTTTAGGATTATTTTATGTGTTTGTCTAAAGACATGAGATTATGTAATAGTTCATCATGTGAATTTGGTGGATTAATATTTGTATGCCATTGGAAATGTATTTTTAGAGATGTATCCTCATTGTTTAAGCCAGTGTCCTTACTGAATAGCTGATGTTAAGAGTTTCATAAATATATTTGAGTTTGATAGAACAATATTTTATTTATAATATTGAGCAAGTTTTATAAATTGACTTTATTAATAAAATGAATGGATTAAGTATTACACTAGGAACCTTAAATATTTATTGTAAATATAAGTCGTATTAAACTTAATCTATTAAATTTATAATATTCAATTATTGAAAGATATTATTTTATTAGATATTGTATCTTAGTGATGTATCTAAGAAATCATTCAATTTTGTTAATTAGAAATTTCAATCAATTTATATAATTAATAATAATTTAATAGATTATAAAGTTGTTAATGACAATCATCTTTATAAAAAAAACAAAGATAGTGAGATGAAAAGTATTTTTAAGAAAATTATCTTTCATAATTTGAAAATATAACAGCACTCCCAAAATTTATCTATACATTTATAAATCGATAAAATTAAAAATAATCAATTTGAAACAGAAGTGAAACAGACAACTCACTATAAATTTTAAAACAATACTATATATTAAATTTTTTTTTTTATTTATAGAAAGTTGTCTGTTACAATTTTGTTTTAAATTTATTATTTTAATATTATATATAAAAGGTAACATTATGGATAAATTTTAGCATTAAAACTTGCTCATTTATATATATATTCTTAATATTTAAGAATTAGATAAATGCTTTGCTTGAGTTAATATTTTGAATCTAATGGCCTAGCTACTCACTGATGACAGCCATAACTCGAAACCGGTCTGGAGATGAGGACTATCATAGATAAAAGCTTCAGGTGTTTTGTTTTGTAGCATTTATCATAAAAAATAAAATAAATACGCTTGTTTAGAACTATTAGCACTCTCTTTTATATATATATATATATATATATATATATATATATATATATATATATATATATATATATATATATATATATATATATATATATATATATATATATATATGTATATTAAATGATCATGTTTTTATAATGTTGATCATGGAATATCATTGTCAACCTGATATTGTATAACTACTTCGTTTTTAGATTTATGAAAAATAACCATCAAGCTTTTTGCTAGTCAAAAAAAAAAATCTTATAGTTCATATTAAACAGTCGTTTACTGATTGTATCACTTACCTGTTTAATGTAAGGAAAAACTGATATATTTTTGTCATCAATACTACAAAAAATGTTTATAATAATTTTGACATTATACTTCACAAAAGATAGAATCAAATAGAACTGCAAATAAATTATAAATTAAAGTTGACTTTTTATAATTTTATAACAAGTTCATAAAATAAAATCTACTATACCAGTTTTTTTTTTTTTTCATTAATATAATTTTCTTCAGACAATAAATGAATTCTCTTATGATTATTAACCACAGAAAGTACATGAATATGATGATGATGTATTAAACTTGATATAAATATTAGTGTATTTTTTAAAAAAATAGATTACAGTCAATTCTATCAGGATCATCAACAATTAATATATTTAGAAAAAAAAATTGTTATTATTATTATTTTCATTACAAATTTTATAAGTGAATGATATATATATATATTCACCCGGATTCATTTCCCATTCAATGATTTTATTACTAAAATTAATAAGGGAAAAACAATTTCATTTTCATTAAATGTCTAATGCTAAATCATTTTTATTATTATTTAAAACACATACGCATTTATATGTAAAATAGATCATTTTCATGTTTAAAAAAAATTGACTTTAAAATAGTTTACTTTCACTACTTTGTTTATAAAATTGATTTTAAAATAGTTTACTTTCACCGCCTGTTTTAATCAATTTGATTAAAAACAGGCGAGCTTGCTAATTATATATTCCTGTTGCTTTTATTTTAGTCATATTTTTAAAGTTAATTCTAAAAAAAAGCAGAGATTTAATTGTGTTGTTGTTTTTGTTTCAACAATCCCTGGATGGAATTATTAAATTAGATTGAGCAGGAAATTAATATTTGCCTGAGATATAGAATGAGAGACTAGTGAAAGTTTTTCACGGGAAATGTAGCAAGAGAAAGATAGCCCATCAATTTTTAGAGATATAGAAGAGATTCAGTATAGAAATAGACACTTGGATTATTGCCTTATGAGAGTTACACCATTTTGGATAGCAGTTCAGACATTTAATTCCTGCTAAAAACTTAAACCATTATCGACAAAATTTGTTACTGTGCAAGATGTCAAAATTTACCGCTATGAGTTTTGACATCATTAGAATGTCTTCCTAATTTAAACAAAGGACAGACCCATGCCTACCAACTCTCCTTCAGTCATGCCATGAGCCTCTAAAATAAACACTTCCTCTACCTTGCCACTGTCAAAGGACCTGAAAATGGACTAAAGATAAATGTGCGCACTCCATGCAAACTGTGCTTTGTCGTAGGATGAAATTTTCTTTTATTCTTTCCAGGGTAAATTTCTTTTCATTAAATCTCCACTCAAGCTAATAAACCTGTAATCTAAATTAATATTTAACTTCATATCAGTTAGCTATATTTATTCTCTTTAGTTGTACTTTGCCATGTGTCTTGGAATCTTAGTTTTAAGATTCCAAGTTTGCTTTCAGTTGTTGTTTATTGGAGAGTGACATCTGAATTTTTCTATTTTATGCCTTCTTTTACTAAATGCTTTGGCAGTCACGTATATTTTGCAAGCTTATCTGTAATTATTTTAGTAGCCTGAATTGATTTTAAATCCCGTGTTTGCACTTTTGCAAATCACCAAATCTTTTGGCTGGTGACTTTATTTTCATAGTCTTCATTTCTTATCTCTCTGAAAGTGGAAACTATAATTGTTTTTGCTTTGTAATTTTATAAATAGCCAGCAGGAAGATAATATTTATCCCATTTGTAAATTACAGGAGAGAGAGACTTTCATTGCTAAAGCATTTATAGCTTTCATATTTTCATATTCATGTGCACTCTCCGATAAATTTATTTTGTATTTAAGTGTATAATTTAAAATTTATCAGAGCATGTACTCAGAACTTGTGTCGTAAATATATTTTTTTATTATAATTATTGGTAATTTATTTCTTTAAATGTTGGGGCAGACGTAACTGATTTTCTAATGGCTTACTTGTCTCCTTTTGAGACCATTAATTCTTAGATTAGTTTTGCCAATCATTTAGTTGGGGAGTTGCCAGTTTTACTTGTTTGTTTTCCATTCATTCTGAAGCATATTTGTCGTGAATCTTGGGATAAATCAATCATCTTTGCTTTGAACATAGTTTTAAGATGCAGCTTCTACTAGCATATGACACTTTGAGTCCTGACACATTTGTTTTTGGGGTCTAGAAAAGCTCACTGGTGCTGGTTTCATTGATTTATTTCAAGAATGTATTGTTTTCATACCTGTGAATAGGAAACCCAACATTTAGGTGACTTCTCTTCTGCTGAATGAAATTGCTTCCTCCCTGTACAACTCATTATTAGAGAGTCAGTAAGTCTGCTAGAGTAATATGTTTTGTCGTTCTAGTACACACCTGAGATAACCCTATTGATTTTCATGTAAACTTTTCTTACAAATTGTTTTGCTTTTAAATAAAAGTTTAAAATTTGTTTAAACTTAATTTGTTTGACTTTTGTCTTTGTGCTTTTATTCTCAACTGTCTAAACAATATTTAGGATATCTTGTTTCTTCCTGAGTTTAGTCCAGTGCATTCAGTTTCGCATATCCTGTCCACCCTTAAAATAAATGTTTAGATCCAATTTTCGAACTAGTGGCGCCACAGTGGTCAGTATGTGCAAATCTTAAATCTTTCTCCCATTACAATATATATATAAAGTTACTGTTAACACTAACTGAAATAAATTATACAAATATGTAAACCATTATACAATTACAAATATCTAATAACACCCCCGGTTTTAAAAGTTTATATGTTATTGTATAATGGTTTATATATTTGTATAATTATTTCAGTTACTGTTAACAGTTACTTTCTTTTCATTTATAGTTTGGGAGGGCTATTTAAAGATTAAAATGTAATGTTTAGTTTGTCTTCAATAACTTTGTAAACATGTTAGTTTATTAGCAAAATTTAAGATCGTTGGCTTATTAAAAATTCCATGCTTTGTGTTTCAGTTAGTTTGTATTTCAATATATAAAATCGTTTAGCATACAACTTCAAATTGGTATTATTTTGAAGTTTGCTATTATTGAGATATAGACTTTTAAGACAGAGGGCATTACTGGATATTTGTAATTGTATAATGTTATATATATATATATATATATATATATATATATATATATATATAATACCGGTTTATCCAAACTCTGTTAAGATGAGCATGTGTACATAATGAACATGAAAAATATATAGTGGCAGGCCATGGTAAGAAGTTATTTCAAATCATTTTAAGATCACTTTGATGTAGTCATAAGGACAGTTATTAAAGTATTGGCTCTTACATACCTTTGAAAGGTTACTTTAATTACAACCCCTCACATCACTCCCAAAAAAAAAAAGAAAAAAAAAAGAATTCCCCCTCCTGAAAAAATATGCAAGGCCAATAATTATACAAAATATAGTAAAATAAACAAAAGACTAATAGAAAAAATATACTAATGACTAAAAATTTAAATCCGGATAAGTTGGTCTCCCATATGCTAGCTCAGTGTTCTCTTTATCCCAGGTAATAAAATGGGAACTGCAAAACTCGCATAATTATCTAATTATTTTATTATTAAAGAATGAAATATGAATAGAGTATCAAAGCAGTAAGGCAATTCTAAAGATTATTAAATAAATATTTATTGAACCTAGTATCTTTTCATCAATTACAAAGACAGATACAACAATAATAAACCCCAATGCAGAAAAAAATATATGATAATATAATAGTTATTTTGATAAAGAAATATAATGTTAAAACATAAAAAGAAAAAAGAATCAATTAATGAGAGAGAGTGGTCTTTGAATTATAATTTCACACATGATACTAAATGTTATATTAAATTAGTCTGATATTTTTATGCTAAGAAAAATATAAATGAAAGATACATATCACACAATAATATATATGAAATTAATAAAATTAGAGTGTAGCATAAAAAGTCATTATCATACCTATCTGGTCTCCAAGTAGGCTATTTGTCTGTTCATCCAAGATGGTGATGACTTTTCTTGAACACATCACTATTTAGCAGCTTTCATAATTACTTGGATACTGGATCTACAAGACATTTCTGATGGCAGGAGTGGATCTGGGTACACGGAATGGTGTTCCTACCACATTACCATTTCACAGATGAGAATGAACTTGTGTTGCATGTTAAATTGTAATTTAATTTCTTCTTTGATCAATGATCATCCACTAATAGTAGGATTTTTATTTACTTTATACAGCACTGGTAACGATTATCTTTTACTTTGTTTTTTGTTTTTGTTTTTTCAAATATCAGCATCCTCATGTAAAAACAGTTCTGTACCACATAATAATAATTTTTAGTCTGAATTCATCTTGAAGCTTGTTCTTCACCAGAAATGTATAAAAAAACATATTTAGACTTACTTGAATGGCTGACTGTTTGTCTCTGTAGGTTCAACTGCAACTCTCCAAGTTTATGTAAGTTGAATAAGTTTGATATGTTAACCTCCAACTCTATGTTCAAGTAAGTTAAAATAAATGAAATAAGTAAGCAAGCAAATGAATAAGTAAAAATAAGCATGTAAGTGAATAAGTCCAATCCATACCAATAAGTAAGTGAGTGAGTGAGTGAACGAGTGCCTCAAGCACATGGTGAATAGCATATATAGCTTATTCATTACAATCCTAATCCAAGTACTCCTCTAAAAACATTTAGTTAGTTAATTTTGATATTTATTAATGGATCCATACAATGCATGAAGTCTTCCTATGTAATCCCCTAATTAATCCGAATAATTTTTATTTTTGATTAAATTTATTATCCACTCCAACCACTATCTGATTCACCACAAAAAATAGTATATAAGACATTTTCTGCCAATCAGATTGCACTGAAAAATATTTTTGTAATTAAACTAGATATCTGTCTCATCCTGCATTAATATAAATTTCAATAAATTCTTTTCTCTAGTTTAAATACTTGAAAATTTAAAAGAAAACAAAATTACTTATCTACAAAAAAACAAAAACAAACAAACATAAATGCCTTTAGGCTTTTTTAAATCTAGAATAAATTTAATTATATACACAACTTTTTACTTCTTTTTTGTTTGAAATTATAGCCCCATGTTAGTAAATATATAAAATCAATATTTCTCCTTTTTCTTTTTAAAACTTGTTTATTCAAACTATAATTTTATTTTTACTCCATACAACGTTTCAACTGCATTTTGTAGTCATTATCAAGTTTTCTCTTTCCCTATGAAGGAGGAAACTTTATAATAACCACAGAATGTAATTGAAACGTTGTATGGAGTAAAAATAAAATTATGAAGGAGGGAACTTGATAAGACTACATAATGTAGTTGAAACAGTGAATGGAGTAAAAATAAAATTATAGTTTGAATAAACAGGTTTTAAAAAGAAAAAGAAGGAATGTTGATTTTATATATTTAAATTTAGAACCATGACTCCCCATGTTTAAATGTGTTTGTAGAGAAAAATAACTAATAAAACTTTTGATTTAAAAAATTACATATATGTTGGAACATTTAATCATTTTCATCATTTTTTTTTTTTTTACAAAAAATTAACAAAAAAACAATATAAATACAAATTACACATAAACATCTTTGCATTTATCTAAAAAAATGAACATAAAATAATAATAAAAAATATTATAAGCATATAGCTAATACGCCTGCACATTGAATTATTAGACTTGACTATTGGCTTTTCTTGTGTGTGTGAGCATATGATATATCCACAGATCCCTCTCAAATATTTTATAATATGACTAATTTTGGTAATAAAGATAGTATGCACCCACCTTTAATCGCTTTATTAAGTATTTTAGACCAATTTGCTTTCTTAATATAATATTATGCTTGGCCATATATATATATATATATTGGTGATTATTAATCTTTTCTACATGTGTGTATTCATGTGCATCAGTTGTATGAGATAGTGTGGATAATTGAAGGGTGCTTGAAAATCTGAGTTCAAATCCTCTATATACAATTAAGCTCCCAGGTTTGTGAAGAGTGCCTGGTTTCAAATATTTACATATTAAGCTTGTATTCTGTCCATCCCTCTTATATGAATTTGATGGATACTGTCCTACACATGAGGGGTCAGAGTGACTTTAGGTCAATATGGGTATGACAATAATATTAGCATCAGCATAGTATTTGAGTTTTCATCATCAGACTTTCAATGATATGTATGGCTGAAGAGTTGGAGGTTGCAGTGGATTGAAGCCTGTCCATTAAAGTATAAAGATTTGCTATATTAATATAAACTGAGCATTGATTATATATATATATATGTGTGAGAGATGATAGTCTGGACCAACTGATGAGTGCTGGTTTAGCACAAAATATGTATATTGGTGATTATTAATCTTTTCTACATGTGTGTGGTCATGTGTATCAGTTGTATGAGATAGTGTGGATAGTTGAAGGGAGCTTGAAAATCTGAGTTCAAATCATCTATACTTATATATATATATATATATATATATATATATATATATATATATATATATATATATATATATATATATATATATATATATAAAATAATAATACCAGACAAAAGATTTTGGTTTCACATATACTGATCATAAGGGCACCACTAGTCTGAAAATCAGAACAAGACATTCATTTTAAGCATGGACAGGATATACGAGCCTGAATGTGCTGGACTAGCTCAATCAAGCAAAGGAGATCTTATGTTTTGTTCCAATGGTTGGAAAGGTAGCAACAGAAAAATAAATTCAACTAAGTAAAAATGAATAAATATTTTATTAGTAATATGATTAAATAACCATAAATCTAGATAAGAAACTTTAAAATCCACTTTAAATGCACTACTTGTACATTCATCAAAATTAAAATATTTTAACATTGCTTAGAAACGATTTCCATACATTGTATAATTATAGCAAAAAAAAGTGCAAAAAATACTGACAATAGGACAAGTATGAGTAAGTATACAGTGATTTCACACAAGAAATAAGGGGTTAGCTTCTTGCTTATAACCTATAGTTATGAACAGAACGAATCTCCATATTTGAGATTTCTGAGAGTTTATGCCAAAACAGGAGAAATGTGAAGTAACTTCTAAAACATTAAGTAAAAAATAGCATTAAAATTTATTACTTCCAATCACTTGACCACCCTCTGAGACAGGTTAGGACTTTGTGATCTACCTATTGATAGAGATAAAATGACTGTATGTGCTCCTAATAAATGAATGGGAAGCTTGAAGAAATAAAACTAAATACTACTATATATTGTAATTGTCTATTATAAATAATTACAGTCTGACAACATATGTAGGACTAATAACTAAAATGGGTCATGAGCCAGAAGCTAATTAAAATAGGCTATAATATACAGGATACTCTCTGTAACAAAAAGGAATGTGAGTATACAATTGAGACTAGACTAACTACTTTACTAAGATATTAATGGAACATATAGCACTGGTTTGGAATTAGCACTCATTTAAGTAAAAAATATCAACACACAGAAACCAAATTACATGAAATAAAATAAAAACATGAAACACATGTATATTTAAAAAGAAAACAAATTTAAGATAATAAAATTAGTTAAATTGTAGAATGTAAGGCACTATAACAAATTAGTTAAACACTAGTTTACTAGGCTTATTGGATGTGGTCTTTTCATCTGGATTCACTTATGGCAGGCTTGGGTGAGTTGGTTAGTTTTTTTTTCTTTGTAGTTGGTTCTTACAGCATTATAGACAATTTATGGAGACACATGGAGCATGAACCTGTCCTGGAAGAAAAATTAGCAAACTATGATATGAGGAAATATCATTGTGGTAAGTTTAGTGTTCATTCTAAGTAGAATAATTGCAGGATCAGCTTTCTTTCAGAATATGCAGGAATTGTTCTTCTCTCAAAGTTTTTTTTTCCCTGAATAGTTTGTGCAAGTATCTCTCAGAGTTTATGCAAGCATATTCTACAGCTTGTGCAAGTACCTTTCAGAGTTAGAGTAAGAATCATATAATAGCCTGATTACACCTTTTATAGCTGAATCTCTCATATTTCAACCAATTACAAAACTTTTTTCTTAATTAAAATTCATAAAATTATTCATCTAGCTAACAATAGATATTTAAATAAAGAAAATAATTTGCCTTTTATACATCCAGGGATTAATAAATGAATTTTTTTTTATTTCTTTAATTAATCATTCTTAACAATGTAAATCTTAAATATGAAAAGGAATATATTTATACAATTTATTTTTACATAAATAAATAAATAAAAAGTTAATTTTATTTTTTATTTTTTAAATTAAAAAGTAAATATAGCTGTGAGGTTAAAACATAATCCCCATGTATCTACATATATATTTGTACAAACATTAAAAAAAGTCTTTTAATCAAGTTTTATAAAATCAAATCTAATTTATATATATATATAATTTTTATTGTCATATTTTAATTTCATTACTGTTTTGTATAATAATATATGATAAAAAAATCAATCAACCACTTGCAGGATATGTTGTTTTGTGAATCAAACTTGATGTCAACAATTATTCAGGTAAATGGATGAAATGATGTCAAACATAACAATTATGGTTTTAAACATAAAACAGTTAATTTGGTTATGGCAATATAGATATTTCCTCTAGTTAACCCTCTAATCAAGATTGTTTAAAAAAAAACAAATATAGTAAGAAAGGATGGATGTTGAACATTTAAATTGTTTGGAAGCTTCACATAAATAAATTTGAGATGAGGTGCATACTTATTAACAATTGAAAATAATTTTAATTAAATAATATTTTAGCTGATCAATAATTATTATACATAAACTTACATGCGCATATATGTATGTATATATATATATATATATATACATACATCTATAAAGCATAGGAGGAGTAGAGGACTATAATATATATATATATATATATATATATAGTTTCTAGTCCTCCTATCCTTTACTGATGAGACCCAATTAGCTTGAAACCATGGTTTAAAGGTTGGAGACAATTTGAAAGATATATTGAATTTTCGATTCTCTCTCTGAATTTTTTGTAAACAAGCTGGAGTGGGCTATTGGTAAAGCTCCATCTGTGATCATAAAATGCAAGCTATAGGAAGGTTACTTGACCTCAATATTTCAACTGTCTATATCTAGCTGATCCATGTTATACAACTGAAAGACATGAACACAGACATGTACAAATATAAATGATCTTTCAATATATGTATTTTGGGCTGAATATGCACTCATCAATTGATTGAGATCACCATTTCCAACACATATATGCAATCAGTGTTCAGGCTGTATCAGATATACTTGTAAATCAAACAAAATGTTATTGATAAATATTTGACAAATGATGACGATACATGTAAAACATTGGGAGTGAAGAGCATTGGTCCATCATAAAATCAATTGTTTTCATTCATACATTTTAAGAAACATACAGTGGATTAAAAGTTTATTGTCATATTCTGAAGTACATTTATCATCAAACTGCAATTACAACAAGCGTACAGAACAGGATGATTCCATATCTCCATAATTTTAGATATAAAAATTGTTTTTGAATTTAAATAAGAAATTAAGAACATAAAAATCCCCTTATATTAATTAAGTCATAAAAATATTGCAGATAGTGTAGTTATTTACAAAAAAAAAAAAAATGTTTCAAATCTTTAAGAAATGTGGCTAGAGTTATCAAAGAAAGTAAAAATGTAATTCTAAAGATAAATATTAAAAGAATAAAATAATTTTCAACATATTTTTAGAGAAAAAATATTGATAATTATAAAATAAAATAAGTATATGTATTTTAGTTAGATGACTAATATAAATAGAAATACAATGGATAGAAATGATTCATAGAATTACAGTTGAATGGTAAGATGTTGGTGCAAATAACTTAATATTAAAAGGAAATATGTTAATATGCTTAAAAAGAAAAAATTTAATAGATATGCTTTAGTTCTTACTTATTGATCAAAAAGTTGGCCACTTAACAAAAAAGCAATACAGATGATTCAGTCTATTCAACAATGATTGGAAATATTTTTTGGTGAATAAATAAGAAGAGTTAAAATGCATATAGTTGCAGGAAGAAACTAAGGGATGTTATGGACAACACTGAAAGAATTAAAAGACTGAAAGGGATCTAAACTGGGCATATTTCTAAAAAAAAGATAATACAGAGGCATTTCACATTATAAACTAGATGTCAAGAGATTATAAAAGAATTAAAAAACATTATATATTAGGTAGAAATATAAAATAAAAAGAACTATTTATGAGATTCTGAACAAAGTCTATAAATTAAACTTCAACTTGAATAGAGCTTTATTCTGCAATATATTAATATTTTGTAATAAAAATATGTATGTATAAGCTATTATTGAAAGGAAATTTTCAACTTATAATCACTGCATTTTTTTAATACTGTGCCTGCAAGCATTAATGTTATGACGTGACTATTAAAAGTAAACCATTTTTTATTCATTTTTTTCTTGTTTATTCATGTAAATAATTTCTTATATTGGCGAAAAAATGTAAATGAGTGAAGATGTCTTCAAATCCTAAGTCAAATTCTCTTACAATCCAATTTACAAAAATCAAAATTAATTGTTATTAATATTAACAATATTTTTTCTGTACAATATATTTTCATATGTGTTATGTGAATTAAACAGCTACTATGATTATATGTGTTTCAAGTGTTAAAGCTGTGACAAAATACATAAAACAGTGGAATTACTATTATTTAATTTTTAAGTTCTTATAGAGATATGTAAATCACTTTACTCTAAAAGTAGACTTATTTCTACTCATTTAAACAATATTGTAAATGAATGCAAGCTTTCACATATTTATTGTATGGGTGTTTGCTTTTTCTATATTTTCTTCAGCTGTACATATAGACAGAATACCCAGTGACTGAAGGGATTTTAACACATATATTTATGGTTCAATATCACTATGACCAAATCATATTCTCTAGGAACTAATAATATCATTCATTACTTAAAAAATACAGTTATATTTTCTGGCCATCTGTACCCCATTGCTAATATTTGACATTTTATTTGAATTAACAATAATTATTCTATATACTTTATACAGCTTTTATTTCTTTTTATAGGTGCCAGAAATAGTTATGGTTCATTGAACACACTGTCTGAAGTACCTAACTCCCATTTACTTATAAAATGTGTCATACTTTTAATTTGTTTCTAAAATAATTTCACATATTGACTTTCATTCAATGAGATAATTAATATTATGGAATTGGCTGATTTACATTTCAAATTAAAATTTAATTAACAAGTAACACAAATTGCAAAAATACAAAGCATTCATTTTAAAATCTTACTAATGTATACAAGCAGCACTTAATGGTTAAAATACAAAATTTTAAAATAATGTTTTACTGAATACATATAAATACTAAATGAGGATACAAATAAAAATACTTATTCAATTTGAAAATTTATTATGAAGAGTTTGTCATATTTAATTATGAAAAGGCTATAGTAAAAGTTCTTAACATTATTATTGTGAATGTTTCTTTTTTCTTTAATAAAAATATATTTTTGAGACATTTATGATGACCATGGGATATAAGATTTTAGTATTATTTCCTTGAGGTCTGTTATGGAGTGGTTTTTTATTGTGTGGGAAGATATTTACAGTGTGATATAGCTTGTCAGTGGAAATAGAAGCAGCATTTTGACATAAAGTCAAAAGCTTGAAGGTCTGAATTCAAATCTGTAAATGCAGTCAGTGATCACAAATGGGACACCTACCACATGAAAAACTGCATATGAATTTTCTCATGACAAGAACCATATTTCTCTCATAGTACTATCTGGTAAATTTCATCTTGCCACTCCTCACTTCAGAAGGTTCTGATGAGTGATGCTGCATATTGCTCAATTGTTATAAGTTTCTCAATATAACACTCCCATCAACACTGTGTCTATCCCTGCAGATAATGAGTAGCCAGAGTGATGTTGTCTTCCTGGGCCATCTTTTGTAACCTAACCAGCTCTCACAGGCTCTCAAAGTAGATGTTTGGACTTTCCCACCCATTTTACCCCTGAATACCTTCATTTAAATCAATTTGGACAAGTAATCTGGCACATTGGAAGTTAACTCCAGTTAAACTCTTTCACTTCTTTCTCTTTCAACAATTCCAGTGCTTATATTCCCTCTATTCAAAAGTATTTCTGGCTCATCTGGTTGTCTACTTTTTCCAATATGCCCATTTACCTTGATGCTAAGTTGTTACAATGATCTACCCTTGCTAATTCTGTTTGTACTCTGACTCCCTTATTGATCTGCTGAGTCTCTTCTCTGACATGATTTATAACATTTGAACTCAGATTTAAGGCTTTCTTACCATCGACTTCTACTTTAGCTATCTTTTTCTTCTGTCTTGGGACCTCCTCTATTAGATCTGCTTGCTCTTTTGAAGCCACCTTGACACCTTGGTCTATATTCTTTTTGACTTTGTATAACCATTCCTGTATTTCTTCACAGTAATCACTCAGTTCCTTAATACAGTCTTTCTATTTCTTCCAACATCTTTTTCTTTCTTTAAGGGAACTACAAATTTTGGATATGGCCCCATAAAAAAACACTTCTTTCTTGGCTGCCCTTTCTTAAACCAAAACAACCTCCCTTTTCAATGACTGCAGAGCATCGTTTGTTTTCCTTTTTTGGTCTCCCAGGAGTCTTTCAGATTGATCATATACCTATAAAGAAGGTAAAAACTATAATAAAAATATGAAATAATTATTTCAGTCTTATACATAAGCCATCTCTTAATAAAAACATATTATAAACATTTTATAATTGAAAAAGACATAGCTATAATGTTATAAATTGAGGACCATTGTTTCTTGAGTTCGCTAAAACTAATTATTTGTATAATTAGTTACTAGTGTGTTATTTCCCTTCTTACTTTCTGTTTTTTTTGTATATTTCTGTAATATTTTAATATTATCGAAATCGTGATGGGTATATTAATAATTACCTATTTAATATTAATATGACAATATTTACATTGTATACATTTAAATTTTGAAAAAAAAAAAAATATGTAAGATAAACAACATATTTCTTTAACAAAATCTGTTTTAAAAATTATTTTGTGCTGGTGCATTGGAGATCACATTCCTTTTTTCTAAACTATCTCATTTAAAACAATGTAGCAAATGCAATATATTTCATTTGGTATTCATAGCTCTTTATTATTATTTTTTTCTTTTTTCAAATTATCCTAGATAAAGTTGAGAGACGATGGGAGGAAAAAGTCGTTTATATTTTATAATAAACAGAAAATTTGCTTTCAGCACATTTTAATACAATTGTATTTTTTTGTAATATTTTATACTGTATTATAGAAAATTGTATTTGTTTCCATCTTTTTTTTAAATGTTAACTCTTCTTTGTTTCAGCTAGTCAATCTAGACAAAATAAACAAGCATTCGCGAAAAAAAAAAAAAAAACATCTCAAAAGATATTATTTTATTTCAATTTTAAACATAGAAGATTTGTATATGCATATTAAATATTAAGAATGTTTATAAATTGTGTTATATATTTCTAAGTGTTTTGATATGTCTTAACTTATATATATATGTTACATATGTTTAAAATAAATTTAAGTTATGTTTAAAGCAATCTCATTTTAAACAATTAAAATAAGTTCTAATATCCATTAATTATCGTGATTCTAGGAATAAATTATAAAGAATAGAAATTCATCTTTATACAACTTTTTCAATTTAAATCACTTACAAGTTATATATTAGTAAACTTATCACACTCATAAAAACAATTGGTAAATATTAGCAGTCAAATTAATTTGGAAATATATAACAAATAAACATGGTTTTAATCATAGAGTTCAATTTAACAAATGAAATTGTTATATAAATATGAATAGAATTAATATTTGATTTTTAAATTTATAAAAGAAATTTTCCTCAATAAGCATTTATGACATTATTTTTTCCTAATGTTAATTATCAATCGTGTTAAATTGTAATATAAATATACATGTGTGTAAAATCACAATATTTGGTAGACTATATAGTGATATAAAAAAAAATGTTAATGTTATATTAGAACTTGAACATGGTTATGGATAAAAATAAAAAAGTAAACTGTTAAAATTAAATGAATATTACATAACTATTCAGTATTTTAAAGATAATGTAATTTCTTATAAATAATGTTTTATAATAATATAATTATTAAATCAGCCATGACACATAACAAAAATACAGAAAAAGAAAACACTAAAAAAGAGAAAAAAAGTTTCCATGAGTTTTCAAAAGTAAATATAAATAACAATGTAAAATGGAAATACAAAAATCAATATTCACAAATAAGTAACACTAAAAGACAATATTACAATAAATCTTTTAACAGATCCATATGAAGTCTCACATGCATACTGTCAAAAACAACATATTATAATATAAATGCAAGGGGATGAATACATTTAAATTAACAAAATTCTTCAATGTCAGTAATTTAAGTTGTCAAATATAGTTAAAAAACAGAAAATTTAAACTTTCTTATATAAACAAATGATACACCAACTATCAATTGCTAACAAATCATGTAAACTACTCAAAAATATATATTTGAAAATTTACCATTATAAGCAAAAACAAATTGTATATTAATAAAACACATATGCTAAGTAAAATATGCATGTAATAGACATTAAATAACTCAATAATTTTATATATTTAGTGATTTTTATGCATAAAGCTATATGGTTAAATATTTTCAGAACATATATATATATATATTGTAACCGGACCACCATACAACCCCTTTATTACCTCGGTTGTAATAATTTCCTGATGAGTATTTTGTAGGAAGAAATCATCGATTGGCATTTCCCAATATGGATGTTACCCCCCCCCTACAACAATATTTTCTGTTCATCAGAAAATTTAACACCATAGTGACTGAAAACACCTAGAAATTTCTGTGTTTGGTTTCCCAAACTGTACCACTAGAGTTCCATCTCACTACAACCTGACTTACCTAGGTCTGGTTATGCCAGACATAGCTCAGGAGGCATGAAATTCTTATGAACAAATGCAATGAACAACCGGATTGGTTTTATATAACAATAAATTTATGTACAATATTTATTTTCATAACAATGTTTGGATCATAAGTCCTCCACAGTTATTTTGGTTGTAACAATATTTGGATAATAATTCAACAAAAGTTTGTTACTAGTTCATATTTGACACTGTTTATCTTTGGGATCCCATTTTCCTGTATGTGCATATATACTCCTAGGTTAAATGGATCCTTATTGATCATTGATGATATATTTATCCATGGTATCCATTAATGCTTGTGTTATGATTTTTGTATAGAATATTATTCTGATCCAGGTATAGATATATATTTACTTGGAAGCATTTACAATTCCTTCAGGTGTAGATGTATATTATATTTCAGCATTTGTAATTATTCCACATATAAACAGGTTTGGTATACCAGCATTTGTAATTCATCCAGATATAAGCACATTGCATATGTGAGCATTTGTAATTTATTTAAGTACAGATGTGTTTGGTATATAAAAAGTTATAGTTTATTTGGTTATAGACATTTTATTTATGAGCATTTATAATTTATTTAGTTATAGCTGTACATATATAGTATCTCAGCATTTTTAATTCTTTCAGATATAAACATATTTCATATCTCAGCAATATAAACACTTGTAATTCATTCAGATAGAGATGTATATTATATGCAAGCCTTTAATATTTGTTCAGGTATAGACATATTTGGTGTATAAACAATTATGCTTCATTCAGATATAGTCATATTTTATTTATGAGCATTTATAATTTATTTAGTTATAGCTATCTATATAATAGCTCAGAATTTATAATTCTTCCAGGTATAAACTTATTTTATATCAACAATATAGATAGTTATAATTCATTCAGATAGAGATGTATGTTATATGCAAGTTTTTGATATTTATTCAGGTATAGATGTATTTGGTGTACAAATAATTATACTTTATTCATATAGTCATACTTTATTTATGAGCAGTTATAATTTATTTAGTTATAGCTATATATAATAGCTCAGGATTTCTAATTCTTCCAGGTATAAAGTTATTTGTATATCAACAATATAAATAGTTATAATTCATTCAGATAGAGATTATGTTATATGCAAGTTTTTATTATTTATTCAGGTATAAATGTAAATGATATATAAATAATTATAATTCATTCAGATATAGTCATATTTTATTTATCAGTATTTACAATTTATTTAGTTATAAGTATTCTTTTTTATTCTATTTCAATTCAGATGTGTATGCATATAAAAATATAATCATTTATGATTTCCTTATTAAAAACGCCTTTTGATTATAGACATTTAAGACATTTACGTATTTATGATTTATCACCAATAAAACATACTTTCATATAGCTCTAATTATTCATAATTTATTTTAGGAAAGATGTTTTGTTTCTTTTTTTTTTATAAACACATATAAGTATTTAATATTTCATGAAATTGTTACCTTCATTTTCGGTGTGTTTAACCACTTCAGGTTACTACTGCATTTCAAAAAGTGGTCGGTTTATTTAAGCTGAATGGTATTATTTACTTTCCATGATATTTACTCAGGCAGGTTTGGAGATTCATGATGATGGACAAAGAGAGGAAGCTATTATAGATTAGCCTAATGGCCTTATGCTTTCTTTATTAATACTTTCTTTTTTAACATAGCCATGTGGCTGTAAATATTACACTTTTTATGTGACTCTGCGCCAAAATCAGTTGGCAACTAAACAGTTAAGCAGCACTGAGACAAAACTTTGGAACTTTTTTAACTTTTTAACTTTTTTAAACTCAATTTTGTGTACTTCAACTCCACTATTAATACCCTGACCTATTCTCTGGAATGATTCAACAGCACTCCCACTGTATATGATATGTTGCACAGCTTTCATTTAAGCCTGAGTGATTTTCTCTTCTTGATGATTTGACCACTACTTTTAGCGGGACAGATAAGGAAAGATGTAGATTAATGCATGTCCAATTTGATAAGTTTTCTTCAAGTGGATATTACATTTAGTACAACAACAGCGTTTTAAAAATTAAAAATATAATATTTTAATAAATGCCAGATTTAAATAAATATTTAGAGAAGTATTTATATCATAATTTAAAATTATAAAAATCAATAATGCAAGTTTATCTGTATTTTCTCTCAATTATAGAAAATAATGCTTTTCTTTTAAATTTAAACATTTTACTTTCTTCTTTCATATACATTTGCCTTTCTTTAGGTGGAAGGATAAAATAAAACTTAGAATACATATGTGAAACAGAGTTTCACACACACACACACACACACACACACACACACACATATATATATATATATATATATATATATATGTGTGTATATATATATATATATATATATATATATATATATATATATATATAATCAAAACTACCCCAAATCCAAAATTAATTTTGCTTGTAATGTAGAAATTACCGACCTATCAGTCTTTTATCAGTTTTATACAATTTTTTTACTAAGATAATGACAACTCGTCTACAGAAAACATTGGATTTCCACCAACCAAGAGAACAAGCTGGATTTAAAATTGGTTTTAGTACAGTATATCATATCCAGGTATTGAGAGAAAATATAGAAAACACAAATGAATATGAAAAGGCATTTGATTCTATAAAAATTTCTTCAGTGATTAAAGCATTGGATCATCAAGGTGTAGATCCAGAATATTGTCATATTTTAAAGAATATTTATAAAAATGCAACAGCAACAATTAGATTACATAATGATAGTAGGAAAATCAACATTGAAAAGGATGCAAGACAGGGTGACTCCATACCTCCAAAACTTTTTACAGCAGTACAGCAAGAAGTATTTTGTGGATTAAAATGGGAAGCTAAAGGAGTGAAAGTAAATGGAGATTATTTAAGTCATTTACATTTTTCAGATGATGTAGTTGTTTTTGCAAATAATTATTTAGAGCTACAGGATATGTTGCAGGAGTTATCAGATGAAAGTAGGAATGTAGGACTAAAGATAAATCTTAAAAAGACTAAAGTAATGTTTAATTGATTTTCTCAAAATATGAAAATAAAAATTGATTATGATGATTTAGAAGAATTAATAGTTACAATTACCTTGGTCAGATTATTAATACAGATGGAAATATAATGGATGAAATTAATCATAGAATTAACCCTTAAACCACTAATTATATTATTGGTTGTATGAGGTAAAAATCAAATCTTTTAATTGGCCAACTCACAAACTGAAGACAAAGCCTATTGTTAAAACATATTCGCCTATAATATTAAATTCAACTCAGATACGTTTATAAAAAGTATATTACTAATTTTTCAGGTTATGAAGAGAACGAAAGTTCTTTCAAAAATAAATTGCTATTTATTTATTCTAAAATATTCAATTTCGGCAACATAAAAGCTATAATATAAACAAAAAGGTCGACTTTTACATTATAGAAAAGTAAATATTTCTTTTTACTAAATTTTAAATATTTTTACTAAAATCGTCAATATTTTTCAAAAATAATTTTGTTTTTTTTAGTATTCTCTCTGAAAATAATTTGTAGTTTCTCAAAATATTCTTTTATAATACTTTAAATCATATTCGAAATGAAAATCTCAGCATTTTTCTTTATTTTCTTTGATCAGGCAGTTTCTTTGTTCTTTCCAGCCAATCAGAATGTCTTAGCATGCTCTCAGACAAACCAATCACAACTAACGTTCTTTCTTTGTTTAGGTTTAAATGCATTTTTTTTAATTTTTTACTTGTAAAATAATTCGGAAGAGGGCACCATCTTACAGAACTTTTAAAAACCTATTCAATACCTATCAAACGAATATTTTAGCATAAGAACTGGCAGAGTTAGAGTGACATCAGATGTCAACGAGGAGCCTCGTAAGAGGTGGGAAAAGGGTTAAACTTGATTGGAGTGCTTTTAGTAGAAATAACTAGATACTAAAAGGAAATATGCCTATGTGTTTGAAAAGGAAGGTTTGTAATAAATGTGTTTTGCCCATGCTTACATATGGATCTGAAGCTTGGACACTTAATAGAAGTGCAATACAGAGACTTCAAACCACTCAAAGAAGTATGGAGAGATGCATGTTGGGAGTTACATGAAGGTATCGAAAACACAATGTATGGGTAAGAGAACAACTGAGTGTTACTGACCTCATTGAAAAAAATAAAATACTAAAGTGGAGTTGGGCTGGACACATTGTTAGAAGAGATGATAATAGATGGACAATTGAAATTTTAAACTGGATTCCAAGAGATTCTAAAAGACCCAGAAATATACCACATGTGAGATGGATGGATGAAGTAAGAAAGTGTGCAGGGGTGATCTGGAGAAGAGAAGCTAAAGTTAGGACAAAATGGATTGAACTTGGAGATACCTTCATCCTGCAGTGGATTGATAATGGTTGATAATATATATATATACACACACACCTGGGTCTCATTTTACACGATAGATAGGTTCCTCAGAAAACACGCACAAATGAAATTGTGCAAAAATAGACATAACTTATATTGAAAAAGGGGGAATGTGGTCTGTGATTTTTAAAAATTCGTGTAAAAGTAAAGCACCAACGTAAAATTACTTTAAAATTCGCGCAAAAAAAATAAGGAAATAAAATATGACTAATAAAAAATTTCAAATTTGAAAAAAATTGATACAAGACAAACTTTTTTTAAACTATAATATTTAATTTTATTCAAAATAATATATTTTTATGCATAATTTATATTTTTATACACGTTTTAATTATTATCGATATTTGCCGAAAAACACATTCATTTGCAAACTGAGGAAATACAACTAGCGTTAACTTCACACTCATGTTGATTCAATGGATTTCTGGTGACAATGTAATTAATCTTTGAGACAATGATTTTATTAATTGTTTATGAACTTAGACTTATGATAATACAAGGACATTTATTCACCACTGCTGGGAAAAAAATAATTAAAACTAACAACTAAAAATTAAATTCTTATTTTTGTCTTTAATTTTTTAATTTTTATTTCCATTTAAAAATCAAATTTCGTTTCACTGCTATTACTGACCTTTTAAAAATAAACTTGCTAAACACTAAATGATTAATAATTGATTACGTTCTTTTTTAAAAAGCAAAAACAGAATGTGATTTAAAATGCAAAATTAACATGCACAATGTTTGAACAAATTTACATTATAATCTTGTAAAATTTAATGTATGTATACATAAAATGTGGAAATCATGATTTTAATTTCATTATTGCATAAAATCTTACTATCATAAAGCACTGAAAATATTGAAATTACTAACATGAAAGTTGAATTCCAATAATGTACTATTACTTTCAATATAATGTAAGTGCACAAAATTTATTATTTAAAGTAATAGCGCATTATCGGACTTCGACTTCCGGTGAATTTTAAATCGCGTAACTTCAAAATCGTGTTAAATAAGCCCGCATAAAAACAGACCTATGTGTATATATATATATATATATATAAACATTCATCAGAAGTTGCACATACATTGCTAGTTAACTTATTTAAAGTCCACATATTAATATTAAATTTAAAATTTATGGAACTTACAAACCCCTTGGCAAAATTCTCCATATAACGTCTATAAATAGCATTGTGTCTGTCCATTTCCATCATGCTATGTTTTAAATTAAGGAATTAAAATATTAAATCTTGTGGATTTACTTGTATACTACTGGCAAAACACAGTAGCACAATATGGATATTATTATGATCAACCAATGCACTGAAAATTATTATCTCTATAACTAACTATTATTGCCATAACATTTATAAATACAATAGTCTACACCCTCTGTGTTGGACAATCTAGTCTTTTCAATAGCACACGAGAGACAACACCACTAAATAAGCTCCTTAGAGCGAGACACTGGACCCATAATATTGGTGGCCCCCATGCTTATCTATAAATCATAAATGAAGGCAAAGACACAGTCTTATAACCTAAGACAAGGAAAAACACACCAAAGACCAACGATTCTCTCCATGGAATCTAACTAAATTAGCTATATAAAATATTTTGGTACACCGTCAACTCATGGCAAATACATATAATACTGGAAGATCATTTCCATCCCATAAACGTCATAAATAGTATACTATTTGATAAATCTAGAGCTATAAAGCATATCTATTTCTCACACTGGCAAGATGCAAATTTATCACTAAAGATAAAGATTAATAGCTTATGATCATTAAAATCCACACATTAAATAATATCTGAAACCCACAGGAAAGTATTAGTCAAAAAGACTATAAACACATAAAATAGCATGGTAAATATTTACATAAGATCAGGAATACGCACAAGAACAATGAGCATAATAAATATTTATGAAATCAAGTGGACACATTGATGCAATAGATATTATTAATTAAATGGTTAATAAAATAAATTTGTTCTCAGACAAATACAACATCTAATTTTTGCTACGAATGGTATTAATAAAATTATTAACACTTCTGATAAACACACCGGTAATGATTATTTGTCCCAAGTTATAACGAATAGGCAATTTTAAATTTAATCCCTTTGACAATTTATTTAAAATTACATGTGTGTAATAAAAATCTCTCCAGACTTGATTGTAAACTCATAGAGACAATTTCAGATGGTAAAGTAAGATACATTGACATGTAAAATAAAGCATAAATATATAACTATTGTATTACCTTTTTTTAAAAAAAAATACAATAATAATGATAATGATAAATTCAGTTCATTAGTAAAGTTTCCTCAACAGTAGGTAGATAATTTACGGCGCGAGGTCACACGTCATTAGCTATGGGAATAATATCGACACATTAGTATTTTCAAACCAATATGTTTACTTATTTATTTATTTATTCCGTATAAAAAAATCAACAATCTATAACTTCACTATGATAGTAGGCAAGTACACGAATACAATATACTACTTTAAACATGAGCAGGTATGGATACATTATATGGCCCAAATTAATATTAACTAGCTAGTTTGAATGTGACAATTTTGTATAATTATTATTAAATTCTAGTAGTTATCCATGGTTTATTGAAAAAATATTTTATTAACAGTTTTTCCAATCTCTCCAAAGAAGCAGACGACAAACCAACATCCCCGCCATAAATGAAATGATATGCCTGTTTTCATTAACAATTTTTTATTTTCATTTTCAGAAAGCAATATTCAATTTATTTAGATTTTTTTTTTTTTATCATTTAGACATTTGTTGGTTGTATGATGATTTTTTTTTGTTTGTTATAATTAAGATCGAACATTTACACTACATTATTTTATTCTGGAACAGTCTTAATATTTTTATTATAATTATTTTTAAATTGGTCTTGAATTTACTGCCATTAAAAATATGATTTATTAACATAAAATGCCTTTATATCATTTTCCATATGATCTCTGTTATTATTATGATTTTCATTTGTTGAACATTTTTAAAGTTATATGTTAAGTTAAAAGTATTATCTTGGCACATTATTACAAAATTTAGATTTGTCTAGTTTAAGAAAGCATAAAACCCTATACATTATTTTCTCCTTCAGCAATGCATTGATGTAACGACTTTAAAGAACAAATATGATTTTTACTTGTTTTAAAAAACAAAAGGCAAAAAAATAAAAGTTATATTGTTTTTTTTTTTTTTTTGCTTGTTAGGACAATCTTGAAACTCTCCCAATTCCCACCAGTTCCTCTTTCTTTTTTCCAATATCAAAAAAAACAAAAAAACAATATCACATGTCCTCATTCTGTGTTTCCATTTCAAGGTTAATAATACTTAACATGATTTTTTTTTTAAAAAAAAAAAAAATAATAATAATAAACATAAAATACATGTAATAATTTTACTGATTTTTTTTTTCATATTTTGATTGCTGTTTTTATCAGAAGTTAAGAATAATAAATATTTTATTTGCCTAGTTCATTATCTATTTTATTTTTAAAAGTTACTAAATAAATTGAATATTTCAATAAATAAAATTAAAGATCTAAAAAGTCAACATATACACCCATGCATGCACACAAATCTAAGAGTGTAAAACTGATCTTATTTAAGGCAATCTTCTTTTAATAATCCACTTCAACTTTAAATAACACAACAAATTTTCAGCACTAAAAATTAAAATATTCATTCAGCTAGCTTTCTTTTCTTTCTTTCTTTCTTTCTTTTAACTTTTGATAAAAAAATTTACATTATAAACTTGAAGTTTATTAATTAGATATGAATAACAGTTATATACTTTTTAAATATCTTTTATTAGACAACTATTTAACAATAAATATATGAGATATTGCTTATTAAGTGAGACCATTTTATCTATATATTAAATGATATAGTTTTATTTCTAGTTATTAGTTTTATTTTATCTTTTATTTTTTTTATGGCTAAGTATTATATACTGCACTGATAAATTGTCTTAATAAAAACAGGTGGCATATCACATGGTTACAATATATATATATATGTGTCAACAGATGGTGTTCTACCAAAAACACCGTCAAGCATATGTTTACATAAACGTCAGAGCATGCATTCACTATCTCTAACTTTAATTCCACTTTCAGATCATGATTTTAAGCTATTTGCTGTCATCAGTGAAAGACAGGAATTTTAGAAACTAGATCTAAACACAAACTCTGAGCGTTTATGAAACAGTTTATATTCAGCTTGCAAGCATGAATCTTTTAGACATGTCTTCAAACTCAGCATAGCAAGCCAGTTCAGCATCACCACATAGTAGAAGCCTCTGCAATATATATCATAGCTAGAAAGACCTCAAAGATACATTTATGAAAAACAAAAAACAAGTTAAAAACTTGATAACGCTTGTATTTATGTCAACAGATGGCATTCTACCAAAAACACCATCAAGCGTATGTTTATATAAATGTCAGAGCATACATTCACTATCTCTAACTTTAATTCCACTTTCAGATCATGATTTCAAGCAATTTGCTATCATCAGTGAAAGGCAGGAATTTTAGAAACTAGATCTAAACACAAACTCTGAGTGTTTGTGAAACAGTTTCTATTCAGCTTGCAAGCATGAATCTTTTAGACACGTAGTGTCTTCAAACTCAGCATAGCAAGCCAGATAGCTAATGGGTCTGATCTCAGTTCAGCATCACCACATAGTAGAAGCCTCTGCAATATATATCATTGCTAGAAAGACCTCAAAGGTACATTTATGAAAAACAAAAAACAAGTTAAAAACTTTTTAACACTTGTATTTATGTCAACAGATGGCGTTCTACCAAAAACACCATCAAGTGTATGTTTACATATACGTCAGATCATGTATTCACTATCTCTATCTTTAATTCCACTTTCAGATCATGATTTCAAGCTATTTGTTATCATCAGTGAAAGACAAGAATTTTAGAAACTAGATCTAAACACAAACTCTGAGCGTTTATGAAACAGTATCTATTCAGCTTGCAAGCGTGAATCTTTTAGACATGTAATGTCTTCAAACACAGCATAGCAAGCCATATATAGCTACATGGGTTTTGATATCAGTTCAGCATTAAAGTTAGAGATAGTGAATGCATGCTCTGACGTTTATGTAAACATACACTTGATGGTGTTTTTGATAGAATGCCATCTGTTGACATAGTTAGTAAGTTTTTAACTTGTTTTTTGTTTTTCATAAATGTCTCTTTGAGGTCTTTCTAGCAATGATATATATATATATATATATATATATATATTGCAGAGGCTTCTATTATGTGGTGATGCTGAATTGAGATCAGACCCATGTAGCTATCTGGCTTGGTATGCTGAGTTTGAAGACATTCTGTGTCTAAAAGATTCATGCTTGCAAGCTGAATAGAAACTGTTTCATAAATGCTCAGAGTTTGTGCTTAGATCTAGTTTCTAAAATTCCTGTCTTTCACTGATGATAAATAGCTTGAAATCATAATCTGAAAGTGGAATTAAAGTTAGAGATAGTGAATGCATGCTCTGATGTTTATGTAAACACATGCTTGATGGTGTTTTTGGTAGAATGCCATCTGTTGACATAAATACAAGCGTTAGCAAGTTTTTAACTTGTTTTTTGTTTTTCATAAATGTACCTTTGAGGTCTTTCTAGCAATGATATATATTGCAGAGGCTTCTACTATGTGGTGATTCTGAACTGAGATCAGACCCATGTAGCTATCTGGCTTGCTATGCTGAGTTTGAAGACATTCGTTGTCTAAAAGATTCACGCTTGCAAGCTGAATAGAAACTGTTTCATAAACACTCAGAGTTTGTGTTTAGATCTAGTTTCTAAAATTCCTGTCTTTCACTGATGATAGCAAATAGCTTGAAATCATGATCTGAAAGTGGAATTAAAAGTTAGAGATAGTAAATGCATGCTCTGACGTTTATGTAAACATACACTTGATGGTGTTTTTGGTATAACGCCATCTGTTGACATAAATACAAGCGTTAGCAAGTTTTTAACTTGTTGTTTGTTTTTCATATATATATATATATATAAATGTCTGTATTTTTAAATCATATAATAATAATTCAAACAAATATATGTAACACAGTATTCACAATTAAATAATATATTCTTTACCAGAAGTACTTTCAATTGTTTCACTAACAATCTTTATCAACTATTAATACAAATGTACAAAATATAAAAACTTGCATTACCCATACTTCAATACATTCAAATTTCCCACAATTCTTTTGTCTTTATATTAGCCGATTTCCTATTCATTAAACCACCTCTATTCCTAGATATCATCATTGCCTCTTTAATTTTACATATTTCATTACACCTTTCAATTTGAATAATTTTTATATCTCTATTATTAAATTTAAAACTATAATTACATGTTTTATTATGATCAAATATAATTGATGGAGTATTCATATTTACCAAAGATATATTTTCTTTCTGTACACATTTATATAATGCCTTTTGATCATTATATCGTTTCTGTAATGTACATTTGTATTCCCCTATATATTTTATTCCACAACCACATTCCAACATATATGTAACATAACTTAATTCAAACTTAGAAATCTCTTCTTTAGAGTTATTTATCATATGATTTATATTATTTGATAAGAAAAAATAAATTCCACACAAATAACTATAAAGTCTATTTTTAATTTAGCTTGTTGATTAGATATAATAGGAATAGATATCCATTTATCACTTTTTAATTTATTTAATATTTTCTTATTATTACTTTTATTTTGATTATATTTTGTAATTGTATTATAAATAACATTCCTTCTATAACCAACATTCAACATATCAGTAATATATACATTAATATTTTCAATTTTATCACTAATAAATTTGCACAAATATTCATTTCTAAACAAAAATGACTTCAACTAATTTATGACCCATATGAACTTTAGAATTATATGGAATATAACCCCTAATTTCCAAAGGCTTTAAAATCATATTATAATCAAACTCATTATTATTTATTTTAATAAATATATCTAAAAACTTTATAAAATCTTCCTTCTTTTCATTTAACACCCATTTTACATTATTAATCATATTTATCTCACTAAACAAATTAACTATTATTTCATTATGTTCACATATAGATATATCATCAACATATCAACAATATACTTTAATTCTATTATATTTTATCTGAGACAATATCTTAACCTCATAACTAGAAATAAATAATTACAAATCTGTGATACTACCTGAAGACCTATTGGTCAACCATAATTCATTTTATAACAGCAATCATTAAACCTAACATATATATGATCATTTAGAAATCTTAATATTTTAATAATTAAATTCTTAATATTATTATCTATAGATTTTAAAAACAAAGCTCTTTCAATAATCTTTATTGATTCCTTACAATTAATTGAACTATACATTTCAGATAGGTCAAGTGTACACACACATAACATCATTATTATCAATTTTTATATTTTTAATCTTATTAATAAAATCAAATGATGATGAAATCATATAATCTCCAAATCCAAGCACATCTTGGATTATTTTTTCAATATATCTGCAAGCATTATAATAAAAAACACCCCCAAAATCAACAATTACTCTTAATGGATAACAATTTTATGCAATTTTATATTTGCAAAGATTCTTGGAAACACTGCAGATGATGGATATAAACTGTAATATGTCTTTGCATAAATAACTTTTTTTTTTTTAGCCATCATTAAAATGTCATTAATAAATTTCATTCTATATGTGTCAATATTATTTTCTTATCAAATAATATAAATGATATGATAAATAAGTCTAAAGCCAAGATTTCTAAGTTTGAATTAAGTTCTGTTGAATGTGGTTGTGGAATAAAATATATAGGGGAGTACATTACAAAAATGATATAATGATCATTAGACATTATATAAACATGTACAGAAATATCTTCGGTAAATATAAATACTCCATCAATTATATTTGATCATAATAAAACATGTAATTATGGTTTTAAATTTAATAATAGAGATATAAAAATTATTCAAATTGAAAGGTGTAATGAAAAACGTAAAATTAAAGAGGCAATGATGTTATCTAGGTATAGAGGTGGTATAATGAATAGACAATTGGCTAAAGACAACATAATTGTGGGAAATTTGAATGGATTGAATTATGGTTAATACAAGTTTTTTATTTTTATTTTTTGTATGTTTGTATTAACAGTTGATAAAGATTGTCAGTGAAACAATTGAAAGTACTTCTGGTAAAGAATATATTATTTAATTTTGAATACTGTGTTAAATATATTTGTTTGAATTATATATATATATATATATATATATATATATATATATATATATATATATATATATATATATATATATATATATATATATATATATATATATATATATATATATATATGGTTATTTATTTAAGCTGTATGTCAGAAGGGTTAAAAATGTGCTAAATAGAATTGAACATGAAAACATTCAAAGTAATGACAGCAGATTTTGACCATATTTTTAATAAAAGAATATATATATATATATATATATATATATATATAAGTATATTACAGTCTTGAAATATATATATTGTAAATATATATATATATATATATATATATATTTCAAGACTGTAATATACTTAATAGTTTAAATATAGAAACAATCATTGATTATTGAGAAATAGTATATATGTTAATAGAAAAACAAGAGAAATACCTCACACACAAAAGAAAAACCACTATTAAAATTTGATGTCAGAATTTTCAGAAAAAAACCCCAAAAATAAATAAATGAAAATTTGATACCCATTTTAAAATATGCATACATTTTGATAAATTTCTAACTCAACTGAGATTATTAGTAATGTATGTAATTTTGAAGAAATTAATATATGAAAAAAGAAGGAATATAAAAAGATGTAAAAGTTATTCATTGAGAAGAATTAAATATTTGCATATCTGTAACATTGTATGGAGACAAGACAAAAAAAGCTATATGAGAATACATTGCTACAAAAGAATAAAATAGTCAAATATTAATGATAAAAATTAATTTGTTAGAACTGAAAAATATTAAAGTTAAAATAAAATATGTTTATCAAAAGGGAAAATATAAGCTCATATATTTGAGAGATGAGTTACATTTTAGAGTTAGTAATTTAGATGGAAATATTAATGAAATACCATCATTGACATAGAAAATGATAAATGTTAATGAGTCAGAAGGTAATAATAAAAAATAAATAGTCATATTTCTAAATTTAAAACTGGCAAAACTTTCCATAGAGTAGTGTCACTCAGTGCCAACAGAATAATCAATGGATGCCAGAAGACTTGTGCATATAATCCCTCTCTATTGCCTACTCATCCAATATCCCCAGACTAGTTTCTGGCTGTGGCCTTCGTTAGTGATGAGCTTTGAATTTGAGAGTACTGCACCTAGATCTTAGGATCTAATGCAACTTTCCAGCAGTCACCTTTTATCTCTACTTAACTACAAATTATGAGAATAAAATTGAAATTAATGGGTCTGAACCCAGTTCAGTACCTATACATTTTGGTGTTTTTGGTTTTTTAACAACCATAGCCAAGTGAAGAGCTTTAGATCTTTGAGCATTGCACCTAGATCTTAGGATCTAATGCAAGCCTCCAGCATCACTGACAAAGGCCACAAGCCAGAAACTAGTCTGGGAATATTGGATGAGTAGGCACTAGAGAGGGATTTTATACACAAGACTTTTGGCATCAATTTAATACTCTGCTTGGCACTGAGTGACACTAATATATGGAGAACATTGTCTGTTTTAATAACAGTAATGTGCTAGCATATGAAATAGTGATCATGTGATGTTTAGTGGTTTAACATCAATCCTGCCTAATATGATAATGGTGGTTATTGTTGTTAAAATGTCAAATACACTAAAATGTATGGTTACTAAACTGGGTTCAGTCTCATATGACTATATAATCTATTGAGGTTAGATTGAAAATATTGTTTTCAATTTTATTCTCACAGTCTTGTACTTAAGTAGAGATAAAAGGGGGCTGCTGGAGGGTTGCATTAGATCCTAAGGTCTAGGTACAGTGTTCTCAGATCTAAAGCTCCTCAATGACTAAGGCCACAAGCCAGAAACTAGTCTGGGATATTGGATGAGTAGGCACTAGAGATGAATTTCATGTACAAACCTTCTGGAATTTATTGATTAATCTTGTTGGCACTGAGTGACACTACTGTATGGAGCATTTTGCCTGTTTTAATAGCAGTAATGTGCTAGCATAAGAAATAGTGATCATGTGATGTTTAATGGTTTAACATCTCTAAATTTATTTAGATAACATATTTAAATAGGAATATGATGAAAATCTAAATGAATAATTATGTGGATTAAAGAAATTATTTTTCTTAAGTAGATTAAGTGAAAATAGAAGTATCAAGTAAATTTCTATTCCACAAAATATTGGTGAAGACCATTGTTTAAAAAATGAAAAACTAATGCTAATTTTAAATATATACTATTAAGCACTTTCTGGAATGAAGATAAACAAGATAATGTCAAATACCAAATTAATCAGAATAAATGTAAACCTTAAAAAGATAGCTATACCCAGTTTTTCTGGAAACAGGCAGCTATTTTAAAATGCTGACTGATTTTTTATTAAGTTCCTAGAAACCAAATCCATATTATAAGAAAAAACTTCACTAAACACATTGAACAAACATTAATAGCAGCAAATAGGCAAAAATTATTTTTGAATTCTAATAAAAATTAAAAAAAGAGTATTGTAGTTGTTAAGAAAATAAAATTCCTAGGCAGGTGATAGTACAAGATGCAATAAACCTACATCCTGAAAAGATCAATGCTATTGAGAATTGCAGGTGTCTGTAATTTTTAACATATAAATTGCTAAAATTTTGCATATGACCCCATTTAATTATTTGTATTGCTTAGGAAAGATTAATTATGGATGTGGACATAAAAACATTCTGTAAAATTTAATAATATAAAATCAGTTTTAAAACAAATTATTCTACACTATCCTAATTTAAGATGTTTATATTCAAACAGCTAATAGTGTTCATGGGATCAGAATAATTTTCTTTCATTTAGAATGAAGAGCAAAAACAATATATTTTATATTACCTTAATCATTTATTGTAAGGTGGAGAATTTCATTATACTACAATTTAAAACGAATCAAATGTAGTGATCTGGACATTTTACAAGCTCCAATATATGCTAGAGTCTAAGTTTGTAGTTATTGTAGATCATAGGAGTCTGAAAAGTCTTATTGGGAGATATCGTAATAATGATAGATTGATTAGGTGGAACTAGTATTTTCAACAATATAGCTATAAAATTCAGACTTGTAAAATATAACATAATGTTTTAGCAGATATTATGAGTAGGCATCTGATGAAAATACAACCATATCATTTAACTGAAGACAATATGTTTAAGACAGTGGTTTCATTAAAATTAATTGATTGAATGGAAAATGACTTGAGAAGTTTGGCCAAATTACAGTTTTAGGATTTTAGATTGCATTCTATTATTATATATTTATCTGCAGAAGTAAAATCGGAAAAGAAAAAAAAGGATGATTATTAATGAAGATATACTGAAATTCAAATGATTGTAAAATTTGTTATAATATCAGACAAGAGAAAACAATAAAACCATGGAGAATTATAGTCATAGCTTGTAAAATCCTGAAAAGTGAAATATGTTGTGGACATGCTATTTTATTGGCCTAATATATTATATGCTTTCATATTAAAATGTTTTACTTATTGTGAAATTTGGTCTCACATCCAAATATACAAAGTGGTTTGTATGTAGGTTTAACATAGTCTATATTGCTAAATCAATGAAATGCCATTTTAACAGTATATTTTTGGGCTTTTCCCATCTTTTAGTATATTCATATTTATTCTTGTCAAATCTTCTGATAATGGCCAATAATATATATATATATATATATATATATATATATATATATATATATATATATATATATATATATATATATATATATATATATATATATATATATATATCCCCCCCAAACTTTTTTTCCCCTTAAATTTTTTTATGGTTTGGCTGAATATCTCTCAGCCCCATATAGCTATTTGAGTTAGATAGCCTGGTTTAAAGACATTTAAGTGTCTGAAAACTTCAGATTGTCTACTTAATAGTTAATTCTTAAATAAATGCTGGATTTGGATTGGTGTTTTTAAATCTAGTATCTAAAGCTATTGTAGTACCTTTCTGAGGAGTACCAAAAAAATGAAATCATTAATCAAGGCATGGTCGGAGGGTAAATTTCAGATAGAGATATTTTAAATGCTTTCTCTTGATAATCATTTATCTCAAAGCTTGTTGATAAATGAGCAAAGCTCTTTGTTTAAGCTCTTAACAAGCTTTGCAGAATATTCCCAACTACAGACCAGTTTCTGAGTAGCATCCTCAGTGAGGTGCTAGGACATTTAAGCATTAGATTAAAAATATCAGGATGATCCTAGAACTTTATCTAATGTATAAGTACTAAGAAAATCTGAATTTTTCAAACATTCATATGTTTTCCAAAGCAGCCAGTAGCAGAAAACAGTTTGGGGTTGGGGATATTCTGCAAAGCTTGTTAAGAGCTTATTTGTGAGATCTATATATATAACATGTGTATTACAAGCTTATTATATTAGGTCATGCGACATCTAATTTGTATTTTTTTGTAAATTTATTTTTTACTTTTAAGGCTTTGATGATTTTATATGACCGAAGCTATTAATATATGATATATCTGAACTTAATTCAATCCCATATGAATAAGTTAGATAGCTCTATTGAAAGACATATAGGTGCCTGAAATTTCAGATTTTCTACTTAATAGTTATGCATTAGACAAAGTACTTGGCTTGTTCTGAATTTTTAATCTAAATCTTGGGTATCGTAGCACCTCACTGAGGATGCCAGTAGCAGAAACTGTTTTGGGGTTGATGATATTCTGCAAAGCTTGTTAAAAGCTTATTTGTGAGCTCTATATATAGCATTTGTAATACAAGCTTACTAAATTAGGTCATGCGACATCTGTTGAATTTATTTATATAGTGCCATTTTGTATAGGTCAAAAATAGCTCACCACAGCAAATTATTAAAAAAATTTAAATTTAGCTTATGTTCTTTTGATATGCTAGTTATATTGTATTAATAATATCTTAAAATTATGATTTGAAACTAGATGAAATTATGTAATGCATAAAATTATGATAAATCACTTAAAATAGTTAAGTAAAGCTAAAAATATTGTTGCACATGGTTGGAAAAGCTGGTCATAATAAATAACACAGCTATAAATATTTAAAAGTATGTTTACAAAGTTCAATTTTAATAGTTTAAAACTTATAGTTAAATAATTATTATATTTAAATTCATTAATTATATTTAATAATTATAATTAATATCATATATTTTAAAAGTAAGTTTTATGGTAGTAAAAGTTGTATAGAATTCTATATTTTCCAAATTATTCTTCCAAATTTTGTATAATTATATTATTTATTTTATACAACAAGTGTAGTAATTTACTATTATTCCCAGACAGAAAATCGGAAAGTCTGTCTTGGTTATATCAGTCATGTGATTTGTATAATATATGGTTAAACACACTTGCTTGGTAGTATTTACATTAGTCAAGTTCAAAGTATTTTAAAATTACATTATAGAATTGGGTGTAATTATTACTTATCATAAAAGTGAATATTAAGTTAGATGTTATAAATGTTTTAAATAATGTAAGAAAGACAAGTACAGTTAATAAAAAAGTTGAATATTTTGTTAAAATAAAATAGATAAATTAAATATTAAAGATGGGACAATTTTATTAAATATTGTTTTTTTAAAAAAAGTCATTTTAAATGTTTGAGTAATTTAATTGATCTAAAAGTAATATTTTAAATAATATTTATAAAGTTTTAATATGTCATATTTTTCATTTTGAAATTTAATTGTGTAAGTCTGTAACATTATACAAATTTGGTATCAAATGAAAAGTAAAAATCAACCAATAGAATGATGTATTTTTAGGATATAAATACCGATTGCATGGGGGGGGGGAGGTATATGGGTGATTAAAAATGTATTAGATGTGATCAAAGGTATCAGAGATCATACCAGAAGCTATTGAGGAGATAGTAATTTTAAATTTTATTATTTAGTCAATTTTTTAGTGCTCTCATAAAAATTATTTGCAAACCTAATATGATATTTATTATAGTATTTGCAAAGAGAGTGTAAAATAAAAATAGTTTAATAACTTCATTTTAATATGTGTTGCTAATTTTTAAAGCTCCTTTTTACCAGGAGTACTCATCAAATCTTAATCTAACTTTGCAATAAAATATGAAAATGTCAATAAGTGAAACATATTTAATTTATAATATTTTAAAAATAAATATAATATTAGATGATGCAATATCAATAATATGGAACAAGAGGACTATTCCAGTGAATAAATTATTTTATGGACATTGTATAGGAAGCTCAATAGAAAAGCTTTTTGCAAATTAAAAGTAAATTACACATTTTTTTATATAATGGCAAGATATTTTTGTCAAAGACCGACAAGTATTATGACAAGTATCTTGTAGAATAATTTTATGAAAATACCATATTATAGGAGTAAATGTTATATCCTTTTTGAAGGACACATTAAAATACTTGCAAGAAAATTGTCTTAAGTATAGATTAATAAAGATGTTTAGAAAAGCATATGTTAATAAAACCTAAACAATATATAGGTTATACACATTTGTGAAATATTATTTTAAAGTTGATAATTTAAACAAAAATGAAACAACTGTAAATGGATAATAAATGGTAATAAATTTTATTAAAAGAAGAAACCTACAAAGGAAAAGAATGCATGATTAAATAAAAGTATGGAATTATGAAAATATTTTATATTGTGCAAATAGTTTATTCGGATAATTCAAGCTAAGCTAAAGAAATATCATGCATCAATACGCCAATACAGAATACTATAGTATAGAAGTTTCAAGTTATTGTTTTAAAAGTTATGATTTTGTTATGATTTTAATAGTCATCGTTCTGGACAATAGAAACATAAACTGTTGTTCTATAAACTCTTCAAGGACAGATTGATTATTTTGTTTAATTTTTCAAGATTCTAAAAAAAAAAGGCATCATATTATTTATTTTTTAAATCTGAGATTTTTGTAACAGAAGTTCGTACAAGACTTATCACTGGAAATATTTTGTCTTTTTCATCATCATAGCAATGGAGGAGATTGTAGAATTGTTCTTGAAGAGAACATTTTTATTAAAAAAAACTCTTGATGAAAAAAAAAAAATTTGAACTTTATGAAAAATATTTCGTCTCAGCTGAAGATTAAGTAATATAATTTTAACTCATTTATTAATTTTAAAATGTAATTATTTTGGTTTATAAAAGTAGGAACATGAATATTAATTTATTGATAATATTATAATCTTATAGTAGAGTAATTAAATAATTTAAATAAAAAAATTTAAATAAAGGTATAGATGTATTTTTTTATGTATGCAATGTTGTATCTAATGGTTGGAAAACCGAAGACTGCAAGGTGATGACAAGTTTATATTACTTGGTAATTGTTAATGAATATTGATATATTTTATGATGCATATATATTTTTTTCTTTTTTTGCTGATTACCTATGAATTGTAATGTATGGAAGTTTAAATGTTTTATTATATGCAAATGCATTTTGTACAACACTTTTAAATTATGAGATTAGGATTTATTTAGGGTATATGCATATAATAATTTTATACTAGTATTATAACACAAAATGCTGATAAATATTTATGTGATTCTTTTAAAGACTTTCATATTATTGGATGTTCAAAGTATTTATATGATTCGTTTGTATACGTTTAGAATATAGAATAAGGAAGTAAGCAAACTTTTCTTGTGGATCAGTGAGATTGCTCTAATTATAAATGAATTTTGTTTATTATTTTGTATATGCAAGTTAGTATTTGTTGATGTAGATGTGATAAATATTTTTAGGAAATAATGATAAGATAGTAGCTTGGTAGTAATATAGTGACCTTAAACCCAAGATATGATGTTATGGTAGAATGTAATAAGGGATATGAATAGTATTTTATTATCTTCATGGATACACGGTACAGTTAACAATGCCCTGTAACTGATATATTTATTTTGGACAGTGTCTATTTTCTTTAAGTATTGATGTCTTAATAAAGCTGCATGAATAGCTTTGACATCATTGATATTATTGGAGGACATTAGACAGAATAGATCCTGCCTCTATTTCTTAAAGATACAATGTGCCATAATATTTTTGATATGTGCTATGAGTTATACTCTATTTTTTCTTCCCTAGGCCCTACTCATCTATTCACTATCTAAATTTTCAAAGTAACTACATCACACAGTATGATATATTTTAAAAGAAATAATAGATAATTTAGAGTTTAAAATATGCTATTGTCTGAATGAGATAAGTTCATTTACTTGTAAGAAGTATAAATGATATAAATTGAAACTGAAAATCAAATGGATTCAAAAAGAAAAAGAATCATAAAATATGTTTAGATTTTATATTTGGAAAATAAAATAAACTTTAGAAATAAGATATGTAAAGCAAAGTTGCTTTTGAAATATTATTTTTTTTTAAAATATATTATTTTATTTTAAAATGAGTACTGTATATTTTAAAAATACAATGTTATAAAGTAAAACGATATAAACAATAAACATAAGTACAATTTATATTTATTAAATAATAGGGAATATATTAGTCATTACAACTATATAGTATTAGAGTAATATTGAATGTGATATGTATTATATTTAATAGTCATTGTGTAGTGAACAATGATATTCACACACTCTAATAATAAATTAACAGTAGATATTTTATATAGTATTTTCTTTTAGCATTGCAAAATGAAATTGTTTATTTTTGAAAAATGTCCATGCTCACGATTAGAATTCTTATTTTGTTTTTTTGTACCATGTTTCAATGGATGTTTTTAAAAGGAAGGCAGTTTAAATAATACTTAAAGATGGTATATTTTAAAATAAGTATAAAAATGTGAGCATATATATATATTTTAACGATCCAAACGAAGTGGTAGATCGCATCGCACCGCACCGCACTACCAAAGGGCGCCATCTAGGCATTTGAGCCTAGAAAATTTATAAAGTAGGCAGATACGCGCTGTTAGGATTAGAACTTTATTTACATATTTAGATCGTTAGCCCATTGTCACTAGCTCAGTGGAGACGCTGAGATAAAAAAAAAATCTATAAATTTAGATATACATATAAAAAAAATAATAAAAGCCACTGCCAGAAATTAACACATAAAAATATTTATTTACGCATATATAAAATAATACCAAACCCGAGGAAGAAGTTTAACATTTAGGTTTTATATTCTTATTATGCTTTAATTTTACATTTATATAAATTTTAATGATTTTAATTTTGTTTTATTTAGATTGTCAAGTATGAATAGACTACGTGGATCGGCATTTGAAAAGAAAACATTCTATCCCTATTTAACCCTCCCTTACTATAACTTTACAAATCCATATAGCCATTCACGCCCGACTTAATTTTAACATTTATATACGTTCGCAACAGATTTATTTAACACAATGTTGGGTATAGATCGACTACACAGATTCCACGGTCAAAAACATTTCAAATAAACATAAACGATCAAAATACAAAATCATTGATACCGACAATCGCAGAGGGAAACTTATAAGTAACCCAATAGTATTCAACCGTAAGATACTTGCGTTGTCACCAATAACTTAAAAGACATCCGAATAAATACATTTCGATACTCACCGTAAGGTATCATTATTTATCGAATGTCTATATATTTTGATCAAATATGAAAACCAAAATATAATTAACCGCAAACAAATCCATGCAAGCGTCTATAACCAACTTTAAATTTAACCATTTAAAATTTAACAATAAATATTAATACAATAACTAACAAATGGAAATGATTTTTTTTTATCAAACGCATGCATATATATATAAAATTCCACATTATAAATTTAGTTGACACATAAGTCAGAGAACAGTTCCTTTTTATAAAATTAAATTTATCAATCTTTAAAGTTCTTAATTAATGTTCAGTTTTTCAACAATTGTTCATTTCTATTGCTTACGGTAGAGAAGTCCATGTCCCGTTGGCAATTCCCACGCAGACTTTCCTGGAAGACCGGTCTGATGTTTTGGAGGTGGCAGTTGCTGGTCCTGTCCTGGTATCACAGTCTTTGCATTTTTAAATCAGTGAGGGAGGACGGCAAGTGTGTCTTGCCTCCAGACCCACCAAAATCAAGTTGGAAAAAGCAAGCTCTCTTTGCCAATATTTTTTCTCTTTTATATTATCCACCAGGATTCACTGAACAAAACGTCACTGCTCTGTTTTTCCGTTCTGGTCCGAGCCAAGGCCCAGTGCTTCCATTTGTCAAGCTAAATTCCTTTCTTCTCTTATCTACCTTTCCATCTGACTTTTTAATTAAACAGTTTTTAAACAATTAACAAACAATCATTTCCATTTATAGATTACAGGAATTAATTAATACCTGTTTTTTATTTTAAAAATACTTTTATAAATCTTTTTTTTATAAAAACACATTCAAATACCTTCCTTTTTTTATTTATCAAAAAACTACTTTTAAAGTTTAACATCTGTGCGAATGTATATACGTATAACAAACATTTTTAATTTTAGCGTTTAGTTTTTTTTTTACTTCTATTTTTAATACACTTATTTTTATATGCGAACTTACAAGTTTTTTATTTTAAATTAATGTAACGACATATTTATATATCGTTACAATATATATGTTCAATAGATGGCGTTTTACGCCAAAACACCAACCAAGTGTACGTTTGTTTACATAAACGATCAAAGAGTCAGAATTAACTATCTTTTCATTTTAGCACACCCTCAGATCAGCTGATTTCAAGCTGATTTGCTATCATCAGTGGACAGAGCCAAGAAACTAGATCTAAACACTGACTCCAAGTGTTTATGCACAAAGTTTCTATCAGTTTGCAAGCATGACATTTTTCAGACCGATAAGTTTTCAAACTCAGTCAAACAAGCTAGATAGCTATATGGGTTTGATCTCAGTTCAGTTTCTCCACATAGTCAAAGCCTCTGAAATCTATTTCATTTGATCATAAATACAAGTGACAGCAGGTTTTAACGTGATTAAAACTGTTTTGTTTTTGTTTTTTATAAATGTACCTTTAAAGGTTTCTACAATGATATAGATTGCAGAGGCTTTGACTATGTGAAGAAACTGAACTGAGATCAGACCCTATAGCTATCTAGCTTGTTTGGCTGAGTTTGAAGACTTTATCGGTCTGAAAAATTTCATGCTTACAAACTGATAGTAACTTTATGCTTAAACACTTGGAGTCAGTATTTAGATCTAGTTTATTGGCTCTGTCCTTCACTGATGATAGAAAATCAGCTGATCTGAGGGTGGGATAAAATGAAAGAGATAGTTAAGTCTGACTCTTTGATCGTTTATGTTGGTTGGTGTTTTTGGGTAAAATGCCATCTCTTGATCATAAATACAAGTGACAGCAGGTTTTAACATGATTAAAACTTGGTTTTTGTTTTTCATAAATGTACTTTTAAAGGTTTTTGAAATGATATAGATTGCAGAGGCTTTGACTATATGGAGAAACTGAACTGAGATCAGACCCATATAGCTATCTAGCTTGTTTGGCTGCGTTTGAAGACTTTATTGGTCTGAAAAACTTCATGCTTGCAAACTGATAGAAACTTTGTGCATAAACACTTGGAGTCAGTGTTTAGATCTAGTTTCTTGGCTCTGTCCTTCACTGATGATAGCAAATCAGCTTGAAATCAGCTGATCTGAGGGTGGGCTAAAATAAAAGATATAGTTAATTCTGACTCTTTGATTGTTTATGTAAACAAACATATGCTTGGTGGGTGTTTTGGGGTAAAACGCCATCTATTGATCATAAATACAAGTGACAGCAGGTGTTAACATGATTAAAACGTTTTTTCTTGTTATATATATATATATGATAGGATTAAAGAGACTCTTACAACCAAATATTATATGAAAACAATTAGTATTTATAGATAAGCCCAGGCAACTTTACATACATATTGGACAGTTATCTCAGCATACTCTTGGTCAATGGCTGGATAGTTCACTCTCTGAGGTTTTATTAGTTAGCTGGGTGGTCAGAACTCTTGGTGACTACTGCTACTTCATTGGTTTGCAGCATTCTTCTATGGCAGGAGATTAGCAGCAGAATTTCAGAGGCAGTCTTGAGAGACATGGGAAAAGATGATTTGGGTCCTTACTCTACTGACATTCTATTACACTATATTATTTTTCTTGTTATGGAAACTCACGAGTAAAGAGAAAAAGCACAAAGCAAAAGCCTCCTCATCTCCAATCTACTCTATGTTTACATTTCCCAACTTTGACAGGAATGTATTGGTTCTTTTACCAAGAGGCAGATAAGGCACTTACAAATTATATTTCACTCCATTCTTAATTAAAAGCAAGATATACAAAGATGATAAGGTTCAAATCACATTACAGCTCCAAAGAATTTAAGAGTAAAAAAATGAAACATGAATATTTCATTAGCGAAATATTTTTAGTTAAAATTAAAAAAAAGAACTTTGATAAGAAAATAATATTTTAATTAACGAATGTCGAGCTTTTAAAATATTTAATTAGTGAAGCAACACTTCACAATGGATTAATCTGAACATGCCATCCTGTTTACATTTTTTATTTTTTTTATAAAGTGAAAAAATAATCAAACTTTACAGACTAAAAAGGTTTCACACAGAATTATCAAAATCAAAATTATAAAATGTTTATTACATATTAAAGTTTCGGCCTATTTTAAATATATATATATATATATACATTGCCACATAGTAAATGATGGCAATGTTAGTACATTAAATATAATTTCTGGGTTTGAACCCTTGTAGATTGATAGTTTTTAGGAAGGAAACCATGAAGCTCACGTGGACTACAGAGTGATTGCTTCAATATATATATATATATATATATATATATATATATATATATATATATATATATATTGAGAGAAGGGGGTGGAGATAGAAAGAAACAAAGCCATTGCTATGTTATTATTTATTTCATCGAATATTAACAAGAATTTAATTGATGTATTTAATAATTTATATTAAGAAACAAATACCAATAAAATGTGTCATAATTCATTTTCACTTTGGCAGTTTATATCATCAAACACCTATTTAATTCATCATATCAAAATTATAAATTTAAAAGTTATATAGAGAAAAAAATCATCAACATGTGTAAGTCTAAGATAAATAAAGTAATTGCTTGACAGTTGGAAATGTAATTAATATTGTAATTTATTTGTATCTTTTGAATTATTTTCAACATGGAATCCGATAAATATATTAGCACTAGTAGCTAGAACACTTTCTTTAGAATTCGTTTGTTTTTATTACTCATATAAGTCTTGCAAGTATCATGGAGAAAAGCCATCCTAATAATTTTTTTAAATGTCTAAAAAAATCACGTCTGCTAAAGTGGGTATATTTTAAATAATTCACCTTTGTACCATATATTGTCTTTAAAATCAAGAATTTGTTGAAGAGTTGACCTGTCTTCAATTGCTAGTTGTCTTATAAGTGTGGAAGGTCAATAATTATGCTTACCATAAGATGTGAAATATTGATGTAATGAGAAAACCTATAGATTAGTAATAAATAATTCATCAATAAAAAATGATGTACAAGTTTATCAAAAATATACTTGAGAAAATATACAAATTACATTATCAATTATAGATCAATAGGTTTATTATTTACTATATTTTTTACTTTAGTAGACACGAAACTTATTTCTTAGACATTTACAAGATTTATCTGGGTATTATTTTTTCACAATTCATGCAGAAACTAAATGGCTTGTATAAGTACAGAAATTCTAAAGACAGTGTTCTAGTTAATAATGATGATATACTTATCCAATTCCATGTTGATTATGTTTCATTTCAAGTAATATTCAGAAACGGTGTTTAATAGCAACAGTAATAATGACATTATCACTTAAAATAATGTGTGTAGGAAATGGGATAAATAATTGGCAATACTTAAATTACACGTTTTGCCTAACGCTTCATTTTGCAAATGTAAACAAAGTCGACGCTTGGAATTTTATAATTCGTGTGCTTGTATACTGACTTTATTTTGTTTATCTCTTCAGTTCAGAAAACGTATAGAAAATTTATAAACGATTTTCCTTTATATAAATTTATTTTGTACATTTTTATTGCATTTATACTATTATTTTTTAAAAATATCTTTTTAGATAAGTTATTAAATAGTGATTCCATATTCTATATTCAGTTCTTAACATTACAATGTCATTATAATATAAATAAATGAGGAAATAAAAGAGAATAAACTATATTTGGTACTTATAAATAATAAGATAAAATTTAATTTTGGAAACAATAAATTAGTTTGGGAATAAAAGTTATATTTTTATTTTATTTGAAATAATAGTAATAATTCAGTTTATTTTAATAAAAAAATTTATTATATATAGCAGAATAAAGATATTAATATAAATTACTTTTTTTAATAAAAATTCAAGCCATATTTTAAGTTTAATTTTTATTTAATTATCTATCTATCTATCTATCTATCTATCTATCTATCTATCTATCTATCTATCTATCTATCTATCTATCTATCTATCTATCTATCTATCTATCTATCTATCTATCTAGCTATCTATCTATCTATCTATCTATCTATCTATCTATCTATCTATCTATCTATCTATCTATCTATCTATCTATCTATCTATCTATCTATCTATCTATCTATCTATCTATCTATCTACCTATCTATCTACCTACCTATCTATCTATCTATCTATCTATCTATCTATCTATCTATCTATCTATCTATCTATCTATCTATCTATCTATCTATCTATCTATCTATCTATCTATCTATCTATCTATCTATCTATCTATCTATCTATCTATCTATCTATCTATCTCTGTCTACCTACCGATCTACCTACTTACCTATCTATCTGTCTATCTATCTATCTATCTATCTATCTATCTATCTATCTATCTATCTATCTATCTATCTATCTATCTATCTATCTATCTATCTATCTATCTATCTATCTATCTATCTATCTATCTATCTATCTATCTATCTCTCCGTCTGCCTGTCTGTCTTTCTGTCTGTCTGTCTACCTACCAACCTACCTACATACCTACATACCTACCTACTTACTTATTTATCTATCTTTCTATCTATCTATTTTTCTATCTATCTGTCTATCTATCTACTTACCTATCTATCTATCTATGTATCTATCTACCTATCTATCTATTTATCTATCTATCTATCTATCTATCTATCTATCTATCTATCTATCTATCTATCTGTCTGTCTGTCTATGTAGCTGTCTATCTATCTATCTATCTATCTATCTATCTATCTATCTATCTATCTATCTATCTATCTATCTATCTATCTATCTATCTATCTATCTATCTATCTATTTATCTCTATCTCTCTCTTTCTCTCTCTCTCTCTCCTCTCTCTCTCTCTCTCTCTATATATATATATATATATATATATATATATATATATATATATATATATATATATATATAATTCAATGAATCACTGTCTATATTTTTTATGTCTATCCATTTATTTAAATATCAATCTGTTTAACAATCTCATAATATATTTACTTTTCTATTTAGTGTAATTCTAATCATGTCATTTATAAAATCACTTTACTGCCCTGTGTCTCTATCTGACCTGTCTATATATATATATATATAGAATATATATATATATATATATATATATATATATCTTTATCTTTCTATCTATCTATATTATATATCTGTCTGTCTATCAATATTATCTTATCAAAGCAAGTTTATCAGTTTGAAAAAAAAAAAACAGTACACTTTTCTCCCAAACCCATCCCTGCTTTAAGAACAGTAAATCGATAATTGATTTTCAAAGGAGTGAAATATTGTATTAGCAATGACATTTATTTTTTTGTTCAATAAACTCATAGTTTTAGAATTAAACAGTAAATACTGAGTATATATATATATTAAAGAGGCTTTGAAAATAAAACACTTAAACAATAGGAATACAACATGATATATATATATATATATATATATATATATATATGTATTCCTATTGTATATATATATATATATATATATAACACGCTTGTGTTACAGACTGCATATGCAAGAAGAAATACTGAATTGTTTAGTCAAGAAAAGAAAGACATCGACATGCATTAAAATAATTCTTAAATATGAACTAATGTTTGATTTATAATTTGATTATTTTATAAAAGAACAAATTATCCCCAAAAGCTGTTGTAAACGACTATAAAAGGAAAAAAAATATATACAACTCAAAGGAGTAATATATATATATATATATATATATACTCCTTTGAGTTGTATATAATTATATATATATATATATATATATATATATATATGTATATATAATTACACGGGAATTAATTTATGTAAAATTTTATTATTCATCAACACAAAGCTCATAAGAAGAATCATTAGCTGGCTGAAGTGACCACCACCTTTTAATCTATAGCAAATAATATTAACTCTAATGAATATTAAACAAGACAAAAGAATGTGTGGGTAGAAAACTCACTAAATGTCACAGATGGAAGACTTCCAGTCAAATGCCTATTAATATATTGATTTTATAAGCTAATAACATCATTAATGACTTCATTATCACCAGAAAGAGACAACATTCACTAAGTACATGAAGAAAGCAGTAGTAAACAAAGGAATATTACCTGTCCACTGGAAAATCATCAACCAGTTACCTAGAGAATTACTGAAAACATCATATGGATTACAATTCCTAAGATCCAGGATTTATTAATCTAGTTGGAACCAGCTTTCTTATAATCTGTGTATTCATTTGCTGAAGAATATCTAATTACATGGCCTAACAATTTCAATTATTCAAATTATATATGTACCATGTAGAACCCATTTTTATTTGTTGCATAACTCTTTGTAGCTATTTTTATTGAAGAAATTGATGATCCAGCAATATAATCATCAGTCATAATAATGTAACATGGTCTATACTATAATGTTGATTGTATTAAAAATCTAGCTGATGATCCCCAGACCTACCAACTAAAGGACTGAATGACTGAATGGTGTTGAGGTAATATTTTATCTATAAAATATAAATTGCTCAAATTAGGACAATTTTAAATATTTATTGTTATTGCTGAATTAACTTTATTATTATTTGTTATTATGTATGACAACTAAACTTCTTGTTTGCATATCTATTGTTATTATAAACACTGGTAATGCCTATGTTATACTTAATACCCATAGATGACAGTCAGTAAATCATGATGCATTGTCATGTATTAAGGTGTACAAGTTAAAGTCAGGTAATAGAAGGATGTTATTAGACTAAACAGTGGATGACCATCCTGAATGGGATCAAACATTAGGGGAACAATTACAATATTATATGAAACAAATGAAAAATGATCTGCCCTACCTAAATATGAAATTGATTTGTTCTAAAAGATTATAAATCATCCATAAAAAAAAAGTTCTTGAAGATTTATTTTTATTAGAATTTGTGTATGTTTTGTCATTTATCTAACTTTCCATTACCAATGCCACATCATTTATTGAACTTTCTATTAGACATCCTCTATGATTTATCTAACTCTCCATTAATCTTGCCATACAACTTATCTAACTTTTCACTAGTAATACCATATCATTTATCTAAATTTCCATTAGTCATGCCATATCCTTTATCTAACATTCCATCATCCATGCCATACTATACGCATAACTCACATGTATAGAATTACAGTTTTATATCAAACTTATGGTAATTATCTTGCTAGCTTATTAGAATCACACCTATAACCATGGAACAGGAATACAAGAACCCACAAATATAAGAAGAACCAGAATGTCACATGATAACACTGTATCAGCATTGATCTAAGTATACTATCTAATGTATTATAACTGGTGATGTTTAGGATCTCAAACTTATGCCATTGCCTCAATGTATAAATAAAATGAGTGTTACAAATAGCCATTTTTTCTATTAAGTTCTATTTAAGAAACAACATTAAGGCTAAAAATGGTCTAGTTGTGTCATTAGGAAACTGTTCACATACAAAATTCATTCATTTCATTACAAATGGCACAACTAATCATTGGGCATGTATCACATATATTATAATTCTAATTTTTGCTCATTCTAATGTGTTGGGAAGAACTCCAATGATTGTCATATAATACATTGTAAAATCTATATAATGATCACATATGGTTGAAAACCATTTGTCTCTTGCCACTACAAATGACACTGCTATGTAATCTTGAACCAAGGGATTATTTCATATAAATTTAAACCTAGAAGTAGCTCTTTTACATCACTAAAAGGAATAAAATTTTTAAGATTATTTAATGTATAACAAATTCAAAGAAATTAAAATATTACATTAATAAGGTAGATAAATTTATTTAATATGTGGCTTGTGGAAATCAAATAAATGAGAAATTAAATAATAATAATCATAATAATAATAATAATAATAATAATAATAATAATAATAATAATAATAATAATAATAATAATAATAATAATAATAATAATAATAATAATAATAATAATAATAATAATAATAATAATAATAATAATAATAATAATAATAATAATAATAATAATAAAATAGCTAGTAGTTATCCAATGAATTGGAAATCTAAACAAAGTGCATAATAACAACTTAAAATGTAAATGAGGAGGAAATAAAGATTAGCTTATAGTAGGCATACAAAAATAGGAAGCCTCTGCAATGTTGAATGAGTATTATTGTTAAAAAGTAGTTCATTATAAAATAAGCAAAGCTCATGTAAAACATTAATAGTAAAAGCTCAAAATACTTTTAAATGATAACAAGAAGAAAATACAGATTAACAAATACAGAAAGCTATCAAGAAATCAGAGAATAGTTAGAAGAGATGTATGGATAGGCAAACCTGTAGGAATGATAGGATCATCCATTTCAGAGGATATAATGAAACAGAATGATGAAATAATGTGGGATTGAAACTGAAAGGGATCAGACTTAAACAAAATAATAATATCAGTAGAAAAGCCAAGATAGTAGGGTAAAAGGCTGGATGAAAAGTCCAAACACTAGATTATAATGATGATACAACAAAGTTTGACTAAAACATCAAGTTGAACCAAATGAATTCAGATCTTGCTGGATTGAAATCAGGGATGGTATCCATGAAATCATATATAGCCAATATGAACTACAGTTTAGAAAATAAAATTGATCAATAGAATAATGAAATGAAATCGAATTCATAAGGCTTAATAACCAAACTTCTGAATTGAGTGATGAAGACAAGGATATGAAGAAAAAATCATAAGAATGGAATTAAAATGTCAAAATTAAGTTGATTCAATGGTGAAATTGCAGAAATTACATAATAATGTGAGAGCCTAAATCTCAATATAAAGGAAAGACAAGAACAACAGAGATCACAATTGAAAACAGAAGTATAGAAAGTAGATTAAAAAATAAAGTCATGGAAATCATACAAAATAATAGGATAACCAATATAGAAGGAAATACCAAGTTAGTGAAGAGGAACAATCAGAGACTGATGGAAATACAAGCTGTGATTGAGAATAAAATCTTGTGAAACAATGAGGGCCTCAAGAAGATGACTGAGAATCAAAATAACTTATGGGCTTAACTAAAAGAATCCAAAGGATCAATTGACCAGTGTATTGGGTTCCTAGTGGAATGGTTAATCAAATTGACCAAAGGATACCAGGAGAAATATATAAAAAACTGAGAGGACCAAGAGTCACAAAAAGAAAAGAAATATTTCATGGCTAAAAAATAATACTCTCATTAAAAAATCTTAAGCCAAAAAAAATCATGGTAATCACACAATTGGAATTTAGGAAGAATGAAAAATGATGCCCTTATGAGACATAAGTATGAATGAAGACCCTGAACAAAAGAGACAAGACACAGAAGTGAGAAGGCTAAACCTATAAAAATATGACTCAAGACTCAGCCCAATATAAGAAAGTTACAGTGAGCTCAGTTAATCAGGGTGTTAGGTTAAAGGTTTTCAAAAGATTACCCACTGAATTTGCTGCTGAAATGTTAGGAGCTTAGACATGTCCCTTTTGATAAATCAGAACTTATCAGAAGAAGGAAGATCATAACCATATAAGTCATTTGAGAACAATGCATTGGCATAGTGGAAGTTACTATTCCAGAGAGTGTCAAACTATGGGGATTACAAATCTTTAACAATAAAGAGTTTCTGGAAAGAAAATAGACAGGAAGCATTACTATATCAGATAATGCAAGAGAAGTACTATAATGCATAAGGATAGACTTTGGTGAAATTCTTTAGGAGACAGTTCACCAGGTTAATAATCTATTAAGCAAAAGGCAAATCTTTCACATAATTTAATATAACATTCCCCTGAAGATCGAGCAATCATTAATATGCATCAATGTTAGTAGCATTAAACAGCAGGGAGAATTATTTAATAATATTGACATCAATAACCATAACATAAATGATAAATTTGGCATAAAGAGAAAAATGGACCCCCATCATTGCCATTAATTACAAATAAAAAAAAAAAAATTCCAAAAACAAAAAATGGTTAAAAAAGCTATCAATACTAGAAACAATGAGGCCAACAACTGCAGGACACAAAACATATATTAGAAACCCAAATACAATAAAAAAACTAGCAATATCAGGGTGAAATAAAAGTAATAAAGTACTTGAGAGATAGTTCATCATATCAATCAACCACATTAAATAAGAGGAACAAAATAAAACCTTTAATCAGGGAAATCACCAATATGGCATTTTCATGGGCATATAGACCACCTATTCATTCTTTTAACATTGTCCCATGAAAGAAATATTGTTTCAGGATATTTCTACCAGAGGACTGACTCTGGATGTCAGATATGCATGGCATTGATAGACCTGTACAACAAAATTACATGTAAAAATACTAATATTAAAGTCCTATCACTGAGGTCAGTTCAAGTGACCCTGACCAACAATAGGATGGCCAAATTGGGCCAAAACAAATCTAGATAGGGGTAAATGTCAGCCAATATTTGATCATGTGTTCCATATCTTATATGACTTTATTCATGGAGCCATACGACACACTTCATAAACATGTATAATTATATATTTGATTTTTTAATAAAGTAGTCAAGGTAGATGATGAGATCTTAAAAATGACATTACTGTTAAGATATGACCTACCAAATATTGATAGCATGGATTCAAATGTCTCTGAGGTACTCATACAAGCAAAGATCAGAAAATCCACTTTGATTAATTACAATGCCAAGAACAATTTAAGAACCAACATTGATAAATACATTGGAATATTTTCTGAAGAACCTGGACTGATATAATGATTTCAACAATGCTTCAAATTATTGAATGACCAGTCATTTCAATCCAAGTCATATCTTATACTATAATAATACTGTGAGGACAAATTATTGAATGACCAGTCATTTCAATCCAAGTCATATCTTATACTATAATAATACTGTGAGGAAATAACCAAGCAAATCAATAAGATGCTAGAGTAGGAGATTATTTATAAATGCTACTCACAGTAAGGCAACCCTGTAGTGACAGTGAAAAAGAAATTTGAGTCTATGATATTTTGTCTAGATGCTAGACATTTAAACAAAATTACCATTCCTGACAAGAATATACCACCACGCATTCACAAACAGTTTGTGAGATTTGGAAATAAGAAAGTTGTCTCTACTTTTGATTTAATCTCAAAATAGTGGCAGATAAAACTCTATGTGGGGAATCACCGATACACTGATTTTCAGTATGTGGCACAAGTCTAATCAGAGAGCTGAATCAAACTTTATCTCCTGATATCAAGAAAATGACCACTATTTATGTAGGTGATGTCTAATTCCCTCATCTACTGTTGAAGAACACTTTCAACACTATAAGAATTTTTTAAAAAATGTCAGGATAAAGGATCCAAGTCAATTTTAAGAAAAGGACTCTAATTAGAAATAAAATGACCTTCTTTGGACATGTCATTGTTTGCAGTTGAATGAGATCTCACTGCAATAAGATCAGTGTCATACAAAACTTTCCAAAGCCTACAAATAAGAATCAAATCTTATCATTTTTGGGACTTTGTAATTTTGACAAAAAAGTTCTCTGATGGCATGGAACTGTTGTTGAAACTCTCCAGAAAAAAATGAAAAATGGAATTGGACCAAAAAAGACAAGACATTTGAAATAATTAAACAGGATTTTTGAGGCAACTTTTTTTTTGATTTTAATAAATATTTCACCATACAGTGGTTGTGAGTTATTATTTATAAACCAGGATGACAGCCAACCTGTGATCCTTTATTTTATTAGCAGCCTGCTGAAGGGTCCAGAATTAAATTATACAGGAACAGAGAAAGAGACACTACCAATAGTGTGGGGTTTTCAAAAGATGCTGCTCATATCAGAGGTAATACTGATGAAGACCACAAGATCCTTACATTCTTGAACCACAGTTTTTATTAACATTAAATTGTTTAGATGGATATTGTTGTTACAAAAATTAAACTACATAGTCCAATAGTGTTAATGATTCAAAAATGTAGTAGCCAATGCACTAAGTCAAAATCCATGTCTGTCAGTACAATGACATCTGTCAGTAGACAATGCCTACATTATCAACATTGACACAATATTTATATAAGGATTTAGAACACAATCTGGTAAATATTCATGAACCACAGACCCAAGATAAACAACAAATCTTAATTACTAATACATTAAATGTAGAGAAAGTTCTAATATATTGCTGACAATCTTAAACAATAAAAGTTAGAAAACAAGGTCTATTTTACAAAATGAACAATGAGATGTATGAGTAGAGAGTAGTGATATCCGACAGGATAAAATACCTGCTCACACAATATGTGTATTGTTTATATTGGCTCTATGGAGCACATAAGACTGTACAGACACTGAAGATTTGGTTTTACTGGACTGGAATGTGTAGCAACACCCTAAAGGTGATCCAACAATGGCAAGCATTCATGAGTGTGAAGCTAGTAAACCAAAGTTATGTCAATTTGATTATATCAATAATACCAATAAGAGCAAATGAGATCTTAGCTATAGACTGATATGGACCTTTGCCACTATCTAATAAACAAAGATATCTGTTAGTAGCTTATGATCTTTTTTTTAAATTTTTAACAGCTTACCCAATGCCCCAAACAAATACTAGATATATGAACAAAGTATTAGACATATTTCACTTCAAAGAAATAGGGAAACTGGAAATTATCCTATCAGATCATGGTAACTCTTTCCTATCCAAATAGTGAAAGATGAGTACAAAGACTACAAATAAAACATTTGCTAACCAGCATTATATATACACAGTTAAACCCATGTGAACAATTAATGCAGGAACTTGGAGTTTGTTTAGGATCTTTTAGAGGGTAGACATAAGAAGTGGTTGACACATGTGAAGCAAGTAAGTGAATATATTAATTTATAAATAAATCCACAGAGTTCACACAAATCAGGTTACACTTAAAGCAAGATATCCCAAGTTTGTTTAAAATCTATAAACATATATCCACAAAACCTCCAATGAATCCAGAAAAGAATCAGAGAGAAGCCCATGATGAAATAAGTATATGGCAAGTAAGCAAAACAAAGTTAAGTAAAGTCAAATTATTAATTCCAGATAAGAGAATTGGTTTTGTCAAAACACAGTCTCAACAAGTCACAGAAATTCATTTTCCATCAATTTTCAAAAGCATATGAGGGACCATATAAGATTGTGAAATTCTCAGTTCCAAATACATATTAAATGGTCTGTGGAGGTGTGATATGGGATCACTATAATTCAAAAAAATTAAAACCCTATCATGGAATATTCTGAAAAATTAACCTCAAATAAAAAAAAAATATTTATGAGACCATGAATAGACAGGTGTCTACAGACACTCACAATTGAACCCATTAGCAAGTAAAGCCCTAAAACAAGATGTTTTGAAGGATAAACAACATCAAATGTCTCCATTAACTTTTTATTTTTTTGATTCAGATAAATGCTTATTCAACCACCAAAATGATGAAACATTAAAGATGGATTCAGACATTCTTAGCAGAAAGAAATTATCCCAAAGCTGATAAAATGATTATACAGTTACATAAAAATGTATGATTGAATAATAGTCAACACAAATGGTTTTAACATGAACATGATTATTAAAATTAACAGACAAAAACATTGGATTTAAATGTATGAGTATTTCAAACACAATAAGCTATACCATATTACCATTACATATGGACAATATTTTTCAAATTACAACATTATAAAGGTAGATCTTTGTTATCAAACATCATAAGAAAGGATTAAGCAAGGTTTAAACAAAAAAAATTTAATTAATATTAATTGAGGATTAAAACCCATACAGTCCATTTTAATCTTTAGGGTGACAGGAAATGTAAGATTATGGTCCCAACCTATTAGAAACAAAGGGGGTCTGAATCAAAACATACTTAGTTAAAATCAATTGTCTACTTTCCAATAATTCCATGACCTTAATGTTTGCTGCCTGCCTATTGATTAAGTCTTGCTTGTATTTATATATTAACATAGCTTCCTTGATTTTTCTTTTATTATTATTTTTTCAGTTTGCAATATTTTTACATTATTATAATTAAAATCAAAACTATATATTCAAGATTTATTTTGGTCATAAAAATAGAAGCTGATAAATTATCACTATCTTTAGAATTTTGTTTCATATGTTGAATTCTTTTTAGTAACAACAACTGCTCTTTTGTTCTTTTCTCAAATGTGCATCTTGACTCACCTATATATACACTATCACACCTACACACCCATTTATAAATGACACAATTTTTATTTGTAAATGAGGTTTTATTTTTATAGTTATTTATTAATTTATTTAATATAGAAGGTGCATAAAATGCAATGTTATATATACCTTTATAAATTTTCTTTATGGAACTTGCCTGTTGATTCAAAATATGTGGTATTGATATCCAAATTTTATTATCAAAGATATTTCAAATTAAAATTTTTAATAGTGTAATAAATATGATCATAATTATATCCATGATTTAACAATTTATTAGAATACATTTCAATATTTTTGCCTTTATCCAATAAAGATTTACAAATAATATCATTTCTAAACAAGAAAGACTTCAAACCTGTAATGTCACAAAAATGGCAGGTTTGATGTCCTTTTTATTTAGAAATGATAATCTTTGTAAATATTTATCAGATGAAGAAAAAAATATTAAAATGTATTCTAATGAATTGTGAAATGTTGGATATAATTATGATCATATTTATTATACTATTAATTTTTTTATTTCAACATATAAATACAAAAATAAAAATAAGATTAATAATGATGTTAATCTTTCTGATAATAACTTGTGGATATCAATACCATATATTCTGAATCAACAGGCAAGTTCCATAAATAAAATTTATAAAGGTATATATAACATTGCATTTTGTGTATCAGCTGCAATAAATAAATTGATAAATAACTGTAAAATAAAACTTTATAAACAAATAAAAATTGTATCATTTATAAATGGATGTGTAGGTGTGGTGGTGTATATATAGGTGAGTCAAGATGCACATTGGAGAAAAGAACAAAAGAGCATTTGTTTTTAAAAAGAGTTCAAAATAAAAAACAAAATTCTAAAGATAATGATAATTTATCAGCTTCTGTTTTTATGACCATGAAAATCATGTATATATGGTTTTGAGTTCAATTATAATAATGTAAAAATATTGCAAATTGAAAGAAATAACAATAAAAAAATCAAAGAAGCTATGTTAATATATAAATACAATCAAGACTTAATCAATAGGCAGGCAGCAAGCATTAAGATTATGGAGTTATGGGAAAGTTGACCTTTCAAAGTCTTAGTTGACTAAGACTACAAGGATAGTTGAATGCGTTCCTAAGTGATGTTTATATTTTTGTTCTTTTTAACAAATTTTAATTACTGTATTTTCTAATATTTATTTGTAAGTTCACACACACACACACATTTTTTACAATAATAGATTGTTAAAATTGGGTTTTCATAATACTCTTAAACTAGAAAGAATTTAAGAATTTAATCCTGAGCATTTTTCTGCAATCTCTTTCTCTCTCTCTATTATGTTTGTAAATCTGTTTTATGCATTCATATAACATCTTCTTTATTTTAAATTTATCAAGAATATATTTTTACTTGTTGATAGTTAATATCTAATCCATGTATGCATTGTGGAGAGAAACAAAAAGTGAGTTTGAGAATATTTATTTTTATCATAGTATTATTATTTTTTTTTTATAAACAACTAACAAAAATCTGAACAATTTCATTTCATAAATCTATACTAGTCAATAATTTTATAAATGTCTTTAAATAAGTGACAGACAAATAGGAAAATGGATGTATTAATTATAAATGTTATTTATTTTCTTCTGAATCAGGGTGTTAATGAATCTTGACATTAGAATCTATTATATAAGCTGATTTAAAAAAAATGTTGTTTGGAAACAGTTTTAATTAACAAATTTTAACTAGAACAGGGGTTGAAGGTAATCAATAAATATGATTGTAACTTTAACATACTTTTCTCATTTGTTTGGTGAATGCCATAATTTAGTGACCTTAAAAATATTATAAAATGTTAAATAACCTCAAATAATCAGTAACTCAGTCCTGATATTGATTTAAACTAAATATATAATGGTAGAAACACAGTTAAATGGCAGCTCAAGTGATGTACAAATAAAGGTCTTACCCTGAGATGAGCTAACAATAAATAGTATTTGTTTGTTAGTAAAAGCAATACTTTTTAATGATATTGTTTCTTTTCCTTTCCCATATAAGTAAATGAGTAGCAACCTAGGTGTGAAACAATGTTTTTGTTTTTTTTAAAAAAAAACAAAAAAACATGGAATTAATTAGTCAAAGTGTCAATAATTATAAATTTAAATAATGGGAAAAAAATTGTTCTTGAATATAGCAGTATTATAAAAAATCTCTTTAAGTATTAACTTAAAAAAAGATATTCTGAAATATATTTAAGAGTTGTTTTATCAATGTAAGTGATCTTACAAGGGTAATCAAGACAAGGTACATGGACAGACTTGCTTTTACAGATATATATTAAGATACTTTACATTTTTTTTGAAATTATAATGTTCATGAATAATTTATTCTGATACTTTAATTTCAATACAAAAAGCTAAATATGCCAAAAATAATCAAAAATGCATTGGTGCCAAACAATTTTGGTTACACTTTGATATGACTAATCTTTTTTATTGCATTTGTTAAGCTTTGTGACATTACTTCAATGAAATGTTTTGAATGACAAAAACCTTGATTTTTTGTGATGTTTATTAAGATACTAAATTATTATTTTTTCATAATTGTGTACAAATTATTAAATATTGTAAGTATAGCCAGATTCATTGTTTCTTGTGTGTATAAATTTTATTTTAAAAATATAATATAGTAAGATCTAATGTAGTATGATCAAAGCAGATTATGACATTGTAATAAATATTCCTTTTTCAAATTGAATGAAATAGCACATCACAAATATTTTTTAGGATCTATTACAAAAGTGTAAACATTATTAGACAAATAATAATCATTTAGTGTCATATATTTTCCAGATACTGCTATTTATTCGCTCCCATTTTAAATACATATATCAATAAGAAAATATTTTGTTGCTATTATGAAATCAATCTTCTTTGCCTAAAAGTTGAATAATGAAAATGTTATTTGTGTTTATTATATTATTTTATCAATATTTGCAAAATTCAAATATGATTTTTTAGACATTATATCATTTATAAGCATAAATTCCTATCAAATCCAATGCAATTTATTATATTCTGATATAATACAATGGTGTAATACTAAAACTGTTAAAATCTTGAAAAATTCTCACCAAGGGCAAGTTAAATCTGTCACAGTGCCAGAGACTTAAGACTGATAATGTAAAATTTGTTTTTTTTTTAATAATAAAACTATTTAGTCACTCTAGGCAATTTTGAATTTTTGTGGTGATAGCAACAGTTTGGTCAGCAAAGGTTTCCAAAAATATATAAGGCTTCAAAATATATTATGAGTATATTATCATTAAAGTCTACATTATTTAATTATCGATCTGTAGTAGCACTCATAGGCCTATTCAGAGACAAAGAGCAAGCACATTGTCCAGCCTTGAGAGGTATATTTCTAGGTAAATGATGAAATCCTTAACTATTAAAAAACAAGCAGTTTTATTTTCACTATGTTACAGTTTTAAATAAGTCTATATCATGATATGTTTTCAGAATCCCCCAACCTCATTTTTTATGAAGATCAATTTTCTTATTATAAATCTTTTTATTAATGTCAAACTTAAATTACAAACTTAAATAATGCACTGAGAAATAAATATTTTTTATAAACGAGGAAAAATTAAAACTTTTTATTCTAATACCTAATATATCATAAAACAAATAAATCTTCTTATATTGATCCCATTGAAACAAATTCTTTGTGCTATGATTTATCGTTGTTTTTTTTTTAATTTTTACTCCACTAATTAGTTACAACTACATCATACAGAACTGTATCTGGAAAAAAATAAAAATAAATATAAGTAAACCTAAAATATTTGAAATATAATTAAAACATTGAAGTATTCAATTATTATCTATACACAGTTTTAATTATATTAAATGTAATTTCATTTTATAAAGAATATTCTAGTTTAAAAAGTAGAGATATAATAAACGATTGTAAATTAATGAATATATATGCAAAAAAGTAGATTTTTAAAAAAAAAATATTCTACTTTACTACTGCCTATCATTTATATCATATTTATTAATATAAGCCACGAATATGATATACATAATATATTCAAAGCATGCTAGGCAGGGATAAAACTAAATGTTTTTAAACATCATCTATGTCAGACCATCAAAAAAAAAAAAATTATAGAATTACAAAAAATGAAATATTAAAATCGGCCATATATATATATATATTAATGATATTTGTTAATGACAAAATTAAATAAGTCAATTTATTATGATTTCAAATAATTACAATATTTGTTTAAGCAACAAACAAGAACGATGTTGCTTATACATGTTAGAAGTTAAACACAGATAAACAACATCAATGTAAAATAAATTATATTAAAAGAATGTGTCTTTTAAAATTTTTATTTTAGTAAAGTAGTAAAATGCCATATATATATATATATATTATAACACAATATTGCTTTACAAAATAAGTAAAGTAGTAAAATGCCATATATATATATATATATTATAACACAATATTGCTTTACAAAATAAGTTATTTAATTATCAAGATATTTAAAATATTAATTATCATAAAACAGTCTAATAAACAGTGTGAGATTATGAAAGCATATACTTAAAACGAATTTACTAATGTCTTATTATGAGCATGTTCTGAATATTCTGAAAAATAATGGATTTTTATACAGTTATTAAAAAAAATATTGTATCTTGCCATAGGAGATATTGAAGCTAAAATCGATAATTAATAGAAAGGTAAAAGTGGAGTGTTTAATTAGGTTATGGTAACATAATATAACAGAATCAGGCAACTGGAGTTCTGAGAAAAACAGTATATTATAAATATTTTCTTTGATAAAAATGCTAGAGAAAAATGGACAACCAATATCCAAATGCTGATGGATCCTAATTGGATTACATTTTACCTTCCACAATATATGTTGTATTACAATGAGTAATGTGATTCAACATAGAAAATAAACATTGATTAGATAGGTGCAAGATATGTGGTAATGCAAATCTAAAGAAACAAAAATGATTAAAAAAGACAGTGTTATCAGGTAATATTCTTATTCTTCAGAAGCACTCCAAACAATTTAAATTAGACCTACTAACTTACTTTAAAATAGTAATATATTTTTAAAATGGTTTAGATTTGATTTCATTCAAAAAGTATATTTTTTTATTTTTTATTAAGTATTGAAAAAAATATATATATAAAAAAAGCACAATTTACGAGTAAACATATTTATTGAGACAAAACAATATGAGAGAATATGAAAATGATTAATAATCATTTTCTATGAAGAATTAAATGTGCAGTCTTTTGTAAAATTATACAAAAAGAGTTATTAATTCTATAATTATATATATATATATATATATATATGTTATTAGAAAGGGAATATATAGAAAATAATAAAAAATATCAAAAGTGATAAACAACATTTTACTATTGGATAAAACTTTATTTTATAAATAGGAATGTAAGATAGAACTATTAGTAACTAGAAAGTTTCCATTATGAAATGTGTGAAAGATTTTATAAAGAAAAATATTGTAATATAATTTAAAATATATTATACCTAGTTAATTTTTGAAAATTTTAAATAAAGAAATTATATCTGCCAATATGATTATGAAGAAGGAGAAAGATTCATAAAATTAATTATTATTAATAATTTACAGAATTAGGTGATCAAATAAAAAAGCAATGGAATACACCAAATGTTTAAATAATAAAATTGTACAAGATATTTTGTAAGAATGCAGTAGTAATATAGATGCTTGAAAAAGATCATAGAAACAGTACTCCAAATTACATATTTATCAATCTTTTATCTGCTTATACAGGGTCTTCACCAAAATAATATCAAATCATTCTGAGTAAACATTAAATTCTAGTTAAACATTAGAACAAAATGGATTTAAAAGTTGTATTAAATCTATGTTGTAAAAAAAAAACAATTTACATTAAATGTCATTCTACCTTGACTTTTTAAATTATAAGAAAACATTCAATTTTAAAGCACTTCAATTTTGATGAGAGCATTCCAATATCAAAATGTAAACTAGGGACATTCTAATGTCATGTATATTTATCAAACTATCCCAACTATGATTAGATTACATGGTGTTAGTAATAAAATTGACATTAAAAAGGATATATGCCAGGGTGATTCTATATTTAGAATTATTTTATAGTAGTTTTGCAAAAAAATATTTAGTGGTTTAAAATGGGGAGCTAAAAAAATTTTCTTAACTAGATGCTGCAGATAATGTAATTGTATCTGAAAATAATGCTTCAGAGATTTAGGAAATGTTGCAAGAATTATATAAATATAAATAAGAAAATAGAATTAAATATACATTCTAAAAAACTAAAGTAATGTTTATTGGATTTCTCATAAAAATAAAGCATTATAATTATGAACTAGAAGACATTAGCAATTGCAAATGAATTGCTCAAATTATTAATGCAGATGAATATATAATGCATGAAATTCAGCAAAAAAATGAATCTGCATAGTCTGTTTTTAATGAAATTACATAGTAATAAAAATATCCTGTATGTTGGGGGGAAATAATGATTTTTGTGCATTATATAAATTTTACCAGTTGTGCATTTCATATTCAAGACTTCAAAAATTTAAAATGAAATCAATACTAAGATTAAGACCATTCAGTGAAGTATGCAGTGATTTATGTCAGAAATAAAAACATTGGGGAAACAAAAATTAAATCTGAAATTGAGCTGCACTGGGTATTTTGTTAGAGATAATATCATAATACATGAAAAAAATTAAAGTATATTAAAAAAAAATAAATGACCATATGTAAAATGGATGGTCGAATGTGATGAAAAAAGAGAAAATATGTATTGCAAAAACTGTATTATATATGAAGATATGATACTTTCAAACTGCAAAATGGCAATAATTGCTGAAGATGACAAGAATTATTACATAATGACAAATCACAATAAATTATTGAGATTACTAATGTGTTTACAAATATACATACTTCTGTAAAACAAAATTAATAAATTAAATTTTATAAACATTACAGTTATAAAACCTCACTAATGTAATATAAATTGTAGCAATAGTCAAATAAAACATTACAAACAGAAATTATAGTTTTCAAATTGCACCCAAAGTATTACTTAAATAATAAGTGTAATAATCCTCAAGGTTAATTGGATTTTTAAATAATCATTAAAAACTAGTCAGCACTTAGACAATCCCAATATCAATAACAATTAAATATTTCAAACTGTTATCAAGACAACCATCTTTAGCAATAGTGGTGGATCTCCACCTTTATTAATGGGCCACTAGATTTAGACACTAAAAATTGTATCTTCACCACAGAGATTGAAATTATTGATACAAATATTTTTAAATATTTACTTATTGATAAATAGTTCCAGCAATAATTTTTATTGCTAAACATTTAGATAAGTATATTTTTGTAATGAAAATTTGTTTATAAACTTCTCATAAATTATATAATATCAATAATTATGCACTTATAACACTCTTAAAAAAGTTATTTTACTAAATTTATTTAAAGCTTAGCATAAATTTGAATACACCCCCTCATCACTATCAACCGCACACAGCTATGATTATGAAGCCATAGAGCTTTGAATGCGCTAAGCTTTAAATAAATTTAATAAAATAACTTCTTTAAGAGCGTTATAAGCGCATACTTATTGATATTATAAGTATATTTTAAAACTAAAAGTATATGAAAAGAATGTACATGCATACATTTTTATTAATTATCTCAGTTTTATTAATAAACATTATTTAAAAAATAAAGTGTAAATTTAATAAAAAAAATAAATATATACAAACTCCATTTTCAATTAGTAAATTATTTATAATAAAAAAAAAACATCAAAGTGTAAAATGTTTAAATGATTTATTCAATTATTTTTGAAGAAATAAATATGGAAAAATAAAAATGTACCTGCTGAGATTATCAAATATTCAAGCAAAGGATTTTCAAGTGTCAGAATATTTTAGCACCATTAAAAGTAGTATTTTAATTAGTCATAGAGAGAGAAATGATTTTTATTAAGTCATTACTAAGTTTGTTACCAATTAAGTAAATAGTATTCTAATTTATTTGAGAAACGATTATATTTTAATGTATAAATAAGACAAAGTTAACGCTGTGATTATAAATGACTTAGTAAAAATATAAATGACATAAAATTTAATTTTATATGATAAAAAAAATAAAACAATAAATTTATCAAAATTTAAGTCTTTCTAAAATACAAGAGGTGTTTTGAAATAAAGAATACAAAATATTCAATGAAATAAAAATGTAAACATAACCATGGATGTTATGTTTATTAGAATATCATAGCTAATTTGATACTCTTTCCCCAGTATAAATTATTTACAAAAATAAACAGATGCTAATAGTAAGACCTACTTGAGAAACATAATATCTATTGAATTAAATATAATTATTAAAGCTTAATTGGTGTCATTTTAGTAGATGTTAATGATTTTACCAAATAATAGTTAACTTTCAACATTATACTAAAGACGCCTATAAACTATTCCAGACATTTTGTGCCGTTTACATAAAAAACAAATCATATTTTATCAAAAATAAAATGTAAAAAATAACAATGAATTTTATAGAAGTGACTTATAAAACTATTCCAGATAATCTGTTCCCAAAATAAAGTACTAAAATTACGACATAAAGATGACAGTATAATCAATTGACCCCCCCTCCCCTTAAATTTCATCAGACATTAAAAAAAAACATACATAATGTAAATACATGTACACAATTATTTATTGAAAAACATAATGGAAATCGCCAAAAAAAAATTGAAAACACTGTAGCATAATACAAACATACATATAAACAAAAGTATGTTAGGAGTTAAAATAAATGCATAAATAATATAAAAAAAATAAAGAAGGATTTAAATGAAAGTATTTTAAATTTACAACCAACAAATAATGCATTACATTTTAAATTTTATCAAATGTTAAAGATTACATGAGAAACATTTATAAACAGTTTAATATTACCGAATTCAATAAAACTTGGAAATAAATGATTTGGTGTCACCATGCATTTCAAACTTTTTCAAAATTAAAAAAATAATCTATAATACATTATGTTGTTTATTTTTGAAGTGTAAATACATAAATATGTGTATATTTATTGATTTCATTCGAAGTGATATAAAGATTTAGGATTGACAATTTTAACAAGATTACAATATATATATATATATATATATATATATATGATATTATATATATATATATATATATATATATATCAAAACTACCCCAAATCTAAAATTAAACCAGACCAGAATAAAAATAATATTAAAACACAACCTAAGGTTTCACTGCTACAAGCAGACTTCTCAAGTGTAAAGAAATAATAAAAAAAAAAACAAAACTTATATATACTATTAAAAACTACCCACAAATCCATTCACTTCCCATCCACCCTTAATATTAAAAGAACTCTTAAATAAGTTAATTGCTTCAGAATCATAAATTTTCAATAATAAAGACTCTTTAATTCTTCTTTTGATTTCATTTCTCTCAAAGAAGACAACCTTAGCTTCATCAAAATCAATAGTGTGGCCTGTATCTTTTTCATGGACATACAAAGCAGAACTAAGATATCTATTTTTAACTCTACTTTTATGAACCTTTACTCTTTCATTTAAACTCAAACTACTCTGACCTATGTAAACCTTCTTACAAAATAAACAAGGAATAAAATATACCACACCAGGAATAGTCTTTCTATCAAAAACTTCCTTTGTATTATTCAATAAATTATTCAATGTAACACCCCTTTTCCAAGCAATTTTCTTATTTCCAAACAATATACTATTTCTACACACAATTTTATAAGAAGACAATTTAAATGGCAAAGAAATAAAATCATATTTTTCTTTAACCTTTACATCCTTACAAATATTACTATTAAATAAAATACTTTTAACAAATTTATCAGAGTATCCAACACTTAAATAATCTTTATAAAATTGATATTTCTGAATCTAGCTAATTTGAGTTATTTAATTTAATATTCCTATGACAATAATTCCTTAAAGCAGCTACTTTATGAGATACAGACTGATAGCTATCAGGTTTAATTATAGATCTTAATTCTTTACTTTTAACTAAATGACTGCACAATAAACAATTAGTTTCTATATTTCTAATCACCAAAAGATCTAAAAATTTTAACTTACCAAAATCTAACCCCCTCCTTCTAACACAAATTTTATAGAAGGATCAAACAATTAAACCTTTTATTGTTTTGATCCTTCTATAAAATTTGTGTTAGAAGGAGGGGGGTTAGATTTTGGTAAGTTAAATTTTTTAGATCTTTTGGTGATTAGAAATATAGAAACTAATTGTTTATTGTGCAGTCATTTAGTTAAAAGTAAAGAATTAAGATCTATAATTAAACCTGATAGCTATCAGTCTGTATCTCATAAAGTAGCTGCTTTAAGGAATTATTGTCATAGGAATATTAAATTAAATAATTCTAGGGGGTAGCTTTGTTTCAGAAATATCAATTTTATAAAGATTATTTAAGTGTTGGATACTCTGATAAATTTGTTAAAAGTATTTTATTTAATAGTAATATTTGTAAGGATGTAAAGGTTAAAGAAAAATATGATTTTATTTCTTTGCCATTTAAATTGTCTTCTTATAAAATTGTGTGTAGAAATAGTATATTGTTTGGAAATAAGAAAATTGCTTGGAAAAGGGGGTTACATTGAATAATTTATTGAATAATACAAAGGAAGTTTTTGATAGAAAGACTATTCCTGGTGTGGTATATTTTATTCCTTGTTTATTTTGTAAGAAGGTTTACATAGGTCAGAGTAGTTTGAGTTTAAATGAAAGAGTAAAGGTTCATAAAAGTAGAGTTAAAAATAGATATCTTAGTTCTGCTTTGTATGTCCATGAAAAAGATACAGGCCACACTATTGATTTTGATGAAGCTAAGGTTGTCTTCTTTGAGAGAAATGAAATCAAAAGAAGAATTAAAGAGTCTTTATTATTGAAAATTTATGATTCTGAAGCAATTAACTTATTTAAGAGTTCTTTTAATATTAAGGGTGGATGGGAAGAATGGATTTGTGGGAGTTTTTAATAGTATATATAGTTGTGTTTTTTTTTTTTTATTTCTTTACACTTGAGAAGTCTGCTTGTAGCAGGAAACTTAGGTTGTGTTTTAATATTATTTTTATTCTGGTCTGGTTTAATTTTAGATTTGGGGTGTTTTGATTTTATATTGACTAGTTTAGCTTTATGCTTGTAATGTTTATATATATATATATATATATATATATATATATATATATATATATATATATATATATATATATATATATATTTATGACTGAATATATTTCAAACTTCATTCAAAGTTATACAAAAATTACATAAGAAATATTAAAATCAACACGATTTTATTTATTTCATGTAACATATCTATAAATTGCTGCGATGGGAACGTTTTTGTAATGCTTCTCCCTTTGTCTTAAAACAAAGAAGCAAAATATTTTTACCTTGTGAAGTTGGTGTGAATAAAAAATAAAATGTTTTGGCCAACGTCGTTTATAGGATTTTAAGTTGTTGAAAAAATAAATAATAAAAAGCAGACAAAAATAATATAAAAAAATGGAAAAAAATAAAAACAATAAAGATTATTTTTCTAACAAATTTATTCAAGTATGTTTAACTATTTCATCCTTGTACTATGCATCTATCTATTGATCTGCTACCCATTTGTGTAATCATCTATTTATTGAGCTATCTACCCGATTTTCAGTGTTTTATCTATTTATTTGTTTTTTCTGTGTAACATATATACCTTTTCTCTATTTATATATCCATTGATTCATTTCTCTATTTATCTAGCCTTCCATTTATTCTTTCTATCTGCCTACTTACTGCAATATCTACACATATGTTCATTTATTTCCCTATAAATTCCAATCCAGTTATTTGTCTATGTACCAAGCAATCCATCCATATATCTATTTGTTATTCTATTAGGCAATGACAATCTAAACATCCACTTATTTATTTGTTGTTCTATTTACCAATCTCCCCGATCCATTCATGTATTAATTATCTAATTTTATAGGCACAAAATGTAATGTTTAAAAATGTCATAATGGTTGTAGCTGTAGTGGCTATGTGGCTTTCCTTGTATAAAATATGGTCAAATTATCATAAATACTTGAAAAAAAGTATTGTTCTAATAAGTAACATTTCCATAAATTCACAGCATTGACGGAAATAAGCAGGAGGAAAAAATAAAAATTTCGGTGAATTTATAAATATTTATTTAAAAAAAAAACCGAAAAAAATTATTCAATTTTTTTTTTTAATTTTATTTTTATATAGACATTTTGTATTAATGATTTATTTTGTCATTTGTATTTATAATACATATTATTTGAAAAATGGCGAGAATAATAATAATTAATCATTTAATTTATATAAAAATATTTTATTCAAACAATATCAATGCAAAATGTCTAATTAAAGTCTATAAATTACGTTCAGTTAATTGTTTTAAGAACTATTTGGGTCATATTATGATATAATATATATTAAATAAGTAGAATAATTAATTATAACAAATAATATATTATAAATAAAAAGTATGGGCATATTTTTATTATTAAATGAAGAATATTTAAATTCCATGCTTTCAGTTCTTAGTGAACCTAGTCATTCTTCTTATGATTCAGATGTTTCCATGATAAAAAAGCATGAAGTTTCCAGCTCTATAACACTATTTTACCATTATTGTAACTCATATTCACCCAGGAATGTACTCTTTTTATGTGGCTTTTATTGAATTATTTTAAATTGAAAAAGCTAAAGAACTCAATATATTTTAGATAGCTATCAAATAACTATTATTTTATTATATTATTGTCTAAAGAAAAGATTTATTTTAAAGTGTTTTTCTTTTCTTGTGAGCGCTTCGCATGAAACTCATTGCTAATGTCATCACATGTCAAAATTGGTGTACTATTGCATTTTTTTTAGATATTTTAATAATCATAAAGTAAAAATCAGATTTTTAAATAGATTGTGATAAATATGTCACTAACTCTCCTTCATTATTAAACATTACAATAAAAAAAAAAAAAACAAGAAAAACAATTTGTTCATTTTCTGAGAGTCTACAATAGTTTTTTTTTGATAACATTACAATATATTGTTCTTATTTACAAGTAAGTTTTTAAATATTTAAAATGTCAAATGCAATATTTAAAAATATTTTTCATTTACAAAATAAAATTAAAAATATATCAGTTGCAATTTATTCAGTTTTAGTATAAACCAAATATTTTATACAGAAGTGAAAAATTAAGGATTTTCAATAAAAATGTGATAATTTTTAAAGTAAAATGCAAACATTTTAATAATAAACCAGTATTTTTACAAAATATCCAATTTGTTAATATAACTAAATATATTCTAAATTGTATTATATTAACCATGATTGAAACAGTCAGTTTGCACACATGGATTATAGTCACGTTCACAAATTCCCACATCATATCACCAAATTGAATAAAATAAAAATCAGTTTACATTTGGTTATCATAATTTGATTATTGCCAATAAATATTACAAATTAAAAGATATACATGGACATTTATGATATACTATTTTGTTTTATTTTATGTCAATATACGTTTTTGTTTTTTTGAATTATAATAAATGTAAGCCAGATTAAAGATTTGATATATTCCATGAAGCATAAATATATTGTGAATAAGGTATTCTTTTCAGAATTATTAATTGAATGAGAGTCACATCTCTAATAAAAAATATGCTTTATTCTATATTAATGGAGAACAACTGCTAGTCTAAAAACATATGATCATGATATATTTAGATAAATTATTTTAATGTTATATGTGGAATAAATCTATATTTAATAAATTTGCATGAGAGTAATCCAATTACAAGCAATTGAATAAGCATCAAATAATCCAATAAAAATGTTTAACATAGTGGCAAAATTTAACACATCTGTGTTAAACAGATATTTCATAAATAAAAGAATATAATTATCATTATTTACAACTAGATTACTATATAATATTTTAATTATAAATTTATTTAAACGCACATTCATTACGTAAATAATATTCATTAAGGCTGTAGCCTCAATCACATGCGTATAAAATGCGATAGTAGGGACCTCTACAGGTCTTAAAACTACAAGATTACCCCCTCTTTTCTTCCACGAGTAAGTTTGTGGTTTTAAGACCTGTAGAGGTCCCTACTATCGCATTTTATATGCATGTGATTGAGGCTACAGCCTTAATGAATATTATTTACGTAATGAGCGTTTAAATAAATTTATAATTACAACTTTAAATTATTGTAATAGATTTCTCACTATAAAATATTTCAATGACTCACTGTAAATCGAAAGATTTCATGAGTATTAATGTATAATAAGAAATGTGGACTTAATTAGTGAAGTATTGAATAGCTTCACACTCTCAGATCGAACCACTTCAGCTTCACCTATTTAAATAGAAAGTAGGTTGAAGTAGGGAAGGACTTACCATCCTGGGGGTTCCCCTCTTTTTTTCCACGAGTAAGCTTGTGGTTTTAAGACCTGTAGAGGTCCCTACTATCACATTTTATATGCATGTGATTGAGGCTACAGCCTTAATGAATATTATTTATATAATCTTTTGAAACTTTTGTAAATAAAAAAGTTATATCTGATATGCATCATTTCTCATTAGAAATATACTACAGACATATATCATCATTAATTTTTAATTTAATATATTTATTTATTTATATCTGTAAAATTAATTATCTAGAATGTATAGTCAGTGGACAGATTGTTTTGCTTCCCGTCTGACTATTTTAATGACAGTTGTTATTCTCTATTTATCTTGATTTAATTTATATTCATCAATATCTTTTTTAATCTGCTAACGTTTTACATTAGATATTACCCCAAAGTAATCAGAAATTTTTTACATACACTAATATCACTAATTAAAATTATTTTATCAAAATTTTATACAGTTTAAACATCTTACCAACAATATTTGTATGTTGCTAATCTGTGTCCTTTCTTTATATAAAAGTTTTATACAAACACAATATAATTTTACAGCAGTTTAATATATATATATATATATATATATATATATATATATATATATATATATATATATATATATATATATATATAAACCCCAAAATGCGGTGCTGAATTTCTATACTATATGGAATGGTTTAATAATTGTATACATTGGTGAATCTAAGTGTACATTTGAGAAGAGAATAAAAGAACATATGCTTTTATATAATAGAATTCAAAAAGAGAATCAATATGGAACATATGTAAATAAACCTTCATCATCTGTTATATTTGATCATAATAAATCTTGTCAATATGGATTTAAATTTGATTATAAAAATATGAAAATTATTCAAATTGAACGTTGTCATAATAAACATAAAATAAAAGAGGCTATGTTGATTTCTATGTTGATTTCAAGAAATCGTCAAATGTTAATGAATCGCCAGTCATCAAATGTTAACATAACAGAATTGTGGGAAATCTGAATTGAACTATGGGTATTGTTAAGGATTGTCTCGTTTTGATTATTCAACATTATATAGTTGATAAAGACTACAAAGTGTATAGTCGAAAGTACTTCTAAAAGAATATAATTTATATAAATTGTACTGTATTTTGATATATATATATTGATTTGTATATTACATATATTGTGAAACGAATACAGATATCAAACTTTATATATATATATATATATATATATATATATATATATATATATATATATATATATATATATATATATATATATATATATATTTATAAAAACAATAAATATAAAATTCTTATAATTTAACTTATTCTCTTAGAACTATGCTGGACTATATTCCTTTTAGTCTCTGTTAACTATATAATATTGAAAAATCAATGTTTACAATGTTCATAAATCTTCAATCATCAAACATTATAATAACATAATTTGGAGAGAACTGAATGGAATTATGAGAGTTGTTAAATGATATCTCGTTTTGAATATTCAACATTATATAGTTGAGAAAGACTAAAAAGAATATAGTCAAAAGTACTTCTAATAGAATAAATTAAATTATATATATATATATATATATATATATATATATATATTGTGCCCTTTTTATTGGTACATCCCCATCATAAAATAAATTGGAAATAAATTTCATAAAGTAATATATTTATTTCTAAAAACTAAAAAAAATAAAGGTTATTTTACTTGTCTTAGAGTTTGATCCCATTGGTTAATTTAAAGTAATATAAATGCTATAAGTCCTGGGTAAAGTATTTATTTACAAAGGTATATAAAATATAAAATATACTGTAATAATATATGTTAATAATGAATTGTTTAATAATACTTAAATTTGAGGGGAAGTTCAAATCTAATCTTAGAAATAGAAATGTGTGATATAGATAGATAATCATATCTGTGCACATCTGGTGACATCTTAATTTACTTTAAAAAATTAGTATTTCATTTATCAATTTGATGGTAAAAGGTTTATAAAACTAATTTCAGATATATTCTGTACAAATATAAAATCAAAATGATGTAACCTAATCTAAAGTAAATTATATTTTTATTCAGTTCATAAAAAGTATTGTTTTTGTATTACTAAGAAATATTTTAAACAGATAATTGTTGTTTTAAAAATAATTAAACTTCATATAACCTAGTAAATAGAAGAATTAACAATTGGAATGTGGAATTTGGAATAAAATAAAGTTGAGCAAACTACGGTTTTAAAGAAAATAAGGGGAAATTAGTAAAAAAAAAAAAAAAAAGATTACATAGTGGAGGAAAAACTAACTTGGTATGCCTCTCTAAGTTACTTAAATTATTTTAAATCTTATTATTATTTTTAAAAAAATGTAATTGATTATGATCTACTTAAGAATTTAAAACTATTTATTATAAAGTTTTTATTAAAATGCATATGTAAAAGAAAATTACATTTCTGCTGGTAAACTCAACAATTTAATAGTTTTTGGAAAATATATTGAAATAATTATATTGAAAAAATATTAGAAGAATGAAATGAGCAAGGTGTACATATATGCCAAAGTGGTGTAAAAAATAAATAATCTTAAAAAAAAAACCACTGCATTATGTTAATACATAATTTAATCAATAACCAAGTTGAAATATGTATGTATTGCTATCAGAGTAATTGGTCACAATTAAGTCGTAATTGATTGATGAATAAAAAGAAAATTATTCATGATAGACTTAAGTGTACATTTTTAAAGATAATAAAACTATATTAGTAATGACTAATAATGGAAATATTTGTGTATGAAAAAGTGTACCTTAGTAATAAAAGAGAACATATTAAAGTGTATATGAATGAAAATTTTAAAGATATAAAAACATAAACAGATCATTAGTAGTTTTAGTATGACTTTCATGTAAAATAAAACTTTATGATGAGTTATATGTACGGTAAATGAAGGATTAAAAGTTAGAAGAATGCATAGATGTAATAAAAGGAAAATGCAAAAGGAAAAATTTAAATGAAGATTATATTTATAGTAGTAATAACTCATAGTAGTCTACTTGGAGGATGAAAGAATTATTTATCAAAACTGTAAACGAAAAAATAAGATAAGTATAAAAAATTAAATAATTACTGAAGACAACTAACAGATTTTAAATATATATGGGAACATAAAGAGTTGAATAAATCAATGGAATTAACATTAGCTTATTTGAAAATATAAATTGTATATTGAATGTAATGTCATTCTATATTTAAAGAGAAGGTGTAAAATGCTCTAGCTTAAATAATAACACTGACAAAGAATACGTAAGAAATAATTCAGAAAACTAAAGTATAATAAATGCAGAAAGTCATTAAATAAAATATATTATGCAAGTTGAAAATAGCCTTAGATTGTAAAGAAGGAAAAAGAAAAAAAAAACATTGTAAATAACCTGATGGCATTGTAATTTTATAGTGTTGGTGATTTTCTTATGAGAACAAAAGGAGCAGAAATGAAAGGAATGTTGAAGCATGACAAGTCTGAAATATTTGGAATTATTGAAGTACAATTATTTTTTTAAAATATGAACTTGTATTTTAAACATAATATTTGTCTATAGTTTAACTTTATATTTTAAAATAATCATTATTAATATGGGGTAATAGGTAAATAGACAAAGAAAGTAATAATTAATTTGATTGATTTATCTATGTAACAAATTGTTTAAATATTTTATGTTATTAAATATTGTTACTTAATTAAACTAAATGAATATAAACAGTGAGCTAATGAAATATACACATAAATGTAGTTATATATATATATATATATATATATATATTGTGCCCTTTTGTATGGGTCACCATTCAATTTTTGTGCTAATCTATTAAAAATTTTAAATTTAAGATATATTTGAATATGTGATGTTAATTTTGCTTATGGTAATATTTCAAAAGATTTAATGAAAGCAATCTATGAGTATTTGATATGTAAAATTGTGCTGATATTGAGAGAGACATTTTAAATGATGATGATTATAATATATAGTTGGAAAAATGACCATAATCAATACTGCATTAATATATTTAATAAATAAATATTTAAAGCTGAGGTATTTAAAAGACAAGTTAAAATTAAATGCATATATTTATTGTTGATAAAATAATATTATAAAAGAATATAAATATTTTAATTATTGTAAGTACTTAAATAAAAGACTAATATTTGATTTTAATAGTATTGGATAATTATTTTAAAATCTATTATAATATCTTATTTATTTAAAAAAATATTTATTTTAAAAAATGCAATTGTTAGTTTATTTTTAGATGATGACAAGCGTTTCTTGTGTTGTAGAGAACAGATGTTAGTTAAATAAACACACACATGCTTGGAAGTTGTTTAATAAAGTTGCATAACTATTTTAAAAATCATGTTATAAAATTTATAAATAATACGTGAGCTATCACAAGATAAAATAAAGATAAATCAATGTAGAATATTAAATCTGATTTTTAAAAGTATTGCTTTAAAAATATAACGTATAAAAAAGACTTAGTGTATTTTAAATAATCTTATAAAAGTTAAAATTAAAATCAAGTAAGATTATATTTTAAAAATGTTTAATAGATTTAAATAAATAAATGATAAAGATTATTTTAGAAATTTAATAATGTAATAAATATTAAATATTAAATAAGTCATTATTTATTTTTAATTTTGTGTTGTTGGTAAATATGTAAATAAGCCAGCAAATTGATTGTTTAAATGTACCAATCAAATGGGAAGTTTCTTCCAGTATAAAAGCTCAGGTCAATTGTTAGGAGAGGACTTCGTGATTGATTTTTCAAGTTAATTGTGTTATTAAAAATAGCAAAGTAAATTTGATAAACGCTCTTAAAATCAATTTTAAAATTACAAGAGTGTCATTATAAATAATTTATAAAAGTTTTAAATGATAGACATGCAGTGTTAACTTAATTTTTTCCCTATCGGTCGTCTTTATTTAAGCTCAATTTGCAAGCAAATAATCATGGAAACATCATATATAGTGAAAATATATCGGAAACTTTACCCTAGGAATATGACAAACGCTGGATTAGTTCGGAAAATTACGAGATGGAGAAAAGTAATATTTTGGACAGTATATAATTTTAAAAGCTAATTGCTATTGACTATTAGAAAATAGATATTTTAAAGAATAAAATACTTCTTATGAAGAAAGTATTTTTGCAAGCTATAAATTTATATATATATATATATATATATATATATATATATATATATATATATATATATATATATATATATATATATATATCTTAAGTAAAGATATTAGAAATAAAAGTAGTTTTATAAATACTTGCCTTGCTAAGTCTTTATGTTTAAAAGACTGAATGTTGACAATTTTTGAAAGGCAAATAAATTGAAAATATAATTAGCTAAAAGTCTTAATATAATAAAAATTATTATATTGAAATAATTTAGACGCTGGTAGTTTATAAATAAAGAAGCTTATTCTTACCTAGATATTTTATTAAGGAATGCACAAGTAAAGTATACATGGACGTCCAAGTTAATCAAAATAATTTAATGAGAATTTTATAAACTATATACTAATTTTAAAAAAAATAATAACTTTTAAATAATATTCTTTAAAGAACTAGATCAGGATCCTATAAACTATTTTAATTTTATTTTATTTTCTTGAGGGAACTTATTTTAAAAAAGAACATTTTCGTTTTTCATAAACTTTTAAAAAAACACGTGATGGACCGGAAACAGGAAATGGTGTTCTAGTGAATGTGTGCCTAGAATTAAAAAACTTTATGGTTAAAAGAAGATATCGCTGGAATTACGTAATATGAATTCTGTTTATTTATCTAATATAAAAGTTAAATATTATTAATCTATTAAAAATAAGATAGGTACATTTCTTAAAATAATAACTAAAAATAATATAATGATTAATTGCATGAGTTTATTTTATAATTAATATAACACGGAATATTTTAAAGAATGATCGTGAGTGTGAATGTGAATTATTTTATGAAGCTGTAATTCCGAAGAATATTGGAAGATGGACTGTACATTAAATCATTATTGATGGTAAAATTGTATAATAATAATAATTTTGATGTATTTAATATGTTTTTCTTTAGATCAACCAACGGATATGTTATTGTTGAATGGATGTATGAATATTTTAAAAATGCACACACATTATATTGGCAGTAACAGTTTTATTTAAATATGCATAATTTGAATTTATGATATAAATATGACACAATATTACATAAGAAGCTTAGAAATAATTATATGATTCTTTCGTAAATACATTTTTATTTTTTTTATTTTTATTATTATTATGTTGGAGTATTAGAATTATATTTATTATTCATACAAGTAATTATATTATTTCAAGTTAGGAATAGATTTAAAAGTCTATATTTTACTGTTGTTTGATTGGATAAATTAAGTTAAGTTTTATGTAGAAGTTTATGTTGGATTAAAGATTTACCAGAAATAGATGATGAAGTATAAATAGTTTGGATAATTAGTATTTATTTAAAGTTGAAAGTTGTTTTTTCCGGAAATTTTAAATAAGTTTTAGAGGATGTTTTGTAGATAAAAGTTTATTAAGAAGGAGTAGAATAACACATAAAGTAAAGTAATAATTTTACACAGAAAAGAATCATAGAATTTATCTAATATAATACTTTATGAATTTGAAATTGATGAATAATTTAAATATTATTATTTTAACAGTACATATATGTAATGCATATTTGATAAAACATGTAGCATGAATTGCAATAAGTGAAATATAAAATTATAATCAATTATTTGTTATTACATTATAAAGATACATTAGTTTCTATATTATGCTATTAGAGTAATGCTAATAGTAAAGTGAACACATACTAGTACATGATGAAATAAGTAACAGTAATACTTAAGTGATGTAGCAATTTAATTAATAAAGTTTAATTGTTTACATATGCTACATAAACAGTATTTACATAAAATTATTTGTAATAATTGAAGTTCACTGATATTTATTTAAAGTCTAAGTTTTAAAAACATACTTCAGTATTATTGGTATAGCATTTTAAAAGAATGTATAGATTATTTAATAGGAGTATGAGCTAATAACAGTGTAAACATTTTGTATTATTATTTTCTTATTTTTATTTTCTTTTGTTTTCCTAATTTGAACTGTAAATATTGTAAATAAATTCTTAGTTGAAGTTAATATAAATAAATTTGTTTAATTTGTTTTAAAAGTGTGTCGAGTTCATTATTTTACACCACAGCATTTGACAACAGATAATTTGAACAAACATAATATTTGCACAATATGAATTTATTATTATTATTTGAAAATAAACACAATATTTCCTTGATATCATTTTATAAGAATTGATTGACATTAACATATAATATTATTATGGTCATAAGGTTATTATAATGCATATTATAAGAGTACAATATTATTTATTGCCACAGATTATTGAATTATAAGATTTTGATTTATTTCAAAATTAAGATACTATATGAAAATAGAAGATATACATATGATTGTTTATTTATTTAATACTTAATAATATAACAGAAGTAGATAAAATTAAGTTATACCCTAAAATTAGTATTGAGTATTATTATTATTAAAATAAGTTAGGTGTATTTAGGTTTGATAGAAAATCCCATATCATACTTATTTACATGAGTTATCATTACTTTAAGATAATTAGAAGAACCTGAGATTATTTAATTCTATTTTAAAAATTAAAAGTTAAGATTTATTTATTTTATTATTATTAAAGATAGTTTATTTTATTAAAAGTCATAAGAATGCTGTAGATATAGTATTAAGTTAATAAGGAGGTAATAGTATTCTTATGCCATTGAGACATTGTCTTGGAAGATATTGACTCAATGTAAATCTACTTATTGCTTTGTAACTTTACTTCACAGTCTCATGATTTTGATAAATACTTATTTAATTAGTACATAATATAGAAATATATTGAATTTGATAATTGACAATAAATTTAATTAGAATATGATAATATAAAAGTATATTAAAGATAGATATGCAAATTTTAACTGAGCATTATAATTTAATTAAGCTAGTCGTATTTCAAATTATATTATACATCAAGACGTAAGGGTACAAAGGGTAAGAAGGATTTTGGCGCCCAACATGGGGCCTGATATGTTGGGATTATAATTTTATCAACCCGATGGTTGGAAAAGATGGATTTTGACGCCCAATCGTTTTAGGCCTAGATATTTAATTAAGAATTGAGATACATAATTTTAGGAATAATATATGTGTTAGTAGAGTAAAATGATAGGTATAATCTGTTGGTAAAAATAGTGTATATGTTAAAATGTATAATTTAGGAGTTAGTAATTAGTATATTTATTAAATATAAACAGTTAGTATTTTATAACAATATTTATAATTGATTAGATGTTGATTGTAAAATTAGAATAAAAATCTTATTAATAAAGTTATTATATTTTCATGTGGTATCTATAATATAATTATTTAAAAATTAAATACTATGTTGATTTTAAGTTAATAAATAAATGAATATGTAGATTATAAAATGTGGCAAATAATTATTTTATAATATGACCATATCAATTCTTAAAATATTTAGATGAATACTTAATATCATATATTATGTGCAAATTGTCTGTGGATCATGGGTGTGAAAATAAATGATGTGACACAATTTTGTTATTGGAAGTTATAATTATTTAAAATAAATAGTGTAGAGTTTTCAAGGATATTATTTTATGATTAATTGTAGAAGTGAATTGAGTGGAGATGGGAAGGTTGATAGGGAATTATTTTGAAAAATATTGATAATAAATACTGCATAATAATAGAATTGAATTTTAAACTATAAAAATGAATAATTGGGATAAAGATCTAGAAGTTGAAATGTCCAATTTTATTGTTGAAGATAATAGTTGTGTGGAGAGTAAAGAAATAGAGAAATTAGTAAATTCAGAAACAGTATTAAAAAATACATAAAAATATGGATAATGAAATAAAGGAAGAGGAAAAGATAATTTTAAGAATGGGAGGAAAAGAAGTAGTAAAAACTAAGAAGGGAGTAGATAACTTTTCAATAGCTGATGTTATAAAACGTATAGAATTAATGAGTCAAGATCTTATGAATTTAATGAAAGATATGAATAAGTCTTTAAAAGAAGAAATAAAAGCAGAAATAAAAGAGAATGGTAAGTCTCTAAGAGAGGAAATAAAAAATATGAATATAAATATGAAAAAAATGGAAAAAGAGAATAATAAAAATAGTTTAAAATTAGATTCTTTAAAAGAAGAAATGAAAGAGGAGAGTAATTCTATTAAAGCAATTGTAAAGAATTGTGAAAAAGTAATAATAGATAGAATGGATAATCTAGATAGAAGATTGAGTAAAAATGTGGAAGTAGTTGAATCTATAAAGTTAGACATAATAAAAAGTTATGATAAAAAAGAAGAATTTTTAGACAGAAAATTAAGAGAAATTTCAGAAAACATAATTAAAAGTGTTAAAGAGCAAATAGAAGAATCTACTGGCCAATATCAAGTAAAAAATAGTAAATTAGATCAGAAAATAGAGAGTAATAATTTAAATGAAAAAGATGAAATTTATGAAGTAAAGAATGATATAAATCATATTAATGAAGAAGTTAGAAGTATTAAAGAAGATGTAGTTCAGAATGGAAAAGAGATTCCTATAAAATCTATTGAAATAATTAATAGTAGGAATGGATTATCTAAAAAAATACTGGAAAATCCCAAAGCGTATTTAAAATTAACTAATGAAATGATAGGAAAGTATAAATCCTATGAGAAGTTAGTTGGAGAAAGAATTATAGACCAAATTAATAATTTAAAGAAATATTATGTTGATGATAAAAGATTTGGGAGATTTACGAAGATAAAATCAAAATCTTCAAAGCAAAAGTATTTAGAGTTGTTGGAGCATGAATTATTAAAAATTATAGATATCAGTGGTAATAAATTTAAGAATAAACTGCAAGAAGTGATATCTAAATGTATTATGGATGATAAAAATATTAATGTACAAGCTGATATTTTAAAAGAAATATTATTTGAAGGAATTAGGAACTTAATACCTAATGATGAAGTTATAAATGGAAAATTTAATTGGAATAAAGATTTAAGCAAGATAAAAGTAAGACTTAAATGTCCAAAGAATGAGAAATTTATAACAAATTTTTTTAAGAATAATCTTAATAAAGGAAAGAAGATAGGAAAAGTTAAGGTGAGATTTAAGAAAGGAGAAAGAAAATTAAAGTTTAGATTTAGAGAAGAAGATATTTAATAATTAAGACAAATAATTCTTAAAGAAGATGTGTATTTGATAATGTATTATGGCATTATATTATATTAGTATTTTTTTTTTGTAAAACAAACATAAGATATTTCCATGTTAGCAACCTACAAAGAAATCAATTCAAAAAATTTCTTAGTCTATATGAAGGTCCATATAGAATATCTTGCAAAGTAGGGGAGAATGCATTTATGTTAACCACACCAGATGGGGAAAAAGGGACTTATAATGCAAGGAGTTTAATTCCCTTTCCTTCTGAAGTGTGAGTTACAATTGTAAAAAAATGTTGTGAATAGATATTTTAATGTAATGTTTAAATACTTGCTTTGTTCACATAAGGAAATAATTTATTATATATGATAAATTAGTAGAATAAATAAAGCTTTAGCTGAAGAAGTTTATAAAATATGTATAGTAAGATGTTATTTATCAAGTTAGTAAATGATAGTTTAAGGAGAAATAAGGTTTTGTCAGAATGACTAAAATAAAAATGGAATTAGCTATTAAAGTAAATATTTTTAAGCAAGAAGTTGAATAATAAAGATAAAAGTATAAAGACTCATGTGTTTAAAGTATATGTAAGTAGATCTTATGAAAGATTAATTTATATTATAGTAGTGATCATGAAATTGATCAATCTTAAGGGATTAAGTTAATCACTTTAAATGAGAAGTATATAGATTTATTAAACAATGATCTATAAAATTGCTAATGAAACTAGCAATAAATTTGGAAGTAAAATACATAAAGTAGTTTAAAATATAGTATTAACTATAGGAATATGTATTTACAGTAGTTTATTTAAAAAGTGTATTTAAAATAGTTTAAATATTTAATGTTTATAGAAATATTAGGGAAATAAAAGTAACCTAGTTAAGAGATGAGTCAAGAAAAGTGAAACTTATTTTATAAAGTAAAAGAAAGTCATTGTAGTTTTATTTAAAAGTGTTTTCTAATTGAAATTTAAAATGATGTTTCAATGTTTTATAAAATTTTATGTTAAAGTAATTTGTTATAATATTTAATGATAAGAAAGATGAAGGTGATAAATGTGGATTAAAGAAGATGAAGATGGATGTTAAATTTAAAATTTTATCTGAAGGAGGGGAATATGTGCCCTTTTGTATGGGTCACCATTTAATTTTTGTGCTAATCTATTAAAAATTTTAAATTTAAGATATATTTGAATATGTGATGTTAATTTTGCTTATGGTAATATTTCAAAAGATTTAATGAAAGCAATCTATGAGTATTTGATATGTAAAATTGTGCTGATATTGAGAGAGACATTTTAAATGATGATGATTATAATATATAGTTGGAAAAATGGCCATAATCAATACTGCATTAATATATTTAATAAATAAATATTTAAAGCTGAGGTATTTAAAAGACAAGTTAAAATTAAATGCATATATTTATTGTTGATAAAATAATATTATAAAAGAATATAAATATTTTAATTATTGTAAGTACTTAAATAAAAGACTAATATTTGATTTTAATAGTATTGGATAATTATTTTAAAATCTATTATAATATCTTATTTATTTAAAAAATATTTATTTTAAAAAATGCAATTGTTAGTTTATTTTTAGACGATGACAAGCGTTTCTTGTGTTGTAGAGAACAGATGTTAGTTAAATAAACAGACACATGCTTGGAAGTTGTTTAATAAAGTTGCATAACTATTTTAAAAATCATGTTATAAAATTTATAAATAATATGTGAGCTATCATGAGATAAAATAAAGATAAATTAATGTAGAATATTAAATCTGATTTTTAAAAGTATTGCTTTAAAAATATAACGTATAAAAAAGACTTAGTGTATTTTAAATAATCTTATAAAAGTTAAAATTAAAATCAAGTAAGATTATATTTTAAAAATGTTTAATAGATTTAAATAAATAAATGATAAAAATTATTTTAGAAATTTAATAATGTAATAAATATTAAATATTAAATAAGTCATTATTTATTTTTAATTTTGTGTTGTTGTTAAATATGTAAATAAGCCAGCAAATTGATTGTTTAAATGTACCAATCAAATGGGAAGTTTCTTCCGGTATAAAAGCTCAGGTCAATTGTTAGGAGAGGACTTCGTGATTGATTTTTCAAGTTAATTGTGTTATTAAAAATAGCAAAGTAAATTTGATAGACGCTCTTAAAATCAATTTTAAAATTACAAGAGTGTCATTATAAATAATTTATAAAAGTTTTAAATGATAGACATGCAGTGTTAACTTAATTTTTTCCCTATCGGTCGTCTTTATTTAAGCTCAATTTGCAAGCAAATAATCATGGAAACATCATATATAGTGAAAATATATCGGAAACTTTACCCTAGGAATATGACAAACGCTGGATTAGTTCGGAAAATTACGAGATGGAGAAAAGTAATATTTTGGACAGTATATAATTTTAAAAGCTAATTGCTATTGACTATTAGAAAGTAGATATTTTAAAGAATAAAATACTTCTTATGAAGAAAGTATTTTTGCAAGCTATAAATTTATATATATATATATATATATATATATATATATATATATATATATATATATATATATATATATATATATATATATATATATATATATATATATATATATATATATATATATATCTTAAGTAAAGATATTAGAAATAAAAGTATTTTATAAATACTTGCCTTGTTAAGTCTTTATGTTTAAAAGACTGAATGTTGACAATTTTTGAAAGGCAAATAAATTGAAAATATAATTAGCTAAAAGTCTTAATATAATAAAAATTATTATATTGAAATAATTTAGACGCTGATTGTTATAAATAAAGAAGCTTATTCTTACCTAGATATTTTATTAAGGAATGCGCAAGTAAAGTATACATGGACGTCCAAGTTAATCAAAATAATTTAATGAGAATTTTATAAACTATATACTAATTTTAAAAAAAATAATAACTTTTAAATAATATTCTTAAAAGAACTAGATCAGGATCCTATAAACTATTTTAATTTTATTTTATTTTCTTGAGGGAACTTATTTTAAAAAAGAACATTTTCGTTTTTCATAAACTTTTAAAAAAACACGTGATGGATCGGAAACAGGAAATGGTGTTCTAGTGAATGTGTGCCTAGGATTAAAAAACTTTATGGTTAAAAGAAGATATCGCTGGAATTACGTAATATGAATTCTGTTTATTTATCTAATATAAAAGTTAAATATTATTAATCTATTAAAAATAAGATAGGTACATTTCTTAAAATAATAACTAAAAATAATATAATGATTAATTGCATGAGTTTATTTTATAATTAATATAACACGGAATATTTTAAAGAATGATCGTGAGTGTGAATGTGAATTATTTTATGAATCTGTAATTCCGAAGAATATTGGAAGATGGACTGTACATTAAATCATTATTGATGGTAAAATTGTATAATAATAATAATTTTGATGTATTTCATATGTTTTTCTTTAGATCAACCAACGGATATGTTATTGTTGAATGGATGTATGAATATTTTAAAAATGCACACAGATTATATTGGCAGTAACAGTTTTATTTAAATATGCATAATTTGAATTTATGATATAAATATGACACAATATTACATAAGAAGCTTAGAAATAATTATATGATTCTTTCGTAAATAAATTTTGATTTTTTTATTTTTATTATTATTATGTTGGAGTATTAGAATTATATTTATTATTCATACAAGTAATTATTTTATTTCAAGTTAGGAATAGATTTAAAAGTCTATATTTTACTGTTGTTTGATTGGATAAATTAAGTTAAGTTTTATGTAGAAGTTTATGTTGGATTAAAGATTTACCGGAAATAGATGACGAAGTATAAATAGTTTGGATAATTAGTATTTATTTAAAGTTGAAAGTTGTTTTTCCGGAAATTTTAAATAAGTTTTAGAGGATGTTTTGTAGATAAAAGTTTATTAAGAAGGAGTAGAATAACACATAAAGTAAAGTAATAATTTTACACAGAAAAGAATCATAGAATTTATCTAATATAATACTTTATGAATTTGAAATTGATGAATAATTTAAATATTATTATTTTAACAGTACATATATGTAATGCATATTTGATAAAACATGTAGCATGAATTGCAATAAGTGAAATATAAAATTATAATCAATTATTTGTTATTATATTATAAAGATACATTAGTTTCTATATTATGCTATTAGAGTAATGCTAATAGTAAAGTGAACACATACTAGTACATGATGAAATAAGTAACAGTAATACTTAAGTGATGTAGCAATTTAATTAATAAAGTTTAATTTTTTACATATGCTACATAAACAGTATTTACATAAAATTATTTGTAATAATTGAAGTTCACTGATATTTATTTAAAGTCTAAGTTTTAAAAAACATACTTCAGTATTATCGGTATAGCATTTTAAAAGAATGTATAGATTATTTAATAGGAGTATGAGCTAATAACAGTGTAAACATTTTGTATTATTATTTTCTTATTTTTATTTTCTTTTGTTTTCCTAATTTGAACTGTAAATATTGTAAATAAATTCTTAGTTGAAGTTAATGTAAATAAATTTGTTTAATTTGTTTTAAAAGTGTGTCGAGTTCATTATTTTGCACCACAGCATTTGACAACAGATAATTTGAACAAACATAATATTTGCACAATATGAATTTATTATTATTATTTGAAAATAAACACAATATTTCCTTGATATCATTTTATAAGAATTGATTGACATTAACATATAATATTATTATGGTCATAAGGTTATTATAATGCATATTATAAGAGTACAATATTATTTATTGCCACAGATTATTGAATTATAAGATTTTGATTTATTTCAAAATTAAGATACTATATGAAAATAGAAGATATACATATGATTGTTTATTTATTTAATACTTAATAATATAACAAAAGTAGATAAAATTAAGTTATACCCTAAAATTAGTATTGAGTATTATTATTATTAAAATAAGTTAGGTGTATTTAGGTTTGATAGAAAATCCCATATCATACTTATTTACATGAGTTATCATTACTTTAAGATAATTAGAAGAACCTGAGATTATTTAATTATATTTTAAAAATTAAAAGTTAAGATTTATTTATTTTATTATTATTAAAGATAGTTTATTTTATTAAAAGCCATAAGAATGCTGTAGATATAGTATTAAGTTAATAAGGAGGTAATAGTATTCTTATGCCATTGAGACATTGTCTTGGAAGATATTGACTCAATGTAAATCTACTTATTGCTTTGTAACTTTACTTCACAGTCTCATGATTTTGATAAATACTTATTTAATTAGTACATAATATAGAAATATATTGAATTTGATAATTGACAATAAATTTAATTAGAATATGATAATATAAAAGTATATTAAAGATAGATATGCAAATTTTAACTGAGCATTATAATTTAATTAAGCTAGTCGTATTTCAAATTATATTATACATCGAGAAGTAAGGGTACAATATATATATATTGTGCCAGGCATTATCAAATGACCTTACACAAAGTCTGCTGTAAAGAAAATTACAGCAAATAAACATGTAAATTTAGATATATTAAGCACAACACAATATATAAATGTGCTATATTAATAATGGAAGTTGAGTCTGAACAGTAGAATAACCACACACGTCAATTTAAAATATTGTACACATATAATAAACTCATGTATTTTTTTTTTTTTCCGTTTTGTATATTTTTTTATATATCATTTTTTGTATTTGTTTTTCTCTGAAAAATTCGAATAGAGAAAAGAAATTGTTCCAACATACTTATATATTTTTTGTCTTGTTTTAATTACTTTTATAAAAATTGTTATCTTATTCTGTAAGGGAAAAAAAATGATTGCTTTTGCAAAAACCTGATCAAAAGCAAAATGTTTGATAATGCTATAATTAAACTGTTATCTTTTTAAATTTTTTTTTGAATTGATTTTGTAAGCAAGTGGTCTGGTTTATTCAAGATGGAAGTCATAATGTTAAACTTAAAATGTAGAATTTAATCAGAAAAATATAAAGGAATGTTTATAATCTATGTGATAAGCTAAATTAAAAGGATTGGCTGATTCATTCTTTTCAGATGGCTATCTGAATTGGTTCTTATGGGTGGGATTGATAAGTCACTCAGTGTTGTAGAATTCATTCTTCATTTGGCAGTCATTCTGGGCATGTTTCACTACTTTGGCTCCAGAATTATTCAATTAACCAGCTAATTAGAGATTAATTTATGAACATGATTACTGCAGACATTTTTTTTAAGAAATCCATTATACAGTTCTTTTAAGAACTAATGATTTCTTAAGGATTTAATGAACCAGACAAGATAGCAAATGAGCATTTAATAAAAATTATTATCATATACAAATAGAGAAAATATGAAGCAATCTACAAGAATGTCTAGTAAAATGACCTTGAGTTAGACAACCAGCCAGTGCACTACCTTTTCTCTGTCCCAAGCTGCCAAGATGTGATCACTAGTTCCAGCCACCTTGCCTATGCCAGAATAGATGAAATCCTCACCACCCAGCCAGTTGACTTGGAGCCCACTCAAAGCCCATAGGAGAAGAATGAAGATCCGACATAAGTTTATTTTAAGATATTTTATTAATAATGAAATAATTAACTTTGATATTTCCAATTAAATATATATCATTATTTTTTATTATTATTAGTCATTTAAAAAAGAGAAAGTTGTCTCTCCCACATGTATATTGAATTTACGGTTATTACAGGCATAAATGATAACGCTTTTACTTAAATCTTTTGAATCAATTTTTTTTATTTCAAATTCTAGTATTTTCAACAAAGGTTGCAATGAGATTTTTTTTTTGTTGCTATTCGTTTTGCTCTTGTTGTTACTCCTGAAATTTGTCATATATAAATATACATGTATATATATTCATACATACGCTTATAATATTCGGTAATTACGATATCTCATGTTGAATATCTAAAAATGTATTTAACCGTATATCATTTTTAAAAATTATTTTTTGTCACTGCTGCACCTCATGATGTGTGTAAGAAGGGTTTGATTTATTATAGATTCCCTGTAAGCAAGTCCTCTATTAACTTTATATTTAAAATAGTAATAAGTGTATAATTGTGTTGCACGTACATACATGTGTAGGAATTTTTCTATAGAAAAAAGGAAATAGATACAGTACTTCATGTTGCGTACTATATAATATCTGAACTAATGCAACCTTATTGACATGTTGAAAAATATGAAATTAGCAAAATATTTCATAATGCATATATATGTATGAATAGTTCTTTTTGTTATTATATTTTCTATCAATAAAATGTTTTAAAGTCATCAGTAAAAGTGTATGCCTGTATGACTGAAAATCTCATATCTGTATATCAAATCACACAAAGTAAAATGTATTTCTACTGGGTAAAAGGAGCTCAGACCACTTCCATTACTTATAAACATTGTAAATAACTTTAGGGATTTATTATTTTTCTTATTTAAAATTGTATTTTATTTATTTCAACACCTCGAATATATATATATATATATATATATATATATATATATATATGGGTTTGTGATCATTAATTATTTAGTATTTTTTATTATATCATCATTAGTATGAAACGGTGGTGAGTATTTGGGATTAAATAAATATTTAATCATAATATTAAAATTGTTTCATTTTTATATTATTATTTATATGGATAAAAATGTATTCTTTCCTTATCAACTACATACCTGTAATAATCATTTAACTTACCCATTTGAATACCCTAGATGTAGAGTAACTGAGCTAGCCACAACCGATATCGCTCTACCGGGGTGTTAAATCTTATTCTTATCATCTGCTGAACATAGGGTATTGAACATCCTCTTTTTATACTCATACACACATATAATTAATATGTATACATTTAATTTGTATTCTTATTATATTTATAAAAATAAATATATAATTTAGTAAAATAGTATTTTTCATTCTTTAAAATAAAAAAATCATTGTTGAGAAAAGACTATTGACAAGGTGATAACATCTGGGTTCACATACAGTTTATCGAATTGAAGAGAATGAAGTTATCTTAGTCATTTAACATTGGATTGTATTGCAACAATATAGAATATTATATGCTGCAGCAAGTTCATGCAGCTATATATAAAGAAATTTTATTTTTTATTAGAAGATTAAAGATTCTATTCTTTCAGCTATATCTTCAGAAAGATTTATACTTTGTTCGATTTAAAAAAGCAGTGTATAGGATAAAATCTATATTTTGAATGATTTAATACTTATTAGAAGAAATTTCTAATATTTAAAAAAAAAAAACTAATTTGTAAATTACTTAGTTTGAATATATTTTGGTGTTCTATAAAAATCATTCTAATTGGAGTTCTAATTGTAAACTTCATTTTAAAAAGAACATGTTTATAAAAACTTCAACTAAATTTAATGTACTTTACATTATAAGAAAAATGCAAAGTGAGTAGAACACTGATTTATCATGGGATATATAAAATGCCCTTGTCTAATCAAATATATATGTGTGGATAACACCTTTTGCTAAATGCCTATAAATTATATAGAAGCAATATCTTCAAAATGGAATTATTATTCTTAATAAAGGAACTGTGTACTAATGAAGATGACATTGACATGCAAGGAGAAAACCAAACATCAACTTGAGATCCCCTATCATTTTCTTCAATGAATAACAATGAAGGAATTAAAAATTGCATCTTCGAAGGATTTTCATTTGTGAATTCCAGGAACATCTAAGTCTATTGCATTAACTTTTATAAATACCATTTATGTTTTTTAAAAATTATAATTGGGAAATATTAATTTTATTTCTTTTATTATCGAATTCATTTCATTAAGGAAATAAATAATAAGAGAGAATTAATAATTTAAAATATTTTTTTATTTTTATTTATAATTAATAACAATTTAGATATAGGTTAAGACATATTAATATTAATTTATATTTATATTAATATAAAGAGATAAAATGAACTTAGAGGTAAGAGAGTAAATTATTTTTAAATTCACATACTATTATTTTTTATGACATGACACTACTCTGTTTGTACTAATCGAAATAGTCTAATTACCACTGTGTATGATAAGTGGATAAATGACTAACATTGATATATATATATTAAAGATAGATATATATATATATATATTAAAGATAGATTACATACAATCATTTTATTTTTTTATTTATTACATTCAAATATCAGCCTTTCAACCTAATTGTGCATACAATTAGCTTGAAAGGCTGATATTTGAATGTAATACAATTGCAAACATGCGCTATATAAAATAAATGCTTATTTACATTTATTTATTTATTTTATTTTATAAGATAAGAACAAACATTTAATATAATAATCTTTATTGTTTATTATATTAACTTAATGAAACTCATTTTAAAGAGTTAGTGAGATTTGCTGCTAATATTACTCGAGTATATTGATAGGAAGCCCTGAAGAGAGTCAATAGTTAAACTTCCCTGAGTTCAAAATCTGAGCATAACAGTAAAGTCAATTAGGGTAAAAATTGATTTGATGTGATATAGATATAATAATTTATTAATAATAAATTATTTATTGAAAACATATATAGTTTTATATCAAAATTAAATCACATCATTCGTGGTGTCCTATATAATAACCTTAAATCTGACTATGGTGAGTTGCGACTGTCTTAATTTATCTCATTGATAGAGTGCACACTGTTACAATAAATAAATAAATAAATAAATAAATATATATATATATATATATATATATATATATATATATATATATATATATATATATATATATATATATATATATATATATATATATATATATATATATATATATATACCAGACAAAAGTTATTTGATTCCCATATACTGATCACATGGGTACTACTAGTCCAAAAATCAGAACTAGACATTTAATTTAAGGGTGGATAAAATATGTGAACCTGAAGGTGCCGGACTAAACTCAGGGAGAAACAAGATATCTTAAATATTGTTTAGACAGTTGAGAATAAAAGCACCAACACAAATGTCAGCCAAATAAATTTAAACAATTTATTCATTGTATTAAAAGTTGGACAATAGAGTTAAGACATCCAGCCATAAATACAAAAGTGACTTATATTAACATACACATATTTACCAGAGAGTGCACATGAGTACGACAACACAAAAACATTAAACATTTTCACAGAAAAATTCTCCCACCTAGAAATAGAAGAAATTGGTAGGATAATAACCTCCTGCTGGCAATCCATAAAATTACAAAAAAACAACAACACTAGCATCTTGTTTTAGAAATATTAAAACCGTTAAGTCTTATAGGAAATCTACAAAACCAATGTAGAAGATAAATTAGTAGCATTCTAACTACTGTCATTAAAATGCCACAGGACTGCTGTGCATAATACTAATTATAAAGCAAAAGTGGTTGAATTCACATACAAGACAGCAAGAGGATATTTGATCATGATCTTACGTAATCCAGAAAGAAATGCCTACTTTCAGAAAACCAGAAGAAATAATTTGATAAATAGCCAGCAAAACAATCTTATTGTTTGCAAAAAGTGCAAACCAAATGTGTTTAAAAATTTATTATTTTACAACAATAACTAAGGGCCTATGAGTAAATGAAAATTACAATAACTGCCAAAGCATTTTGCAATAGTTAATGAAATCATTAGGCATATATTAAACATATAAAATACAATCTCTCAAAGCACTCCTTGATAAATGAAAATTGAAAACAAACTTGGAATCTTAAAACTAAGATTCCAAGACACATTTTAAATCAGTGTTTTTCAACCCTTGGGCTGCGGCCCGGTGCTTGGCCGCGGAACTTTTCTGTAGGTTTGCGTGCTATACGGGCAGTAAAAAGTTTCTAATAGTAAATAATGAGAGTTTAAACTTTTAATTAATATAGCCAATTTTTATTTATTTTTTCATCTCAATTTTACCCAATTAAAAAAAAAAAGAAAACAGAATGAAAACAAAATCTAATCAATCATTCATAAATTAATTTGTTTTTCTACTTATCAGAGATGTTTATGGGGGGGGGGGAGATAGAATTAATTTTTTTATGACTTTTCTAATAAAATTTTAAAAAAAGTTTTTTATTATATAAACTACACACACACACACACACACACACACACATATATATATATATATATATATATATATATATATATATAACTTTATCTTATATATTTAACATTGTTGATTTGATCAGTTATAACAATTATGCTTATCTTTAAGAAAATTTATCTATAGACTTCTGCCGATCTGCGAAATCTTATTCTTATTTTTACTGGTCCACATGTGTGAAAAGGTTGAAGACCACAGCTTTAAATTCTAGAAAAAGTAGATACAGATAATAAATAATTAAAAATAATTAATACAACTTTAAAAAGTACTTATCATTAGATTGAGTGGAGATTTAATTAAATGCAATTTATTTATCCTGGCTAGAATAAGAAAAGGTTTATCTTATGATAAGGCAGACTTCTAGTAATTTCTGATTAGTGCACACTTTTAATAATAGTTCATCATTCATGTGACTTCTAGTGTCAAAGCAAATTGAAGATCTGGCTAAGTTTAGAGTTTTATGGCATCATGACAAAACAGCCTAGAGCCTGAGGCTCATCCTTATTTAAATTAGCAAAGCATCTTATTGCTTCCAATACATATAGCAGCATTTGTTGGCATCACGAAGACAAATTTGAAAATTCTCTTAAATGTTCAAATGCGATTAATATGAAGTTCCACAGATTAATAAGAATGTCTCTTAGAAATCAGAAGCTGAACCAAGTGCATTTAAAAACCTTGTTAGTCTAGAATAATAGCAACTACCCATTTTTGGTGGGCTATAGTTACCTCTTTACATTTCCTTCAAAAAACCTTTGTTATTGTTGAATTCTATACCTCAGACAAGGCAAATATTAATTCCCTGCTCAATCTAATTTAAGAATTCCAACCAGGGATTATTGTAACCAAAATAACAAATACAAAACTAAATCTTCGTTCTTAAAATTAACTTTAAAAATGATTAAAATAAAAGCAACAGGAATGTAATTAGCAAGCTAGCCTGTTTTTTAATCAAATTGATTAAAATAACAAGCAGTGAAAGTAAACTATTTTAAAATAAATCAATTCTATAAACAAAAATTAAAATGCCCTATTTAAATATAACCGAGTAAATGTTTAAATACATGTACACTTTTTTTTTAATAATAATAAAAAATTTTAATGACATTTAATGAAAATTAGGTAGTTTTTCCTTTTTTTAAATTTTAGTAATAAAACAATTGAATCGGATCTCAATCCAGTTCAACTGCCTCAATACGTGATCAAAAAAAAAATTCCTGCAACTTTTTTTTTTAAACTATCCCTAGAAATTCGGCCGAACTTTTGCCTCACACTCATGAAAAAAATTCATTTCAAACATTTATCCATTCTCATAAATCATGAACAAAATCTTTTATTTTGTTTTAAAACAATCCATCTGATTTCTAAATGCTGAATCTTTAACTTTTGTCTGGTGGTTCTTTTACTCCTATTACTAACTTTCTGACATGGTCTACTTTCACCCACTTGTCCTTTTTAGCTTATAAAATTTTATCTTGTTTCTTTCCCATTCTGTTTTTCTTTCTAGCATATATACCTGAACCTTATTTTTTAATGAAACTTCCCAATTCTTCATTTTTTCTTACTTTATTTTTGATCATATCAAGACTAGTAAATGGACAATGTCATTTCCTACAGACTTTTAAAGTGACTTGAGTAAGATTGCTTTATAAATGGCTTTTATTTTTGCTTTAAAATCATATTCTGAAAACTTTTCCTTAACTCTTTTCTTAGTTTTAAATCCATGTACACAACTAACAGTTATTTTACTCAACTCATTTTTAACATCTTAAGGCAACTCTTTTACACTGTTTTCAACCCCTAACTTATAACTGTCTCCAAGATATTCTACCTCCACCAACCTATCTATCTCTCTCCACTCTTTACTTATTTCAAATTTATTTCTACCCCCTCTGTCCTAGCACTATTTTGCCATACCTAATCTTTTACTTCTTTCATATCTTCCTTTACTATTTCAACTTGCTGAACCTCCTTATTTTGATCTTTCTCTATGGCTTCTATAGCTGCCTGATTATGTTGACTTTCTTCAATATTTCTGGTCTCATTTTTTTTCATTTCTCCTCTCAACTCCTCCAGAATTGTTTGTAGACTCTGTTTTATTTTTATTATCAACCTTATCATCATATGTGTCTCACTCTTTTTTTTTCTTTTATCTGGGGGTATTTAAATGAAACAGGGCTCTTTTCCAAAGTTTCCGCCCTGTCGCCTTCTTCTTTAATGTCCATTTTACACAAGACTAAATCACTATCCAAACTTTTTCTTTTTTAAAAAAAAAAAAATCTAAAAGCAAATAAAACACTATTTATTTATGCCAGAAGACAACGATCAATTTTAAAATCAAAAAAAAAAATCCAACTCCGAAAGATTTTTTTTTCTAAAAAAAAACACTATTTATTATTTATGTCATATGAAAAAGACTTCCCAATATTTATTTTACGATTTTAAAACAAAAATTGAACTACAAAAGAAAACACTGACTGTTTATTAATTATTTCATATGAAAAGGCAAACAAACTATTTTTCACACTTTTGACTTTGAAAATTAACTCCGAACAATTTTTCCTCTAATCAAAAAAACCTCTTTTTATTATTTATGTTATATGAAAAAGATGAAACCCTGTTCTACCAAATCGCTCTAACAATACATGCTACAACTAATGAAAACTGATCCCTGCCTACTATATCTTGCCTCTTACACCTAAAATCTTTCTCAACCATCTAAACAAAATTTCACAAGGGCATGACAACTTGAAACCCCATGTTGGCTATGCAAAAAAATATTATAAATGTACCGGACGAAAGATTTTTGATTCACATATACTGACCACACGGGTGCCACTAATTCAAAAATTGGAACTAGACATTTATTTTAAAGGTGGAAAGGATAAGTGAACCTGATTGTGCCTGATTAGACTCAGGGAGAAACAATATATCTTAAATATTGTTTAGCCAGTTGAGAATAAAATGACCAAGACAAACATCAGCCAAATAAATTTAAACAATTTATTAATTTTATTAAAAGTTGGACAATAGAGTAAAGACATCTATCCACAAATACAAAAGTGACTTATAATAACATACACATTTTACAAGAGGGTGCACATGAGTACAGCAAACACAAAAACATTAAACATTTTGGCAGCAAAATTCTCTCACCTACAAATATAAGAAATGGGTAGGATAATCGCTTACGGCTGGCAACCCATAAAATTACAAAAAAAAAAAAAACATCTCTAGCTTCCTGATTCAGAGTTATTAAAATATTATAGTCTTGTAGGAAATCAATAAAACCAGTGTGGATGATAGATCAGTAGCATTCTAACTATTGACTTTATAATGCCACTGGACTTCTTCGCATAATACTAATTTTAAAGCAAATGTGGTTGATTCCACATACAAGACAGCAAAAGGATATTTGATTATGATCTTATGTAATCCGATAAAAAAATGACTATTTTAAGAAAACCCGAATAAATAATTTGATAAATAGCCAGCAAAAAAATTTTGTTGTTTGTAAAAAGTGCAAACCAAACATGTTTAAAAATTCATTATTTTACAACAACAACTAAGGGCTGAAGAGTAAATAAAATTTATGAAAACTGCCAAAGCATTTTGCGATAGTTAATGAAATCATTAGGCATATATTAAACATAGAAAATACAATCTCTCAATTCACCCTCTGATAAACGAAAATTGAAAACAAACTTGGAATCTTAAAACTAAGATTCCAAGACACACTTTCAATACTAGAAAAAGTACATACAGATAATAAATAATTAAAAATAATTAATACAACTTTAAAACATACTTATCATTCGATTGTGCAGAGATTTAATTAAATGGAATTTATTTAGCCTGGCTAGAATAAAAAAAAGTTTATCTTACGATAAGGCAAAGTTCTAGTAATTTCTGATGAGTGCGCACTTTTAATAATAGTGCATCTTTCAGGAGACTTCTCTTTATGACAAAGGCAAGTGCCGAGGCCAATTGCTGATCCAGCTTAGATTAGAGTGTTATGGCATTATGGAAAAAACATCCTAGAGCCTGAGGCTTGTCCTTATTTAAATTAAAATGCATCTTATTGCTCCCAATACGTATAGCAGTGTTTGTTGACATCATGAAGGCAAATTTGAAAAATCTCTTAAATGTTCAAACTGTGATTAATATGATGCTCCACAGATTAATCAGAATGTCTCTTAGAAATCAAAAGCTGATCCAAGCGCATTTAAAAACCTTGTTAGTCTAGAATAATAGCAATCACCCCTTTTTGGTGGGCTATAATTACTTTGTTACATTTCCTGCAAAAAACCTTCCTTATTGTCGAATTCTATACCTTAGGCCAGGCAAATATTAATTTCCTGCTCAATCCTATTTAAGAATTCCAACCAGGGATTATTGTAACTAAAATAACAAATACAAAACTAAATCTCCACTTTTAGAATTAATTTTAAAAATGATTAAAGTAAAAGCAACAGGAATGTAATTAGCAAGCTAACCTGTTTTTAATCAAATTGATTTTAAAAAAAAGTGGTGAAAAAAAAATATTTTAAAATAAATCAATTCTATAAACAAAAATTAAAATGCCATATTTAAATATAACTGAGTATATGTTTAAATACTCACACACTTTTTTTTAAATAATAATAAAATTTTTTAGCAACATTTATTGAAAATAAAATTGTTTTTCCTTTTTTAAATTTTAGTAATAAAACAATTAAATTGGATCTCAATCCGGTTCAGTATATATATATATATATATATATATATATATATATATATATATATATATATATATATATATATATATATATATATATATATATATATATATATAACTATATATTTTAGTATAAAATATAATAATTGATGTAACTGGTATAAAAATTTCTCTGTCTTCTTTTGGTGATTTGATTGGCTTGATTTGCACTTTGAACAGATTACTCTCTTATATTCAAAATAATTTATTAGAGAGAATGGGTAATATTTTGCCTTACTTGTTGTCTATATTATTTTAATAAATTTAAATTGCTTCTTTCCATATACTAATTCATATCAAAATGTTTAACTTTTTAAAAATTTGACAACACATTAAATTTGGTAAAATATTATTAAAAATAATAATAATTTTTATTTGTTTAAAATGGTCTTAAAAATTATTTCCATTGAATTAAAAAAAAAAACCATTTGTTCAACTAAATTTAATTATTAAAAATAAATACAGTAATTACGTATGCGTTTCAATGTAAAAAAGAAAGGAGCGCGAATTAAAAAAAAGATCGTCTGATAGTGTTGCTTTTGGAGGGAGAAAGAAAAGAAAATGGTAAAAGGCAAATGGTGTAAATATGATAAGCTTATTTTAAAATAGTTAACAAGTAAACGGATTACCACAAAGTTTTCTATAAACGTAAAAATAACATAGTGGTATTTAATAATAAGATGAATTGCTAAATTTAAAAGTCTGTTCAAGTCGGCTAGCCAGGTGGATCAAATCGCCAGTAATAATTTTCCAATATTACATTTGAAATATGTCGGAGCTTTCCAGTTTAAAAGCAGAATTGATTGCAAGATTTTGGTATGTTTTAAAATATTTATTATTCTACAATTTGGAAAAATTAAATAAGTATTTTAATTACAGAAGTTTTATAAATATGAAAATTTGCTTTTTAAAAAAGAAGAAGTTTAAATTAAAGTAAAATGTTAAAGTTATTAACATAGTTTAATATTTCCGTTTATAATTTTAATAAAAAATATAGTATTGATTGATATTTAACTTTGCAATGCCAGTAATATATTTGCTAGTTAATTTGTTTACCATTTGGATAATAAAAACAGTCTTCAAATAATTAATCAAAGCTATTTTCTAATTTTATCGTCAGTTTGGAATGATTAAATTAATTGCTATAATTAGTATTCCTAGATTTAAGCGTGGATAAATAAATATTAGCATGGATGTGATAAACTTGGAACAGTTTTAATAGAGAAATGTAGAAATTAATAACTTATGAAAAACATTTTCATTTAAACTCTGCGTGTCATATCATTGGAATTGTTTCATGTTTATGGAGCCACGTAAAATCGTTAATCTAATAGTGCTTATAATAACTAATACAAATGGATAAAATTACATGTATGGAATTCAACTATAATTGTAGCTATTACTTCGTATATTTATTGTTCGACACATCGTACATGGATTTCACAGATCATATTTGTAGTTATAAAATGCTATACAATTTAATTTGTGATACACACACCTGCTAGAATTCATGTATTGAACTATAAAATGCTATACATTTAATTTATATCACACACACACCTGTTAGATTTTATGTATTTGATGAATAATGCATTACTTTAATTTTATCGTTAGATGAACTTGCATGTGAAGTTCATAAGTTATATTTTATTAAGTTTAAATTAATAGGGGTTGAATAAAATACTTATTCAAGAGAATAGCACTTGCGAAAAAGCTTGAAAAGTACTAAATGAATTTATGAGATGTATCAATTTTTATGAGGCATTTTGTGAGTCTTTCCAAATTTCTATTCCTATACTAATATTACTTATATTATATTACATATGTTTTATCTTAAGCAAGATAAGTTAGTACATTAGTTGTCCTGATTAGCGTAACATTTTATTATGCAAGAACCCACATTTGCTAAAATGTTAGTGTTTTCTGAATGGTCAGAATAACTGAGGAGGATGATTTTGCACTTTAATGTGAAGTAAATAGTAATGTTGTTTTATAATGTTAAAAGGCATTAATCTGTGCCGGTGGTTAATCCGCAGATTACTTAATTGCCATTTTTGTATTTTACATTCATTCCTGTGCTGGTAGTTAATCCGCGGAATTGTGTAATTATACTTATTACTTTATGATGGTGTATAAATCCACAAAGCGTTTAGTGTTATTTAATTCCTATGTGTAGATGAATGCATCCACAGGAATATGGTTTTATTTCATAGATATAAGTTGGGCAAAGTATTTTAGTTATTCTGCTAAATCATCTTCTTCCATTTGTAAGTATAATTTATAAGTTAGATCATTAAATTGTAGCAGGACATTCTATTCAAGTTACCTCATAATAATTAACTGTTGGTTGATTATTATTTACCTGAATGTAAGTTTAAATTTTCACTTTATTTAATGATTGCATTATAGCTAAATCCTACAGATATAATATTATTTATTATATTATTATAAGTTTACGGTATAGATTTATTGAATCTGGAAATGACATTAGATGTTTCATGAGTTGATGTTGAATTTAGTATAATTTCCTCAATACATTCATTATATCAAATTGAAATATAAGGTATGATTAGGTTTTTAAAAACTGTACCTATGATATGTTATTGAAGAAAGTCGATGGAATTATAATTTATTTATTTTATTTGTTTATTTATGTCTTTAATTATAACATTAGAATTAATTACTTATTATTCATAAATTTGTAAATAAACGTTGATTTATAATTAATCTTACTGTGCCGTTGCTATTTGTCATTCGTAAAATCAGAAATCATAAACCTTGGATAGAGCATACATTGAAGTACATACTATCGTCAACATGATATAAGAGTTTAGTGATATTTTGAGAAAACATTTGGATGCTTTTCGTCTTTGGTAGTTTATGATGTGTAAGGTACAATAAAATCACATTTACCTTTTCCATCATTTTAGCTTTGCGTAGTTGATTCTAGTATACAATATAAATTGATTGTTAAACCTGTAAACAGATTTACCAGATAATGACATGATTGAATATATTTACTTAACGTTTTTAAATTGTCATTTGTTAGTATAATAAGAGTCTCAGTGATATAGTAAACTATAAAAAAAAAGAACCCAAATATTTATGTTTATTTATTGCAAAGCTTTACCTGGACTAGCATTTGTATTAAAAATCATATAGATGGTTTAAAATTTCATAATCTTATGTAGTTCCACAAATTATGCCATCTTGTACATGGTCGGCCATCGGGTCTCATACAATGAAAATCGCAAATTAAGGTTTGAAAGATAATAACATTACATACTTATAATTTGTTTAATGTATTTTATCATACTACTATGATAGGTCTTCGCGGTACACCCTGGCTGCGATCAAATTACATCATAAAAAGTTTATGTTATATCATTAGTTTGGTCTGTGGTAAGTTGCTCCAGATGTTGGTTGTGGTCTTTGGTGCATAATATAGATGGCATGATATGCTTTTGGTTACAGCTCTTAATAGCTGACAATGTGCAGCGGGAATTGATCGGTGATCGAGGTTACAATTCTTAGCACTTATGTTTTGGTGATATTATGTAGTTGGGACTACAATCGAACGGTTACAATATATATATATATATATATCTTAACAATCCACTAGAATAAAACTACAAAATTTTTAAAAAATGCCTATATAAAATTGAAGATTAATTACCTTTTGTTCTAGCCAGTTTTGGCTTATTATGCCATCTTAAGTAGCAATACATTAATATTTAAATATTATTAAACTCTCCCACCAGTGACCCTCCTATGTGAATTATAACACAATTACACTGTTTATTCAATACATTATCCATACTATTTATAAAATATGATTCCTTAATTTTTCTTTTCTTCAAATCATTTTCCATATGCAAAATAAAACTTTATCAAAGCAGAATTCTCCATTACAAATCAGTGCATATTCTGCAAAAACAGATTTATACCTATCTTCAGAATAATGCAACTTATTATATAATAATTCATGCTCCCTAATCCTATATTTCAATGCACATTTAATCTCTCCAATGTAATTATATCCACATTAATATACCACTTTATATATAATATTACATTTGTTGCTTTTATTAATAAAATCTTCACCATTAATAACCAATCTTCCAGTATTTTCACCCACTTTAAATGCAACATTAAATTCAGCAGATACCAATGATGTAATCTTTTTATAAACATTATCTTTTACATAAGACAATGCTATCCATCTTTTCTTTTCCATGTTATCTCTTCTCCATCTATTTTTAAACCTATGTAGTGCACATAAAATATTTTTTCTACTATATCCCACACCCAATAAAAGATTCCCATATCTTTCAATATTAATAATTTTATCACTCTGAAATTTACACAAAACATCATTTCTAAAAAGAAATGTTCTAAAACCAGCCAATTTATAGGTAGGTGGAACATTTGATTTTGGAAGAACAACTCCACTAATTGATATTGGTTTCAACACCAATTTAGTATTAATTTTATTACCTTCTGTCCATAAATTCAAATCAAGATATTTTATACTCTTCTCACTATTTTCAGAAGTAATAGTCCACTTTAACCCAGAAATATAATTTAATTTAATAAACAGTTTTTGCACTATCATATTTAATCATACAATATGCACATCATCTACATACCTAAAATAACTTTTAACACTGATCATAAAATATTATTTTAAAATAAGTTGAAACTTGCTATATCAACAGATATTAATCTTTAATTTTATATAGGCATTTTTAAAAAAAATGTTTTATTCTAATGGATTGTTTTATTATACTTATATTATTTGATATTATATATATATATATATATATATATATATATATATATATATATATATATATATATATATATATATATATATATATATATATATATATATATATAAAATCCAACAAATGATTGCAAGCTCCACTGATGATGGATAGTCATTATGTACTTCACAATCTCAAACCTTAAGTGTTCACTTTGAGAAAATATTACAGTTGGCAAGAAACTATTAAGGTGGTATAAAAACTTTATTTTTTGAAAGGTTTATGACTATATTGGTAACCTAATTTTGTAATAATTATTAAAAATAAAAGTAAGTATATTTATATGTTCATTTTTTTACAGAAATGTTTTATTTTTAAATAAAAATAATATTTTCTTCTAAATATGGTTAATATAAGGATTATAATCGTGGAAAAAAATGATGTCTAAAAATGATATCATTCACCTGATTGATAATATATTTAGCAATATCATAAAAAATATAAAAAATACTAACTTTTAAAGCATAATTTGATAGATTTAGTAGTTATTAATAAATTCATTTAGATTTATAAATCAAATTTGAAACAAGGAAGATTTTGTTTATTTTATAAATTGAATTTGCTCCACCTAAAATTTGAAACAAGATCATTTTTTGTTTTGAAAAAAATATATTTTTTAAATACTTGCAAAAATCAAATGAGATTTTTTAAAACTTATTTAATTTCTAAACAAAAATATATAATGAATGATGTCAAATTTAGTATATTCTGGTAAATAATAAAGTGTTAATAACAAAATGAAAGTTGAAAGCTTAATCTATTAAATCTGGTGAGAAAAAAGAAAGCTGTCAGAAAATTAGTGAAAATTGCTAGGGCTAATGTAGTTATAATAGAGTCATAACTAATTATATATTGTTATTATATATAGACTATTTTTATAAGAAATATATGAAGCTGGTACAGATTGTAAATAGGAAGGTAATGACTAAGTTCTTTAGATAAAATGATGATAATGCTTTCTTATTTTAGGATGCACCAAAGAGTGGTCTATCAACCTTTAGTATAGTATCATAAATTGTAAATTGAATTTACTTCTGGATTAGATAAGTTGTCATATTTGAAAATGTATAGCATACAAGTTTCATCTATTGTATTCTGTTGTAGAGTTTGGTAATATGGTCATAAGAAAATTGAAAGTCATATCAGAAAAGAAATTGATGATTTCATAATTATCATATTAATATCTTTTTTAGTGCAAGGTAAAAAGAAAGATCAAATGGTTAATATCATTAAAGGTAAACATAGATAAATATGTAATATTTCATAATATTACAATAAGGTTATTTTATTGAAGAAAGAAGTCAATAATCCATATTTATAAATCTTTTTATATTTTGATATGATTGGAATTAAGCAGATTAGAACTGTTTAAATGTTTATATATATATATATATATATATATATATATATATATATATATATAACAGTATATATATATATATATATATATATATAATGTTATATAATGTTATTTTGTTTTTTGACCAAATTGCCCCCTGGTGAATTTTTTCATATGTATTATATGTTTCAATGCGTGTAAAATGATATATTTTATTATAGTAAATTTTCGCTGAAAAATTTGTGGTAGAAGGTGGGGAATTGAACATTTCCACACTTTCAATAGATATAAGTCTCACCCTGACATGTTCAGCCATTGTCTGTTGCCACATCTACAAATTGTTTGGCATTTTATGACATTGTTTAAAGTAAATAGTTCTAATAACCAAAAACTTGTTTATTTGCAAAATTATTATGGTTTTAGATATGTTTTTACAAATAATTTTCACTATATTTATTAGATATCAAGAAATATAAAATATTAATAACTTATTTTGATGTGAGATACTTTATTTTCAAAAATATAATGGCTTGATGCAATTTACAAGCTTAGTTTTTATGTCAGCAATCTATTTATATTTACAAGAATGAAAATATTGCAATTTTGCAATAAATATTCAAAAAAAAATTAAACTTTTAAACATAATTAATTAGATATAAGAGAAATAAATAATTATTCATTTGGTTGTTAAAAAGTAATAAGAATTCATACATATTTTGTTGATTTTATAAACTGAAAATAATCTTTTCAGAAACGATGAGATCTAAACTCTTTGTTTTGTTTACAATCTCATTTTTCAATATTTACAGAAACAAAATGTGAACATTTAAAATTTATTTCAGTAGTAAACAAAAATATATATCAAATGAAGTGAAATTTATTATTTGCAGATAAGTAATGATTATTTCATTATATATTTTACATTGATTTGTAAGACCAAAAAAAAAAAAAAAAAAACAGAAAATGCTGAAATAAGAATGCATGTCAGATAGGTTAATATTGTTATTTATTAAGTTACTTAGTAGTTCAAAATAATTTTTGAAAGAAGATTCTGTAAATAATATGTTATTAAAATTAAAGTTTAAATATTATACTAAGTATTTAATGTTGCATTTATTTTATTTGGATCATTATCAGTATACCATCTTTAGAGAGTCTTAAATTGTAATATACCCATTTACCAAAGCATATTGTTTAAAATTTTAATGATAAATTAATTCAGTAAAAAAAATTGTATCATATTTATTTGGAAAAACCTTTTTTACATAGGATCTTAAATTAATGCAAGCTGCCTTGATCACATAAATCATTGATAAAATATATTACAGATTTATTAAAGTATGTTTATTTAGAGAAACTCTGAGTATTGTATAATTATTATTTAGAGTTATAAATTATGATTGCAATTTAGACAACTATAATTATTTATTATTAAGTAGTAGAAAATATAATTATAAAATAATAATATAATTTTAATTAAAGATTAAGTTTATAAGTCTTTTCTTAATTATGACACTACTTATAGAATTAAATATATCCCTCTTGATATCTTATAGGTAGAATAGATAGCTAATTAAAAAAATCAATGATAATCCTGAGATATGCTTCATATAATATTATTATGTTAATTATTAATTATAACCAATAAAAATAGTAATAAGAGATCATTATACAATAAAATGATAGTTTAAACTTATTAATTAATTTAACTTAAAGTTAATGATTTCAATGTTTTTAATATATTTATTTAAGTATTATTTTAGTCATGAAAATATTTAGATACTTAATAAGAAGGGGTGTCTTAGTATTTTTATGCCTTTGAACAAATACTTCAGTATTTTTTTAAGTTAAAGGGTATATGATTTTGTTAATAGGATAAGTGGATATCATAATTGCTAATATAAATTAAATATAATTTATAAATAATTAGGAGTATCAAATTGTGCCCAGGTAAAATAAAAGTATGGTTTAATTTAGAGACTTGTCATGTTTTATAAGGATCATTGTCCTATTGGCAAGTTAATATATATATATATATATATATACACATTTATATTAACTTGCCAATAGGGAGTTTTCCATATATATATATATATATATATATATATGGAAAACTCCCTTTTCTTGATGTTCTAGTCACCAGAACACCAAATAGTTTATCTTTTTCTATTTACAGAAAGGATACACACACAGACAGATATTTAATTTCCATTCTCATCATCACCCAACTCAGATAGTTTCTGTAGCCAAAACTCTTTAAATAGAGCAATTAACCTTTCAGATGATACACATTGAAAGAAGAAATAAATCATATTAATAGTGTTTTATTAGCAAATAGTTATAATTACAGATTTATAAAAAAAGCCTTATTTCAAGCCCAAAATAGCAAAATAGGAAACAAAAAGATGATAAGTCAGCTATTAGGATTTGTGTTCCATATGTAAAAGGAACTACAGACATATCGGATGTATATTAAAACGCTATAATATAGATACATTTTCTGCTCATCAAAAGATCAGCAATATAATAACCAAGCCTAAGGATTCAATCCCTCTTGAATCTCATGGTGTCTATCAAATCTCATGTAAAAATTGTAAAGCTTCTTACATAGGTATGAGTAATCGTTGCATCAGTGTTAGGAGAGATGAGCATGCTAATCAGTTAAACAACACTCATCATCATCAGCACTCTCACTCCATACTATAGATTCAGGTCATAAAATAGATTTTCTAGTACAGATCATATCCAGATGTGATAATCTCTACCAATGCAAAATCAGAGAAGCCATTGAGATACTTAAAAGGCCAGATTGTATCAATAAGCAGATGATACTCAAACTTCCTCCTATTTGGAAAGATTCTTTAAAAACATTCTTAAATTTAACATTTTGCTATTGGTGGGATTTTATGTTTTATTCAAACCAGTGATTGTAGCGCCTCTACAACCGTCTTTCTACCTTTTTATAACTCTGTGGATGGCTTGTGTGACCAAGTCGAAACGTCAGTATATTGATATTAAAAGTTTTTAACACGGATGAACCCGCAAAATATGTATTTTATATATTTAACCCGTCAAATCTTCGCTTTAACATTACTAACCTCACGGGAGGAAATTTTAAACAGCTTCTATATTTGAAAGAACGTGAGTAAGAAATGTAAGTTACTTGTAATTTATCTTTTTGTTAGCGTCAAAAATCACAACGTTATACCCACTTGCTGTAAAATTGTGTTTCACAAGAACAATTATAATGTTAGTAAAATTCTAAGGAAAACCAGCAATATTATTTTAAACTCCTTTATTAAAGAAACTTGAAAAATTTAGACAAAATTGATAAAGTATTGCTACATTTACCTTATTCCTTAGTAATGAAATACATCCTTTACTGTGGACTAGTTTTGATCGTATTGAAGTTTTCGATCGCTTAAAGATCAATTGTAACAAAAGCAAAAGAAAAATTGCAAATGCTAATTAGAACACAATCCCCAAACATTATGTATCCAAATCAAAAACCGTTTACAATTTATCTAAGAAAGCCTTCTCTACAGATGAAATTTCGGTTTTAGAAAAAGGTTTCAATTTGCTTTAACACCTTCCGGATACCTTTGAGAAAATTGTCTGTAATGTTGAATCAGCTCTTGATAAAATTGATTCTACATCGCTGATTAGCTAGAGCTGAGATTGTAATATTTTAAAAAAGCTAAGCTTCCTAAAAATAATTTTTCAAAGAAGAAAGACAAGCATTAAATAATATAAAATCGGACAAATCAATTGTTGTACTTCAGCTGATAAAGGTAATGCTACAGTTGTAATGGATCGTGACATTTACCATAATAAAATTTTAGATCTGCTTAGTGATAAAACTTATAAACTATCAAAAAGAGATCATACTACATATTTGAAAAACAACAAAATCTATTATTAATAAATCACCTATTGAAACAGAGATAAAAATAAAATAATCCTCGTGAAAAATCTTGTGTCTGTCCAAAATTTTATGACTTCCAAAAATTCACAAACCAGATACCTCTTCGTCCAATAGTAAGTGCAATAGGTTCTCCAACTCATATTTTAGCTAGATACTTATCTGATTTCATGAAACCTACAATCCCATCTATTAAATCATATATTAAAAACTCTCTTCATTTTATTTCTGTTTTAAAAAGTTTAAAAATTAATGCTAGTGACATTCTGGTCAGTTTTGATGTCGTGTCTTTGTTTACAAACATTCCAATTGATGAAGCTTTAAATATAATCTCACAACGTTGCAATTTACCAGACCATATTATTGCTTTGATTAAACATTGTCTCTTAAATACATATTTTGTATACAATGGACAGCATTACAGACAAGTTTTTGGTACTCCTATGGGCTCACCTATCTCAGGAGTAATAGCTGATTTATTCATGGAATATATAGAAACTCGTGCTTTAGAATCATCATCTTTAAAACCTCTCATTTGGCTCAGATACATAGATGACACTTTTGTCATATGGCAACATGGAAAAAATACATTAGATGATTTTTTCTTACATTTAAATAATATGCATCCTCATATTAAATTTACAATGGAGACAGAGTCTGATGGAAAACTCCCTTTTCTTGATGTTCTAGTCACCAGAACACCAAATAGTTTATCTTTTTCTATTTACAGAAAGGATACACACACAGACAGATATTTACATTTCCATTCTCATCATCACCCAACTCAGATAGTTTCTGTAGCCAAAACTCTTTTAAATAGAGCAATTAACCTTTCAGATGATACACATCTGAAAGAAGAAATAAATCATATTAATAGTGTTTTATTAGCAAATAGTTATAATTACAGATTTATAAAAAAAGCCTTATTTCAAGCCCAAAATAGACAAAATAGGAAACAAAAAGATGATAAGTCAGCTATTAGGATTTGTGTTCCATATGTAAAAGGAACTACAGACAGTATCGGACGTATATTAAAACGCTATAATATAGATACAGCATTTTCTGCTCATCAAAAGATCAGCAATATAATAACCAAGCCTAAGGATTCAATCCCTCTTGAATCTCATGGTGTCTATCAAATCTCATGTAAAAATTGTAAAGCTTCTTACATAGGTATGAGTAATCGTCGCATCAGTGTTAGGAGAGATGAGCATGCTAATGCAGTTAAACAACACTCATCATCATCAGCACTCTCACTCCATACTATAGATTCAGGTCATAAAATAGATTTTTCTAGTACCAGGATCATATCCAGATGTGATAATCTCTACCAATGCAAAATCAGAGAAGCCATTGAGATACTTAAAAGGCCAGATTGTATCAATAAGCGAGATGATACGTGCAAACTTCCTCCTATTTGGAAAGATTTCTTTAAAAAACATTCTTAAATTTAACATTTTTGCTATTGGTGGGATTTTTAATGTTTTATTCAAACCAGTGATTGTAGCGCCTCTACAACCGTCTTTCTACCTTTTATAACTCTGTGGATGGCTTGTGTGACCAAGTCGAAACGTCAGTATATTGATATTAAAAGTTTTTAACATGGATGAACCCGCAAAATATGTATTTTATATATTTAACCCGTGCAAATCTTCGTTTTAACATATATATATATATATATATATCATACCTATATATATATATGTATATATATATATATATATATATACACGCACACATTTTATTTGTTAGACAGAGCAGACATACTATTACCCTATTTTATTAAATGCTGTTTGGCATCAAAATTTTTACGATTGGTATGCTATCTGGTGTAAACCTTAATAATCAATGGGTGTTTTATGGATAATAATTTCTTAACCATTATCAACTGTCATCCACTAATTATTAAAGCTTACATAGAGTAGAATAATATTTATGAGAGAAAAAATGTTATGGAATTATGATAATAATGTGATTCTACAGGCATTTCGTTTTTATTGTTCTATCAAATAATCGTTTGTCTAAAAAATAAACTAAGTAAATCAATGCTAATTGTTAAAATTTTATTTTTTCCTGTATGTGACTCAATTTAATTAGGGTTTGTGGCAAAAAAGACACTACTGTTTATCATATAATTTTTAGTAACTTAAATTTTAAGTATAATTAATATAAAAAATAAACATTCAAAGCAAAAAATATATACTTAAAGAAAATAAAAACATGAGTTTTTTCAGTAATCTGGAATAATTTGTGTATTTTTCTTATGAGTATGACTTTATGTGCTTCTGAAAATGTGTAATTATTGAATAGATGTGTATTACAATTATTTAAAAAAATGGACTGAAACAACTCTGAAACATATCCATTATTTTGGGAATCCCTAACAGCTTTTCAAAAAAATATGTGGAAATTATAACACATTGTTGAATTTTACAAATTGAGCTTTACATTAATTTTTTTTTTGTTTATTGGTAACTCTTGACATCAAAATGTAGGAATAGATAATAAAATGTAAGAAGAATTATTATTGATCCTTGGAGTTCATCATAGAATTACAATGCAATTATCAACATACAGATGTGAGTGTTATAGAATGACCTTACGAAATGACAAAAATTTGACATATAACATTTTTTTTTTGTTTTTTTTTTTATTGATAAAGGAAAGTTTAATGATATGCCATTACATTTATAACAAGACATTTGGCAAATTTGTAGTTCAATTGTATCAAAAATTAGTGATTTTTGGTGCTATATAATTATGCATCTTTACAATGTTGAAGAGGTGTCTATGCTTGAGTACTTTTTTATCTATAGATACATTACATAGGTGAATATCAATATTATAACCACTCAAACATGTAAAAAATAAATGAAAATGCATATAAATAATTGAATCATCTAATTGATTCTGATAAAATCAATTAACATTATGACTTGAGTATATTCTCTGACTGAGATGACTGAAAATGTTACATTATATATAATATTTTGTCATCTACAAAATGATTGGTAGTGAGCTAATGTAGTATTCATTATTTTTATCAATCATAATTGTTTATTTCTGTTTATATAGCGTTACGATTTAATTATTTCTCTTATTTCCTTGTTATTCAATAAAAAACAAACATTAAGTTATGTAATTAAATTAAAATCCTTTATAAAATTTATGATTGACATTAATGTTTTTTTCTTTTGATAATTAGATAAGCTAAGGTTTTGTTAAATTGCTTAAATAAAAGAAAAGTAAAACAAAATCAATGAAGCAAATATAATGAGAAGTCATATTGTCATATGAAAAATATATATCTTTGTTTTGTTCAATAATTATTTTGTTTATTCATACTATATACAATTAGATTTTATTTGAAAATATATGTTTTGTTTTGTTTTTTTTTTAAAAAAGGTAAGTCATAAAAACATAGACTAAATGATAACTGTTTGTAAAAGCTGATGAAAAATAGTTTTATAAATGCTGATGGAGGAATTTGTTAAATTTTAATAATAATAAAGTTCATTGTGAATTTTAAGCCACAGTTTTATTATGTTGTGTACTTCAATTAAAATTTATTTCCATTTTAAAAACAAAATTTAAATTTAAAAAATATTGTATTCAATATTTCCTATGAATATAAAACATTACTAACAAATATGATGAATGACTAAAATTGTCAATATGGTCTTACAAATAAAAATTGCAAGGAATTGAATTTTAAATTTGTTAAAATATACTAGAGATGAAGAAATAATACTGCTTAAATCAAAACAAAATAACATTTTCATGACCAAATCATTTTTCAATAATAAAAAATTTAATAATAAAAAATATAAACTAATTCAATTTTTAATAATAAATTTGTGATAAAAATATATTTAACTATCAATGTCTGCAATGGTGTATAATAATATAAATGCTACAAACAGTATCCCAATAGCATTCCTAAAATAGATTTGTTTTATATAAATATCATTTCAAATGTGATCTTTTTATTATAAGCATCATTTACAACAGATATTAAAATATTTTTATAAAAAATATTAAAAAAAAAGTCGTTATTTACAAAAGACAATTTACAGCCATTTAATCTACAAGCAATATAAAATACTCTTAAATCTAAGAAGGTGGAGCATAAAAATTATACAAATGTGAGCTAAATTCATACTATTTTTTTTGCAAAACACACACACACACACACACATATATATATATATATTGTAACTCCTCTCAAATTAATCACCAACCCTTACAAATACCCGGGGGTGCCAATTCTATGGATCATAGAATAAATTATCAATCTAACTTTATCCTAAATTTAGTCATGAGGCTCTTAATTAAAGTTTCACATAAAACTAACTCAGTTGAGGGATACAGAGGTGTATGAGGTGTACAATGTACATTAGATGTGGGAGAAAATATTATAATTAATAGGAATAAAACATCTACCAAGTTCTATGCTAAATAAAATTAAATTGGTAATATTCTACCAGCTAAAATTAACTAATTATAATCTATATGTCACCTCCTCCCATCATCCATATGCACTGAACAACCCTTACCATATTAGAAAATTTCACCAATAACTAAAAAAAAATGTTTTAGAAACTGTAATGTATAACTAACTGGATCTAAACTCAAACTAAACCTATCATTACTAAATTTTTAATTAAACACTAATCTCATATAATTAACTGTATTTATTATCTAATCTGAATTAAAATTGAAGATCTCAGGGAATCTGTTATAGGGCATGGCCCAAACTAAAATCTCCCTCTCAATACTACTATTTAACACTATGAAAATAATAATACAAACTAATCAATACCCTAACTAAATAATGGCAGTTAGATAATGAAACAAATTGAGTACATTTTGATTTCAATTCATCATCTAAACAGTTACTAAATAATAAAAACTTTAAAACAAACAGTAGATAATTGGCGATCTCATACTGTGCTTGGATCAAGAAAATCAATATCATCATATTTGGATATTTATCATAATTAAATGAAAATACAATTATGTCACATTAAATAAAATAAATGTGTGTACATGTGTGAAAATATAAAACAACAAGTGATTGTTATAAAAAAAATTCTAAATACAAATTTTGAGTAATAAAATATTTATTAATCAAGCAAGAAAATAGCTAAACAAACATTTAATCTATTTAACAAATTTCATCATCATCATCATCATCATCATCATCATCATAATCATCATCATCATCATCATAATAATAATAATAATAATAATAATAATAATAATAATAATAATAATAATAATAATAATAATAATAATAATAATAATAATAATAATAATAATAATAATAATAATAATAATAATAATAATAATAATAATAATAATAATAATAACAACAACAACAACAACATAATATGCTCTTGAATTTTAAAGTTACATATTTTATCTATTCAAACATCTGGATAGGTTTGTGAACACCTGATATTCATAATATCAAATAGTAAACCCAAAATAAAATCATATATTTTATTATAAAAGAAATGGTTTCTTAGTTATCAGCTTCTTCTGATACCTTTAAAGTTAAAAAAAAATACAACCTTGTGTCCTATTAATCCACTACAAAATTTATCTTTTATTCAAAATTTGGTTTTATAACACTTATTTATCCATCCAATTAATAAATCCAAGACAAAAATATGAATTAGATTTTCTAATTATGTTATAAAATAAAATTAATATTTTGCATTTTACTTTAAATGCACAGTAAATATAACTAAAATAAAGGGGTTTGAAACCTAAGAATAACATCAACTAGGTTTTGCAAAATGAATAATTACTTTAATACATTTTCATCAAATTATATCTTGCAAAATAACATAAAAAATTACATTAATCAATATATTCTTATAAAACCATGTCTTGCAAAATAAAACAAGGAATATCACTAATTAATATATTTTGCCCTTGCAACACTCAAATAAAATATTCTATTACATAACTATTTTTTATTTTATTTTACCAAAATAGAAATAACAATTATATTCATTAAGTATGTTTTATCTTTGCCTGCTCACTTAATCAAATACTGATTGAATGATAAAATTAATGATGGGAAATCTAAATGATCACTATAAAATGTTTGAAGATGATAATTAAAATAATACACTAATAATGAATTTTTTATATCTTTTAAATTAACACGTTATACATGGGTCTGCATTATGCTGTGTGTCAAACAATAAATAATTAATTCTAAACAATCTAATCAATCTAATTGGTTTGCTTGTGAAGTTAAAATATGATCACAATATGGACGAAAGCAAAGGTCATTTAAGCTTTAATTACTAGGTTTGTTACAGTTGTTTTGTAAGAAAATATATACTACCTTTATTCTTCTTTTATCAATAAGTTATCTGGCACTCGCCTATAGTATAAGCTGGAAAACATTCATAACTACAAGGGGATAAAGATTTCAACAATTGAATTCAGATAAATATCAACACAATACCTTTCAAGTCTACTTCTGAGACTAAATAAACTGGTGGGAATAAATTCCTTCACCAAATAAACAAGGGGATAATATATTCAACTTCAGATACTTTAATTCATAATAAATATCATCAAAACTGGAGTTTTCCATCTACTCCTATCAAAAACATTTCAATACATAGAAAATAAGAAATAACTCAATCCCATGCCTGCTACACTAGGCAATCTACCCATGTTTAAATATTTAAATAACAAAAGGAGGGCTTACTCAATCCAATACATACTATAAAACATTGCATATAGCCACAAAATACTTTTCCATTAAAACATAACAAAGAACAATAATTATCTTAAATAAATCACTAATCCTTCTAAACAATTGACATTCCCTTCCTCCGAAACCGATTGCTTATAAAACATTTGCACTTGCAATTAACACATTATAGCTAAGTTTAATACTGGACACACATATGTATAATCATAATAATACACAGACCATTTAAAATCATAGTAAGCAAAGAATTACTATTAAAATATTGGTTACTAGTTCATAAAAGTGATAAAGAATAAATATTTCATATCTGATAATATTTAGGACTTGGTAACATTTTAATAATGGTTGGAAAATAAAGCAATAAGTACTGTGGACAAAGCAAGATAAAATATTTTTTATAGTATATAGTGTATTTATATTAGCACAGATCTAAAGCAAAATTGAGCTTAGATAAATAAAGCTGTATATTATAGATGAAATAATTATTGAAAATAATGATTTTGTAATCTATAATATATATATGATAGGATTTAATATAATGAAACTTTCAAAATAATGGTTTATTCTTTTTAAACTATAAATGGATTATTCCATCTGTTTATCATGTTCATGTGTGTTACTAACACATGACCAAACTTATATTAAAATAATAATAATAAAATAAAAATTAACAGCATAATGTATTCTTTCATTATGCTATTCATGAGACATTTTTAAAGAAAAAAATATATACATATGATAATAATGGATAAAATAATAAAACATTTCTTAACTAATTCTACCTATCTAAAATACTATTAAATAATAACAAAGTTCTTTTCTTCTTCCTTCTTAATTGTAACGAAAAGTTTATTAATAATTTATGAATGACATTCATTGGTCATTTCTCCAAAATGAATAATAATTATTTATTCATGCAAATATCAATATTGATGAATACATATATCACAAATACAAATCATGCAGGACAAAATAAAACAATATTATTTAAATTCATAAGAGCAAATTCAATTATCTTAACTATGAGCTCATGAATTGCTGTTAATGTGATATGAGGAATTTAGTTAATTAAACAAAATATTTTAACGAAGCAAATAAAGAAGTATTTTCTTCCTAGGACATTCAGACATATTATTTTATTTTTTTAAAGCCATTCTAATTAAGCAATATATTTTAGCTAATAATATTTGTCTAAATAAATTTTCTAGCAATATTTTTAAACAGAAAAGTTTCACTAGTGAGGAATGCATTTAATAATACAAAGTTATATAATTCAACTATTTTAATAAATTCATTTCTCCTATTAGTCTGGAAACAGGTAAATATGAACAACATTTCACTTTGCACATTTAATCCTGTATATTCTTAAATAAGTAAGAACAAAAATAGTTACGGAAATATTCCAACAATAATGGAGATAAAATTAAACAATTAACACATGTTCTTTAAATCTTCTTTTATAATTAACATAATTTTTTTTAGAAAGAGTTCTGAAAATATTCAATAACAGTTCTGCAATTATTCCCTTAAAAAACATAACTAAGACTTGAGAAAAATAATTTTAACAAGTAAACACACATTCTTCTTTTTTCTGTTCCATTTAATTTCAAGTTTAAATTAGGAAAATTTATAATACTAATATCAATTTCCATTTTTATTTTCAACAGTAGCAATTTAAATTTAAATAATATAATATATAGGCACTTACATGTATCTTTGACAACGGTTGAAGAAATTAAATAGCCAGCCAATGATAAGTCCAATGTATCTTTAATTTTGTTTAAGTACACATATTTTTGCAACAATAAAATATGTTACTTTCAGCTTGAATTTTGGAAGAGAAAAATTATACTATTAAACTTTGTTTAAAATTGAAACATATTGAAAGACCTTTAGCAGTTTGTAGCTGGCCAAGTTGTCAGAAGGTCAAAAGGTAGGAGTGGAGAAGTGGAGTGCAATGCAGTGCAGTGACAATCATTTTTATAGTTTTTTTTTTTTTAAAGATTACATCATAATTTCTTTTATCCAATAGTCAAGATCTGAAAGTTCAAAGGCCAACAGACAGAAAACGATTTAATTTATGCAAGAAACTTTTGTTAAAAAAAAACAAGTGGGAAAAAAAATATTCTATATTTTAAATAAATAAAAAAAATATTAATATTAAATTGAATTAAGGATAAAATATTATGTACTTTTAAAACAACAGAATAAAACTAATGTCAATTGCTTTAATAAATAAAATATTTTTAATATAACTATTGTATAATAATTCGGTTGTTCAGTGTTCAAATAATTCACTTAAAATGTAATTAAGGTGGTTTTAAATATTATTATCTATGAAATTAAACAATTAGGTATGAAATGTGATATCTAATGATTTAATGAAATATATGAATGAAACATGAAATTGAATAATGATATTGACATACATGAATATTTACTAAGAATGCACATAGATACTAAGCTGATATGACTATTTTAATGATGATGAGTCAAACATACTTCCCTGTTTATTCTATAAATTAAAATGTAAAGCAAATGATCTAGATAATCACTCAAAACAAGTATAACTATTTATTTGTGAACAAACAAAACTAATTAGCATCAACTTGACTGAACTGACTATGTTTATAACAAGCCACCCCCTATCCCATCATTAATTATACCTAAAGTAAGCCACTAAACATCTAATAAATTTCAAATTGCACCTATAAATACTTCTAATCATTATTTTAAATCATAAATAAAAAAAATTTAAATTTTCGCGTTATTTCATTTTTTTAAGTAATATAATATCAGATGTTACTGATATAACAGTATACAATTATAAATATTATTTATGGTGCCAAACCAAAAAGGTGACTATATATATATATATATATATATATATTGTCACCTTTTTGAATAACTTAATGCCATACATATTATTTATACTCTTATATATATATATATAAGTAAAATAATTGTATGGCATTAAGTTATTTGAAATATTTTATAGGTATAACATACAGGCTGAAGCTGTTGTGGGTTTACAATAAATTGGATTTTATCAATATACCAGTAAATGAACATTATTATCAATGGATGATTGATAACATTTTTATAAAAAAATTAGCATATATTTTAATCATATTATAATACACATGTCTTAAAAATGTTTTAAACAAATTACCAGTATAAACATAATTTAAAATAAACTAACAAAATAGTTTTTTTTTTTTATTACATATGCTTTAACCACAAAAATTGAGCTCAAATGTTATCGATTTACAAATATAAATGTAGCAATTAAGACATGATATTACATACCAACAATAAGTCACTTAATGATCTACTATGTAAATTTGTTTCATTTTAAAATAACGCTATATTTTGCCTACAACCATTTTTAATAAGTTTGAAACTTAAAATAGTGACAAACTTTCCATACATTAGTATCACCCATTGCAAGCCATTGCAATCAATGAGTACAGGGAGGTTTGTGCATACAATCATTACCTAGTACATACTTATTCAGTACACCCTGATCAATTTCTAATTAGTGGTTTTCATCAATGAAAATTTTTGCCTTTGAAGCCACTGCACCTAGATCCTAGAATTTTTTGCGACTTTACACAACCCATTTTTTTATTACTTATGAAGCTACATAATTATAAACTCATCCCTTTGTATAATTATTCAGTTCTGAACCCAATTCACTATCTATCTATACATTATGGTGTATTTGGTTCCTTAATAATCATAGTCATCATCATCCCATGGGAAGGGATAGTATTAACCCACTAAACGTTACATTATTATTTCCTAGGTTTACACAAGCTTGTGAAATAGGGAAAATTGATATATATATATATATATAAGAGTGCCATCCAATGCACACCATAATAATCAATGGACACAAAAAGATTTGTGCATAAAAACTCTATCTAGTGCCTACTAATGCAATAATCCAGACTAGCTTAAGCTTCCATCAGAACTGCAACTATATTTTAGAATCTAATGCAAACCTCCAGCAGACATTTTTTTTTATCTTTCCAGTTAACTATAAAGCTGTGAATCTAAAATGAAAACAGGATAACGTTTTCAATCCAGTCTCATTCGCTTGTATAGTTATATAGATATGTCTGTATGTATATATGCATATGAATTCATTTCAGTATCTATACATTATGTTGTCTTTAGTTTTAAACTTATAGACAATAAGGGTTATTTTTAGGTGAAAACAATACTCAAAATTGAAATCTATAACTTAGAAAAAAAATATAAACGTCAAAAGTTACTTCTTTACTGCTTATTGAATGATATATATATATATAGTGTTTGGTCGATATTTGCCGTATTTTACTTTTACGCTTACTTTATTAAAAATCCTGCTTATATTAACCAACCAATAAATAAAAAAATAATGAAAAAAATAGTCAAAAAATGTAACTTTCAAAGATAGTTCTTATATTTTAGGGACCCTTATTTTTCTTTCAAGAACAGAGCAAATAATGCCACCAATCTTTACAATCGAAAACAAGCTGAAAAAATTAAACTTTCTTTTTTAACAATTTATTGTTTATCTTTTAATAAAAATTCTTTTTACATAACGTATTAAATGTAATAATTATTTTTGAAAGAAAATTTATATTATGATTTTATTTATATATAATTGACTTTGTTATTTTATAATAAAAAATTGAAATCGATATTTTTAAAATATATACAATTATTATAACAATTTTAAAATCATAGTAATTTGTTAAAACTATTTTAAATAAGATACTTTAAAATGAATAGTAAAAATGAAGTATATTTAATCTTTCTTTACTACATTATTAAGATTATATCGTCTAGTGATTTGTTCTTGTCAGGAAATCAGAGTACTTAGCTACAAAGTTTGAAAGACAGTGAGATTAAAACGCCGCATGCGGCAATTTTAAGCCTTCAAACAGTGACGGAAAATAGATTTGATTACAAGTCACGGCATCAAAATGCCATAAAATATCATATACATCAAACAAAATGTTATTTTGATTGGAAAAAAGAATGTTGAGAATAAACTAAACTAAAAACATATATAAGAGTATGTATATGGTTATATCTCGTCACCATTCGGACGAAACAAAACTGATATTAATTAATGTAATAAATTAATTGTGAATTTATTTATTTTTAAGTTTTATTTATGTTAAAATATGTTTATATATATATAGTAAAAAATATAAAACAAGACATATATATATATAAGTTTTCAATATATGTCAAATCGAATACATCTATTTATACCATTAAATTTATCTCTAAAAGGCATGGCATAATAAAATAAAATTAACTACCTATATTATTATTGATCCATTTGTTTGTTTAAATAAATGGACGTTTGTCCATCTACAACTCAATCTACTTATATATCTGTATTAATATAATGTTGGGTTACTAGATATTTCCTTTTAATAAATTAAATGAATCATTGTTTTTTTTATGCTTAGTCAAACTACTCTTTTCATCAATAGATACCCATATATTCTTACAGGTACATAAATTATATTAATGAAAATACTAATTCATAGAGAATTAAAAGATTGTTAGTATTAATAAAAAAAAAAGAATAAAAGGTTTGAATAAAAAATGATACTACTTTTTATATATAATTTTTAATATGTCTAATGCAAAATAAAATGTAATAATGACAAAACTATTAATAATTTCATCATTTTCTTATGCCTTAGAGTTTTGTGATTTTGATACAATAATGATTAAAAAGTATTGCACTACATCTTTCCTACATTGTTTTAAAACTATTTGTAACACTATATGCAGTGACTTTTAATGCATTTACAATTTTAAAATGACAGAATAGTATTAACTTTTAGATAATAAAATACACAATTTGTATGTCAATAAACATGAGAAAGTTCACCAAATTGTCAATAGATATAAAAATTTCGGATTGGTAGAGTATTTTTATTTGGAGTGAAATAATAAAAAAGTGAAAAAATGTACTTTTTATTAATTTATTTACCAATTAAACTTTATTTAGGTAATATTTTAGCAAAAAAATATTTTAGACCAAAACATTATATCATCAAATAAATATTATTGAAAACATTTATTTTTGAAAAGACAATTCTTACAAAGTTGCTAAAGCAATGTGGAGGCAAATTATACTGGCTCAACAATAATCATTATTTTTCAAATTGGTGTATATATATATATATATATATATATATATACCAATTTGAATAAATATATAAATATATATATATATATATATATATATATATATATATATATATATATATATATTGATATAGGCACATATAATTTTATCTAAAATTATATTATTAAAATAATCTTTCGTTAAAGAAAAACATACCAATCTCTTTTCATTCAAGAAAAAATAATGTTAAAACTAACATATGTGCGTATGTATATATGTGTGAGTGTCAACAATAGAATAAATGTTATTATAAATAAATGAAAGTTAAAGGAGATTATCATTAAAAAACACGGCAATGGTTATTAATTAATATCAAACAACATTTTTGCATGGCTATTACTAAATAAGCAATCTTTCAAAACACATTTATTAAATGATTATCACTGGAATTTGACAACAGGTCTTTGCCGGAGATATTAGAAAGACAACAAGATGCAGGTATAAATAGACCTTTTTTATCGGACAGTAGTCAGTTCACAAATTACTTGAGTGAGTGCAGTTCACAAATTAATTGAGTGAGTGCAGTTCACAAATTAATTGAATCAGTTGAGTTAATTATACCCAGAAAAAAATGCAGTGCTGAGAAGATTTTGGGAATTCATGCCTCTCCACACCCTAAAAAGTCCGATGAAAACAGCAAGATCTGCCCGTGAAATAATGTCAACGTAACAACTTAGAAAAATCTCCGTCAGTATCTAATTGTCTCCAATAGTAATAATCGTGAATAATAAGGAAACTCATCAAGGAAATGTCCCAGCTGGCTGGAAGCATTCATACTGGAACCATTCATACTGAAAGAAACAACAAACATGAAGAAAACAAAGTGTTAAATCTATGTTCAAAATCCTAGGCAAAACATTTGCTTATTTCGTTTATACTGTAATAGCCATTGCATTTCATTAATTCGTGTGAATCCTCCAAGAGTCTAATTATATGAACTTGATATCATACATAAATGAACTATTGATATGTGTGATTAAATTTCAAATGCTATGTAATACTTTATTATTATTATGTGTGTGCATGAGTTAATATGTGCGCAATCCTTATATCAATATTATTGGTTAAATTAGATAAATACCAGTGTTCGGTTATGAAAATATACAAGAATAATTAAACTAGTTTAGAAATGTTAATTTAAAAATATCCGTGTGTTTTTATTAGAATTATAAAATATTTAAATTTAATAAATAAATGTTAGTTAATAAATTGTCTTAAAATTAAACTTTATTTGTCGGTCAATTCTTTTTATCAATTCTTTTACCAAATTCTTTTATCAATCACTTTTATAAATTCCTTTTACAATTCTTTTATCAATTCTTTTAACCACTAATGAAGTATAATCTATTAGTGATTACAAACAGCTGAGCTAGTCATGGATTTAGGCATTGAGTTAGTGGCCACTGTTCAAAGTATGTTGTCTATTCTTTTAGTATTCTTTTAGAATAAACAGCTGACGCCCATATTTATACACAAACAAAAAGGTGCTTTGGATTTGGTGTTGAACTCAAAAGCCAAGAAGAAGCTATGTCCTGGAAATGTAATGCTAGTTATATACTTTATAGCTATTGTTTGGGCATACATACTCTCCGAGTATGTTCTTCTCTGCCTAAGAGACTGGTGTTTCGAATGCACATATTCGAACCCAGTTCAAATGGTTTTACCCAATGTGGGATGAACTTGTCATAAATGACAGTTAATTAAATACTTTGTTCTTGTTGAAAATTAAAATCTAAAAAGTTAAATTACGTAAAAGTGTTTTAATTTTTAAAAAAAAATAATTGACCGAAAACTTTTTTTTTCGAAATGAAAAGAGATTTTGACAAGTATGCTATCAAATCAGAGACAGTTGATATTTGGGCAGAGTTAAAGCATTAGATCGGTTAGAGAAAAGAACTAAAAGGGTGGAGTTAGCGTGAGTTTCCGTCTTAGTAAGAAAAAATAAATAAATAAGTCGTATTTAAATTTAGTTTAACATAAGCGCTAGTACTTTGAAATTGAAATTTTTGAAAATGGATCTGAAAGAAAGCCCAATATACTTTAAAAATCCCCAGTTAGTAGAAAAGGAGAAAGAAGAAGTATCTGAGATGCGAATGATGATGAAAATGATGATGAATATGATGGAAGAAATGTGTCAAGAAATTAAACAAAGTCAACAAGAGCTCAAAGAAGAACTCAAAGCAGAATTGAAGGCAGAAATTAGTCAGGTTAAAACAGAAATTAAAAAACTCAGAGCAGAAGTAAAAGAAATAAGATGTGAGATAACAGTAAAGGTAGAGAAGAACCAAGAAGTTATAGAGTTAGATTTAATTAAAGAAAGTCAGGAAGTTGAGGTCATGAAAGAGGTAGAAATTGAATTAGAATCAGATAGCGTTGTGATAAATAAAGTAGACACAAATGTAGATCAAGAAATAGAAGAAAAACATAAGTTCAAGGTAGTAGATAGTGTAGAAAAGTTTTTACAAAAAATTAAAAAGGTTAAAGTAAACGTTCGCATTCGCTGTAGACGTAAATTTAAAACAAAGAGGAAGCGTAGGAAAAAATATTCACAATTAGGAAAAATATGGAGATCTGTAAAGCTTAAAAGTTTTCTAATTTACAAGGCAGAAAATAGAATGGAAAGAGAAAGAGATAAAATAGATTTTAATCAAGAAATAGAAGTGAGAATATGGAGTATGATTTATATTATAAAATTAGTAGAAAGAAAGAAGGAACCACCTGACATAGTTTAAAAGTTAGTAATCGGGCGGAATAGTAAAGGAAATAAACAAAAAAGACCGGAAATGGACTATGAGTCTAATATAATTTTTTTGACGTAGGTGAAAAGCCTGAATTAGAATTTCGCTATTTAAAATGATGGATTGTTTTGTCAAATAATAATAACAGAGGCTTCGCAAAATAAAAGACTTTTTTTCTCCATGCACATATTAATTAAGGAAATGCTCATAAATAAACAGTTCAAATAAATAAAAACTCAATAAAATCAAGTTAAATAAATGGGTCAAATTAATGATATAAAAGTAAAGTTGTAGATTTAAATAAATGAAAAGATAACGGAATTTCTAGAATAAAATTAAGTTAGTCAAATAGATATTTGTATAATGATAAATTGTAATAAAGTAAAACAGTTTTTTTTTTCTCTCTGAGTACACATACATTATTATATAAGGTAAACAAATGTTTAAAAAATAATATTGTAATATAAATAATATTCGTAAGAGTTTAGAATAGTATTGTAAGATTAAATAAAATAAAAGTTTTTTTTTTTTTTTTAGAATATACGCACGTAAATAAAGAAGCTAAAGTAATTGTTTAAAAATAATAGTGTAATTAAATAAAGAGATGGATAATGTCCATATGGGTTTAAAATAAGTATCGTAAAACTAATATTTAAAATGTTCGTACTGGTTTAAAGATAATATAATAAGATTAGTGTAAATAAATATTTTAAATAATGTTCGTAAGGAATATAAGTAATGTTCGTAATGAATTTAAAAATAATATAAATGAAAGTCAATTGAAGTTGTATTAAGAGTGTAAGAGTTTGAAATTAAGGGATGAGGGTAGTATTGAAATAAGTTAGATAAGGATTAAGTTTAAAGCTCTCGACTGGATAAATTCTAGTACCCGCAACGGATTGTCTGGGATCATTCCTCTTTTAAAAAGTGCACTGGCAACAACCAGAGTAAGTCGTAAGTCACTTTTCAGGGGAGAATCCCCATATCTCGTACCTCATTTTCCAAAGCGTAAGTCGGAAATAAACAGTTGAAAATTTCTGCCATTGCAGCTGCTTAGTCAAAGTCCAATCAAGAGAATCGGCAATCATTTTCCAGGGCGTAAGTCAGAAAAGGACAGTTGAAATTCCTGCCATTTGCAGCCACCTTTTCTTAGTCAAAGTCCAATCAAAAGAATCGGCAGCCGAAGCTTAGTTTATAAAAGATCCCTGTGCCACAAATTTAGTTTGTCTTCATGGTCATTATCCAGGACAAACATTGTAAGCAATGGTACCAGCATAGAAGGAAGAAAAGCATAATTGGAGATTGCCCTTAGCATGGAAATAGAAAAGATACCAAAAAGCAAACTTAGAAAGAATAATAAATTAAGATTTAATGTTGTCAAAGATAAAATGGTCAAAAATGATGCATTTTACTCTCAAAAGGAAGGGCGGTGTAATGTACCTATATTGATATAGGCACTTATAATTTTATCTAAAATTATATGATTAAAATAATCTTTTGTTAAAGAAAAACATACCAATCTCTTTTCATTCAAGAAAAAATAATATTAAAACTAATATATGTGTGTATATATGTGCAAGTGTCAACAATAGAATAAATGTTATTATAAATAAATGAAAGTTAAAGGAGATTTTCATTAAAAACATGGCAATGGTTATTAATTAATATCAAACAACATTTTTGCATGGCTATCACTAATTAAGCAATCTTTCAAAACATGTTTATCAAATGATTATCACTGGAATTTGACAACAGATCTTTGCCAGGGATATTAGAAAGACAATAAGGCGCAGGTATAAATAGACCTTTTTTTATCGGACAGTAGTCAGTTCACAAATTAGTTGAGTGAGTGCAGTTCACAAATTAATTGAGTGAGTGCAGTTCACAAATTAATTGAATCAGTTGAGTTAATTATACCCAGAAACAAAATGCAGTGCTGAGAAGATTTTGGGAATTCATGCCTCTCCACAGCCTAAAAAGTCCGATGAAACAGCAAGAACTGCCTGTGAAATAATGTCAAAGTAACAACTTAGAAAAATCTCCATCAGTATCTAATTGTCTCTAATAGTAATAATCGTGAATAATAAGGAAACTCATCAAGGAAACGTCCCAGATGGCTGGAAGCATTCATACTGGAACCATTCATACTGGAAGAAACAACAAACAAGAAGAAAACAAAGTGTTAAATCTACATTCAAAATCCTAGGTAAAACATTTGCTTATTTTCGTTTATACTGTAATAGCCATTGCATTTCATTAATTCATGCGAATCCTCCAAGAGTCATATCATACATAAATGAACTATTGATATGTGTGTTTAAATTTCAAATGCTATGTAATACTTTATTATTATTATTATGTGTGTGCATGAGTTAATATGTGCGTGATCCTTATATCAATATTATTGGTTAAATTAGATAAATACCAGTGCTCGGTTATGAAAATATACAAGAATATTTAAACTAGTTTAGAAATGTTAATTTAAAAATATGCGTGTGTTTTTATTAGAATTATAAAATGTTTAAATTTAGTAAATAAATGTTAGTTAATAAATTGTCTTAAAATTAAACTTTATTTGTCGGTCAATTCTTTTAACAATTCTTTTACCAAATTCTTTTATCAATCTCTTTTATAAATTTTTTTTACAATTCTTTTATCAATTCTTTTAACCACTAATGAAGTATAATCTATTAGTGATTACAAACAGCTAAGCTAGTTGTGGATTTAGGCGTTGAGTTAGTGGCCACTGTTCAAAGTGCATTGTCTATTCTTTTAGTATTCTTTTAGAATAAACAGCTGGCACCCGTGTTTATACACAAACAAAAAGGTGCTTTGGATTTGGTGTTGAAATCAACAGCCGAAAAGAAGCTATGTCCTGGAAATGTAACGCTAGTCATATACTTTATAGCTATTGTTTGGGCATACATACTCTCCGAGTATGTTCTTCTCTGCCTAAGAGACCGGTGTTTCAAATGCACATATTTGAACCCAGTTCAATATATATATATATATATATATGATTCAATATATATATATATATATATTTCATCAGCCATTATCAATCAACTTCAGGATAAAGATCTCTCCAAGCTCAATCAATCTTCTCCGATATTTAGCTTCTCTTCTGCACATCACAATTGCACACTTTCTTATTTTATCTATCCATCTCAACATGTGGGTTCTTTCTGGGTCTTTTACAATCTTTTCAAATCCAGTTTAAGATCTTAATTGTCCATCTAATAACACCTCTTCTAGAAATAAGTCCGCCCAACTCCACTTCAGTCTTTTAATTTTTTCAATGAGGTCAGTGACACATGTTTGTTCTCTTAGCATTTTATTGAATTTTCAATCTTTTCATGTTATTTCAAACATGCATCTCTCTCTATTTCTTTGAGTTATCTGAGGTCGTTGTGCTGCTCTTCTTTTAAATGTCCAAGTCTCAGATGCATAAGTAAGAACCGGTAAAACACATTTAATAAAAGACTTCCTTTCCAAACATATATGCATATTTCCTTTTAGTATCAAGTTAGTTCTACAAAAAGCACTACAGCAAAGTTTAATTCTATGATTAATTTCATACATTATGTTTCCATCTGTATTAATAATCTGACCAAGGTATTTGTAACTGTTAACTTTTTCTAACTCATCATAATCAATCTTTATTTTCATATTTTGAAAAAATCCATTAAACATTACTTTAGTTTTTTTAACATTTTTAATTCTACTTTTCTACTTTCATCTGATACCTTTTGAAACATTTCAAGTCTAAACATTATTTTCAAAAACAACAACATCATCTGCAATTTCTAAATGACTAAAATAATCTCCATTTTCTTTTAATCATTTAGCTTCCCATTTCAATCCATAAAATAATTATTGTGGCAATGGTGTAAAAAGTTTTGGAGATATGGAGTATCCATGTCTAACACCCTTCTCAATGTTGACTTGCAAAAAGTAGTTTGCTATTAACTGAAAAGGGACTCATTGATTCCTCATGGAAGCCTTAAAGGGATTGAGAAAGGCAAATTCCAAATGTCCACTCCATACGTTATTGTCATTGCAGCTGTTATTACTATGTGATTATTCATATAATATGTGAACATAGATGGGCTGCTCACCAACATGCATTAGCTAGCATGGTGAATTTATTGGCCTTTTACCTCTGAGATTAAGATTAAGAAAGATCATGGTCTTTTTTCTCAGTTACTTGATAAGTCAGAATGAATGTTTGTGTAAATGATACATATTTTTCCAAGATATATACAATTATGACAGCCAAAAATAAATCATAGGCCCTTATTCCCAGGAGGCTGTAAACTCTTCAACCAAAGCAGTGTTTGGTGGCCGAAGGCAGAGGGTACTAAGAATCCCCATATTGCAGATGCAGGCTGTCATTTGATGGTGAATTTTTATTTAGATACTTACAATAGATAACTTTCAAGTGAAGGAAGATTGCAAGAATTAAAAGAAGAACTGACTTATATTAAATGAGACATTATTGGACTTTGTGAAGTTAGAAGAAAAGGTGAAGAGATAATTGATTTAAAAGTTGGACATGTAATCTATTATAAAGGCACCCATATTGGAAATATAAATGAAGTAGGATTCATCATAAATAAAAAGTGGGAAAACAACATTGTGGAGGTTGATGGTATATTGGATGGAGTGTCAAGATTAGTTATGCAACTTAATAGCAGATACCAAATGCAGATAATATAAGTTTATGCCCCAACAAGTTCTCATAGTGATGAAGTAATAGAAGATTGTTATATGAATGTACAAAAGTCTTTTGATCAGTGTAAAGAACATTTTATAATTGTTATAAGAGACTTTAATAATAGAATTGGTAAACATATAAAAGATGAAAGTGCTGTAGGTAATTTTGCTTATGGTAATATAAATGAGAGTGGACATAGACTTGTGGAGTTTGCAGAAAAAAAAAAAACCTTTATATTCTGAATTATTTTTTTGAGAAAAATGTTAAAAGGAAGTGGACATGGAGGTATTCAAATAAGGGTACAGCAGAATTGGATTAAATTTTGACTAACAGAAAATACATATTTAAAGATTGTAATGTCCTTAATAAATTTAACACAGGAAGTGATCATCGATTGGTAAGATGTAAGATATGTGTTAATACAAAAATAAAGAGACAAAAATTATTAAGAAAAACAATATTTACAGTTGATATTCCTAATCTTCAGAAACATTCTAATAAATTTAAAGTAGAACTTACAAATAAGTTTCAAGTATTAGTAGATTTTGAATATGCTTCAGGTTTGAATGAAATTAATATGAAAATAATTGATACACTTTTAAAAATTGCAACAAAAACAGATGATAGAAAAAAGCAGCAATTGAACAATTACATTTCTACTGAGACTAGGGAATTTATGAAGAAAAAAACCAATATGAAGATATACAAAAATGATGCAGTAAAAAGGATTGAATATCTCAATTTTTATAAAATGGTGCAGAAAAAGAGTTGAAAATGATATAAGAAACAATAACTGTGAAATAGCAAGGAAAGCTGTAGAAGAGAATAAAAGTCTCAAGAGTGTAAAACAACATTTTGGTATTCGTAGGAAATTTATATCTGCAATAAAAATAAAAGTTAGAATTATTACTAAAAATAGAGATGACATCATAAAATGGGTAGAATATCTATTACATCTTCTGAATTGCCCAGAATTTTAAGTGAAGAAGTGAGATACGCAATTAAATGTATGAGGAAAGGAAAGTCTCCAGGTAATAACAGTATTATAATTGACACATTAAAAGAAGCAGGTGAAGAAATAAAAAAAATGTTTTTAGCAAAGTTATATACAAAATGTCTAAATGATAAACATGTACCAGATGATTAGAAGAATGCAGTGTTAATATTAATATTTAAAAAAGGTGATAAAAATATTACAAATTACAGATCTATCAGCCAAAGCATTGCTTGATGCTGGTTATAAAATGGAACAAATGAACAATATTTTATGTCAATTTTAAAAAAAGAGTTATAATGACTTAAAGGAAATGAAGATTAATAGTAAACAATGGATATCTATTCCATTAATATCAAATCCAGAAGTGAAATTTTTTAAGGATATATATATATATATAAGAATGTGTTTAAAATGTTTCGTTTTACGTTCCAAATAATATTAATAAATTAATCAATAATTCTAAAGATGGCATACCTGTCAAGCAGAAAAGTAATGTCATATATCAAATTTTTTGTGATTGTATACTATCATATATAGATGAATCTAGGTGCAGTATTGAGAAAAGATTGAGGAAGCATGAATTGTTATATAAGCGTGTAAAAGATGAAAATAATGGTAATTGAATGTCTCCTTCAGTTTTTTTTGATCATGAAAAAACGTAAATATAAATTTAAATTTTATTTTGAAAATGTGAAAATTCTTCATGAAGAGAGAAACCATAGTAAAAAAAATTAAATAATATTTTTTTATAAACAGGAATAAAATGCATTTAATAAATTGACAAGCTGCTAACATTAAAATATGAGATTTGTGGGATTTGAATTGATGACATTTGCTTCCACTTTTTTTTTTAATTTAATGGCAGTTGAGTCAGGTTTAAGAAATTAACCGAAAGTACTTTTGTGGATTTAAGGATTGTTTGTAATAGTTTGTAAACCATTAAATTTATTATTTCAATTATAATTACAATTTTGTTTTTCATTAACGGACATTTTATTTATTATATATAACTCCATTTATTTGATATTAATTGCATAAAATGTAAATATGTAATATTTTATCTATTTTCTTTGAATAGATGAATTTGGTCTATGCTGCCAATAACAATTGTTCTGGATATGACTAACAAATAAAAATACTTTCATATTTTGAAAGCATGAATTGTTTAATTTTAAAAAGTTTACCTTTAGAATGATAACATCTGTCATAAATAATGCTAATATTATTTACATTTTATTTAGAAAAAAAAGTACAATCTGAAATTATAATGTTAAATTATGCATGAATACATACCAAAACATCACTAACGCTCATTCAAAAAAAGAAAAAAAAAGAATGTTTTAGATAAACAGTTTAAGATTCTTGATACTTTTTACATAATTGGAAGATGGAGTATATTGAAACCTGTTCATTAAAGTTTGAATATGTTTTGTCTTATTATATGTCAAGTACTGTTTATATATGCATTTGGGAGATAATGATCTGGACCATATGATGAGTGCTGGTTCTGCATGAATATATATATATATATATATATATATATATATATATATATATATATATATATATATATATATATATATATATATATATATATATATATAAATAATAGATGAAATACACAGGCCTATATATACCTGTGTTTATATATGTAATAGACAATGTATGAGCACAGACTTTTACATGACCCACCACTCTCCACACTGTCTCATAATACTGATACACCTGCACACACATATGTTGAAAAGATAAATAATCACCAATATACGTTTTCATGCTAAACCAGAAATCATCAGTTGGTCCAGATTACCATTTCTACACATAATTGGTGATTATTTATCTTTTCAAAATATGTGTGTTCAGGTGTATCAGTATTATGAGATAGTGTGGAGAGTGGTGGGTCATAAGAAAGTCTGTGTTCATACCCTGTCTATTATATATATATATATATATATATATATATATATATATATATAGACATGAGTATGAATATATATAATATAGAAATATATATATATATATATATATAACAAAATACAGTACAATTTATATAAATTATATTCTTTTAGAAGTACTTTTGACTATACACTTTGTAGTCTTTATCAACTATATAACGTTGAATAATCAAAACGAGACAACCCTTAACAATACCCATAGTTCAATTCAGATTTCCCATAATTCTGTTATCTTAACATTTGATGACTGGCGATTCATTAACATTTGACGATTTCTTGAAATCAACATAGCCTCTTTTATTTTACGTTTATTATGACAATGTTCAATTTGAATAATTTTCATATTTTTATAATCAAATTTAAATCCATATTGACAAGATTTATTATGATCAAATATAACAGATGATGAAGGTTTATTTACATCTGTTCCATATTGATTCTCTTTTTGAATTCTATTATATAAAAGCATATGTTCTTTTATTCTCTTCTCAAATGTACACTTAGATTCACCAATGTATTATATGCCACATCCACATATCAATCTATACATAATAGAATTTTGATTAAACTTGGAATTTTGAATTTTAGAATTATTAAGCAATCTATTTATGTTATTTGTAGAGAAAAAAGCAATATGACACAAACCATTATAAATTTTCCTAATAAACTTGACCTGCTCATCTGATATAAATGGCATTGAAATCCATTTCATTTTGATATTTTTATTTTTAATTTTATTATAGTGTTGATTTCTTTTAAATCCTTTAATAATATTAGCAATAGCATTTTTATAATAACCAATTTTCAACAAGTCATTAACAAATAAATGTACATTTTTAATTTTATCACTAAAATATTTGCATAAGGTTTCATTTCGAAATAAGAATGATTTCAATCCAGACAACTTATGACACATAGGTACATGTGATTCATATGGAATAAAACCTCTAGTTTCAATTGGTTTAATTAACATAAGAGAATCCAAACTGTAATCATTAAGAGTAACTTGAATATCTAAGAATTTTATGGAATTGTATTTCTCTTTAGTTATAACCCATTTTATATCATTAATCTCATTTAATTCATTAAATAAATTGATTATTAATTATTGTTGTCCACAAATAAAAGCATCATACACATATCTATGATATACTTTAATTTCTTGATATTTCAATTGTTTTAAAATTTTACTTTCATATGTTGATATAACAAAATTACAAATTTGAGCAACAGCAGGAAGACCCATTGGCCAACCAAAATTAATTTTATAATATTCATTATTAAAATTAACATAAATATTTTTATCAATAAACTGCAATACTTTTATAATAAAATTTATAATATCAGACTTTACATTTTTTGAAACAAGAGCATTATAAATAATATTAATTGACTCTATTCTATCTATTGATCCATACATTTCATTTATATCAAAAGTACAAATTGTGTGATGTAAATCTATATTTATATTCTTAATTTTATCTACAAAATCAAACAATGATGAAACAGTATATTCTCCAAAACCTAACATATCTTGAAGTAATAATTCAATATATCTACATGTTTGATAATAATATGCACCACCAAAATCAACCATCAATCTCAATGGATAATTTTCTTTATGTAGCTTTATATTCGAAAATATCCTAGGGCAAATAGCAGATGATGGATATAAGTTATATGTATGACTATCAATAGCTTTATTCTTAGCTTTTTTTAAAATTTCATTTATAAATTTCATGCGAGATGTATCAATATTTATCATTTCACTATTTTGAAATTTAAGCTTTTTCATTTGATCCATAACTTTTTCATTATATTTCGCTCTTGTAAACAAACACATACGAAGGCCCTTGTCCTCCTTTAAACACACTAAGTCATTATTTAATAGGAAACTTTTAAATTTATTAATTTGACTTAATCATTTATCATTCTTATTATATTTAAAGTTTTTATTTTTAACTTCTTTAACAATGTTATTACAAATATTTGCATCACACTTAATCACACTAAATGAATGTTCTATTGCAGAATTCAATTCAAAATTACAATCTTTCCATCTACCACCAACATATTTCGATCCGAAATTTAAAATATATTTTTGACTGAAATCCAAATTTATACCAGACAATTTCACATAATTTTGATCATTCATTTTATCCGGAAAATTTTTATGAAACAAACGTTCAATTTTCTTGTTAAATTTATCAACATTTTTTAAATAAAATTTATCAAAAATTTTTTGACAAAAACACTTATAGTTAAACCAATCGTCACAATTTTTCATCAAAATAAAATGAATGATCAAAATTATGTGAACTTGTCTGGTATAAATTTGGATTTCAGTCAAAAATATATTTTAAATTTCGGATCGAAATATGTTGGTGGTAGATGGAAAGATTGTAATCTTGAATTGAATTCTGCAATAGAACATTCATTTAGTGTGATTAAGTGTGATGCGAATATTTGTAATAACATTGTTAAAGAAGTTAAAAATAAAAACTTTAAATATAATAAGAATGATAAATGGTTAAGTCAAATTAATAAATTTAAAAGTTTCCTATTAAATAATGACTTAGTGTGTTTAAAGGAGGACAAGGGCCTTCATATGTGTTTGTTTACAAGAGCAAAATATAATGAAAGAGTTATGGATCAAATGAAAAAGCTTAAATTTCAAAATAGTGAAATGATAAATATTGATACATCTCGCATGAAATTTATAAATGAAATTTTAAAAAAAAGCTAAGAATAAAGCTATTGATAGTCATACATATTATAACTTATATCCATCATCTGCTATTTGCCCTAGGATATTTTCGAATATAAAGCTACATAAAGAAAATTATCCATTGAGATTGATGGTTGATTTTGGTGGTGCATATTATCATCAAACATGTAGATATATTGAATTATTACTTCAAGATATTTTAGGTTTTGGAGAATATACTGTTTCATCATCGTTTGATTTTGTAGATAAAATTAAGAATATAAATATAGATTTACATGACACAATTTGTACTTTTGATATAAATGAAATGTATGGATCAATAGATAGAATAGAGTCAATTAATATTATTTATAATGCTCTTGTTTCAAAAAATGTAAAGTCTGATATTATAAATTTTATTATAAAAGTATTGCAGTTTATTGATAAAAATTTTATGTTAATTTTAATAATGAATATTATAAAGTGAATTTTGGTTGGCCAATGGGTCTTCCTGCTGTTGCTCAAATTTGTAATTTTGTTATATCAACATATGAAAGTAAAATTTTAAAACAATTGAAATGTCAAGAAATTAAAGTATATCATAGATATGTGGATGATGCTTTTATTTGTGGACAACAAGAATTAATAATCAATTTATTTAATGAATTAAATGAGATTAATGATATAAAATGGGTTATAACTAAAGAGAAATACAATTCCATAAAGTTCTTAGATATTCAAGTTACTCTTAATGATTACAGTTTGGATTATCTTATGTTAATTAAACCAATTGAAACTAGAGGTTTTATTCCATATGAATCACATGTACCTATGTGTCATAAGCTTTCTGGATTGAAATCATTCTTATTTTGAAATGAAATATTATGCAAATATTCTAGTGATAAAATTAAAAATGTACATTTATTTGTTAATGACTTGTTGAAAATTGGTTATTATAAAAATGCTATTGCTAATATTATTAAAGGATTTAAAAGAAATCAACACTATAATAAAATTAAAAATATCAAAATGAAATGGATTTCAATGCCATTTATATCAGATGAGCAGGTCAAGTTTATTAGGAAAATTTATAATGGTTTGTGTCATATTGCTTTTTTCTCTACAAATAACATAAATAGATTGCTTAATAATTCTAAAATTCAAAATTCCAAGTTTAATCAAAATTCTATTATATATAGATTGATATGTGGATGTGGCGTACAATATATTGGTGAATCTAAGTGTACATTTGAGAAGAGAATAAAAGAACATATGCTTTTATATAATAGAATTCAAAAAGAGAATAAAATATGGAACAGATGTAAATAAACCTTCATCATCTGTTATATTTGTTCATAATAAATCTTGTCAATATGGATTTAAATTTGATTATAAAAATATGAAAATTATTCAAATTGAACGTTGTCATAATAAACGTAAAATAAAAGAGGCTATGTTGATTTCAAGAAATCGTCAAATGTTAATGAATCACCAGTCATCAAATGTTAAGATAACAGAATTATGGGAAATCTGAATTGAACTATGGGTATTGTTAATGGTTGTCTCGTTTTGATTATTCAACGTTATATAGTTGATAAAGACTACAAAGTGTATAGTCGAAAGTACTTCTAAAAGAATATAATTTATATAAATTGTACTGTATTTTGATATATATATATATATATATATTGATTTGTATATTACATATACTGTGAAACAAATACAGATATAAAACTTTATTTATTATATATATGTAACCATTTATTTAGGTCCCTGTATTAAATAATCCAAAATTTTAAATAATAATATATTTAGCATTAAAATCTTAATAAAGTGGCCTGAAAAAAAAGACTGTTAAGGATGCACTAGGAAATTTGTGTGAGTGGAGATGAGATTTTAAACCCATGCAGGTTTGAAACTAGGGATGAAACAACAAATTAAAAATATTATTATTAACTGGGATATATATATATATTGTGCTCTTTTTGTATGGGTCTCCATAAATTGATGTATCAATCTATTTAAAAAATTTTAAATTTAAGATATATCTAACTATATGATGTTAATTTTGTTTATAACAATCTTTTAAAAAATGTAACTAAAGTAATTCATGAGTATTTGATATGTAAAAATTGTGCTGATGTTTGAGAGAGACATTTCAATGGGAATGATAATAGTATATGGTTGGGAAAACTGGCCATAATCCATACTGCATTAATACATTTAATAAATGATGTTTAAAGTTAAAGTTTAAAAAGACAAGTTAAAATTAAATGTATAGATTTATTTGTTGATAAAGATTAAAATTTAATAAATGAATATAAATATTTTAAGTGTTAGTAATACATAACAGAAGATTAATATTTGATTTTAATAATATCGAATTATTATTTTAAAAATTGTTGGAAGATATTATTTATTTTAAAAATATTTATTTTTAAAAAATGAATTGTTAGTTTATTTTTAGATTACAAGCGTTTGTAGCTTTGTTGTAAAAAACAGATGTTAATTAGACACATACACACATGCTTGGGAGTTTTTTTTAGTAAAGTTGCAAAGCTATTTTAAAAATTCTGTTATAAAATTTATAAATATTATTGGTTATCACGAGATAAAAATAAAAATAATTAATGTGAAATATTAAATCTGATTTTTAAAATACTGCTTAAAAACATAACGAATAAAAATAGACTTAGTTTGTTTATAAAAATAGTCTTATAAAAGTTAAAAATAAAGTAAGAAAGTATATTTTAAAAAAATGTTTAATGGATTTAAATAAATAATAAAGATTGATTTAAGAATTTAATAATGTGATAAATAATAAATATTAAATAAGTCATTATTTATTTTTAATTCTGTCTTGTTGGTGAAATATGTAAATAAGCTAACAAGTTGATTGTTTAATTCACCAATCAAGTGGGATTTTTCTTCCGGTATAAAATTAAGGTTCAATTGTTCGGAGGGGACTGGTGATTGAAATTCTAAAAGTAAAGTGTGCTATTAAAAATAGCTAAGTAATTATAGACGCTCTCAAAATCGTTTTTTTTTTTTTAAATTATAAGAGAGTAGTTGTTTAAAATAATTTATAAAAGTTACCGATAAATATGCAGTGTTGATTTATTATAGTTCCCTATTGATCGTTTTCTATTGAAGCTCAATTTACTGTCAAATAATCATGAAGACACCGTATAAGGATAAAATGTATTGGAGACTTTATACTGAAAATTTAACAAATGCTGGATTGACTAGCAGAGTCATTAGATGCCTAACAGTAATATGTTGGACTTTGTATAAATTTAAAAGCTAATGTAATTAATTTTTATAAATCAGATATTTAAAAGCATGAGAAATACTTCTTTATGAAGAAAGTATTTATAAATTATAAATCTAAATATATAACTTAGTAAAGATGATAAATAATAAAGATTATATAAATATTTGCCTTGTTAAGTCTTTATGGTTTAAAAGACTAAATTCTGACAGTTTTAAAAAGGCAAATGAATTGGAGATTTAATAAGTAAAGAAACACTTATAAGTAAAAATTATTGTATTATTAAAGTCTGAACGCTGGTCGTACAAAAGACTTTAAAAATAATCTTACCTAAATATCTGTTACGGAATGCGCAAATCAAATCTACGTGGATATCCAAATCAAATAAAGTTAGAAATAATTAAATAAGAACTTTATAAACTATTGACTAATACTAAAAAATAATAACTTTAAAATAATTTTCCTTTAAAGAAGAGAATACGGATCCTATAAACTATTCTAATTTTATTTTGTTTGTATGGTGGAACTGACTTTTATTTTTATTTTATTTTTTTTAAAAAAGAACGTTTCCATTTTTTTTTTATAAAAACTTTTAAAGAACACGTGATGTACCGGAAAAGGAAGTAGTGTTTTGGTGAAAATTTGTGCCTAGGAAAAAGAACAATTATAGCTGGAAGAAGACACCGTTGGATGTTATGTAATATGTTTTAATTATTAACTAACATAAATATTTAATTATTAATTTATTGAAAGATAGGAAAGGTACATTTACATTTTTTTTAAAATAATAACTAAATACTAATATAACTTTTATTGCATAAAGTTTATTTTATAATTATACAACACGTAATATTTTAAAGAATAATTGTTGAGTGTAAATGTGAAATTATTTTGTAAAATTGAAATCTTGGAGGACATCGTGTGACGGACTGTACATTGAAGTATCATTTATGGTAAAAATTGTGTAATAATAATAATAATTTGATGTATTTACTATGTTTTCTTTAGATCAACCAAATGTTATATGATTATTGAATGAATGTATTAATGTTTAAATAATATACACACACAAGATTAATAATAGCAGTTTTATTTTAATATGCATATTTTAAATTGATGATGTAAATTTAGTACAACGTAATATGATACCCTAGAAATAATTATATGATTCTTTCGTGAATGAATTTTAATGTTTCTGTTCCAATATTAGAAATTAGATTTATTATACTAGTGTAAGTTTTTTTTTTTCTTTTAAAGTCAGTAAGGGAAGTATATAAAGTTTATATTTTTATTTTTATTTTTATTAGATAAGTTATGTTAATTTTACGTAGAAATTTATATTTTTGATTGAAGGCTTATTGTAAATAGAGGATGAGGTATAGGAGAGTTTGGATCGTTATTATTTTTGTTTTAAAATTGGTCATTTGTTTTTCTGAAATTAAATAAGGTTAAAATGACTTTTGTAGATAGAAGTTTATTAGGAAGAAATAAGAATAACAAGTAAAGCAAAGTAATGATTTAAATAGAAAAGAATCATAGAATTTTATTTAACATAATACTTTATAAAGTTTGAAATTGTTGCATAATTTAAAATATTATTTTTAAAAGAACATATACCTATTGCATATTTTGATAAGACATGTAGTATGACATTATATCGGAATGAAATAAACAGTGATAATCAATAATTGTTATTATATTACAAAGTTATATCAGTTTATACATTAATTGTACTTTGAATAATATTAATTGTACATTTAATACATACTAGTACATTATAATATAAATAGCAGTAAGACTTAAATGAAATAGCATTTTAATTATTAAAGTCTATTTATTTACATATATGCTACATGAATGATATTTCACATAAAACCTTTTTCTTGTATTAACTGAGGACAAATGATGTTTATTAAAATTTAAAGTCATAATCTTAATTAAATGTTATTGATAGAACATTTAATAAATGTATAAATTATCTACTTATGATTATGGAAATAATAACAGTGTAAAATCTTGTATTATTATTTTTCTTATTTTTGTTTATTTTCTTTAGTTCCATGTGTAATGTAAATAGTGTAAATAAATTATTTGTTAAAGTTGATGTAAATAAATTTGTTAAGTTGTTTTAAAAGTGTGTCGAATTCATTATTTTACACCACAGCATTTGACAACAGATAATTTGAATGGACATAATATTTGCACAATATGAATTTATTATTATTATTATTTTTGAGAAAGAAACACAATATTTTCTTAATATAATTTATAGAAATTGATTGACATTAACATATAATATTACAATGGTCACAAAGTAATTATAATGCACAATATAAGAGTGTAATATTCTTTATTGCCACAGATTGTTAAATATAATATTTTGGTATATTTTAAAATTAAGATACTATATGGAAATGAAAGACATGTATATGATTTACTTATTTTCTTAATGACTAATAGTATAATAGAATAGATAAGATTAAGCTATACACTAAAGATTATTATTGTTAGTTATTGTTGTTAGAATAAGTTAGGTGTATTTAGGTTTGATATTAAATCCCTTATCATTCCTATCTACATGAATTATTATTACTTTAAGATAATTAGAAGAACCTGAGATCGTTTAATTATATTTCCTTAACAAAATATTGAGATTTATTTATCTATTATTATTAAAGATAATTCATTTATAGAAGTCATAAGAGTGCTGTAGAGTTAGGAATGAGATAATGAAGAAGTAATAGTATTCTTATGCCATTGAGACAGTGTCTTGGAAAGACATTGACTCAATGTAAATCTGATTACCAATTGTAACTTCACTTCACAGTCTCATGATTTTAATTAAATACTTATTTAATTAGTACATTATATTGAACTATATTAATTTATTAAGTTATAATATTATAAAAATATCTTAAAGATAATTGTACATATTTTAGCTGAGCATAATGATTTTATTGAGCTAGTCATATTTTAAATTATATCATATATCGAGAAGTGAGGGTACAATATATATATATATATATATATATATATATATATATATATATATATATATATATATATATATATATATTGCTATTTTTATTATTGTTGAATAGAAATTGAAATAAATAAATTAAATTTGTAAGTCTTGTAAAATGAATTGTTATAGTTAATTCTTAAGCATATATTTTTTTGTAGTGAATCCAAAGCTATCTTGAATAAGTATGAGTAGTTATTAAAAGGAAAGCCAGGTGGAGAAATATTAATAAATGTACACTAAGATTATTGATGCATTTGTTACCACAATGCCTTGTAAAAAAAACTATATATTATCTAACCAAGTTGTATGGGAGATGAGTAAGAAAAGAGAACTAAACAACCACAGACTCCAACTCTGATCTTCTAAAATAAGGAGGAAAAAAGCTAAAAATCAGAAAAAATTGTAATTTAACTGAATAAGGATTATAGTATATTGTTATCTAAAACATGCAATAAAAAAAAAGAAACATTGCTATTGTTTTAAACACCATTCTTCCAGTGATTGATAGTTCATAAATGTTACACTGGAAAGGAAATGTAAACCCTGTGCATCATAACTTACTCCCATAAATATTGCTTCAAACCCAGAAAAATTCAAGAAAAGTAAGCTTTTGCTTTTATTTTGTTTATATGTTTAAAATCTTATCTTTAAAAATGACACACAAATTATTTACAGTTAAAATAGAGAGTTGATAATGTTTGTATTTTGTGACACTGTTAAACATTAAGAAAAACAAATGTTCATTTGAAAATTATAATTTCAAGATGTTAATTCAAAATAATTTTAAAAAAAGATTTCAGAAGATATTATAAATAAATCAAAAGTCATTTTATATCATATAATTTTAATAAAGTTAAAAGATAATTGCAAGTAATTTTATTCTCAATTCTTTCTTAAGAAATAAACACTCATCTGATAATTTTTTTTAGCATGAACTTGTGTAATGATAGAAATGAACGTTTACAGATTCATTAAAATGCTCAAGATACTGTACTTGTAACTGGATAAATTCTTTTTAATAGTGCTAAACAGTTATTACTTTGTCAAGGGAAATATAATAAAATAATTCTTTACTTTTAAAAATTTTACAGTGCAATGTGTATAAATAAGATTTTAAAAAATTGCCTGATAAATGTCCCAATTACTTAAAGTGTTACAAATATTACAGTGGAGGAAAGAACAGAATCAATAAATTATTTTTTAAAAAAAAGTTAAAAGTGTTAACTGCAATTAAATTATGAAGTCATTTTCAAGAAAAATTATCTGGATTAAAACATAAATAAACTGAATTTAGTTATACCCCACTTGAAACATTTAAACCTTGTCTCACTATGTAATACCAAATAAATCAATAAATGTATTTAAAAAGTTTGTTTAGAAAACTGCAATAACCTATAAAGTTATTAAGAAAATTTATCTCCAGAAAAGTGGATAAACCTATTCTTTTGCATATTCTACACTTAGAAGTGTGAATTTTAAGTGTCTTATTAATTATCGGTACAGGAACCATTAATTTTTTTTTTTTGCCTTTGGAGAAGTATTGAATATTGCTTTATTATGCATCAAACGGGATAATAAAATTTATTATATATATATATATATATATATATATATATATATATATATATATATATATATATATATGCATTATTTGGGATGTTTACGCATCATAATATCAGTTCTTATCATTTTAGCTCCCCCCAAAAAAATAAACTTTACTAACCGGATAAACTCAGATGGTAGAAAATGTTGGTTTATTTTTTTTATTACTGTTGTGTTGGCTTATAATGCTTACATCATGTGTTATTTGGGAATGTTGTTTTTAAATATATATATGTTTTATTGTGGTATGAAATATATATTGAGTTAAAGGAGAAAAAAATGTGTTACATGTATTTTTATTTTTTCAGTTAAGGGAAAACATGATAGTATATATCGTTCATCTAAACAGAGAAGAAGAGAGATTTATTTCTTGTATTTTTTAACAGATTTTAATACTTTATTAAAGGTGTATGAATAAATATTTTGTCAAAGATATACTATAATGATCTAATTGTGTTCTAATATAAAAGAATGAATATAAAATTTTTTTATATATATTAAGTTTGCCTTCAAACTTGTCCACTTTGAAAACAAATGCAGGTTGGTCTTTATTGCTCATATATGTTGTGCTTTCTGTAACAAAAGTATAGTTGTCATTTTAAAATAATTAATGATCATTTGACATATATTTTGGTTTGTCTATTGATACATTAATGGTTCTGCATTGTGAAATGGAATATGTATGTCTCCACTGTTGTTGTTAGTTTTTTACCTTGTTATAATATTGAGAATGATTTCTTACAGTTTTAACTGTTATGTATATGATACATATAATAGCATCAAATAGATTAATATTAATAGTTTGCATGTGCTGATGGAGAATCACCCATTTCTGATTGCATGAGAGGAAATTTTGGTAGATGATGAGTAATAATTAATGCTTATTAGCATAAATAATCCTAAAAGAAAGGATATCCATGGTCTGAATTCTATTTTTTCATGATGAGGAAAGCCCACATGTGTATACCCATAGAGAGGTAGTAGAATTATCCATATTATTATACAACTGTCATGTTGTTTTATAGAGCCTCTTTTTTAGTGTTAAATCCCTCATGATGATATAGTGTTAGTTTTTTTTCCACCATGTATGGTAATGTTTCGTATTTTAAAATCATATGGCAAGGATAAATTAATGTTAGATTAGGAAACACTGATATAGCTAGTGTTTGCCTAATTATAATAGTGTTTATGATTTTCTAGGATCATCGTCAGTTATAGACAGACCAAACCAAGATCTATTAATGATTGTGAAATTTATAGATGTAAGAGCAAGAGTTGCACATGGCCAATGTGGATTCATCTTCATTGAATAATGATTTGACAATGGATTGGTAAGATCAGTTAAGTATTCAATGATTAGGTTGTGGACATAGGTAATGTTTTAGTGGTATATATGTGTGTTTGACTTTTGATGTCTGTTCTTATTTTAATACCCCAAACCTATTCATCTCAAATTTTAATCAGTTATTAATTGTGCAGAATATGATAATTGCCCTTATCATATTCTGATAAAAGTAATGGTTTGGATATAATGCACCCCTTTATAACTTTAGAATTCTCAATTTAAAATTTGTGCATACCATAAGGTCCTAAATACACTATTATTTTTGTAATTTAAGTGCTAGTTCAGTTTCAAAAAGGTTTCATTATCATATTCTTCAAGATAGGCTAAACAGTAATAAGTATACTTTGAATATCATTGTATAAGCTGGTAGTGTTGACTAAGAATATGGTCAATGGGATACTGAGTACTTTCCCATCACTGAGTTTAATTTAATATGTTGGCTGTATTTCATGCCATGACTATGAATTAAAATTTGTAAATATTGTAAATATAGTTTTTTGTGTTTAAAAATTTATTTAGTTGCCTGTAGTCTTATTGCTAATCACCATATATATATACATTATTATTGTTATTGCTATCGACCTATCAGAAGATTATAAATTGAAATCATCATCGACCAATATAGTACTATTAACTATATTATGCTATATCAATAATTTTGTTAAGTCTTATGATTTATTAGTACATCTAATGCATCATCACACAATAATCAAAATGTTAATAACTTAAAATATAGATTATTTTAAGGAATAGATTAAAAGATAAATGTAATATTGATTTCATTGGTTTAGTTGAACCTGCAGAGCTATTAGTCATGATCTTTATCACATGGTTTATAATTATTTGAGAAAAAGAATTTGGTAAGTTATTGTGTTTATTTATTAAAAAGTTGTTCCTATTTTTTAAATATTAAAGTTATAAGAGTTATTGAGTTTATAAAGTTTATGTGTTTCTGCTAAATATAATTCTTAATTTGAGTTTATATTGAGAGCTGTTTTGTGCATTCTATTCAGATAGTGATAATATCCCTCTCACTGACCCAAATTTATTTTGTATAATTATTTTGAGTGTTTGAACTCTGAAAAGAATTAGTTGTTATGTTTCAAGGTAGAATTTGAACTTGTAGTAAATTTTATTGCTAGTTATTTATGATAGTTGGACTTGACTTAGATTGCTTCCACTGTGTTAAGAAAGTCAACTAAACTTTAGTATGTAAATTACTTCTTTTGTTGTAAAAGGTATAGATTGTTTTAACTTCATGATAAATATTCTGGTTGTGTCAAGTTTGGAATCCCTATTTTTATTTAGCTTATCTTTTTACCATTTAATACCATATTAATTTATAGTTTAAGTTTTCAGTAACCATCATTGACATTGTTCTTCAATTTTATCGTGATCATTATTCTCTTTATTCATTCTCATTTGACATTAATGCATTATCATAATTGATTAATCATACATTAACTTTTATTCTCTTAGCATCTTAACTATTCATTAACTCTTGTGCTATCATCATCTTAATTATTAATTATTCTCATACATCTTCATTCTTTTCTATTCATTCTTAGACTCACTTTATTCCACTATTTAATTATTACTTCTTTCCATCATCCATTTAATCATCTACATCATAATTTACTTATCATTCCATTTATAAGTTTAAGTTCATAATCATTCCAGAGATATAATTATTAGTTATTTATTAGTTTGCTGAATATCAAATTTAACTCATCACATTTTGTTTGTGTAGATTTTAAAGCTGGATTGACCAGAAGTTATTATCTTTATTAATCACTTTGTGATCTTCTTAAGACCTATAATTTCATGATAGTTTTAATCAATACAGGAATCATTTTGTTAGTTTAACCTTTTTGTTTCTTTATGCTTATAGTCTTGATAATGAGAGTATGATAGGTTGCATAGGAAAATTTAGTCGCTAAAACATGTGGCGTGATTTGTTTATGACCAGGTAGACCAGTGAGAAAGTATATATATATATATATATATATATATATATATATATATATATATATATATATATATATATATATATATATATATATATATATATATATTGGAGATTATTTAGCTATTTCACATTGTTTGGCCATGTGCATTGGTTTTATGTCATAGAGCAGATGGCTGAGAGAGATGCTTAAAATCATGTGTTAATGCTCTTTATAATTTACATCTAATATTCCAAGTATATAAATTATACTTGTATTCAATGAAATATAGTATTAAGAATCAAAAGTATACATTAGTATACTGTTATTTCCAATTATATTCTAATTTTAAAAAATATAAAAATAATAACTTATAGAATGATGTTAATAAAAAAATTACAGCATTTGATCACCTGGATTTATAAAAATAATGACTAATATGCCATTATCCCCAGTGTCTTAGGACAATTGGAGTTATTGAATTTATAAATAAATTTTATTATTATAAAGCAGAATTTGATACATTTATTAGTCACATTTTAAACATAAATTTGAATTAGTAATGATTTGGTTATTTATACAGAGTCACTCTTCTCTGTCAGCCATTAAATGATAAAAATGTCTAATTGTTTGAATTACAAACTCATTTCTGTATAGCTTCAAAGATCAAATATAAATTTTATAATTATTTTTATGTGCAATTGTATATTACTACAATATCAAATACAATTTAATGTATTTTGGTATAAAAAAAAGATTTTAACAAATGCAGAAAGATTGAACACTTCCAAAAACACTCACCAAACAAATAAAATAGATAGTATGAGAATATAAATATTAATTGTGATCATATTTATGAGTAAATCAAAATTTAGTTTTTTTTTTAATATAATAAATTCTTCAATGCAATATATCTTTTAAAAAAGTGTTCGTTTAAAAAATTATTTATTATTTTATTAAAAAAATTATCCGATACGAGTTTTTTTTTTTTTTTTTCAAAGTTTAAGCAAATGTAATGGCTAGATTCAACAAGTCTGTCTACCTAAATTTTATTGCGATTACATTTTGGAGTAATGTAATAAAAACACTTATGGAAACTGTTTTTATTATTTTAGAATTAGATGGTAATATTTTTTTGATTTTTATATTAATGATAAACATAAATCCTGAATCAGAAAATTAATAATTGTCCAATCGATGACGATTGTAGCAGAAATAAAAATATTAATAATGTGACTGGAGATTTTATCTCAATGTTGAAATATTTTAAAATATATTTATAGTGTTAAAAGTTAATTCTCTAAAAAAATATGTCCAATAAATATTATACTTATAGTTTATCTTTAAGAATGATAAAAATAACAGATTTGTTTTTCTTATTTTTAAAACAATATAGATTTCCAGGTTTAAACTAAACCTATTAACTTTTTAAAAAAAACAAAACAACAATTTCATTAGCTACTTTTACTCATAGAAAAATATTGATACTTAAAATTATAAATATACTTAAATTTATTGCATATTTATGGTACATGAAAGTTTGATAAATAATATAATTCTGGGTTGCTCTATTGCTTTTTTTAATGGCTTTACATTTGACTTATATACTAGAAATGCATTTAAATTGCAAATGTATATGGACAAAAATTATAAATAAATCAGTGCAGGCTTATATTTAATTATACAAAAGAGAAAAGGACAGAATACAGACAGAATGTGTAATATTTAAATATATTTACATTGTCTATACTAAACTTAATGCAATTACATTACAGTAAGTTTAATATAGACATTTCATTAACTTTAGTAAAGATAATATACTTATTTTCAAATAGTACATATTTAGTCAGTATTCTGGCCACCCCTCTTTTGCATAATTAAATGGACATATTAAGGTTCTGTGTGTGAGGAGTCAGATTGAGTTAAGGACAATGGAGAGAGCATAATCTTTTTTGATTAATGTTTGGAAGAAAAAATAAAGTGGATAACAACAAATACTATGCTGAACTGTTTGAAGCCATTGAATCTTTGGATTTAATATGAAGCATGGTGTTTAATAAAATGATTAGTTGGACACCATTTAGTGATAAAGTTCCTGGAATCCTGTGTCATTATCAATCATTGTGGAAATGTTTCATCACCAGAAATAAAACTGTAATTCCAACAATAAAGATGTAGACTTTGATAACATGCTAATATAAACAAATAATTTCCAAAAATTCTTTGCTAAACTAAATTTTATTTTATGTTCAATATTTAAAATAATAATAATAATAATAATAATAATAATAATAATAATAATAATAATAATAATAATAATAATAATAATAATAATAATAATAATAATAATAATACATTAATAGTAATCTATTCATATTTTTTTTGTAATTTAAATTAATAATGTGGCTTATATTGTTCAATAATAACTTAATATATTAAGACTTACTTATCACTTTAATATTTCTAAAAAAATAATTTAAAATTAAAATATATTTATTTTTTTTATTTTAAACATATGTAATTGTGATGAAAATTTTCCTTGTTTTAAAAATATAAAAGATATTTTAATTTTTTTTTTCATACTATGCATAAATACCCCATGTATTAACCCTCTTTTTTAATTAACAATTTGCATTTTTAACAATCTTTAAGATATAAATTACAATGTAGTAATTGCAATCCTCACAAATAACTTATAATAATACAAAGGACTAATTTAAGTTACAACTGTTGAAGTGAATTATGTGTTATTACCTTAATAAAAGTACATTTATTATTGATTTATGCATCATTTGATTTATCTGTTCTACAAATTACTTTATTTCGAATGTATTGATTTACATATACCGAACTACACATTGAAGAGATAATAAATAATTTAATTATTGAAATAATTATTTATCAAGTGAAGTTCTTATCAATGCATATGCTTATAAATTTATGACTTTATTATAATGTATATTTAAATTATTATAATTTTTTGTGATGCATGAACATTAGTAGTTCAAATCAGTACCTGAGTGTATTTATTATAATATAATATATATTGTACCATTTATTTATATATGAGTGTATTTATTATAATATAATATATATTGTACCATTTATTTATATATGGTACAAATATATTGACATTTGAGAATATTTAAAAGCTAAAAAAAAAAGTAAATTTAAAGATCTTTTAAATTAACACATTTCAATTTTTTTTTTTTTTGGTTTGTGTAATTTATTTTTTTTAAAACATAAAATGAATGTTAAATTTTTCATTCATATTTTTTATGTAATTTAATAAAAGTTGAAATTGAAAAAAAAAAGGCATGCAGAGTACTAATTCAGATAAACTAATAGAAAGAGAAATCCACATGCAGATTTCAATTAGTAAAATATTTCTAAGTCCTATTAAAGATGGCTGAATTATGTTAAAAAAGACTTTGTAACTTAGATTTAAGATAGAATGTACAGGATTATTATCTTGCATGTTGATAAAAGGACAAAAAAAAATAGATGTGCAGGGAAGTCTAAAAATTGATCACGAATATAAAAGGTCAGTAAAACTTCAAATTGGGTCTTTGTCTTTTCCTTAACTAGCAGCTTTCATTAGGTCTAGGATAGATAAAATATCAAATTCTGGACTATTCATATGCAGGACTACCATTACTCATGTGCTGAGGTGAATCATTATGCATAGTAGAACTGATGCATTTACAGATGCCTTTTGTCCTATAGGTTACTCAAAAAAGTGTTAAGTTTAGCCATGAGGATGGATCAAGAACCAACAAAAAATGTTGACAGAGTGAATCAAATTAACTTCAATGGGCTCTTCAAAAATGTGTACTACAAAACATACCAGTAAGAATATTCATATCCTGATTGTGACTAAATTAAGCATTTGTAAATCATTCTCCAATATGCCTATAATATTATCCTGATAGAGACATTGATTTTATTATTCAAGAGAATTTCATTTATGGCCTAAGAAATCTAAGGGTAATGTGAACTGATGTTAATAAATTGATCAACATGGTTATTTGGATTAACATGTAGATGCCTTCAAATTTTGTTTAACAATTTATCTTTAAATATTTTAATTTGTTAGAATAAAATATTTATTTTTAATGACAACTTTTCCTTGTGCATTATTATTATTAGTTTATTTTAAATCTATTATGTGTAAATTATCTTTGCCAATAGATTTGGCAGAAGTTAAACCCCTAGTGTAATATTCTCTAAAAATAACTGTGTTACAGGAAATCAATATTCCTATCCTTTAAATTATTTTCTTCTTAATATATGATGTGGAGGACAATGAACTTCAGCAAATTCTTGTATTAAATCATGGTGTTCTTATTAAAATAAATAAAAAGCTGATTCCACCAGCGGCATTGGTCATAATAATTAGTAAGTACGTTAAACAGGAAATATAGCTATGTTTTTGGAATTAGGAACAAGATATTTTTCTCCTTCATAGCTTAACATATGCACTCTAGTACATAATTGAAAGCCTATCAAAATGTGCAAAACATTACAATCTATCTATCTATCCATCTATCTATCTATCTATCTATCTATCTATCTATCTATCTATCTATCTATCTATCTATCTATCTATCTATCTATCTATCTATCTATCTATCTATCTATCTATCTATCTATCTATCTATCTATCTATCTATCTATCTCTCTATCTATCTATCTATCTATCTATCTATCTATCTATCTATCTATCTATCTATCTATCTATCTATCTATCTATCTATCTATCTATCTATCTATCTATCTATCTATCTATCTAACTAACTATCTATCTATATGAAATATTATCTGGTTACATATGAGTATAATTTATTGAATATATATATATATAAGTGTGATCTGACCGAAACATTGGTTTATATATATATATATATATATATATATATATATATATATATATATATATATATATATATATATATATATATATATATATATATATATATAAAAACCAATGTTTCGGTCAGATCACACTTGGCATCAGCAGCCTAACAAATACTATAAAATAATTATAGTGGTGCTGTAAATATTGATGTATAACAAGAATGAACATTCCCTTGATAAAAAATAGAAATAATATTTATGATAAATTATTTAGATTAATGAATTTATTCTTCATTATTGTTATAGATCAGTATTTAAACTTCCACAATTATTTTATAGTAGTTGTTATGCAGTTGATGCTCAGTGTGACCTGATAAAAATGTTGGTATTTATATATAATTCATTAAATTATATATGGATGTACCTAGATAATATTTAATATATATATATATATATATATATATATATCAAAACTTCAAATGAATGGAGAGTATTATATGGTACACAAATATTTATTTTATACTATTGCACACTAATTTTTTTTATAAGTATTTAAGATTATTTTAAATAATAGGAGTGCGTGCATTTATATGTCATTCAAACTGAAATAAAGAAGTAGCTTTATGTTTTCAAATATATGAGAACATAAATTGATTTTCTGTGTCCTTCCGTTATATTTAACTTCATATTGCAAATTGTCTTTATATAAAAGAGAATAAAGATTTCAAAGGCAGCGTATAATTTAAAATAGAAAATAGGGCAAATTACTTTCTTCTGATTGACTACAATTTATGATATTAAAAAGAGAATCTTAAGATAAATATTTAAAGAATCTATTTTCTAATTATTTAAATTATTAATTGCAATTATTTTTTTTTTTTAAAAAACAAACTAAATAGAATACACAATAGATATTTAATTTCATACGATGTAAACAGCAAAAATATTTTTTTTAACTTTATATATATTGTAGCGGTCAAATAAACCAAAAATCACTTTGTAACAGTAAATTAATATAGGTGCGAAGGAGATACAACAACGGTACCTTTGAGAGCCGATTTATAATTCTAAAAGAAAATATATCTTAATTCGTAATGCTAATCAAATATTGTTAATCTAAACTACAACTAGATACGTAAGGCAAACACTCAATCATTCACCAACAGGTGATGACATAAATGTTATCTTAACATTTCAAAACAATTATAACATAAAATATGTAAATTCCACTTGCATAATGTCCATTACTACACTATTGTTCACACGAACATTAGCATTTCTAATCTTAGGGTTTATACTGCATTTCTGACAGAAAAAATGCTAACAAGTGTATAACAATTCCTTAAAACTTCATACGTGTGGCTAGCACAATATCCCAATTACAAATGTTCTAATCTATATTCTTTCTCAGAATTTTAACATCATAAAGATATTTATACATTTGTATAATAAATTTCTTAAAAATATGACTGAACACTGATGGACATTTTGTGATTGCATCCAGTTCATATCTCTTAGCATATAAATAAAGCTGTGAAGGAGTGATGGTGAGCTTTCGTGAAATTTTAAAATAAAAAATATTAACTTATATTACTTTATTTAAGTTGTAACTAATATTAGATGATTGAAATTAAATATATGTGACCATGAATCAAATGATTATGATGATAAATAAAACGCAAAGTCATTATTTTAAAAACTATAATTAAATAATTTCTATTAACAAAATATGAATGCATAAATATTAAAATAAATAGGCATAAAATAAATAAATCAATATCTCTGATAAAGTATTTTAAATTAATGAATTTGTTTATAAGCGCAATTATATAAAGAAAAAACGCAGATAGTTGCACTGAAGTATAACTCTATGTCTTGCTCATACAAATACAAAACTATTATAGAAGTTTGTCAATAAATAAGATTTAAATATATCCTTATTATCATAAAAATCTAAAATAGAATAAGAGAGTTATCTACATCTTACAGATCCTAAATATTTCCTCTATCGAACCACACTATCAACATATTTACTTAGTTTATTCTTTGTTCTACTACAACATTTCTTTCTTTCTAGATAAATATAACATCAACATGGCCAATTTATATACCCTTAAGGTCTTAAATAATAAAGTATATATTTGACTTATAGCCGTGGACTAACTTTTTATTGTTTATATTCCTATCTTATTACTGCAAATACAATTTAAACATTATTTATTCATTAAATAAATACATTTACAATGCGATACCATTAATATCATTAAAGTACCTAATATATATATATATATATGAAAAGAAAGTTACTGTTAACACTAACTGAAATAATTATAGAAAATATACAAACCATCATACAATTACAAATATCCAGTAACGCCCTCTGTTTAAAGATCTATATCTCAATAATAGCAAACCTTAAAATGATACCACTTTAAGGTTATATGCTAAACGATGTTAAATATTGAAATACAGACCTACTCAAACACAGAGCATGAAATTTTAAATAAGCAAACGATCTTAAATTTTGCTAATAAACTAACAAGTTTACAAAGTTATTAAAGACAAACTAAACATTAGATTTTAATCTTTAAATTCCTCCCAAACTATAAATGAAAAGAAAGTTACTGTTAACACTAACTGAAATAATTATAGAAAATATACAAACCATCATACAATTACAAATATCCAGTAACGCCCTCTGTTTAAAGATCTATATCTCAATAATAGCAAACCTTAAAATGATACCACTTTAAGGTTGTATGCTAAACGATGTTAAATATTGAAATACAGACCTACTCAAACACAGAGCATGAAATTTTAAATAAGCAAACGATCTTAAATTTTGCTAATAAACTAACAAGTTTACAAAGTTATTAAAGACAAACTAAACATTAGATTTTAATCTTTAAATTCCTCCCAAACTATAAATGAAAAGAAAGTTACTGTTAACACTAACTGAAATAATTATAGAAAATATACAAACCATCATACAATTACAAATATCCAGTAACGCCCTCTGTTTAAAGATCTATATCTCAATAATAGCAAACCTTAAAATGATACCACTTTAAGGTTGTATGCTAAACGATGTTAAATATTGAAATACAGACCTACTCAAACACAGAGCATGAAATTTTAAATAAGCAAACGATCTTAAATTTTGCTAATAAACTAACAAGTTTACAAAGTTATTAAAGACAAACTAAACATTAGATTTTAATCTTTAAATTCCTCCCAAACTATAAATGAAAAGAAAGTTACTGTTAACACTAACTGAAATAATTATAGAAAATATACAAACCATCATACAATTACAAATATCCAGTAACGCCCTCTGTTTAAAGATCTATATCTCAATAATAGCAAACCTTAAAATGATACCACTTTAAGGTTGTATGCTAAACGATGTTAAATATTGAAATACAGACCTACTCAAACACAGAGCATGAAATTTTAAATAAGCAAACGATCTTAAATTTTGCTAATAAACTAACAAGTTTACAAAGTTATTAAAGACAAACTAAACATTAGATTTTAATCTTTAAATTCCTCCCAAACTATAAATGAAAAGAAAGTTACTGTTAACACTAACTGAAATAATTATAGAAAATATACAAACCATCATACAATTACAAATATCCAGTAACGCCCTCTGTTTAAAGATCTATATCTCAATAATAGCAAACCTTAAAATGATACCACTTTAAGGTTGTATGCTAAACGATGTTAAATATTGAAATACAGACCTACTCAAACACAGAGCATGAAATTTTAAATAAGCAAACGATCTTAAATTTTGCTAATAAACTAACAAGTTTACAAAGTTATTAAAGACAAACTAAACATTAGATTTTAATCTTTAAATTCCTCCCAAACTATAAATGAAAAGAAAGTTACTGTTAACACTAACTGAAATAATTATAGAAAATATACAAACCATCATACAATTACAAATATCCAGTAACGCCCTCTGTTTAAAGATCTATATCTCAATAATAGCAAACCTTAAAATGATACCACTTTAAGGTTGTATGCTAAACGATGTTAAATATTGAAATACAGACCTACTCAAACACAGAGCATGAAATTTTAAATAAGCAAACGATCTTAAATTTTGCTAATAAACTAACAAGTTTACAAAGTTATTAAAGACAAACTAAACATTAGATTTTAATCTTTAAATTCCTCCCAAACTATAAATGAAAAGAAAGTTACTGTTAACACTAACTGAAATAATTATAGAAAATATACAAACCATCATACAATTACAAATATCCAGTAACGCCCTCTGTTTAAAGATCTATATCTCAATAATAGCAAACCTTAAAATGATACCACTTTAAGGTTGTATGCTAAACGATGTTAAATATTGAAATACAGACCTACTCAAACACAGAGCATGAAATTTTAAATAAGCAAACGATCTTAAATTTTGCTAATAAACTAACAAGTTTACAAAGTTATTAAAGACAAACTAAACATTAGATTTTAATCTTTAAATTCCTCCCAAACTATAAATGAAAAGAAAGTTACTGTTAACACTAACTGAAATAATTATAGAAAATATACAAACCATCATACAATTACAAATATCCAGTAACGCCCTCTGTTTAAAGATCTATATCTCAATAATAGCAAACCTTAAAATGATACCACTTTAAGGTTGTATGCTAAACGATGTTAAATATTGAAATACAGACCTACTCAAACACAGAGCATGAAATTTTAAATAAGCAAACGATCTTAAATTTTGCTAATAAACTAACAAGTTTACAAAGTTATTAAAGACAAACTAAACATTAGATTTTAATCTTTAAATTCCTCCCAAACTATAAATGAAAAGAAAGTTACTGTTAACACTAACTGAAATAATTATAGAAAATATACAAACCATCATACAATTACAAATATCCAGTAACGCCCTCTGTTTAAAGATCTATATCTCAATAATAGCAAACCTTAAAATGATACCACTTTAAGGTTGTATGCTAAACGATGTTAAATATTGAAATACAGACCTACTCAAACACAGAGCATGAAATTTTAAATAAGCAAACGATCTTAAATTTTGCTAATAAACTAACAAGTTTACAAAGTTATTAAAGACAAACTAAACATTAGATTTTAATCTTTAAATTCCTCCCAAACTATAAATGAAAAGAAAGTTACTGTTAACACTAACTGAAATAATTATAGAAAATATACAAACCATCATACAATTACAAATATCCAGTAACGCCCTCTGTTTAAAGATCTATATCTCAATAATAGCAAACCTTAAAATGATACCACTTTAAGGTTGTATGCTAAACGATGTTAAATATTGAAATACAGACCTACTCAAACACAGAGCATGAAATTTTAAATAAGCAAACGATCTTAAATTTTGCTAATAAACTAACAAGTTTACAAAGTTATTAAAGACAAACTAAACATTAGATTTTAATCTTTAAATTCCTCCCAAACTATAAATGAAAAGAAAGTTACTGTTAACACTAACTGAAATAATTATAGAAAATATACAAACCATCATACAATTACAAATATCCAGTAACGCCCTCTGTTTAAAGATCTATATCTCAATAATAGCAAACCTTAAAATGATACCACTTTAAGGTTGTATGCTAAACGATGTTAAATATTGAAATACAGACCTACTCAAACACAGAGCATGAAATTTTAAATAAGCAAACGATCTTAAATTTTGCTAATAAACTAACAAGTTTACAAAGTTATTAAAGACAAACTAAACATTAGATTTTAATCTTTAAATTCCTCCCAAACTATAAATGAAAAGAAAGTTACTGTTAACACTAACTGAAATAATTATAGAAAATATACAAACCATCATACAATTACAAATATCCAGTAACGCCCTCTGTTTAAAGATCTATATCTCAATAATAGCAAACCTTAAAATGATACCACTTTAAGGTTGTATGCTAAACGATGTTAAATATTGAAATACAGACCGATCTTCAAACACAGAGCATGAAATTTTAAATAAGCAAACGATCTTAAATTTTGCTAATAAACTAACAAGTTTACAAAGTTATTAAAGACAAACTAAACATTAGATTTTAATCTTTAAATTCCTCCCAAACTATAAATGAAAAGAAAGTTACTGTTAACACTAACTGAAATAATTATAGAAAATATACAAACCATCATACAATTACAAATATCCAGTAACGCCCTCTGTTTAAAGATCTATATCTCAATAATAGCAAACCTTAAAATGATACCACTTTAAGGTTGTATGCTAAACGATGTTAAATATTGAAATACAGACCTACTCAAACACAGAGCATGAAATTTTAAATAAGCAATCGATCTTAAATTTTTGCTAATAAACTAACAAGTTTACAAAGTTATTAAAGACAAACTAAACATTAGATTTTAATCTTTAAATTCCTCCCAAACTATAAATGAAAAGAAAGTTACTGTTAACACTAACTGAAATAATTATAGAAAATATACAAACCATCATACAATTACAAATATCCAGTAACGCCCTCTGTTTAAAGATCTATATCTCAATAATAGCAAACCTTAAAATGATACCACTTTAAGGTTGTATGCTAAACGATGTTAAATATTGAAATACAGACCTACTCAAACACAGAGCATGAAATTTTAAATAAGCAAACGATCTTAAATTTTGCTAATAAACTAACAAGTTTACAAAGTTATTAAAGACAAACTAAACATTAGATTTTAATCTTTAAATTCCTCCCAAACTATAAATGAAAAGAAAGTTACTGTTAACACTAACTGAAATAATTATAGAAAATATACAAATCATTATATAATTATAAGTATCTAGTAACGCTCTGTTTCAAGATCTATATCCTCAATAATAGCAAATCTTAACATGATACCGACTGTATTCAATAGGTCTGTATTTCAATATTTAACATCGTTTAGCATACAACCTTAAAGTGGTATCATTTTAAGGTTTGCTATTATTGAGATATAGATCTTTAAACAGAGGGCGTTACTGGATATTTGTAATTGTATGATGGTTTGTATATTTTCTATAATTATTTCAGTTAGTGTTAACAGTAACTTTCTTTTCATTTATAGTTTGGGAGGAATTTAAAGATTAAAATCTAATGTTTAGTTTGTCTTTAATAACTTTGTAAACTTGTTAGTTTATTAGCAAAATTTAAGATCGTTTGCTTATTTAAAATTTCATGCTCTGTGTTTGAGTAGGTCTGTATTTCAATATTTAACATCGTTTAGCATACAACCTTAAAGTGGTATCATTTTAAGGTTTGCTATTATTGAGATATAGATCTTTAAACAGAGGGCGTTACTGGATATTTGTAATTGTATGATGGTTTGTATATTTTCTATAATTATTTCAGTTAGTGTTAACAGTAACTTTCTTTTCATTTATAGTTTGGGAGGAATTTAAAGATTAAAATCTAATGTTTAGTTTGTCTTTAATAACTTTGTAAACTTGTTAGTTTATTAGCAAAAATTTAAGATCGTTTGCTTATTTAAAATTTCATGCTCTGTGTTTGAGTAGGTCTGTATTTCAATATTTAACATCGTTTAGCATACAACCTTAAAGTGGTATCATTTTAAGGTTTGCTATTATTGAGATATAGATCTTTAAACAGAGGGCGTTACTGGATATTTGTAATTGTATGATGGTTTGTATATTTTCTATAATTATTTCAGTTAGTGTTAACAGTAACTTTCTTTTCATTTATAGTTTGGGAGGAATTTAAAGATTAAAATCTAATGTTTAGTTTGTCTTTAATAACTTTGTAAACTTGTTAGTTTATTAGCAAAATTTAAGATCGTTTGCTTATTTAAAATTTCATGCTCTGTGTTTGAGTAGGTCTGTATTTCAATATTTAACATCGTTTAGCATACAACCTTAAAGTGGTATCATTTTAAGGTTTGCTATTATTGAGATATAGATCTTTAAACAGAGGGCGTTACTGGATATTTGTAATTGTATAATGGTTTGTATATTTTCTATAATTATTTCAGTTAGTGTTAACAGTAACTTTCTTTTCATTTATAGTTTGGGAGGAATTTAAAGATTAAAATCTAATGTTTAGTTTGTCTTTAATAACTTTGTAAACTTGTTAGTTTATTAGCAAAAATTTAAGATCGTTTGCTTATTTAAAATTTCATGCTCTGTGTTTGAGTAGGTCTGTATTTCAATATTTAACATCGTTTAGCATACAACCTTAAAGTGGTATCATTTTAAGGTTTGCTATTATTGAGATATAGATCTTTAAACAGAGGGCGTTACTGGATATTTGTAATTGTATAATGGTTTGTAAATTTTATATATATATATATAATAATATATATATATATATAAACAATATAATCAATAAGAGAATGTAATAATATTATCTAATAATAACAACCTAGTTCAAATACAAAAATTATTGCAAACATATTATATCAATTTAATTATTGAAACCATACTACCTAGTTTTCATACTGACAAGAACGTTAATAAATATTAACATACACAATTAAAATATTACACAAAAACATAGTAAAAAAATAAATTAACAATCCATCATCATTCATTAAAGTTTATGAATAATTTAATCCATTTTTCATGTTCACATTTTCCCTTTGTTTCCATTAATAAACTTATTTTTTACAAATATACATTATTTTATTATTTTAAAAAATTCACATTACAATGTATGATCACTTCATTATCATTAATTTTCCAAACTTTTATTGACTGGTGAAAATAAGTTATTTTCAGTGACGTTGTTTCACTTTAGATAAGTTGTTTTATTTTGGGGAGCAATAACAACATTGTTTATAACAATTTTTAAATCCATTTCAATATAATTATGTTAAAGATTCCTAAGGCAATTAAGTTTTCAATTAATTGTACCTTTTAAGAATGTGAGATTTTTTTTCACATTTGCAAATCCATTCATGAAGAGCAAGATACATATTTAGGGCATAACTTGAACCTTTATTAGAAAACCTATTTAATTTGAGATAACTGAGAATTTGTTCGACTCTAATTGAAATTACTTCATCACAAAATACGAGTGTAAGAGCAGGGTTTACTGGAACAGAGAGGAACGGTGTGGATGAATTATGAGCTATAAAAGAAAAGGAAAAATAATCGCTGGTCGGTGGTTTAAGTAGTATGGCAACTTGTGTAACACAAGTCTTACTGCCCTTTAAGTAGATGGGGAATGCGGGGAAAGCCAGGCCAAAATATAACTGTGAAACTTTGGTGTTCCGAATATAATATAAGTGGGGGAGGAAGTGCTTCCTTCCTCTATAATTAAAATATCAGTAATATCACCACCAACAAGCCTATGGAGCAGAAAGATTGCCCTACATCAGCAACATTCAAAGATGATGAATTGATAGTCACCATTTGAATAATAAATCCCAATTTATTTATAGAATGCTCCACATGATGACTTGATCAAATTAATTAAAGTCAAATGAGCTTTTAACTAACATTATTTAAAGCATTTATAAAATTATATTAGTTATGCCCCAAACATCATGCCATTCCTGAATATGAATAGATAGTAAAAACAATTTGAATTAGAATATATTTATTTGATTCCTTTATCGACCATTTTGCAAAAACATTTTAACATTATATATGAGTAAATAAAGATTTATGAAATGAGAAAATAGCTGGGGATGAGAAAATAGCTGGGGCATACATTAGAAAGGGAGCTAATAATTTATTATTAGCCAATTATAAAAATAACAAACATTTAATAATTTATTTCGACTCGATGATTAATAGAACGTATAAATTTAGTTCTAATAGGCAAGAATTACGATTAGACTTAATATTTTATTATTTGCTTAATGCAAATGGAACAAAGAAGGTCATCAAATCGAAGGATTATTGGTATTTAATTAAAAATAAATAACATTAATAAATCACATGATATATATATAGTAAATGGACCGCCATCGTAAAAAAGGAAAGTTAAAGTTAAAGACTAGATGTTGAGAGAATTATTATGAATTTAAAAAGTGTAAATAAAAGAAAGTTTTGTACAGATTTGAATTAAAGAATGAAAAGAGCTCTTAAAGGGAGTGTAAAGTAATGTTCGAAAATGGTCACAAAGTCACGGTTCATTATGGAATTATATTACCATTTCTTCCGGGGCTGATTCCTTAGTTTACACATCCGAGTTGGTAAAATGTAGGCATGCATTTGGTCGATTAATTGAACATCATTTTAATGGATTTTCATGATTTTAGCAGCAAGAATTGTCTGGAAAGGATTTAGCAGCTTCATTGAAGATTTTGAGGGGACTTCAGGAGCCCCTCACCATGCTAGGAACACTATTTGAATTCATGATTTTGAGACATATAGAATTTAATGGCACCTCTCTGCAACAAATATGGCTTCTTTTTTCTCCAAACTTTTCAGAGCTATTTATACTATGCCTTCAGGCTAGCTCTTCTTTCATTACCAATGTTACAAAATGTACTAGTTGTTTTTAGATACATTCCTTTGATAAGGCTTTCAAACACATTAACATGAATTCATTTTATAATTAGAAAATGAATTTTTAAAATCAGAAAAATGATTTTAATTAGGAAATCCTTACATTTTAAATACTTTTTTTTTCTAATTAATAAAACTTTACCCATTGTTTTGGAAAGAGAGAATCTGAAAGCTTATTGAAAGAGTGTAGCTTTTAATCACTAAAAATTTAACAAATTATTTAATAGTAAAATAAAACATTCCTGACGCAATGAAACTTTCAAACAATTATATATATTTAAATATTTATAAATATATATGCACAATCCATGCAGTTATAATATATAAATTCATGAATAATTCTATCATGTATTTATTAAAAGAATTGATTGATTTAAACCTAAAACGAATTAATTTTAATACACATTTATATAATAGTTCTTCTTTATGGAAATTAGCATGGATTGAACATATAAAGCCCCATTGCATCAAAAATTTAAGATTAGTACAAGGATCTGAATTGGACTTATGGCTATATGTCATGAAGCTAGGATAGACCACATATCTGACTGATTCAATATATATATATATATATATATCTTCAATAGATGGCATTTTACCAAAACCACCGAAACAAGTGTAAAATTTGTTCACATAAATGACAAAAGAGTCAGAATAAACTATCCCTTTCATTTGTTCACCCTCAGATCAGCTGATTTCAAGCTAATTTGCTATCATCAGTGAATGATAGAGTTAGAAACTAGATCTAAACACTGACTCCAAGTGTTTATGCAAAACGTTTCTATCAGTTTGCAAGAGTGAATTTTTCAGACCAGTAAAGTCTTCAAACTCAGCCTAACAAGCCAGATATCTATATGGGTCTGATCTCAGTTCAGTTTCACCACATAGTAAAAGTCTCTGCAAGATATATCATTGCAAGAAACCTTTAAAGGTACATTTATGAAAAACAAAAACCAAGTTATTCACGTAACTTGCTATCACTTGTTATTTATGATCAATAAATGGTGTTTTACCAAAACCACTGAAACAAGTGTAAAATTTGTTTACATAATGACAAAAGAGTAGAATTAACTATCTCTTTCATTTGATCACCCTCAGATCAGCTGATTTCAAGCTAATTTGCTATCATCAGTGAAGGATAGAGTTAGAACATAGATATAAACACTGACTCCAAGTATTTATGCAAAATGTTTCTATCAGTTTGCAAGTGTAAATTTTTAAGACCAGTAATGTCTTCACACACAACCTAACTGACCAGATATCAAGTTATGTGAATAACTTGTTTTTGTTTTACATAAATGTATCTTTAAAGGTTTCTTGCAATGATATATATTGCAGAAATATTGACTATGTGGTGATACTGAACTGAGATCAGACCCATATAGATATCTGGCTTGTTAGGCTGAGTTTGAAGATTTTATGGGTCTGAAACATTCACACTTGCTAACTGATATAAACGTTTTGCATATACACTTGGAATCAGTGTTTAGATCTAGTTTCTAACTCTATCCTTCACTGATGACAACAAATTAGCTTGAAATCAGCTGATTGGAGGGTGAGAAAATGAAAGATATAGTTAATTCTGATTCTTTTGTAATTTATGTAAACTAATTTTACACTTGCTTCAGTGGTTTTGTTAATATGCCATCTATTGATCATAAATAACAAGTGATAGCAAGTTACGTGAATAACTTCTTTTTGTGTTTTGCATATATTCAGTTTGCAAGCCTGAATCTTTTAGACATGTAATGTCTTCAAAGTTAGCATAGAAAGCCATATATGTATATGGGTCTGATCTCAGTTCAGCATCACCATATAGTAGAAGCCTATGCAATATATATCATTGCTAGAGAGTCCTCAAAGGTACATTTACGAAAAACAAAAAACAAGTTAAAAACTTGCTAACGCTTGTATTTATGTCAACAGATGGCATTCTACCAAAAATACCATCAAGCATATGTTTACATAAATGTCAGAGCAAACATTCACTATCTCTAACTTTAATTCCACTTTCAGATCATGATTTGAAGCTATTTGCTATTTTCAGTGAAAGACAGGAATAAGAAACTAGATCTAAACACAAACTCTGAGCATTTAAAAAACAGTTTCTATTCAGCTTGCAAGCGTGAATCTTTTAGACATGTAATGTATTCGAAGTCAGCATAGAAAGCCATATAGCTATTTGGTTCTGATCTCAGTTCAGCATCACCACATAGTAGAAGCCTCTGCAATATATATATATATATATATATATATATATATATATATATATATATATATATATATATATATATATATATATATATATATATATATATATATATATATATATATATATATCATTGCTAGAAAGACCTCAAAGGTATATTTATAAAAAACAGGTTAAAAACTTGATCATGCTTGTATTTATGTCAACAGATGGCGTTCTACCAAAAACACCATCACGCGTATGTTTACATAAATGTCAGAGCAAGCATTCACTATCTCTAACTTTAATTCCACTTTCACTTCATGATTTCAAGCTATTTGCTATCTTCAGTGAAAGACAGGAATAAGAAACTAGATCTAAACACAAACTCTGAGCATTTATGAAATAGTTTCTACTCAGCTTGCAAGCATGAATCTTTTAGACATGTAATGTCTTCAGAGTCAGCATAGCAAGACATATAGCTATATGGGTCTGATCTCAGTTCAGAATCACCACATATTAGAACCCTCTGCAATATATATCATTGCTAGAAAGACCTCAAAGGTACATTTATGAAAAACAAAAACAAAAAAAACAAGTTAAAAACTTGCTAATGCTTGTATTTATGCCAACAGATGGCATTCTACCAAAAATACTGCCAAGCCTATGTTTACATAAATGTCAGAGCAAGCATTCGCTGTGTCTAACTTTAATTCCACTTTCAGATCATGATTTCAAGCTATTTGATATCTTCAGTGAAAGACAGGAATAAGAAATTATATCTAAACATAAACTCTGAGCGTTTATGAAACAGTTTCTATTCAGCATGCAGGCGTGAATCATTTAGACACATAATGTCTCAAAGTCAGCATAGCAAGACATATAGCTATATGGATCTGATCTCAGTTCAGCATCACCACATAGTAGAAGCCTCAGTAATATATATCATTGCTAGAAAGACCTCAAAGGCACATTTATGGAAAAAAAAAACAAGTTAAAAACTTGCGAATGCTTGGATTTATGTCAATAGATGGTGTTCTACCAAAAACACCATCAGGCATATGTTTTGTTAGAATGCCATCTGTTGACATAAATACAAGCATTAGCAAGTTTTTAACTTGTTTTTTTGTTTTCCATAAATGTGCCATTGAGGTCTTTCTAGCAATGATATATATATATATATATATATATATATATATATATATATATATATATATATTACAGAGGCTTCTACTATGTGGTGATGCTGAACTGATATCAGACCCATATAGCTATCTGGCTTGCTATGCTGACTTTGAAGACATTATGTGTCTAAAAGATTCATGCCTGCAAGCTGAATAGAAACTGTTTCTTAAACACTCAGAGTTTGTGTTTAGATATAGTTTATTATTCCTGTCTTTCACTGAAGATAGCAAATAGCTTGAAATCATGATCTGAAATTGGAATTCAAGTTAGAGATAGTGAATGCTTGCTCTGATGTTTATGTAAACATATGCTTGACAGTGAGAACACCATCTGTTGACATAAATACATGCATTAGTAAGTTTTTAACTTGTTTTTTGTTTTTCATAAATGTACCTTTGAGGTCTTTCTAGCAATGATATATATTACAGAGGCTTCTACTATGTGGTGATGCTGAACTGAGATCAGACCCATGTAGCTATCTCACTTTCTATGCTGACTTTGAAGACATTATGTGTCTAAAAGATTCACACTTGCAAGCTGAATAGAAACTGTTTCTTAAACACTCAGAGTTTGTGTTTAGATCTAGTTTCTTATTCCTGTTTTTCACTGAAGATAGCAAATAGCTTGAAATCATGATCTGAAAGTGGAATTAAAGTTAGGGATAGTGAATGCTTGCTCTGACATTTATGTAAACATATGCTTAATGGTGTTTTTGGTAGAACACCATCTGTTGACATAAATACAGGCATTAGCAAGTTTTAACATGTTTTTTTGGCTTTTCATAAATGTACCTTTGAGGTCTTTCCAGCAATGATTTATATTGCAGAGGCTTCTACTATATAGTGATGCTGAACTGAGATCAGACCCATATAGCTATCTGATTAGCTATGCTGACTTTAAGATATTACGTGTCTAAAAGATTCATGCTTGCAAGCTGAATAGAAACTGTTTCATGAATGCTCAGAGGTTGTGTTTAGATCTAGTTTCTTATTCCTGTCTTTCACTGAAGATAACAATTAGCTTGAAATGATGATTTGAAAGTGGAATTAAAGTTAGAGATAGTGAATGCTTGCTCTGACATTTATGTAAACATACGCTTGATGGTGTTTTTGGTAAAATGCCATCTGTTGACATAAATACAAGGGTTTGCAAGTTTTAAACTAGTTTTTTTGTTTTTCATAAATGTACCTTTGAGGTCTTTCTAGCAATGATATATATTACAGAGGCTTTTACTATGTGGTGATGCTGAACTGAGATCAGACCCATATAACTATATGGCTTGCTATGCTGACTTTGAAAACATTATGTGTCTAAAAGATTTATGCCGGCAAGCTGAATAGAAACTGTTTCATAAACACTCAGAGTTTATGTTTAGATATAGTTTCTTATTTCTGTCTTTCACTGAAGATAGCAAATAGCTTGAAATCATGATCTGAAAGTGGAATTAAAGTTAGAGATAGTGAATGCTTGCTCTGACGTTTATGTAAACATATGTTTGATGGTGTTTTTGGTAGAACGCCATCTGTTGATATATATATATATATATAAAGTGTACCCTAACCATTTAGCAAAATAAAACATAAATAAAATGAAATAAATGTTCAGGCTAAAACTTTCAATCTTACTATGATAAAATCAAGTACAAATAATATTTTATGATAAATTTGACCTCTGGACTAGCACAAATTGATAATAATAAAATATGGTTCATTTTAAATAAATATTAAGATAATATAATAATTATCATGAGACATATGGTGAAAGGTAATGTCGTTTGACTACATTGAGCATATATCCTGAAAGATACAATATCAATGGCATGAAACACTATCCCGCCTTTTATATCAAGTAATAGTATAAAACCATAGCATTTTTAAGACTTTTCAGAATATTATAAATAATCAAATATAATATTAATAAATAAATAATAATTCTATTATTAAAATTTATCTCAGGTTCTTTAAATACAATCTCCAATTAATTTATAATTTCCTATAGCCATGTATGATAGAGATTTTGTATTATTCCTAACTACATCTAAACAATGATAAAAAGAATAATAAATAATATTCTTATACTTAATGTAACTAACATTTGGTGCTTTATTTACTACTCAATAAACTGGTCACTAATAATAATAATAATAATAATAATAATAATAATAATAATAATAATAATAATAATAATAATAATAATAATAATAATAATAATAATAATAATAATAATAATAATAATAATAATAATAATAATAATAATAATAATAATAATAATAATAATAATAATAATAATAATAATAATAATAATAATAATAATAATAATAATAATAATAATAATAATAATAATAATAATAATAATAATAATAATAATAATAATAATAATAATAATAATAATAATAATAATAATAATAATAATAATAATAATATTTGCTAATTTCTCATTTTTCACTTCTCAAATTGCATATTATAAGTATAGTATAATCTGAACAATATGTAGCAACAAGAAATATATTTGACTATAGGACAGTATTTTCAATAATAAATTATAACCAAATAATCTCATATTATATGTTTTTGCTGTGTTATATTCTGAATAATAATTAATATTGTTTAAATAAACAATATCATTTAAAATTTTAATTTGCAAAATATATAATATGTTTAGTTCTGGATTCAGAGGATCATTTTTTTCTATAGTGAATTGATAAATAATAACATGGACAACAAGGTTATAACAACAACTTAACAAATTTATTCTATACTGGTAAACAATTATGTACCAAACTATTTACAGTTTTTATAAAAAAAAGTAACTGACAAATATTATATTCAAATAAAAAATACAAATTTGATATAAAAGAAAGATTGATTTTTACAGATTTTCAATCTCAAAAATTATAAGTCTTCACTCCAGTTTAGAAATTCTATTTGAAATACATATCCATACTTAGTTATTCTAAACATTGTATTATTTATCCTACAATATTATATTAATCTTATTTCTAGATCAATGAATAATCAATATTATTTTTACTTCCAGTAAAATAACAAAAATATCTAGCATAAATTTTATAAAACCAACACATATTATTAGGTTTATTCTAAGTTAATTTAAAGTATATTAATAAAATATGTTTATGCATATACTAATAATAATAATTTTGCTTGGAACCATTCTAATTTAATGATATGTGTTTCATGTTCAAACCATAAAAATATCAAAAATAATTCAATATAATATAAGCATTCATCATACACTAATATTCTTCTTTTGATATTTCATTATAAAAATATGCATTGCTTTACAAAAATGTTGTTGATTTATGAAAAATCAAAACTATCAAAAACATTTGATAAGTAGAAGTTAGGAATAGTTATGATTCTTTCATCATCAAAAATATTTAGGAAAAATTATGATTCCTTTGTTATATTCACCATCAGCATTATGCATTCAACATCATTTGCATTTCTTCACAGTACCAAAAACCTATTTTGCTTTCTTTTAAAACAAATCATCTTACTAAAATTATTCATTATTCATCTTTCAAAAATACCAGTCTACATGATGTTTTGCTAATGAAATTCAGATAGTGATACTATACATAGGACATGAAGAAAAAACTAGAGTAAAGACTCAATAGTACAAATAATTAAATAAATCTCATAAAAAAAAGTGTGAAGAAACAACAGGTACAACTTCATCTAATACCTTTAAAAATAATGTCTAAGCTTTCTTTTGAGCACTTACAGACCAATTAAATATAAAGGTCAAAAACACTGTCCATGGAAATAAATACAAAGTAGAATGCTATATTTACTGTATTTGCATAATACATTCTTAAATATAATATATGCTAACTATCCTATCAGCTCAACACACCCTACTACATAAGCATCCAGGGTTTCATTATTCAACTCCCATGATACTGCCATTTGATATTTCAAAATATATTTAAACATTTGACACTCTAAAATAACTAAGAAAATTTTCCAATAATAAACAAAGTTACATATCACTTTATCAAACCATGACTACTATAAGAAAAGGTTTCACACACAAACATATCTACAAATACAAATGAGATTTGATTTTAAAGTATTTGTTCAATATTTATATATTGAATATAAATATATTGTTAATCTATCAAAGAATCATATAAAATGCTGATCATTTTATAAAATTATAATGAACATTATCATATAATTAATAAAAAATAATTATATGTATATTTCTCATAGCTTATATCCCTTAATATAACTCAGACATCATTATGTTCATTTATTCATGTAACATATTATACATATTTTTAAAACTCCAAGAAACCTTAAGAAAAAATATACATCATATAATAATTATAATAATTTAAATTACCTATGTGATTTTTACTATTTCCAAATCACATTTCCGATGTTTTCTAGTCCAGTTTTACATAAAAATATAAGAATCAAAACATCATTTATACCACACTTTGTGTTAATTAATGCACTTTTTAAAACAATGTTTTAAAAAAAATGTAAAAAATTTATTTATTTTTTTTTGTTAAAATATTAATATTGTTAGAATTTAAAAATATCAAATATGTAACCTTTACTACATCTTATAACTAAATTATAATTCTAATTGTTAATAATTTAAACAAGTGATATATAATGTGACATTACTTTTATAAGCTTGGAATTACAACAATGCAATATAAATAGTGTATCAATAGCTCAAACAAGCTATTAATTAATAAATGTGGTATGAGAAAATATTTAAAATCTCTATCCAGAACACTCTCATCTCTAGACCAACTGTTTTTAAGCTTATGGTTCACATCAGTGGAAAACTAGAATATTCTAACAGTAGACCTAAAATATCAACTCAACAAACAGCACTTATTTTATACGTATATTTAAGAAGAATCTCTGATATTTTCAGACATGAAAATATCATTAAATCCAGCTATCTAGCTTAGATAGCTATATGGTACTGAACTAAATTCAGATGTACCCTATTTTAATAGCCTCAGCATAGCCAAAGCCTTAAAGGTTTGAGCAATTGGTGTGTTCTCTGTATTGAATTCTAATTGTTAGTAAAAATTTCAAGTAAATAATAAAAAACTTTTTTACATATTCCTTTTATAACTGTTTTTTATATCACAAGTTCAGTTAATAATCTGAAGAGTTACTGTTGCTAAGTGACAAAAACTGTCAAAAGATTTTTTTCCTTCCAGTTCTCCTCTCCTCACAGCATAAACTCACAAATAATAATAAAAAATAAACTTTTAAAAATCAAAGTAAATCTGAAAAAATCATTGTTCATCCTGCTTCCAAAAGTTATTCAAACACTCTATATTCTGTCACTTTCTCACAGGATATAATAATTAATATGATATCATTAAAAACATTTATTTTATGTAAGTTCCATTCTTTCCATGCAGGTGAAATTTTTTCTTCAGTGAGAGATGCATCATTTCTGTTCCCTTTTAATATGTATGCAAATTAGCACAAACAGACATCTTTTTCATTTTTTTTAGAAATTATATTCCAATTAGGCACATATAACACAACAAATAAACCCAGGTTTTAAAATATAAGAGTCATTTATTTCTAGCATAATAACATTCATTATTATCAATTTTCCTTCTTTATAATTCAATTATTACAATTAAGATAACAGGTTTTTTTAATATAAAAATATTCACATATTTGTAATACAAAATTTTGAGCAATTCATAGTCATGATAACAGCTATATCTTTAAGATGCTTTACTTTCAAATAAAAATAAAAATATCACTTGCTTCAAATATAATTATTTTTTTTAAAAATATCATAATCTTTCTAAAAATAAGTGAATATTATAAAATGAGAAAGCAATATATTCTATAACTTAATCTCAAATACTTTTATAAAGTTTGAAAGTCAACTACATTTTAAATATTTTCCAGTTATTTTTTTTAAATGATATTTTCTTTAAAATTCTTACAACACAAACATATAAAATATATGGCATACTTTTGAATATTATTTGACTGTGATTCCAAAGTTTTTTACATAAATAAATATTTTTTATATAGTATATGAAAAACTATACTTCCCCAAAGTCTTTGGTCCTTCACTACCAACCTCCCCAAGCACAAAACTACAGGCTTAAATTCCATAATTTACCAATGAATCTTTAACTAGGCTTCAGAATAGTTTCACTAGTAGGAAATAAATTGAAATTATTCTATCATTTTTAGCTAAACAAACTAATAGTTTTAAAATCATTTCAATTATTAAAAATTATATTTAATTTTAAAGTAATTGACTATTAATTAACTGTTACTATTTAAAAAAATAATAATTAACAAGAATAATACAAATAAGACTAACTATACAATAACAATAGTAACAATAATTTTGATTACACATTTTTATAATTGCTTTTATAAAAACAATTTTGATTGGCTGACACATCACTTAATTGTAAATTCGTTTACATATTGATCAATTATGTACTTCTAAAATCAGGAATACATTTATGAGACATCATTTTATTTAATAATATGAGAAATATTTAATTCTCAATTAATTTCATAATTATCTTTAAACTAACCAAATATTTTAAAATAACATATTTTAATAATTCTTTTCTAACTTAACAAACATTTAATATAAATGTACCAATTTTGTTTTATCTTTAGTAATTACAAATATCTGTAAAAATAATTAAATAATATTCTATATTTATTTTTATCATGTACAAATGCCTCAATTTTAGTAACAATTTTATAAAGTAATTAAAAACTTTCTCAAAATCCATTTATGCCTCTTCTAATACTAGCATCAGACAGAAATGTTGCAATTTTTTCAAACTTATGGTCTGAAATCTACTAAATAAAATATTTAATTACAAAAAATATTATATGAAAGAAAAATTATAAATACAATAAAAAATTTGGAACAATAAATTATGGCACTTTATAATATTACTAAAACTAAAACATGTAATACATTATAAGTATTAATAACTTTAATAAATAATTATATATAATTAAAACATAATTTAAAAAAACAAATTTAATATCTTATTTGAATATTAAGTATTACATTAAAGATTAATGTTTTTTAATGCTTATTTAACAAGCTTTTCAATACATTTTAAAATTGTAATTATGACCATTTCTCCTACCAGACAATATTAATTTATTATACTTATTTTTTATAATTTTAAAATTCAGAATAGTGTTTTATATATTTCACAACCACTTATAGCTTCATATCAACAAATGTTAAGTCCCTATAAACATTATTATGACATTTATAGTTCTTATATTTATCTTTTTTTTTTTAAAAAAAAAAAGCTTTTAAGTAAATTCTGCCCTAATAAAAAGGGTACAATATATATATATATATATATATATTGTACCCATATATATATTACATATATATATATATATATATATATATATATTGTAATGTTTCATGACCTATGATTCAATACCACATGATTGTTTGCACCAAATGTAATCGTCCATGTATTTCCCCAGGTTGGAAAGGGAAAAAGTCACATCTAACTACGGGTGGACGTTGGAACCACAGGTAGAATGCTGGTGATAATGTGATGAAATGTATCACTAATGATTGCATCTACCTTGAATTGACTAATTCTATGCCTATTTATTAATATCAGATAAATTTACATTAGTTCAATCACCTTTTGCTTTTTTTCCTGTACCATTATGCCTTGATATCTTTTAACAGGTATGAAGAAATAGACATAGCAAACTTTTGCACTTTTATATAAGTTTTAACTAGCATTATTAATACTTAATTTATTATAAAACTATTTTATAAAAATGAAATAGGTGTGGGTGCATATTATGATTAAAAGTTGAATGCTGAATGCAATGATAATTCAATAAACCCGAGAGTGGAATAATGTAAATTATTTAATATTTATAAAAAGTGCTAAAATGAATTTAAAAAAAAAAAATATTTTAACAATAATAATAAAAATAATATATATATATGAACCTTCACCTTTCGATCAATTAATAATTTTATAGTTCAATTCCTTTTTCTCTATGGAAGAAATCCATTATCACAATGATTATTTACAACATTATGAAATGTACAAAAACATAAAATAAATTTTAGTGATTTAAAATGACTGCGATTCTAACTTACTCCATTAAATATCCTTTGTCTCATCTATAATAATATTGTGATTTATTCCTGCTGAAAATGATCTATTTGAGTTAAGAACCCCAATCTAAATTTAAATACATATAATAGATAAAATAATTTAGACTAGTTAATTAGTCATTCATACTGAAATAACATGAAACAATTGTTAATCAACAATATATAACATATAACATGAATTATGTAATCTATAAAATATTGTAATTTAATTTGAGAAAAATTAATGAAACTCCTACCTTATTATATATATATATATATATATATATATATATAAGGTAGGTAGATTTTATATGTTTAGCATGATGTTATATATATATATATATATATATATATAACATCATGCTAAACAGCTAAAAATTTGATGGGCTGAGCTAGAGTTTATTTACAACAATAAAAAGAATAACTAAGTTAACCACCCCCTCTTTCTTTTCTACTAACACTAAAAATGTAATCCTTCGCAGCATAAACTGTGAAGTTTTTGTTTCTGAGTATGAAAATGAAATAACAAATAAATAAAAAAATTTACAATATTAATGATGAAAATTAATGGTTGTAATAATGTTCATTGAATCATCCTGGGAATAATTCATGATGTTTAAACATGGAGATCTTGAATAAGCAGTTTAACTCTTCATGCCATCTGGCAAAGTATTTATCACACCTTGATGTCTCCTGGCATCAATTAAAAATAAAATGACATCAATCCTTAGCAGATCCACCATTTAATACCTCTGTGCACTCTTTTTCTTGGACAGTAGGTATCTTCTTGGGTGTAATGATAAAGTAGAAAATGAAAGTTTTACACAATCATTATAGGAAAGAAAACAATCACATCATAGCAAAAGAAAATAAATCGAATTATTACGAAAATTTATAAACTCTTTTTAATTTTCACTTTATAATTATTTCTTCTAAATTTGATAAAGTTTTATATTACAGTACTTGATTAAAAACTCTTTTAATTCAAACAAAAAGCTCCATTTGTCAGCATTTAAAATTTCAAGTCAATTGATGTTAGCTCATTATAGCACACATATTATTTTCAAGAAGAAAGGTTTATAAAAAAATTGCTTTTATACTGCGCATGAATTACATCACACCAGACACTAAGATCTTCTTTTTTGTTAGATCAATGTAATCTGTATATCATTAAGTTCATTTAGTTATTAAAAAATAAAATAGTAAAATCATAGTTTTATTTCCATACTCTACTTCCTAGCTGACTAAGTTGACATCAGGTCATCTCCAAGTTACTTACTTTCAAATTGCATCACACTGCTGATTAGTTTAGAATGTTTAATTCAATATATTAAAGCCCATCGAATACTATATATATAAAATTTATTTTCCTATAATATAGTGCTGTACTAAATGATTCACTAAATAAAAATAATCTATCATGAATTCATTGATTAAATGCTAATATATATATATATATATATTAGCATTTAATCATATGATATATTAGCATATATTATTATATATATATATATATATATATATATGCTAATAATCAAATGACATTTCTATTATTAGTGTCAGTTTCTAGATGGATTATATTTACAAGTAAGCTAATCTTGGCAGGAATGATTGATTTGTAAACCACCTCTTACAATATATTGTACCAGTCACCATGTCTTATCTCTGACATGACCTAAGATCCTTGAAAGAACTTCAAGCCATTCTGATCTAGATTTGATTTGAGACCAGTGTGGATTTGAACCCCTTCACAAGATCCCAGATCAAACCTCAAAGTATGACCTATAATGACTGTACAATGATAATATGTGTGACAAACTAGTTCAATGGATATTATTATTAATGAGTCTACTTAACTGAGTCTAAGATAATGCAGGATATAACAATTTACAAATATCTCTGAGTAAATCAACACACACACACACACACACACATATATATATATATATATATATATATATATATATATATATATATATATATATATATATATATATATATATATATATATATATATATATATAACAAGTCAGATGTCACATGACTTATATATAGCTTGCACTTACAAATATGTAAAATTAAGAGCGTGCTAATAGCTCTAAACAAGTTTTTTTTTTTTTATTTATGATAAATGCTACTACAAGAGAAGGCATTCAAATCAATTTTATCTTGGATTGTCCCCATCCCCAGACTGGTTTCGACCTATGGGTCTCTTCAGTGAGGAGTTGGGACATTAGATTAACAATTAACTTTTAGATAAATGCTTTGCTTGAGTTGGTTTTTTAAATCTAATGTCCCAACTCCTCACTGAAGAGACTCATAGGTCGAAACCGGTCTGGGGATGGGGACAATCCAAGATAAAAATGATTTGAATGCTTTCTCTTGTAGTAGCATTTATCATAAATAAAAAAAAGCTTGTTTAGAGCTATTAGCACGCTCTTAATTTTACATATTTGTAAGTGCAAGCTATATATAAGTCATGTGACATCTGAGCTGTTATTATTACTATTATTATTTTGCTGTTGTGGCTTTAGCTAAATTAAAGGGCTAAGTCTACTAATATATGGAGTATCTGAATTAAGTTCAGGCCCTTATGATTTTTTCAGTTGGAGAGCTGACTTTAAAGACATGTAGATGTCTAAAAGTTTCAGATCTTCTTCTAACAATTAACTTTTAGATAAATGCTTTGCTTGAGTTGGTTTTTTAAATCTAATGTCCCAACTCCTCACTGAAGAGACCCATAGGTCGAAACCGGTCTGGGGATGGGGACAATCCAAGATTAAAATTATTTGAATGCCTTCTCTTGTAGTAGCATTTATCATAAATAAAAAAATAAAAAAAAGCTTGTTTAGAGCTATTAGCATGTTCTTAATTTTATATATATATATATATATATATATATATATATATATATATACACAATATATATATATATATATATATTGTGTTGCCAAAACAACAGTAAACATTAATACTTAATCTAATTACTAAATAATGATGGGTCAGACACAAAGTATAATATTTAATATAAGCAATGATTATATAAATGTTGATAATGAATTGCATAAATTATCTCCAGTCTCAAAATATGGAATTACAATATACATGGCTATTGGTGATTTTCTATATATCCCAATAATTAATGCCTAATTACTTAAGGTGTGTATATATATATGCTCTGAAGATATATATATATATATATATATATATGCTCTGAAGAAACAGACATGTGTGATTAAAATATGTATCGCATATATGCCAAATGAATTATGTGTGTTAACTATGACATTTATATAGAAAGAAAATATGCTTCTAATTTATTTAAAAAAACAAAGAAGGTGAGATTTACCTCCCCCTCTTCTATAAATCAATTAATGGAAAGCATGAGAAATCCAAAGTATGATTTCAATGTAACACCTGTCAAAATACAATTATTTAGAATTTCATAGATATGTAACATAATTTGATTTTAAAGGGAATCAATTTGTCATGAATTACAAAGCAAAAAAAAAATGTGGGTCATTATTTGAATTCATCAATGAAAATGGTACTAGCATGATATGAGCATTGGAAGATGAAGTGAATGGTTTTGTCGTTGATTCAAAAAGACCAATGACTACTTGTTTCAACAAGTACATTTGTTGTGAGAATAATTGTGGAACACATGGAAAGCCCGGTAAAAACATAGCCACAAACATTTGGTATTCTGGACAAGCTATGAAATGAAAAATTAACATTTGTTTTATATTTCAATCAATTAAAATAATACTACAGGAATGACAACATCTAAGAAATCAAGAAGATAGCTTGTGCCAGCAACGTTAAGAACAGAAATAATATAATTACCATAATATTAAAATTAATGCCTGAATTATATAATATAAATGCTTGATGTGATGACTTGATCAATAAAATTAAAATCAAACATACAACAGGCAATTGCCTAAACTTAATTAATATAATAGTACCTCTTATATCATGCTCTCTCTAAACACAAACACTGCAAGACTAGGCATAACTCAGAAAATATATATTTCTCTCCCTTGCAAAATTTTGTCAAACCTTTAATGAATTTAAATTAATACATGTGAATAATCTTTTTTAGAAATTAAATAAACTTAGTCAGGAGCATGGTGGCTATAAGTTAAGCTAATAAAATTTATAACAGCTTTTGGTAAAATCATAGCTAAAAAAATAACAATATGTTATTAATATCAAATTTATTTTACATGTCCATTGATATCTATGATATAATTACATATGAGAATGAAAATTCTAAAGAAACAAAGATAAGAATACTCTTTTAAATGGGTGACTCAAAAATTAGGCAGGATTCTCCATTTTCATTTCATATTCATTAATTTTTAATATATACTTAATATTTCTACATTTCCCACTATTTACAAATTGTTTTTCTAATTGATCCTATTATCAGTTTAGTAAATAAATGTTTAAAAATAAATTTTAGCAGGCTAGTGTCATTAAATTTCAATTTGAAAGTATTCAATTATAATATGCATATATAATAATTATGTCACTTCCATTCATATATCAACAATAACATTGCAGATAAAAGTAATGTATTAAACATGGATTACAAAATATAAAAAAAATGACTTTTATAACACAAGCACGTAAACAAGAATGCATTTTAATGTATATTTTTTTAAATATATTTCATTATAAGCTTTTTTTGAAATTTATCAATTAATATTATTTACACATTTTAATATTTAAAATTTTAAAAGAAAACTTAGGGTGTAATATTAAAAAAAAATATACAGAAAATATGTTGTCAAATGTTTGTCCTTGAAAACCACAACATGTCTTCAATGAGTTATACCATTGTAAAATGAAAATTTGAAAGCTCTCTAAAAGAATTCAGAGACTGTTTTGAATATTCTTTATGTTTAATGAAGATGAAATAATTAATCCCACAAAAACAGCCTGAGACAGCTTACAAATTTATTTAAAATATTTAAATAGATTTATTACTAAATAACTTAAGTCAGTTTTACAATTATTTCTTAGTTACAGAAAAGTCCATTATAAAACTGTATATTTACCTACTGTTTATTACATATGAAGCTTTTTCTTTATTATATAGATCTGCTTTTATTAATGATTATCTACACATATGATGATTTACACATATGTTATTTATAAATATATATGGTATGCATTCCATGAGCTTAGAATTTATCTTAAAGATATTCTAACTGAACAATAATTAAAATGCTACTATATTGAAATTAGTGTAAATTTAGATTTTAAAAAGGAAAATTTTAAAAGTAAAAGACGACTTTGAAGACTGTATCAATGCCTATATCAATTTTTAACACGTTTGTTTTTTGTTTTTTTTACATTTTATAATAAATATATTGTATTCTAAAATCCAATCATAACTTTTGATACTTGGATTGATTATTTATGCATGATTTCAATTTTTAATTTTGTTGTATTTTAAATGAAAAAATAAAATAGCTTATTAATGAAAAATAAAAATAAATAATGAATAACTTAATTTTAATAATCTGATTTTACAAACTAATGAACTAGTAGTAATGTTGTTAATAATACTATTTAAGCATTATAAAACATCTCCAGACATTTATAATAAAATCATCTTTAACTTTAAAGTTATAAGCTTAAACAAAAATATAAATTTACATCATCCACACATATACAGAGAAAGAATAGTTATAGTTAAATAAATAAAAAATCGAAAAATTATATATATATTATCAATAGATGGAGCTTTATCAAAACTCCGAACAAGCGTATTTTGTTTACATAAATACAAGCGATAACAAGTTACGTGATTTAAAACGTATTTTTTGTTATATATATATATTATATATATATATATAAACCTTCCTTCAAAACCTATCCTAATTTTCTTATATCTATTGATAATAGAATAAACTAGTAGTCTGATCTTGCTTTAAATTATTAATGAGACTCTTATATTACAGTCCTACCATAGTTCTATAAGGTGTAAAATGTATGCTAAATGTGGGAGAAAGCATTATGATTAATAGGAATAAAACATCTATTAAGTTTAAAAGTAAAAAAATAATAATAATAATTGAAATCGGTAAAGTTCTATCATTTAAATTTACAAGTTATAGTTTAACCACATCTCCTCCCATCATCCAAATGCATTAAACAATCTTTACTGAGTGATAGAATTAAATTAATAAAATAAGGATGAGATAATGTTTAACTCTACTGTATGGTAATTTACAATTAAATACAAAATAGATTATAACACTACTTAACTTTCAATTGTGCAGTACTTTAAAATAAGTAACTGAATTAATGTCTAATCTAAAATAAAATAAGTAACTGAATTAATTGATTGTATGGCTTAATTTCAAATCTATATTTTACAACAACTACTAATTACTATCATGACAGTAATGACACAAATTAAGCATTATTATAATAAAATAATAGTAGTTAGGTAATGAAAGAAATAGGGTGCATTTTGATTTCAATACATCATCTAAATAACAACTGAGTAATAAAATTTTTAGAGAATCATTATATAATCAAACATTTCATATAGTATTTGGAATAAGCAAAGCAACATCATCAAATGTGGACATGTTTATCATTAAATTATGGAATAGTGCAATCATATCATAGTGGATATATAAATGTGTGTGTATGTGTGGAAACGTAGATGCAAATGCATGTGGACATGTTTATCATTAAATTATGGAATAGTGCAATCATATCATATTGGATATATAAATGTGTGTGCATGTGTGGAAACATAGATGCAAATGCATGTCAAAGAAGAATTCTAAACAAAACTTTTAAATAAATAAAACATTTACTACAAGATAATTAAATAAACATGTGTGTTTTTTTTAATTTATGTGTATACAGGTTTTGGAATAATTCCAACATCAATGATTGAATAGGCTACAATAAAATAAATAACAATAAAATAAACATTCTGTATTTTATTTCAACATATGCCAGCGATCAGTCCATTCTGATAAGCTTATGAAAAAGAAAACATAATACTAGCACTTGGTATTTTACTTATAAAATATACTCAAGTTATCAATTAATTCTGATATGTTTGTAAAAAGAATACTCTATTTAACACTGACACTAATATCATAAAATGTGTAACTAAAGTGCTTGACATTTTTACTTCAAATGCACATCAAAATAATATGAAAAAGAGTGTAAAACTATGAGTAAGAGTTTAAACTAGCCTTCATAAACCAAGCAAGTAAATATATTAATTAGCTACACTTTTTTTTTGCTTGCTCATTCAAAATGAGGATGAAACATTCTGAGAGTTGATGGTATAAAAACTAAAATAATTAATATTGTATGGTTTAAAACAATGATTAAATAGTTACACATTAATTATCAGATTTTCCCATACTTTCCAAATTAAAAATATTCTATACATGCATCTGAATTGTGCTACCTCTTATAAAATAATCAACATAGCTAAATTCAATTGGTTTACTTATGAAAACAAGAAATAAAATGCCATAATATGGATGATGACATGGCCAACCAAGCTTTTACACTAATGCTATGTTAGCTGTTCTGTGAAAAAAATCAATTCTACATTTACTTTCTATTCTTATCCACTAACTATCTTACACTTTGGCTAGGAATAAATTATGAAAAAAAACATTCCACATAAATATATGAGAAATAAAACAGGCTTTCTTAACTGTAATCATTTAAATAACAGAAGACAGTGACTCCCTAGCCTAATTCTGAGGCTCAAAAACTGGTGTGGACATTGTATCATCACCAAAACATAAGAGAAATACCCTACATATATTTCCATACTATAATTATCACAACATGCAACTACATAATCTGGAAAATATAATCCACTCATGACAAATATTCAAGTAAATTAAGAGAGAGTTCTCTCAATCCTTGACAATACAATTTCTTTATGCATAACTCACTAAATACATTTCAGTCTAAGCATAAAAAATAATAAATTCACTCTTAAATAGAACCCTAATCCTTCCACTTCTTTTTGGCACATCACGTCATCAAAAACCAAAGGAAATTAAGTTATTTCTATTTTCATCTCAGCAATTATGTAAATGGATTAAATAACAGACAAGTACATAAGCATAATAATGCATAAAACAATTTCAAATCACATTTGATAAAAAATATTGTAACATCATTAATTAATAAGTTATAAAAATGAATAAATCTCTCATTTCTGATGAGTTATAATATTTTACCTTTGAAATATAATAATTATTACTAAATAATCATCTTTATTTCTAACAAAGCAAAGACAAAATAACTCTTTAGTGTTTTGGAATAAGATCATAGATTGAAATAAGAAGTATTGTTTGGTACAAACAATAAATCTTTGAATTTAAAGCAAAATACTGATTGAGAAATGAATCTCATAACATCTTAAGACTTGTGGATAAAATAATAAATTTTATGCAATTACCTTTTCTCAAAATGAGCTATTAACTCCTTAAAGAAAGACAGATATTTCTATTTCTGGCACACACATAGATAAATACATATACACAGTAAAATATGATAAAACAACAATTAATTACCCAGTATAATATAACTCCATTTTCAAAACATTCCTGAAGAGAGAAATAGTAATTGAAAAATAATAAAAAAATTAGCACAAATAATTAGTCTACCAATCTATCAAATGCTAACAAAAATAATAATAATCACTAAAGCTTTTTTTTTCACAGCTGGAGCAAAAAAAAAGATTTATAGTCCATATATGACACATCTTGGTCATGTACAAAATGATGATGATCATTTGTTTAACAATAAAAACAGATAAACACATAAAACATTCCTCCAGGGAGACAATTAATATTAATTGGTTCCAATTGGAGAGCATTTTGAAGTTCTTAGTGATTGCTAATGAAATTTCTGGCAGAATAACATATGAAATACTTCATTATGGTAAATAAATATGTAATAAAGCATAAGTTGAACAGTAATTTATTATTTTATTCTTTATACTTGCCAAGGTATTTGTTCTAAATTTTCAAAATTTATTCTTTAGACATATAATTACTAAATTCATAACATCTATTTAAATTCACATAAGTTTATTGATAATATATTTAACAATAATAAAAAAATTAAACGTAAACAAGATTCAATGGTATAATGTAAATATCAACATTTCCATGCTCTCTTACTCATTCAGATATGATTATATTCAGAGATAAGTTAATACTTCATTAATTATGTGTCTCACATATTGTTTCTTATTTCTAGAGACACAAATGGTTAGGTATAAATTTTTGTCAATAATAATGATAAAGCAGGTTAGAATATGTTATCACATCCATCCTGCCATTTAAACTTTATTCCTTTATAGCTAACAAAAATTACCAACATAGTCTCTGAAGTGTTTTATGAAAAAGTTCAGCATATATCTTCCAGAATAATAAAATTCACACATTCCTATTATTTTATTAACATTAGAGATTAAATCTAGGCACAGAATACTTATAATGTAGGCACACATTTTACTTGCTTCTTTAATATAAGAAATAAAAAATTTAAGCAAAATAGATTTGAAATATAAACATGCATTCCAGTTATTTCTGTACTATTAGAGATTAAATTTATGTGAAGCAAATTTATAATATATGCACACATATGCATTTCAAATGATTTTTAAATATAGATTAGTCGATTAGAAGTAGAGAAAATTTACCTTTTTCCCAATGATGTTTATGTCCACATTTCAATTCGTTTATCTTCCCAAAAAGAATTTTATAACTATTTTCATCCAGAATATTAATAAAATTTTTACTTTTGAGTATTAACTAGGGAAGAACCAATTTGTAAAGACAAAATTATACTCATAAAAACTCTTTGGAGAAATAATTTTTGTAACAAAAAAAAACATTTTGTAAAAATATCCCACTTTTATATCAGATAATTACCCAAGCATCTGTTTTTCCACCAATCTAAAGATCATTCAAATGTTCAACTCTAGAACAAAGGTTACTTTTCCCATTGTACTGACATAATTAGTTATGAATATGCAAGAACATTTCTCTTTTGAAAATTAAAGAAAATAATTATTCTGCCTTTCAAAAAAATATTAAATTGAACCAAGAATAAAATATTCTGTAAAAAAATAATTATGTTAGCAAATAAAATATTTGATAGTGTATTTACCTGTTTGACAATTGACTGGTCCATTGTTCCATTAATGCATCAAAGTGTGTTTACGCTAATTATTTAGGAAATTAAATATTTGCTATGAAACATGATACTTGGTAGTTTAATGAAATACATGAATGAAAATGAAATTGAAAGATGGCACAAGCATACATATACATCCATAAATGCTGTACTACAGGTACTAGACCAATCTCACTAAATAAGTTTCTATGATTATGATCCAAATATACTGCACAATGTACACTAAAAATTGAAATATTAAAATCAAATAAACCAGGAAATTACCTAAACAAATATTAGTCACTGTTCTGCAGACAAACAAAACAAACTTGGACCAACTTAAACTAACCGACAATTTCTGTAACAAATCACCTTCCCTTTCTATCATTGAATACTCACTAAAGAAAAATATTAAATATCTCAGAATTTTCAAATTATATCTGCAAGTGCTTTTAAAGATAGTTTTAGGTCATTAACAAAAAATAATTTCAAATTTCAGGTTATTTATTTACTTTCTTATTTCATCCATCCATCTCACATGTGGTCTCTTTCTGGGTCTTTTACAATCTCTTGCAATCCAGTTTAAAATTTGAATTGTCCATTTATTATCATCTCTTCTAGCAATATGTCCAGCCCAACTCCATTTCAATCTTTTATTTTTTTCAATAAGGTCAGAAACACCTGTTTGTTGTCTTACCCATACATTGCATTTTCGATCTCTTCTTGTTACTTCCAACATACATCTCTCCATATTCCTTTGAGTGGTCTGAAGTCTCTGTATTGCTCTTCTATTAAGTGTCCAAGTCTCTGATCCATAAGTAAGAACTGGTAAAACACATTTGTTAAAAACCATCCTTTTCAAATACATAGGTATATTTCCCTTTAGTATCAAGTTATTTCTACCAAAAGCACTCCAAACAAGTTTAACTCTATGATTAATTCCCTCCATTATGTTTCCATCTGTATTAATAATCTGACCAAGGTATTTGTAACTATTAACTTCTTCTAATTCTTCATAATCAATCTTTATTTTCATATTTTGAGCAAATCGATTAAACATTACTTTAGTCTTTTTAACATTTATCTTTAGTCCTAATTTTCTACTTTTATCTGCTAACTCCTGCAACATTTCCTACAGCTCTGAAGCATTATTTGCAAAAACAACTACATCATCTACGAAATCTAAATGACTTAAATACTCTCCATTTACTTTCACTCCTTTAGTTTCCCATTTTAATCCACAAAATACTTTTTGCAGCACTGCTGTAAAGAGATTTGGAGATATGGAGTCACCTTGTCTTACAGCTTTCTCAATGTTGATTTTTCTAGTATCATTATGTAATCTAATTGTTGCTGTTGCATTTTTATAAATATTCTTTAAAATATGACAATATCCTGGATCTATACCTTGATGATCCAATGCTTTAATCACTGAAGAAATGTGTATAGAATCGAATGCCTTTTTATAATCTACAAATCCAAAACATAATGACAACTCATATTCATTTGTCCTTTCTATGACTTCTCTCAATATCTGGATATGATCTATTGTACTAAAACCACTTTTAAATCCATCTTGCTCTCTTGGTTGGTGGAAATCCAAAGTTGTCTGTAGACGAGTTGTAATTATCTTGGTAAAATTTTTATATAAAACTGATAAAATGCTGATAGGTCTGTAATTTCTAATATCTTCTTTATCACCTTTTTTAAATATTAATATTATTACTGCATTCTTCCAATCTTCCGGTACATCTTTATCATTTAGACATTTGGTATATAACTTTGCTAAAATTGTTTCTATTTCTTCACCTGCTTCTTTTAATATATCAATTATAATTCCATCATTTCCTGGAGCCTTTCCTTTCTTCATAGACTTAATTGCATGTCTCACTTCTTCATTTAAAATTCTGGGCAATTCAAAAGATGTAATAGATATAGGAGGTACTTGTTCTTTATTACTATATAATTCTTGATAAAAATCTTCTACCAATTTCATGATATCATCTCTTTTTTTAGTAATAATTCCATCTTTTTTCTTATTGCAGATATAAATTTCCTACCAATACTAAAATATTGTTTAACATTTTTGAGACTTTTATTTTCTTCAACAGCTTTCCTTGCTATTTCACAGTTATACTTTCTTATATCATTTTCAACTCTTTTCCATACCATTTTACAAAATTCGAGATATTCAATTCTTTTTAATACATCATTTTTGTATATCTTCATATTCCTTCTTTTATTCATAAATTCTCTAGTCTCAGTATAAATTTTATTATTCAATTGCTGATTTTTTCTACCAGCTATGTTTGTTGCAGTTTTTAAAGTGTATCAGTTATTTTCATATTAATTTCATTCAAATCTGAATTATGTTCAAAATCTCCTAACACTTGAAACCTATTTTTAAGTTCTAATTTAAATTCATTAGAATGTTTCTGAAGATTAGGAATATCAACTGTAAATATTGTTTTTCTTAATAATTTTTGTCTTTCTAGTTTTACATTAACACGTAACTTACACCTTACTAATCGATGATCACTTCCTGTGTTAAATTTATTAAGAACATTACAATCTTGAAGTATATATTTTCTGTTAGTCAAAATATAATACAATTCTGCTGTACCTTCATTTGGATGCTTCCATGTCCATTTCCTTTTAACATTTTTCTAAAAAAATGAATTCATAATATAAAGTTTTTCTTTTTCTGCAAACTCCACAATTCTATGTCCTCTCTCATTTCTGTGACCATAACCAAAATTACCTACAGCAATTTCATCTTTCATTTGCCTACCAATTCTAGCATTAAAGTCTCCCATAACAATTTTAAAATGTTGTTTACTCTGATCAAAAGCTTTTTGTACATCCATGTAAAAATCTTCTACTACTTCATCACTATGAGAACTTGTTGGGGAATAAACCTGAATTATCTGCATTTGGTATCTGCTATTAAGTTGTATAACTAATCTTGCCACTCTGTCCGATACACCATCAATATCCACAATATTGTTCTTCCACTTTTTATTTATAATGAATCCTACTCCACTTGTATTTCCAATATGTGTGCCTTTATAATAGAGTATATGTCCACTTTTTAAATCAATTGTTTCTTCTCCTTTTCTTCTAACTTCCCAAAGTCCAATAATGTCCCATTTAATATAAGACAGTTCTTCTTTTAATTCTTGCAATCTTCCTTCACTTGAAAGTGATCTGCAGTTGTAAGTACCTAAATAAAAAGTCGTCATCAAATGGCAGCCTGGGTCCGCAATCAGGAGATTCTTAACACCCTCCTCCTTCGGCCACCAACCGCTGCCTTGGTTGGTGACTTTACAGCCTCCTGGGAATAAGGGTCATATATATATATATATATATATATATATATATATATATATATATATATATAAAAAAAAATAAAAAAAAAAAAAAAAAACGTATAAAGAATTCAATGACTTAAAAGTAATTAGTGAAAGAGGAAAAAAAAATACTTGAAATATAATCATATATTTGTTATGTAATTTACTATTATAAAAAAAAAAAAACTTTATTAAATGAAAACAGAAATTTAAATTTATTACAAATTTACATTTAACTGCTCACAATTAAATTACCCCCCCCCAAAAAAAAATTATAATAATAGTAAAATGGTCATTTTTTTGCTATTTAGGCACTTGTGACAAGATCACACTATGAAAATTATTTTTTTGTTGTACTTTGAGAATAAAAAAAAAAAGTAGCATAGAATTAAAAGAATTTTGTTTTTAATATATAAATCTAGAGAAAAATAAATAATAAATGAACTGATAATTTTTAATTGAAAAATTCATATTTTTTTGCTACATGAAATTTGAATGATGTAACTTTGTGTACACATTAAAAAAGGTAGTAGTTTGTTAGACAAAGACACAACCTGATGGCACAATTTATGTGCTAAAGCACATAAAAACACCATTTCTGCACCTGACAGCATGTTCTCACCTGCATTTTCTATAATACAACATTTGTGTGGTGTTACAGATTGCAAGCCGCTTTCTCACATCACAGTAAATATATTTTGTGAATATGCATAATTCATACATTTTTATGGCTTCATGTGTGGGTGTGTGGATTTGAATTGTATGAAAATCATTTTTTTATTTAGCTTTTTTTTAATATTCAAGTATTGTGATTTTCTTAAGTAATAATTATCTGACTCTTTACACCATTCTCTATTGAAGTTTTAAGTGGAAAAACCTTATCCAGATAAATGTATAAAGATAGTTTGTATTAGGTAACACATCAAGTAATGTACTGTCCGTAACATTCCATGAGACCAACAAAATGGTGCAGGAAATCGCACATCATGTTTGATTCTGTGATTTACCAGCAACAAAATCAGATGTTGTCTCATATTTGCAAAAAATCAATGTGCTTTCACTTTCAAAGAAATGTGTTTGTGGATCAGCAATAAAGTTATTATGTTCTAAAGCAACTGCTCAATTTCACTGTTCATTGCGTTTGTGCAAATGAATGTGTTCCATTTGAAAGATAAGTTGGTTTGATGGCTCCTGAATACCATTAGTTCAAGCAGTACATGTTATATATAACTGAAGAAATGAACAGCTGTGTGTCCAATCCATTCAGACCAAACTGTCAATAAGCAGAAGTGCCATTTTACCTTGGAACAATGGTCTGCAGGAGCTATGTTCTGAGAGTTTGGTGGCTCGACCATGATGTCAAATTGGTGGCCCTTGATTGACAGTTGAGGTGGATGAAACTCTCTTTAGCAGGTGGAAAAACCATCAGGGAAGAGTTCTATCTTAACAGAGGATTTTTGGGTGTGTGTGCTATGAGACACATGAATGTTTCTTTAAATGTGTTCCTTGTCAATCTGCAGCCACACTTTTGCAAGCCCTGAAAAACAATGTCAAGTCCAGATTGACTATCTTCTCAGACTGTTGGAAGAGTTATAAGTCTGCTGATATTAAGGCATCAGGATTCCATCACCTGACAGTGAATCACACCTACAGCTTTGTGGAACCTTCCACAGATGCTCACATGCAAACCATTGAGTGTCTTTGAGACCTTTTAAAGTGGAAAAATAGGAAACAATGTGGAACTCACCATCAAGTTCTGTTAAACTACCTTTCAGAATTTATGTGGTGTTGTCTTCATAAGAATAAAAAAGTTTTTCTGGCCATCCTTTCATAGATGGATTTTTTTATATGGCACTCCCAGTATGGTTTTACACATAGCTTTTGATGTTGTTCTTATTAATCAAAGTTATTTTGAATATTTTTAATACTTGTTGTTGTTCTTTTGACTTGTTTATTTTTACCAATGTATTCTTTTTTTAATGTTTACCTAACAAAAATTACCTTTTTACAAATACTGTTTGAAATTATTCCTGTATTTTGAAGATATTTAAGATTTGTTGTTGTAGTTCTTTTTTGAAAAGAAAACCAGTTTAAAGTATTCATTGGTTATTTGGGTAATAGTTTTTAAAGTTTTTGTCTTTCATCTCAGTTGTTATTGTAAAAAAGTTTCAAAAGTTTTAAACTGCTTTTTAAAAACTCAAGAAGCATATTATTTGTAATATTTTTTTTTAATTTGTTGTTGTTGTTTATAGTTTAAAAAAGAAAGGGTAACAAGTTTTATTTTTTGTTGCCAATATTTTTGAAACAAAAAATAGCGAGTAACGAGTAACCTCAAAATCCGTTAATAAAATTACAATTTATTTTTTTAAACTATAAAAGCATCTTAAAAAATTAAGCTTAATAAGTTTAAAGCCATTTTAGTATCTGTTGCTGTTTCTCTGTTAAAAATGAAAATGTAAAAGAAAGACTAAGAACTTTTACTTTTTGTTCTGATCATTGATTTTTAAACAAAAACAAGGTGGAGTAACACAAAAAAGACTAATCAAATTGAAAATTGTTTTTTTTTTTTTAAACAAATAGCATGGTAAGCTTAATAAATTTAAAACCATTTTAGTATTTCTTGTTGTTTGTATGTAAAAATGAAAATGTAAAAGAAAGACTAAGAATTTTTAGTTTTTATTTCGATTATTGATTTTTAAACAAAAAAAAGTATAACAAACAAAAAAGACTAATAAAATAGAAAATTGTTTGTTAAAACAAATAGCATGTTAAAAATAAGCAGAATAACTTTAAAACCATATTAGTATTTGTTGATGTTTCTATGTAAAAATGAAAATGTAAGAACTTTTATTTTTGTTATGATTATTTTTTTAAATAAAAATAAGTGTAACACACACACACAAAAAAAAAAACATAATAAAATTGAAATTTGTTGATTTTATTTTACATTTCTTGATTTCATTTAATTTCTTTATATTAATAAAAAATGTTTAAATTGTATTTTATTTTTTTGACAACAAAAAACACCACAAAATGATTAAAATAGATGACCTGGGAATGTTCATATATTATAGATTTGACATGATAATGGTGCCATCTGGCAGCGTTTTGTTTAGCAAACTACTACCATTAAAAATATCATATAAATATATATAATATCACATATACTTTTAGAAAAACAGATTTTGGCTACTATACAGATTATGAATCAATAGATAGCCATGAAGAAAATATTCGCAAATTTCATTCTAAATAAGTATTTTTTTTTCTTTAAAAAACATACATATTGTTATTTTTGTCATAGAATTGAACATTTTAAAAATTAATATTAAAAAAATTAATTTTCCACTATTCCAGTAAGAACTGTCTCAGATATCGTCTTAATCTCTGTTAGCATTATTCCCAACAATAAATAAGTTATAGTAGACATATAGTTACTTAATAAATATATTCACCTACATTTGGGTTTATTCTTTCATACTCATGCTGCAAGAATAGGAACTTATCACTTAATGTAGAACATTATATGGTAGTGTTTTCTTTAATCATGTCAGCCACTTGATGACACTATTTCTAGCTAAATTCTGAGAAATATGTCATTTCCACAGCCACAGCCAAGCCAATAGCCTTCTATTCTGAAATAAAACACAGAAGGAATATGTTTACTCAGCTTCCAGCTACTGCTGAGGCTTTTTTCTATGCTAAAAGCACAGAGGCTTTTATTGGCTGCTGTGATTGCTTGTGTTACACAATTTATCATAATTCTGGCTTGTCTATTTTTGTTACTGTATAGTGTTAGTTTGTGTTGACTGTATCATGTCTAAATAATCAAACTTTTCAGGTCCAACTTGTTTTTTCATGTGAACTGACCTGCTTGTACTTTGTAATGGTTTTAACAGTGCTGTCACTGTTACATCAGGACTGTGCATTTCCGACAAATTGGATTTTAGGATACAGATTCCGATGAAAGTAACATATCCACAATAAATCATCCGAGACAAGTAAGATCACTGCTTCAAACTCTGAAATGTGGCAAGTTTCAGACACCAGAGTAAGCTTTCACTTTAATAGTTTGTAATAAGGTATTAACTTTAGTGGGTAAATTGCAATCTATGTTACTTTTCCCCCCAAAAATTCAGTGTCAGATTAATTACTGTCTGAAAAAAAAAAAGAAATTTTCTTTTATTATTGATTAAAAACATACTGTAACTTTTCTGATCCATGCACACACACATATCCAAAAAAGCCTTTCTGTGATCAATTACAAAAAGTAATGTAACTTTTTATGCATACACACTCACAAATAAATGCCACTGTGTAAAATTTTGTCTGAATTTGATCAATTTTATGGAAATTGTTATATAATTGACTTTGATTTCAAAACACAGTGTCGGATTAATTAAGATCGCCAAAAGGTTAATATTTACTCTAATTTTCAATTAAAAATGAACGTAGGTATTTATATTCACACACACACACACACAAATCCAGTTTCTGATTAATTACTGTCCCAAAAAATCAGCTGACATTTTTATATTTTGTTTGATTTTTTTTAATTTTATGTAATTCATAATATAATTTACTTCATTTTTTATTCCAAAAATGAAGTCAATAGTTCTATAGAATCACTGGCCCAGGAATGTTATATGTATGTGTTTTTCCTTAGCATCAATGTCATCAAGTGGCTGACATGATTGAACAAAACCATACCCATTATACTATATCTGAATAAGCATATGACTATCATAACATTTATTAATGTTTTTACTATTATTATCATTAAATTATATTTAATAAAAGAAAGATTTTATAAACATTTATAATAGATATTCATTAAGTAAAATTTGCTCTAAGCATCTATTAATATTATTACACATAAAACTTCATTTTACATTTTAATCTAGCAGAATTTCATTTAGTATATCCATGCTTACACACATATATGTAATGGTTTCATATTCTTTTATTTCTTAAATGTTGTTGATTTTTTTTTAATCATCAAACTCACAATATAAATACATTTTGCAGTCTTAAATTCAATGGTGGTCAGCATTGTGTTTCGTTGTTAATCATTTTATTTAAAATATCAATACTAAATAGGGAAAAAACCATGTTACTTTATTCCATGGTCCTCTACTCACAATACATTTCCTTTGCTGCAGTTCCAACATTTATTTATAAGACAAAGTTAAAGTACCAAACTTTTATAAAAAAAAGTATGTATTTTTTTTCTTCTGAAAATCAATTTTGTCTTAATAGTAATAGAAAAAAGGCAATCTAGATTTTTAAAAACTAGATTTTTTGAACAAATATATTTATTTCTTCTAATTTTAATAAAGCATTGTTGTCATAAGAAATAATTTAAATAAAAATACTTTTAATATTAATAAATAAATGCCAATCATTAGATAACTTTTACATAAATACTGTTTTTGGGTTGCTATTTTTAAATCTAGTATCTGAATCTGCCCTAGTGCCTATCTGAGGAGTGCCAAAGCACAAAACCATGGTCAGAGGATTGAGGGAGAAGGTTCATAGCAGAGATATTTTAAATGCTTTCTCTGACTAAGCATTTTTCACAAAGCAATTAACAATGCTCATTGTTTATATTTTACAAGGTGAAGGGTATTGGGTCATGTGATAGAGGACTCTTTTTTGACTATTTATAGTCTCTGTTAAGTCTTATAGCATGTTATATTGCTAAGAGTACTAATATATGCTATGGCTGAAGATCTATTGGCCCCATATAGCTATTTGAGTTGGATAGCGGGGTTTGATGACATGTAGGTATCTAAAAATTTCAGATTTTCCACTCAATTGATAACTTTTAGATAAATGATGGCTTTGGGTTGTTATTTTTAGATCTAGTATCTGAACCTACTCTAGTGCCTCTCTGAGGAATGCCAAAGCACAGAACCATAATCCGAGGTTTGGGGGGTTCCTGACAGAGATATTTTAAATGCTTTCTCTGGCTAACGATTTATCACAAAGCTTTTTGAACAATTGACAATGGACATTGTTTATATTTTACAAGCTTAAGAGAATTGGGTCATGTGATCTATGACTCTTTTTTTACTATTTAAAAGACTATTTTATCTTACGTTTATTTAAAACATATTTTATTGAACATTTGACCTGGATTATTTTTTCTGTTTATATATATATATATATATTGCACTGGTCAGATGATGTATGCTGGCTTAACGTAGTTCGAATACTAGGCGAAAGTACCATTTTAAATCAAGAATACTATGATATCTACCCTCTTCCCCTATTATCGAGTCTAATTACAAACCAACAACATTATCTGAGACACGCATAAATTATTTTCTCACCCAGCCTAAGCTTAGCATCAGGGAGAGACAATCGACAAGAATACATATGGAACTAACTAAGTTAAATGTGCATAAAAATATCATATGAAATGTGCTTGTGCATGCATGGATCATTGGATAAGTAAAATAAAGGTTAAGCTAATCTTTAATTGAAATAAAATTAGAAAACTTCAGCCTTTTAGGTTAAATAATCTTTAATGAATGACATTTTAAAAATATTAGGAATGTTTTAACTACCTCTGCTATTCCCCAATTGAATAATGATAAAATATTAGACAATAAATGGATAGTAATTACATAAGATTTTGCTGTCTAAGTCTATTTCTTCCAAACTTTAATAAAATTATTAACTCAAATCCCCTCGATAAAGCACAATTAAAATAAATCTTTCACAAAGCATTTTCTAGTTGCTTTGTGCTTACAAACAATTTTAAAATATTTCAGACATCTATAACTAACTAAGATATATGTATGGGGCTAAAGGATGGACAAAAGAGGAATTATCAAGGAGATCAAGTGGGAAAACAAAGAAAACTTACTAGTATTTAATTTACAGACATAATTTGAATTGGAACGATCTTTTTTAAATGAAAATTAACTTTTAACTTACACCGCAATGGAATAAGAACATTTATAACATTTTAACAATAAGGAATAATGAAAAAAAAAGGGTTAAGTATAAATGGATGATCACATGAAAATTAAATATACATCTAATATTAGTATAATAAAAAACTGTTACATTATATATATTTATAATTAAATGGAACAGTAAAGAAAGGTATTTATTAAAAGGTAAGTAATATATAGTTCATAAGAAGAGATACGGGTACTTCCCTGGTTCATTGGACCAGTTCCCTCGATGTTTGTGGCTTAATGCATCCATAGAGATATTTTTCTGGACAAGGAAATGGAAATATGCAGCATTTTTAATGAAATGTAACACAGACATGACACACAGTTCAGGTTTCTATTTTGAGCATGTTACAGCATTTTGATGGTTTTTAGGACCCCAGCGGCAGGCAAAGCTGTTTGCCTAACCATCAATCATAGTCATGTTCATCAAATTAATATAACTTTGAAATTGTCACATGTTGAAACTTATAACAGTGATTTCAAGGATAAAAGTTGAATAAATTCAGCAGTAGATTCTAAATGAGTTGAATGGCAAAATCTGCCTAATGCAGAAACAATATTTTTTGTGTTTCGAAACAAAATCTCAAAGAATCACAGCACAGGATCTGCATAAATAAGCATAGGAGACCAGAGAGATTTTCAAAGTAAAATCACACTAATCTAGACAAAGGATCTGCATGAATCAGCAAAAAAACCCAGAGAGAGCCTCTATAATAGTAATCAATAACCAATAACCCAGTCCTTTGTTCTCTTCTCCTTTTTATACCTTTCTGTAGGCTACCCTTCTATTGCTTTGTGTATGATTTTAGATCTTGATAAGCCCCCTCCCCTCTCCTTTGTTTCAAGGTAAGTTTTTACTAAAAATAAACTTTCAATTTCTTTTTATCAAATTGTGCATTTAAGTTTTAATTTTACTTAATTAAAAGGCCATCTTTAATTGCCTTGAATGGGCTAACTAATTAAACATACCATTCCTTTAGAAATGTTGGCAGGTTTATCTTAAAATAAAATCATACGCGATTTTAACAAAATTTAAACGACAAAATTAAAAGAAAAATATCTTATTTTTTTTTTTATAAAATAACCTTTTAATTCAACAGAATTTTGCATTAACTCATATATATATATATATATATATATATATGTTTGATTAATAGGTTTTACAAGTAAATTTTTATAGCAATTTAATCTTAACGGAGTTCATTTAAAAAGAAATATTCAAATGCAAATACAAATTTAAACACCGTTAAGTAAGCAAAATGCAAAATCCTGTTGATACTGGACTATAAACTTAATTCAGGTCTACAATATTAGTTAATTTTATAGAGGGCTGTGAAGCATGGATCGGACTTCCGGATCCATTGCTTCAATATATATATATATATATATATATATATATATATATTGAAGCAATGGATCCGATATGATAAACAAAAATGCAAGTTAAAAAACTTATATATATATATATATATATATATGTAAACATCACACACCTACTAAAGAATAAATATTTAAGAACTTTACAAAAAAGTCAAAAACAAAAAAAACAAATAAACTTAATTATCTGTCAATTTTAGAAGGAAAAACATGTCTGAGCATGGAAGTGTTTTATTTCTGAGATGAATCATATTTTCACTCAAGGCAAAATATCATGCTATTATTTAAGCATAATTATTTGAAATACAATTTTATCTGTTGAATTTTGTTCACTTATCTAAGAAATTATAATCACACTGAAATTAAATCGATTTTTGCCATTGAAACACACAAATCCTGATTAACACACAAATCATATTTTAACAATAGTTAAATTTTAAAAAAATAACTACACAAAAAGATTCAATAATTAAAATTAGTTTTACTTTTATAAAAAACAAGAAATCACAGTTAATAATATGTTATAAAAATTATCAACTACATCTATATTGTAAGGATATATTTTATTTTAAATTTTCATGTTGTTTTTAAATTTTCTTTATTTGTAAATTTTATTTTATATAAAGGACAGAACAGTTAAGGGAATTAATGGCTGACCAATTGTGAGATTAATAACTGAAAAGCAAAATATTTTTCTCACAAATAATTTATCATTCATTTACTAATATATTAAATTAATAAAAAAAAATATTTTTATTATATTATGAATTCTAGTAAAAATTGATCACTTTGATAAAAGATTATTGAAAGATACAAATATTTAAAAATGGATGAAAAAAATTAATTAAATCATTTGATTGCCATTTGATCAAAGTTATTTGACACAAAAATATCATGCTAAGCCAATCATATTGGAATATGGAGAGGGAAAATATTACATTTATAAAACAAATACATTTTTTTTTATAATTTGAATCTTTAAAAATGAAAAGACTTAAAGAGAATGCAATGCCAATATGGTAATCATTTATGTACTTTTTATTTTTACTGATTAACACTTTTAAAGAAAGATGTGAATTAACTTGAACATGACTTTAATATACTTTAAAATGGGCAAATTTTATGTTATCATAGTGAATTTAGGTTCATTTTAGAGCATAAAAATTACTGTAAGAAGTTTCCCTTTTAGAATTTTTTACAAGTAAAAAATCAATAATATTGACATAAGAAGCTATAGCAATGAGAGAAGGCATGCTTTCTTAGATGCTGATTAGTTGGTTCTCATTTCGAAGAAAGACAAAGCTTTTATCATAATTTTCACTGCTCCAACTTCTTTCTTTTGATTTTGAAAACAAAAATGTTGTTTTAAAGTGTTTTTTTAATGTTTTTTTACCTATTATAAATTATTTTGCTAAAATATGATCAAAATAAAAATATTTTATAAAATAGTTAAGATTTTAGTAAAAATTATTTACTCTTGCACAACATAAATTGAGAAAGAAAATCAGTAGAAGTACTCAATATTTACTAATAGGTTAGAAATGTTCTTTTTGTGTTGACACTATTGAATATTATTATAATTATAAATACAAATTATTTTTGAAAAACATTCATTCACTTTCATATTCCGGCAAATTATAATATACATTTTACAAATGAAATAAAATGAATATAATATTAAAAGATAAATATTTTACTGCTGATTCTACAATTGATCAATCAAAAGTGTAAACTGTTTAACTCATGTGACCAACATTTATTTGGACAATAAAAACGTTAAATCTTCATTCATATTATAAGTTTTTATTTTAAAAAAAAAAATGTTTTCAAACCATAGTAACAAAACACTTACTAAAATAACATTTTTTAATAAATTGAAATTATAATGACTGGGAAAAGATTTTACTTTAGCTATAAGATTAAATGACTTTAGTTTTTAATGAATAAAAAAATGTCTGCATCAAATTTTCATCCTAAATACATATAAATAAAAATGCATTCAAGTAAAAAAACCACAATCTTTAAGATTTAATATTTTGACTTCAACAGCTATGAATTTTTAATGAGTGTTACCTTTTTTTCTTTATATTGTTACACATTTTTTAACTTATTTTATAATAGAAAACTTATATTTAAAAAAAATTTCAAAGTGAACATCATATAATTATCTAAAATAATTGTTTTATTTTATTTTACAAAAAGATTAAATAATGTTATATTGTGGAAGAAATTAGTAAATTAACACACACTCTCTCACATTGATGGTATACATTGTACCAGTCAAAAGCGTGAATCCATTCAACAAAATGCAGAACCCAAGCAAAAGTACCTAGAGTCTGACCAAGCACAAGATAAATAAGACATGCACAATCACAGAGTCCTACCTATTTGCATGTATTCCCAAGTTTCCAACTAATAAATAAGGTTTTTGAGATCAGCAATACATGTTTATTTAATCTGGCCCAGCTGAGGTCACAGTTCACAGGAGACTGAGAAATAGAATATCAAGAGATACATGAGAAGTATCACTTAAATAATAATCATTTATTGTGAATGATACAATATTAATTTAGTAGTAATTAATAAATTGGATCTTTTAAAAATAATAATGACATTCCTGAGCAATTTCATATTTGTTAAATTCAATATTCATAATACCTCAATTAATAGAGTAATTTATACTAGAGATTCAGAACAACCTAAATAAAAGGCAATCTAAATCAAATCAAAAAGATTTATTAAATGATATAATGCTAGATTTTACAATGATAGAAAGTTTGTTTATTCAACTTTGGACTATAGATCATATGAATTGAAATTACTGACAATTGATTACATAGTTTAACATATGAAAGATAAAATATAAAATGTTTGAGTGTGCAGTTGAGTACATACAATAGATATATGACATTTGTAATTAAGGTGCCAAGAATAAAATAATACCAAATATAAGTTAGTCCTCTTTGATATTTAAATTTAAGATAATAAATATCATTAGATACACATAGTTAATTTAGAATTGTATTAGTATACAATGAACTTATGTGGAAGAAAAATTGTTTATTTCCAATAATGCTCTATTATTTACTTAATTATTGGAATTCATTATAAATGAGTACAGATTGTCGAATTCAAAAGAGCATTTCAAAATGTTAAATTAAAAGAATTTATTTTAACAATAAGGGAAATGGTATGACTTTACAAATACAATAAACTAAGGTAATCATTATTATTCTTGAACTATGCTTTGCCTATCTGATACAAACCATAAATATATAATTTATAAAACATATGGTCCTCTAACTAAACATGTTTTATACTACAATAAGAAAAATATATAGGGAAGACATGTCAATTCTCTAATTATAACATATAGTTCACATATAGGGACTTCCATATACTAGATGATCTAGATGTGATTTGGTAGGATAGGAAAACCAACATCCATGAGCAAAAAATTAATAGACTTCCACATGTGAATCAAAACTTTAAAGCTGATTTATATCAACCTCTTAAGGTAAACAAAGCAAGGAATGCACGAAAGCAATAATTGCACCGAAAAAATATAATGCCTGCAAGAGATAAAAGTTGTGTCATTAATGACCACAATCTGTTAATTACTGATGCAATAAAATGGCTCATTTGCAACAGAATTTCCATAAAAACAAAAAAAAAATGGATGATTAATGAAGACAGAGAAAAAAGAGGGATGATTAATGAAAGAAGCTTGCTTCCACATTTTAAAATCTTTATGGTGTTGAAAAAATTGAGTTAGTCATATATCAAAGAAAATACAGCTTTATCTAATATTATTTAAAATTTGTCATCATTTGATGATATAACGCTTTACATGATATATATTAGAATAACTAATAATGAATTACAAATACTCACTTGCATATTGATTGTATATAAATAAAATAATAAAACTTATGCACATAAATGCACATTTATACTTGACTTTATTATGAATAGTCCACAAACATGGAATTTCTTACATTACCTACCTATGATAAATTTTAATATAATGAAGTAGTATATAAATTAAAAATGCTTACATGCTTATTGATTGTATGTGAAGAAAACAATAAAACGTATTCACATAAATGCACTTTTATACTTGACTGGATTATGAACAGTCCACAAACATGGAATTGCTTACATTACATTTTTACCTACCAATGATAAATAAAAATAATGAAGTACTATATGAATTACAAATGCTTATATGCACATTGATTGTATGTGAAGAAAATAATGAAACTTATGCACATAAAAACTCTTTTATACTTGACTGGATTATAGATGCTTCACAAATCTGGAATTGCTCATGGTACCTATTTACCTACCTAAAAAGGATATACAGATATGGAATAAATAGTTAAAAATATTTATGCAGTATTGGTAGATATTTTCTTAATAAAAGACCCTTTGAATTCTTTACCCAATATAAATTAAAATGAGCCTTCATTTGAGATGAAGGATGAACTTTATTAGAAGGACTTGCAAATGATCTATTGATCAATAAAGTGCTTCTAACCTTTTTATAAATGAACTGAAAATGAATCGTCACATGAATCTGAAGGAACTTCATTAGAAAGACTTGAAAATTAATTGTTGTTAAATAAAATTGTTGTTACTTAAAATTAATTTTAGTTATCCAGTTGTTCAGTTCTATTTTTGCATCACTTATCATATATTGCCCTTGTTCACAAGAATTTTATGTCTCCTGAGCTATATCTGGCATAACTAGACTTAGGTAAGTCAGGTTGTAGTAATATGGGACTCTAGTGGTGCCATTTGGAAACCAAACATAGAAATGTCTAGATGCTTCCAGTCTCTATGGTGCTACATCCTCTGATGAGCAGGAAATATTTTGTAGGGCAAGATAACACCTGCATTGGAGAATGCCAATTGATAGTTTGCTCCTACAACATTCTCATCAGGAAATTGTTAAAATATGACAGAGATTGCATAAACTGATAAATATAGATATAGATATAATATACACATGGAGGCTAATTCAGTTAAATACTTAGATATTTTGATACATTTTTTTAATAATTTGCAGAGATTAATTTTAAAAGTACTCATGAAATATGGTTACATGATTACTGCTATTAATTTAAATTAATTGGTAATTAAATGTAGCTTTTAATTTCCATTTACATATAAGTTATATTATAAAAAAACAAACAAGTGTTATAATACCCTTTAAAGACATTTATGTTTCCAATATCAACACACTGAAAATATTACAAAGAAAAATGTGAAATCTTTAAAAGATTTATCAAGTAGGACATGTCCTGAGCAAATTTGTGGTAAAATTTATTATAATAATTACATAGTCCAAGGAATGAACAAAGCTGTTTTCTGGTGGTAGGTTTTGGGAAACTTTTGATTGCCTTCACTTTGTCTGGGTACATTCTTACACCTCCACTATTAATGACATGCCCCAAGAAAGAAAATTTTCATAAGAGCGATGTAATTACCTAAATTATACTGAATTGCCATGTTAAAGTATTCACATTCATATTTTTATTGGCACAGTCCTGAAAAAAAAATATTTTAAAACCTCAAAATGCTCTTTTGGATATTGTGATGCCATGACTACATCATCTACATAACAAATTAAATGTTTTTTTTTTATTTCTATTGATAAAGCTTTGTCCAGGCACCTCATAAATTCTGTTCCACCCTTGATCAATACAAATGGGACACTTTTAAATTGGTTGGTATGTCCATTATACCTAAATGCCATATAATTTCTATCATGGGGATCAAGAGTCATTTGACAATAACTAGTTGTAAGATCAAGAGTGAAAAACATTTTTTGTGATGCAAATGGTAAATACTTCCTGGATAGATACTGAAATGTTGCATTCTGGGATAGTTTAATTTTCCAGCATCCAAGCATGATCATAATGACTGCTTTTTTCTTTGCCACAATGAGTGGATTGTTGTGTGGGGATGGTTTCTTTTCAATAATCCCCACTCAATCATCTGTTGGATCTGATTTCCAACCTCTTCTTGATACCAGAATGGTACTGGATAGGTCTTGTCTTGGAAGTACTCATCTTCTTCTACCCTAACCCAGTGGGTATATCCCCTTATCTCTCCAGGTGTGTTGGAAAAACTTTGGCATTATGATCTAAGATGTGATATAACTCCTCTCTATCATGTGGGTTGTCCAACTTGGCCTCAGGTTTTTTTAAAGTTCCATGTCAACTTCTTGGGTTATATACCTCACTTTGGGATGTGTATCATGATGATCAATTTGAAATAGAATTTTCTCTTTCTTAATCAAAAAATGATAATGGTAATTCAAGTTGCATTGGTGTTACTTCAGAAAATCAGACCCAATAATTAGGTTATGGATTAAACCTGCCATGATCAGGAATGTATGTGCTATTGCAATTCCTCCAAAAATAACCTCCAGCCAGACCTGGTAGTTTTCAGTCCTTGTTTTTTTTTCCATTCACAAATGTAAGTTGTGTAGGGTGAGTAGACAGTGTTAGAAAGTGATTTTTCTATTTCTAGTTGATCATACCAGCACTTGGATATGAGAGAAATCTGGTTCCCTGAATCCAGCAAGGCATGTGTGGTAATTGTTCCTATATTGATATCAATAATTGGACATGGGACAATATTCAAATCTGTGAAAGCTGTATCTGCTTTATAGACTAGTAGAGATTGGATGTTGATATTCCATTTTGTTCCTGGCTCTGTTGATGGGATCTCTTTGGCAGGAATGACCAGACAGGGTCCTTTAAAGTTTTGACTGCCATCTGTCAGCATATTTTGGTACAGTTTGATTTGGGTTATAGATGGATATTGCTGAGTTGTTCTGTTTTTGGATGGCTGCTCACTGAATTGTTGGGAACTCTAACTTTCAGATATTTTTCATGGGTTCCTAACAGAATTTTCAAGTTTCATTGTGATCAAATACTGGGCAATTTCCTCCATTTTTGTAATTTGACTTATTATCATCACTCATTGGACTGATGGTGGGAGGTTTTCTTGCACAATCCCAATGATATGGGCTTCTGAGAATTGGAAAGCTATCAGAGATCGAAGTTGATTCAATTGTCTCTGAAAAAACTGAGTGTGCATATCCTTTATATCATACTTTTTACATGTAACTCAATGGAGTATCTTCTCTTGTGGGCATCACTCCGATAGTTATCTAGTAATGGGCATTGGTATTCTTGGAAAGTTGTGGTTTACTTTGAATGGACCCCCACCAATGTCTAGAGATCATTGTAAGTAATGTTTAGCTATGGCTAATTTATCCCCTTCATTAGCAGGATGAAAGTAAAAAAAATATTTTAGGCTATAAAAATGGAGGTGTGGATTCTCCTCTGGTTTTACTCTGAATATGTTTATGTTGATAAATCTTAAGACATTTGGTTTAATTCCTACATCAGGGATTTTCTGTGGTTGCATGTGTGTGCTAGTATGGTTGATCTGTTTTGTAGAAAAGTTATCAGTAACTCTTACTGGTGAGGAACTGCTTATGGTTAAACCAGTTTGTAAATCATTTAGGCATTGAGTCTGTAGTTGATTCTTGACTTTCTTTTTAATTATTGATGCATAGTCTTGCCATTTATTGTTGATAGCTAGAGTGAAATGTTCAATTTTCTGAATACCATCATTGGTCCAATCTTGCCTTTTATGTCTATTTAATTGCTGTTCCAGACATCCAATTATATTTTTCATATATTTGCTGTCTTCCTTTATTCCTTCAATGGCTTCTGTAGACTTTCTCTACTTCTCTTCTAATACTGTTAAATCACTACCATTTCCAGCTCTGCATTTTTTGAACTTTCGTGGATTGCCCCCATCATTTCTAGTATCATTTTTTGCATTCCTTTGGGTTTGAACCATCATACTATGGAGTAAGGTGATCAGGTTCTCATTTTGATAAAAAGGTATAAGGTCTTGTTTGAACTCATGGAGATGAGAAAATGGATCCTTTACCATGACTGCTGAAATTTGTTCTCCATGTTTTCTTCTTTCAATGTGATGCTGGCATCAACATATTTACTTTTTTTCTATCCTGTTATCCATTTGGATTTCAAAAAGTTTGATACAATAATGGTGATAATGTTGATCTTAGAATTCAAAGATATTTTGATAGAACTATGACCCACTGAAATTTCAATACAACTTTAAATAACTAGAACAGTTGATTGTCCTCCTCTGTCAACTGTTTTATCACTACATGCTTACTGTGTCCTCATTAACTTGTATTAACTATATCTATGACTGTCTAAAACCTGGTATCTAATTGAATTTCAAAAAAAATTGCAGATATATTTCTCATGGAAAAAATTTTGAAACTTTGTCAAATGATGATTATTAGTTTATCAATCCTCTGGATGGTTGGCCTTGGTAATCCTATCACCCTGGAAATAAACATAAAAAGAGAAAAAAAAATAATTTCCCCCTTTTTTCTTCCTTTTTTCATATATTCATTACATTATTTAGTTGGAACTATTTTACATATATTTTTTCCCTTCTCCTTTCTATTCTAGTTCTGAATGTCATAGTTAAATCTGTTGTCAGGAAGTACCATTATTACAGCATTTTCTCTCCCTCCTTTTTTTGAACTTGATAATGAATTTATATTGGTGTCAGGTCCTCCATTTCCTACACCAGGACACCAGTTTTCAAAATTAGAATGATACAACACTTATGGATAGCTCTATGTATCCTTATTAATTGTTAACACAGAGTGTGTATATGAATAAATGTCAAATGCATCTTGTTACAACATTTTACACATAATGCTTAACAGGCTGTTGTTCTATCATAATTATAATTGCACGCAAGATGTTATAAAATAAATGCTTATTCATGTATATGATTTAGTTTCATTTAGAGTGGCATTTAGTAAATTCTAGAAAAATTTCATTGGCGTCATTCATACAGACATTATATATAGTAATTTAAAGTGACTATTATGTAGTCACGCCTTCGTTACAACTACTTTAGATTTGCTCATATATAAACATTTGAGTCGTAAGAGTAAGAGGATTCCTTTTTACTCTTATATAAATACTATATCATGTGGTTGTTCAAAGGTATTCATTTATTAATAACATTCTCACAGCGTCTGTGCAATTAGCTTAACAGGCTGTCATTCTATCATAATTATAATCACACGCAAGATGTTATAAAATAAATGCTTATTCATACATAATGCTTATGGATGCAATACACCAGTTTCCATTCTAAACACAATAAAACAAAACAACACAATTACCTATGGTTGAAATAATGAAAACTTTCTATGATTATATTACATGGGTACTACCACAAGCAAAATGAAATAAAAATAAAAAATAAAACATTCTTACATTTATTAGTTATAGTATTTGGACTTAAAAGAAAACTTTTCACACAAAATTTTATGGTTTAAAACACAGTCTTTAGTTTGGGTTTTTGGTACTCACAAAATAAACTTTACATCACTTTGACATTAATTTATGATTATTTTGCATAGTTTGAGTTTTGAATATATCTAACATTAAGAGAAAACATTTTGCCAAATGTAACAGCACATACATAACAAATTATTATATGTCACTATGCATTCAAACTCAGGTGAACTAAACAAAATTTTAAATATATTGGTCCATGTATATAAAACTGTATATATAAAATAACATTTGGGGATGTCAATATTTGTTCAACTGTTAAATCAAAAAAAAAAAAAATGCACATCTATGTAATGGTCAAAAAAGTTCTATGCTTGAGATACAACACAATTTCTCCAGACATATGGGTTTCCAAGAAAATATATAGCAATGCAATACATATAAATATTTTCAAACCCATCTATTCTTTTTGAGATATTACACTGTATGTACACATCACATGCACATATACATATATACGCCATTGCATATACAAATACATAGATCTTATACACACAGACATCTATATACACTACATAGTACTACACACTACTGGAAAAAAAAACCTTGGAGAAAAAGTTGAAAAAGAAAAAAAAAAATACACACTCATGCTAAATCCTTACACTTTGCTTTTAAAATAGACACAAACATTATATACTCAATTAACAAAAAAAAATTTCTATACAAATATTTCCCCCTTCTTCCTAAAATTTAACACTATCTTTAGAGCAAACATGGGAGAAAGAAAGAAGAAAAAATTTTTACATAACAACACTCAGGAAAAAAAAAACTCTTACATATACATTATATAGTCATTCGAACAATTTTCAAATTTTTTTTCTCAAATTATTTATTCTAGGCTTTAATGCATTATTAGTCTATAGCGTGTTGGTGATTCTAGGTGAAAAGTTCTTTGTTTTTCATATTAGTTGTGTCTTGGTTTTTCTAAGATTTTGAAATTTGTATGTCATCATAAGTATGAGTTTTATATACTAATTATTGGTAATGTCCCATGTGACCTTGTATCTGTTTGTTGGAGTGTGAATTTGATTCTCTTTCCTATGTTCAATTAGTTCGTTGGTGAAAAAGGTCTCTTCATTTTATTGTGGGAGGGTGAAAACCTTATGGCATCTGGTTAACTATAGTGCCATCATTAAAAACATACATAATCTTATGATTGCAAATTATTTGGTCTTGATGCTTTGCTTTATAGAAACGATGGTGTAAAAGTTTATTTATGTCTTATTGTAAATCGATTGTTTAGATTTCCAAAGACCTTGGCAGTTGTTGATAAGATATTCAAAGGTCTCATTCTCTCTTTCACAGATGAAGCAGATGGGATTTATTTTAGATATGCCTTTCTTGTTCCTTAAGAAATAGTTGGTGGGCATGACATCCATGTTTATTTTGATATGCAAATCCAAATATTTGGGCTCTATATCCCATAAAATTTTGTGATCTTTTGATGTGTAAGATGAAGGGATCCTGGGGTGGTTTTTAATAGGGGGTGTATAAGTTCATATGCATCCCAGATTTTAAGTTTAGATTCAAATGTTTGTTTTGGAAATAGTTATTTATATTTTAAGATTGCTTATAGTTATGTCTATCCAGTTGCTTTTGCTAGGTGGGGGATGGTCTGCTGGAGGAACTGATTCTAGTATATTTTCATAATTTGAAAAGTTGATAAAATGTCTAATCAGGCTATATGTTTTTTTTTAATTAGGCAACCTTGGATTTTCTGGGTCTTTGCATCGACCTCATACTTAAGACAGCCATTTTTTCTCTCCAGAATAGTCTGGCTGCTAGTAAGTTTATGTTTTTAATGAATTTGGAAGTTACTTTTATTACGGGTAGATAATAGCTTATTTTGGACATTATTTTCATGTTAATTAATGCCAATTTGCCTTGGAAAGAAAAGTATACTCTGGCAAGATTTTTTCCATGTCTTGTACTATGCTTTGTTGTATATCTTTTGTCATTTGTGTTAAAGATTTAGCTATAGCAAAGCCTAAAAATTTTTGTGACTCAGCTTTAAACATAGATTTTATTTTTTTCCCTGTTATGATTTTCCATGTAGCTAATTTTGCAGCATTAATTTGGAATCATGAGTCCCATGAGAATTGATCTAGGACTTGGTAGAGTTTGGGTAAAAGTTTGGCTGACTGTAGAAATAGCAGCACATCATCCATATATGCTACTGCTTTTATTGATTTTTTTAGTCTGTGAACACATACTCCATGCAGCCTTTGTCTATTGCTTTTAATAGTGAGTTGATGAAAACTATAAATAAGATGGTACTGAGGGGAAAACCATGGGGGATGGATAAATCTGGATGGAAATAATGAGAGAGTTTGCCATTTAGTGTGATGGCAACATCTCTGTTTATTAGTAGATTGTTTATAATTTGTATGATTGGCATTGGTATTAAGAATTTGGTTAAATATTAATTTTGATTGAATCATATGCTGCTGCTAAGTCTACCCACATGCAATGTTTTCACTTTTAAGTAATCAGTTTATCTTTTTTTTTACAGTTTACAGATGGAAAACAGGATATTGCTTTTTAATTTATTAATAAAACAGAATTTGATTTTATAAAATCAATATGACAAACCAATTCAATCATTTTATATTTTAGAAAATTATGTATATATTAAATTATATATAGCAAATTATATACATATAGTGAATGAATTATTCAGGGTGTGGGAATAATTAACAGGCCCCACAATTGGGCATCCAAACCTGGAGAAAAAATATTATGTATCGGTCAAAAGTGTGTATCCATTCAACAAAACCCAGAACCCAAGCAAAAGTACCTAGAATCCAACCAAGTACAAGATACATAAGTCAGGGGCAATCACAGACTCTTACATATTTGCATGAATTCCCAAGTTTCCACCTAATAAATAACATTTAATATCCCTTTCATTTATTCCAGTCTGGCTGAGGTCATGGTTCACAGGAGACTGAGTAACAGAATATCATGAGAACCATGAGAAATTAACACTTAAATAATAATCATTCATTGTGAATGATAGAGAATTAATTTAGTAGCAATTAATAAACTGGATCTGTAATAATAATAATGACATTCCTGACCGATTTTATATATATTGAATTCAATATTCATAATACCTCAATTAATATAGTAATTTATAGTAGAGATTCAGAACAATGTAAATGAAAGGCAATCTAAATCATATCAAAAAGATTTATTAAATTATATAACGCTAGATTTTACAATGATATAAAGCTTGTTTATACAACTTGGGACTTTAGATCATTTGATTTGCAATTACTGACAATTGATTACATAGTTTAACATATGAAACACAAAATATATAATTTTTGATTGTGCAGTTGAGTACATACAATAGATTTATAAAACATTTGTAATTAAGGTGCCAAAAATAAAATAATACCAAATAAGAGTTAGTCCTCTTTGACTTCAAATTGAAAATAATAATTATCATTAGATACCCATAGTTAATGTAAAATTGTATTAGTATACAATTTCAATTTAATAACTTATGGTGGAAGCAAGATGGTTCGTTTCCAATAATAAGTATTTCAAAATGTCGGACAAAAAGAACATGATTTAATAATAAGGGAAATGGTTTGACTTTACAAGTACAATAAACTAAAGTAATCATTATTATCCTTGAACTATGCTTTGCCGAACTGATACAGAACCATATATATATATATATATATATATATATATATATATATATATATATATATATATATATATATATATATATATATATATATATATATATATAACATGTGGTCCTCTAACCAAACATGTTTTATACTATGATAAACAAATATACTGTGAAGTCACGCCAATTCTCTAATTAAAACATATTGTTCACACATAGGGACTTTCAAGTACAAGTTGATCTACATATGCTTCAGTAGGATAGGAAAACCAAGATCCACATGCTGAAAATTCATCGACTTTCACATGTTAAACAAGACTTTAAGGCTGATTTATTTCAACCACTTAAGGTAAGCAAAGCAAGGAAGGTACAGAAGCAATAATTGCACCCATAACAATATAACGCCTATAAGGGATAAAAGTCATGTCATTAATGACCGTAACCTGTTTATTACTGATTCAATAAAATGGCTCTTTTGCAACAGAATATCCATAACTACAGAAGAAAAAAATGAGTTTTAATGAATACATAGCAAAGAGGGATGATTTAAGAAAAAAGCTTCCTTCCATGTTTTAAAATCTTTATGGCTCGGAAAAGATTAAGTTAGTCATATATCAAAAATAACACAGCTTTATCTAATATTATTTGAAATTTGCCATCATTTGACAATATGACAGTTTAGAAGCGTTATATATATATATAATCTTAAAATATGACAGATATTACATAAACTGATAGATGTACATATAGATATAATATACACATTGAGGTTATTTCAGTTAAATAACTAGATATTTTCGGATATGTTTTTTTTAATAATTTGCAGAGATAAATTTTAATAGTACTCATGAAATGTGGTCACATGATGACCACTATTAATTTAAATTAATTGGTATCTAAATGTAGCTTTTAATTGTTGAATAGATATCAGTTATATTATAAAATCCAAGCAAGTGTTATAATAACCTTTAAAGACATTTATGTCTCCAATATCAACACACGGAAAATATTACAAACAAAAAGGTGAAACTTATTTAAATAAAAAAAAAAAAAATCAAATAAAATATCAAACAATCAAATTTCTAAATAAAGTATTTAATTTATAAGACATAATCATTTTTAAATAAAAGAAAGTATTTAAAACATAAAAAAATTAAAATTTAAAAAAATAGATTATATATATTATGTTAAAGTTGTATAAACATTACAAATCTATAATTTGTGATTTTAAAATAAAAGATTGAAAGTTACAGTTTAAAATTGTTGGTTTGTTAAATGTGTTTATATCACTACCAATTGGAAAACCGTCCATTCTTCAAAGCAGGCTTGATTAAAGCTAGTTTTGATCTCCTTAGACTTTCATCACACAGTTTGATGATACTGATCTTGATGTTATCAACTTGCATAGCATGTTTACGACTTGCTGACAGATTTGGGATGAACAATCTACTTTTCTTTATCCCATTTTGGAAATTTTTCTTTCAAATAGAACAGGTACTCTTCACAAAGTAAGCTAAAATAATAATTTTTAAATATTTTTGGGCTATTTATCTAATCCCAAACTTTTCTATAGGATCCATCTAACTTTGACAACTACCAATTGCAATTGCTCTAAACAGTTCTCTGTGGTTGGTGTTGATGATGATTTCCTGCTATTGGCTGGCTAATACCAAAATGGTAAATCCAAACTTTCCCATTGCTATTAAAAAAAATAAAGAAAACACAAAACGTTGCAAAATGTATAATACATTTTTATAATGAGTCTTTTAAGCCCAAATCTCAAACCACAATATACAGCTCATTTAATTGGAGATAAGAATTTAACCAGTAACAAAAAAAAAAAAAAATTAATCATGAAATTCTTAGAATGTTGTTATACGTTATAAATTACGATAATTAATGACCATCGCAATTAATAATACTAAAATTGACTGTTTTAAATACATCGTATTTGAAGTAATTTTTTTAGACTAATAAATGTAAATGTTACAAAATCAAATAATTAGTACAAAATTTTAACAAAACTATTTGAAGTATATGTAACACTTATATATTTAATAATTTACTTTTAAATGTGTAATATTCAAGTTTAGTAATTAACATAAATAAATTTCTAAAATATTAGAAATGAATCAACCGGTTAGTTTATACTGACAATAATTTAAAGTATAACTATAAATGATGAAATATTAGATAAATTTTCACATAACTAAAAAATTACAAACACATATTATACAATAATGAAGATTATTTCATGTGCATATATGCTCACACACATACGTATATGGTGATACAAAAAAAATAATGTTAAATTATGACATGATGAATTTTTGTATACATAGATGCCTAATACTTGAGACAGGCAGCTGTGAGTCATAGAATGGTTTCAAACCCCATACCAGTGCTGCTACCATTTGCTTTAAATGAAGTGTAAATATGAATAGGATATTTACAGCTTCAATAGATAGATAGACAGACAGACAGACTGACAGATAGAAAAGAGAAGAAGAAGAAGAGAAAGGAAGGAGGAGAGAGAGAGAGAGAGAGAGAGAGAGAGATAGAGAGATGGATGGATAGATAGATAGATAGATAGATAGATAGATAGATAGATAGATAGATAGATAGATAGATAGATAGATAGATAGATAGATAGATAGATAGATAGATAGATAGATAGATAGATAGATAGATAGATAGATAGATAGACAGACAGACAGGCAGTCAGTCAGGCAGGTAAGCAGGCAGACAAACAGACAGACAGATAGATAGAGAGATAGATGGATAGATGGGTAAGTAGGTAGGTATGTAAGTAGGTAGGTATGTCAGTAGGTAGATAAGTATGTTGGTAGATAGGTAGGTAGATAGATAGATAGATAGATAGATAGGTAGGTAGTTAGGTATATATGTAGGTTGGTAGGTAGGTAGCTTGATAGATTAGATAGATAGATAGATAGATAGATAGATAGGTAGATAGATAGATAGATAGATAGATAGATAGATAGATAGATAGATAGATAGATAGATAGATAGATAGATAGATAGATAGATAGATAGATAGATAGATAGATAGATAGATAGATAGATAGATAGATAGATAGATAGATAGATAGATAGATAGATCAGTATATTATTAATTGTTAAAAATAAATATGTAAACAAATTATATATAAACTTACAATTTTTAGTTGAAACATTTATTCAAAATCCTAAGTATTGCAAGTACAATTGCTATTTTTATGTACAATGCTAAGTTTACTCATTGAATTGAAAACCCCAAACTTTTATGTTATTACACTTTTCTATGAATGATAGTTATATCCAACAATATCCATTGTAGTTCAAGTTTCTTTTTCATTGAATAAGTAAAGAAAATATTAAATTAATTCTACAAAATAGCCATGAGTTAGCAATATTAAAGATGAATTCAGTGCCAAAAATTCCAAATAAGTAATTTTATGAACAGATTTGGAAAGTTTGAAAAATACAATTTGAGGTCCACTTAGTTTTTATCTACTTTATATTTAATTTTTTCTATAAATCTGTTTTCATTGATTGGTAGCATAAATTTTAAAGAAAAAAATATGAGTCAAGCTCTCATAGCTTAGGAAAAAAATAAATTAGACAAAAATTGCATTCAGGCAGTTAATATGTTTAATCAAGTCAAAGAAATTTTGGATCAATTGCAAAAGATTTCTATTCTATAATCACTAACAATCATCCTCGTGTATATATAGTTATATACATAAATTATCTATTTATGTAATTTGTTCATTAAATTAAATGCTATACCAAATGCAATCAGATATTTTATACATAGAACTCATATCCTTCTATATTTAAATAGGAATACATTTTTATTGTAAACATTTTTTTTTTAAATAATAATGTATTTATGTGAAAGTAAATTGTATTAGATATTTTTAATCAGATTTGCGTTGAAAATATGATTAATTTATTTTGCATAAATTGTAATAAACTGTCAAATTAATGTCTCTACAATATTTAAAACTATTGGCAATAATTATGGATATTATTATATAAACATTTATTAAAATATTTTGATATCTCTAAGAAAATATGAATTGCTTAAAATTGGCAATAAAATGTTATTTATATATGTATAAATTTTTCTATATAGTTGAATGTAAACCTTCACATTTTTATCCTAAAGCAATACTTTTTAGACAATCCAACATTAAAAATGTTTATTGATTCTCTTCTAGTTTGAAGTAAACATTTATTTTTAATACAATAACATTATCTTATATAAAGGCGATTTTTTAAATACTAGTTTTATATTTATTAGCATTTTCTAGAAGTAAACATATGTTATCCGATTTAAATATTTTAAAACTACTTAAAAACCTACATATCAAAGCCACAACTATCAATTATTCCAAATCTTTGGAATAATAATTTAAATAATTTTTTAAAACATTTACAAAAGTACTACTTTATATTAGTGTACTGTATATATATGTGTGTGTGTAAATTTCTAAATAAATATTAGAAAATGCAGTATTTAAAAGTTTATAAAAATATATCTATAAATGTCAATTAGATGTGCTTTCAACTATCCTTGTAGTTTTTGTCAAATAATACTTTTAAAAGGTCAACTTTTCCATAATTCCATGATGTCAACTTTACCATAATTCTCTGATCTTAACGTTTGATGTTAGAACACGGAATTATGGGAAAGTTGACATCATGGCATTATGGAAAAGTTGACCATTTAAAAGTATTGGTGGTCGAGAGGTCAGCGACAGCTGCTTTACAAGCAATTGCCTGGGTTAGCGGGTTCGCTTCCCGGCTGATGCTATGACACATGAGAAAAAAAAAACTACAAGGATAGTTAAAAGCGCTCCCAAGTGATGTTTATAGATATATTCAATACATTATAATTACCGTATTTTCTAATATTTATTTATAAATTTACATATATTATTTTGAAGAAATACAAACATCGATTTGTAATATTATACATATCATTTTTTAAAAAATGAATAAAATAATAAATATGTGAATAAAGGGTCTTATTTAAAAATACTTTTCTTTTCACGGAATTTTATGAAAGCTTAATTCGCATTGCAAACATTATTATAATGCTTTGACATTATTCATGAAGAAATAAATTGTACAACTAAAATGGTTATGTTTATTGAGATTACAAAAAACATGCATATTAATAATGGAACATATACATGTACATTCTATATAACCACAAGATGTATTTTAGACAGTCATAATTATAGAATATTTACATAGTTGAGGAGATGTACAGATAGATAAAAAATAAATAAATAAAAATACTAATATAAAAATGAATAGGTAGATATAGGTGATAGATACATGTATATGTAACAAGATAAATACACCTGGGTCTTGTTTTATGTGGTAGATAGGTTCCTCAGAAAACATGCACAAAATAAATCACACAAAAATAGACTTAACTTACATTGAAAAATGGGGGATAGTTTACTGTATTTTTCAAAAATCACATAAAAGCAAAGCAACAACGTAAGAGTACTTTAAAATTCACATAAAAAAATAACAAAAAAAAATATGACTAATAAAAAATTTCAAATTTGAAAAAAAATGATACAAGATAAACTTTTTTTTATTAACTACAGTATTTAATTTTATTCAAAACAATATATTTTTATGCGTAATTTACATTTTTTATACTCGTACGGTATTTTATTATTGCTATTTGAGACATCAGATTTGTCATGATGTGATGTGTTGTGAGGTACTGTAGCTTCTCCTTAATGAAGTCAAGAGGAGATACAACTAAAACATTTTCCAATCATTGTTGATGCTTCCCATTTCTCTAAGCAATTTAAAATTGAAATTTTTGTTTAAAAAGAAATTCATTTTCTTGGCTGTTTTTTCCTCTCCATTAGGTTGAACTAAAAGTTTAAAATAAAAATAAGAACTTAGACTTACGATAATAAAAAAAATCCTGACTCACCACTGTTGGGCAAAATTTAATTAAAACTAACAATTAAAATTAAATTATTATTTTTGTCTTTCATTTTTTAATTTTCAATTCCGTTTAATTTTTTAATTTTCAATCAGATTATGTAATTTTTAAATTGTTTATTACAATTAAAAATCTGATTTTAATTGTCAAATTTAATTTGGCCCACTGCTGTTATTCACCTTTTAAAAATAAACTTGCAGACACTAAATGATTAATTGATTACATACTTTTTTTATAAAAAGCAAAAATTGAACATGATTTAAAATCAAAAACAACATATATAATATTTTTCATCTGTAATGTTTGAACAGATTTACGTTATAGTCTTGTAAAATTTATTACTTACAGACACTAAATGATTAATTGATTACATACTCTTTTTTTAAAAAGCAAAAATAGAATGTGATTTAAAATGCAAAAACAACAATATACATAGTATAGGAATCTATAATGTTTGAACAGATTTACATTATAATCTTATAAAATTTAATGTGTGTATATAAAATGGGGAAATCCTGATTTTATGTGAATTATGAACTTCTTTATTGCATAAAATCCATTACAGTACTATTATAAAGCACTGAAAATATGGAAATTATTAGATGGAAGTCGAACTCCGATAATGCACTATTACTTTAAATATGACGCGAGTGAGCAAAATTTATAATATTTAAGGTAATAGCGCATTATCAGAGTTCAACTTCTGATCTAATAATTTTTATCACATAAAAGAAAATCGCATACAAATAAATCAAGAATAAATATGAATCACATAACTTCAAAATTGCATTAAATAAATTTACATAAAATGAGACCTGGGTGTACCAATCTAGATAGTAAAAATACAAAATTAAACAAATAAACAGATTGCCATATATATAATGTTACTTTTATAGAGATAGAGGACTGCAGAAAGAAGATATCTGTTAACTAAAAATATACCATTTGATTCCTCTTGGAGGCCTTAAAAAACTGAGCAGGGCAAATTCCTAATTTTCATTCTATATTCACTTGTCATTGCAGCTATTATTACTATGCGATTTTAGGATAGTATACCAATGTGAATCATCTGACCATCAATATACATTAGCTAGCATAGTTTATTGCCTTTTAACTCTGAGTTTAAGATCAAGAAACAGCATGGCCTTTCTTCTCAGTTATGTGATAAGGCAGGGTTAATGTGCAAATGAAACAATTTTTGATGTATATTTAGGATCATAACAGACAAAAATAATGTATGACTTATTTTCAGGATGCTATAAAATTACTAGCCAATGTAGTGAGTGAGTACAATGACAGAGGGTGCTAATCAGGCTGCCCTTTGATGATGAACTTTATTTGGATACTTATCATTGTTGGAAATTTTCAAGTAAAAGAAGATTGCTGAAATTAGAAAAGAACTGTCTCATAATAAATGGAACATTATTGGGTTTTCTGAAGTTAGAAGTAAAAGTGAATAGACAATTGTTTTAAAAAGTAGACATGTATTCTACTCAAAGGCACAAATATTAGTAGTACAAATGGAGTAGAATATTATTATAAAGAAAAGTGGAAATACAATATTGTGGCAACTGATAGATTATCAGCCAGATTGGTAATTTTAACTCTTCAACTTAATAGCATATACCAAATGCAGATAATTCAGGTTTATGTCCCAACATATTTTCATAGTGATGAAGTAATAGAGAATTTTTTATATGGATGTACAAAAAAATTTTGATCAGACAAAATAACATTTTAAAATTGTAATGTGATATTTTAATGCAAAAATTTGTAAAAACTTAAAAAATGAAAGTGTTATAGGTAAATTGGTTATGATAATAGAATGAGAGCGGATATATACTTGCGGAGTCTGCAGAAAAGAAAAACTTTCTAGCATAAATTATTTTCTTTAGAAAAGTGGTAAAAGAAAATGGATAGTGACACATCCAAATAAAGGTACAGCAGAATTGGATTATATCTTGTCTAACAGAAAATATATATTTCAACATTATAATGTCATTAATAAATTTAACACAGAAAGTGATCATCGATTAGTGAGATGTAAAGATACATGTTAATGCAAAACTAAAGTGACAAAAATTATTAAGAAAAATAACATTTACACTTGATATTCCTAATCTTCATAAACATTCTAAAGAATTTAAATTAGAACTTACAAATCAGTTTCAAGTATTAGTAGATTTTGAACATGATTCAAATTTGAATTAAATTAATATGAAAATAACTGATACACTTTTAAAAACTGCAACAAAGATATCTGGTAGAAAAGCAGCAATTGACCAATAAAATTCCTACTGAGACTATAGAATTTATGAAGAAAAGAAGGAATATGAAGATATACAAAAATTATGCATTAAAAAGAATAAAATATTTTGAATATTGTAAAATGGTGTGGAAAAAAGTTGAAAATGATATAAGAAATTATAACTTTGAACTAGCAAGGACAGCTGTACAAGAGAATATAAGACTCAAGAATGTTAAACAACATTTTGGTATTGGTAGGAAATTTATATCTGTGATAAGAAAAAAAAAGATGGAATTATTACTAAAAAGAGAGATGACATCATGAAATGTGTAGAAGGCTTCTATCAAGAATTATATAGTAATAAAACAACTATCTCCTGAATTGTTCAAGATTTTAAATGAAGAATTGAGATATGTAATTTAATTTTGAAGAGGATATAAGTTCAATATAATGATGGAATTATAATCAATATTTTAAAAGAAAAAGGTGAAAAAATAGAAATATTTTTTGGCAAAGTTGTACACCAAATGTCTAAATGATAAAGGTGTACCAGATGAATTGAAGATGGCAGTATTAATACTTTAAAAAAGTAATAATGAAGATATTACAAATTTTATACCTATCAATCTTTTATTAGTTTTATACAAAATTTTTAGCAAGAATAATTGCAACACATCTACAGAGACATTGTATTTTAACCATCCAAAAGACTCAGCTGTATTTAAAAGTTATTTTATACAGTAGATGATATTCATGTAATGATAGAAGTTATAGAAAGGGTCAATGAATATTAATTGTCATTATTCTTTTGATTTGTAGATAATGAAAAAGCATTAGATTCTATAAGCATTTCTTCAGTGATTAATTCATTGGATCATCAGTATATAGACCCAGAATATTTTCATATTGTAAAGAATAATTATATAAATGTGCTAGCAACAATTAGACTGCTTAATGGTGCTAGGGACGTAATGTAAAAGAGGGTGACTCCATATGTTTAAAACTTTTTACAGAAGTGTTGCAAGAAATATTTTGTGGATTTAAATGGGAATCTAAAGATATAAAATGAAATGGAGATTATTTAAATCAATTAGATTTTGCAGATAATACAGTTGTTTTTGAAAATAATGATGTAGAGTTTCAGGAAATGTTGCAAATGTTATCACATAATAGTAAGAAGATAAATGTTAAAAGATGTAAAATAAGATTTATAATGATGAGTTAGAAAAAGTTAACAACTATAAATAATTTGTTCATATTATACAACAGATGTATACATAATAGATGAAATTAATTATTAAACTTAGTTGGAATGCTTTTGGTACAAATAAGATAATATTAAAATAAAATAAGTCTATGTATTTGAAAAGCAAAGATTTTAATAAATTTATTTTGTCAGATTTTTTTTATGGATCAGAGAGTTGGACACTTAATAGAAGAGCAATACAATGACTTCAGATGACTCAAAAAAGTATGGATAAATGCATGTTAGGAGTAACAAGAAGAGATCAAAAACTTGATTCATGGGTAAGATAATAAATAATGGTTATTGATATCATTGAAAGGATTAAAAGATTGAAGTGTTGGGATGGACATATTGCTGAAAGAGATAATACTAGATGGGCAATTGAAATATAAAACTGGATTTCAAGAGATTATAAAAAAAAGCCAGAAAGAGACCACATATGGGATAAGTTGATGAAATAAGAAAGGGTGTAGGGGTTATGCAGAGAATTGAGACTAGATATCAGAGAAGATGGATTGAACTTGAAAAGATTTTTATCCTGCAGCGAATTGATAATGGTTGACATTGATGATGCTAAAATAGATAAACAACCAGATAGACAAAAATAATTAAATATAGACAGATAATTTGATAATTAAATAAAACTTATACAGATATATAAACAGACAAAAAGAAAATAAACAGATACATAGATAAAAACCAAAAGTACACAGTTAAATAGATTGGTAATTATAGAGATAAATATAAATCCATAAATTATTTTGACAGATAACTAGATATATAATAGATAAAAAGCTAGTTAGATTGTTAGTGGGTTAGATAATTGAATGGATATCTCGTAAATTTATAAATAGATAGATAAATAAAAAAATGTCTGGATAGACAGACAGACAGACAGACAGACAGATAGATAGATAGATAGATAGATAGATAGATAGATAGATAGATAGATAGATAGATAGATAGATAGATAGATAGATAGATAGATAGATAGATAGATAGATAGATAGATAGATAGATAGATAGATAGATGTATTGCATTTAATTTTTGTATTTGCTATAATGTATTTTTTATCTTAGTTATTTTTAATTTTTTTAACGAAATTATTTACTATTGCATTTAATTTTTATATCTGCTATGATGTATCTTCTATTTAAATTATTTGTTTAACGAAACAAGTTTCCATTAGACCAATTTATATGAAATGAGATATCATTATTTGATTATTTACTAGTTAATAATGAATATAGTTAAACTTTTTGACTTAGTTTAATATACTTTAAGAAATTAATTACTTTGGTTTGAATTAATTGATTGTATTTTAAATAGATAACATGTATGATTTGTACTGTTTTCTAGAACAGTGATTAAAAAAATAAATATATTAAATTCTTTGAACAACAAATGATATGTTTGTATGCTGATTAGTTACTATGCCTTCAGCGATTTGAACATTGAGAATTTATAATATGGATAATTTTTTTTGTTGTTATTTCATAATATTTTGTGAAAATAGTAATTTTGTAAATGTGTAAACGAACCTAAGAACGTTTAAACTATACTATCAATGACTTTCACAGAAATGTAAGATATATGCTATCAACATAATAACATTAAAACAAAAATCAAATTAAATTAAAATAATTAACGCTAGACTATGGATATCTAAGGGATCATATGTATTATATTCTCAAATCTAATATAACAATTAGATTGATAATTACAAAATTGAATTGCAAGAGAGATTGTACTGGGATCGAACCATATAAATAAAATCACACTTACTATTACAAACCTTGATTAACCTATTATTTGAAAATTAATCCAACTATAATAATAAGACATGAAAATTAACGATTACTATGTACTCATTACCTTCATTTAAATAATTTAATTTACTTTCCTAACATTTAATCTCATACTTATATTAATGACAATCACTATAGAATACTTATTTTTATTATAATCAAAAGCTTTATTGTACAATTATTATCTAGAATGTCTAACTCAATTGAATACATTTCTTAATTACTTAGCATTCACACATTGTAATTCGGATTCCTCAGAATTACAAAAACTTAAAATATATCTGGTCAGTAACTTGTACTCTGAAATAATATAGTACTTCTAAATTTATGATATAACATACATTTCAAAATTATATTACAAAATCAGAATGTGACTCTTAAGACACACTATGAATTTCTATTATATACTCTCCATTTTGTAATACTTAATAGTAATTTGGAAATAAATCTTCAATATTCTTTTATATCTAATAAAAATAAGAAGTACCACAAACTTCCATTAAAATCTCTTTGCTGGCAAAGCAGCCATATTGGATATTTAAAATTTTATGTTATACCACAAATTTTATCATAACTTATGTTTGTATTATTTAAAAATGACTTAATACATATTGTTTGAAACATAAAACAGCAAATAATTAATTAGCCTGGAAAAAATATAGGTATTGTTATTCAAAGTGATACAAAAGAATAAAAGTTAATATTTCTAATAATTATTTTTATGTTATTTCATAAATTATAAATTTTCATGCATACATATTAAAATATAATTTTGTTAGTATATTAGTTGCATTCATCATGAAATTTGTAATGAATTGATAAATAATAACACATATCTAAAGTAATCCATCACTTGAACACTTCAATAATAAAGATAATAGTACCTTTCATTTTCCCTAGTAGCCCTTCAAAATGTTTTTACATACAGGGTTTGCAATGAATATGTCATCCCTAATAACATCCCTTATAACAAATAGTTAATATTGATCAATAATTAGTATAATTTGAATATTATAATAACAAACTTCAACAAAGTTTGTAATTTATTATAATTATTACTAAAATAGTCACTATACCCAAAATAAAATAATATAACAAAATAAAAAGTGAAAGAAATACTAAATTCATTATATTTTTAAATTAGAGGTACATACATTAGTGGTTTAGATTCAGTGTAATGTAGTATTATTTATTCTATCTGTCAGGTTTTGAGAGCTCATTGTTTCATGGTACTATGACCACTAAATTTAGTAATAGCTTCATCAACTGCCCTTTCTCTTTGCATTTGATATACAGATTTGAAATTTACTTTGAAGTAGTCTATCATCAGACTAAGTTTATTTATTCTGTCAAAATCTTTACTTTTAGCATTTTGCATAATTTTATTATTATTCAAATGTAGACAAGGCATTATAAAAAAATTTAAATCAGGTCAATCTAATTGCAAAATATGTTTGTCTTTGTCTCATATCAGAATTTGAGTTATCCTAATTTATATATTGGATATTTGAAGCTAAACTAAACCCCATCAATGCCAAAAAATGAAGATAATTCACAATATAAATTTACACAATCATGAGCTATTTACTGATCAGAGTATAGATGAGATTTAATAATAATTTTGCATATATTTTTTATCAAATAATAATTAAAAAATATATATAATTAATATTTTACCCATGGAGGGCTTCTGAATAACATTTAATACTTATAGATTGATGAAATCTTGCATTTTTTCTGATGTAAATCAAATGAAAAAACTGAGAAGACAGAAAATACAATTGATTTATTTAACCTTTTTGATGTCAACATCAACTTCTAAAACCATTATGTAACTTTTGTATAGGACAATTATTTAAATCTGAGAACTATTATTCATCAGTTTCATTTCCAGTTGGTTTTTATTGATAAAATATTAATCTAAATTCACAGAATTGTTTCAATTCAGCTTCTAAAAATTTCATAATTTTAGATTTAAATTGGTTAAATGTAACAAAAAATTAAAAATAATGTTACAAACTGAAAAAAATATATAAAAAAAATGTTTAAAAAATAGCCAGCATTAAAACAAAACAATTATATTTCAACCAATCTGGGTATCATTATTCCATTCTGTAGCAGTCAATGTTATTCACTTTTCTTGAACAGTGGTCACTTTTTCACTTTTATTGTGTTTGTAAAATTTAAATTTTTTTGAGTCAAACTTAAAATTTCGATAAAGTAATGTAAAATCTTAATTATGAATGTAAAAATTTACGATAAATATATTTATTTACATTCACAATCAATTACAAACATGCAAAATATTTTGTTTTGTTTTCAGACTTTGTCATTTAGAAATGCCTGCAGTACAATTTCTGGAGTTGGAAGCCATACGATCAGAGAAAAGAGATTGGCATACACACTGATATGCAACAATGAAAATTGATTTCTTTTTCAAAATATATCATAATATGTGGACATTTTGAAACTAAAATTTTTAAAATTCAAATTTCCTATAAAATAAGTCTAAAACGAAGAAAATGTGACCAAAATTGACCAAGAGATGGTGCAAACTATACCAATGAACTGTAAATAATATGAATGAAAATTAAAATGGTGCAAAATCTAACCATATTTAACAGCAGAATGGTTAACATTATCATATTTTTTTAAAATTTTTATCATAAAAAATGATACTTACATGTTCTGCAACTAGAAAAAGATGTAAACCAAGATATCAAATTGTGCATGTGTAGACTGTGTAGATTTCTGGTAGTTTAGACAGAAACTGGATATTAAAAATTTGAAAATTCAAGATTGCACTTTACAATCACAGTAACATATCATTAATATACTTATAATTTAAGAGCAATTGGTAATTATTGTGTCAACTATAAATTCTAAATATAACTTTTCAAATAAAGCATGTAATCCATACACCTATGTCTAATTCTATGTGCATAATGTACTTTATTGATATGACCTTCAGATGAAAATGACTCTCAAATGCAATGAAATTACTAATACAAAATTTTAATGAAAAATATTCATTTATTTACATCAATAATAATGAACAATAAACAGCTATGCACATTATGTTAATTAATTCATTAACAAAATAATCATTTAACTGTTTATAAATTTACAATAAATTTATTTACATTCATCCCAGATAGATGTACTAATTATTCTATATATTTTAACCTTCACTCGATATTTATTATCTAGTTCTTTAAAATAATAAGCTTGCTCTTCTCATCATCATGTATGCTTTCATACCATTGTTATAGTTTTACAATTCTTGTCATTATTTTCTTTGTCATCTTTCCTTCTTTACTTTATATTTTGTTCTTTAGATGATTTAATAAAATTATCATATTTAAATTATACTTCATATTCAAAATTTGAATAAAATAATGCACTATAATCTTATCAATAAAAAATATTGTTACTGTGGTAATGTTACAAAAAAAAATAAAAACAATATTTATAATGTATTCAAAATGAATAGTGATATTAAGGATTGTTTTTCATATAATGTAATTCATTTTTTATATTCATTTTCTATCTCTCACTTATATTTTCTGTTTATATTTGATCTCAAGAATCATTATCTATACAATAAATTATTCAGATTTTATTATAATATAAAGTTATTTTTTTTGTATATGGTCATACTACTTAGTATCAAAAAAAAAAAAGGTTTATTCAACTATGTTTACAATAAAGAAAAAATTATAAAATAACATTAAATTTGGCAATACATTTATAAACCATTAAATTACTTAATGTCCAATATTAATAAGATTCCATGTGGAATTTGCTATTAGGTGAGGAGATAATTTCAAATCTTTTTCTTTGATATCTTTTAATTTTTGTAAAAAAATTAATGTTGGATCAGGTATAACAGACTTGAAGATTAGGAAGCATCTGAAAAACCATAGACAGAAAGTGATGAAAGTTGCACTTCTTATAATTGCAAAATCCCCATAAGCAAAACCTTTTATGAGTGTGTTGATAATTGGTCATACTACTTTTAAGTGAATCTGTCAGAAGATAGAAACAACAAATATAAAATTTTTAAAATATTGAAACAATTATTGATGCCTACTATATTCAATTATCTGAAAACATCATAGATAAGAAACTGATTTTATCAAAAATACTATATCATAATAAAAGGATGAAATTTTTATTTATTTATGAGGTGTCATATTTTGGAAGGTAATCATTTTGCTAATGATTTTTGCCAATTTTACCTTGGCTTATACATGAAACACTTATGGTATGTACTACACTCTTGTCTTTTCAGAAAATCTGCCCATCTTTTTCTAATAAACAAGATGGGTATTACAAAGATTAATCCCATTCAACTATTTAATTAGATCTTCAGGATGATATTTTATATCCTATTCTGAAATTTCAACACATCTTCTCCTATTGTCTCTTCAGCATCTATTATTATACTACCTCTGAACCAAAAATATAATCCAACATTCCTATTAAATATTTTTCTATCAACATTTGAGATCGTTGTAACAAAACAATAGTCTTCCTTTATCATCATCAATATGATACTTTTTACATAGTAAATGAGATCATGATTATTTTTTTACATTAACATTCACTCTTGTCTTACCCTCATAAAAATATTACATTTTATACTATATGTATGGTTATTTTTATAGAATCCTATATTTATCAGCACTAGTTCATTTTCGTATGTCAAAATATATTCTATTATATTAAAATTAAAATACCTCTACAACAAACTTAACCACCTTCTTTAAATATATACCAGCTAAAATATAAAGTTAAAATATTATACCCAAACACACTTTCATATTATAACTCAAGTATAGTATCTTCATATCTTTAACCACACTCCTAATTATTTTTAAACAAGAATGAATATTAATAAAAGGTTAATGTCTTTTACACTTATAAACTAGATTTGCCATAAAATTTATTTCAATTATTGCTAACAACACACCTAGCATTGATATTTCATAGCAAACAAAAAAAAAAATATCAGTAATGAATTAAAAATTAAAAATCATTTTCTTTTTTTTTTAATAACGCATTTCTATTCCTAGTTCAATACTATTATGGTAGTCAAATATATATTCAATATTCCCCGAGTGTTGTGTGCTTTTCATATCTTCTTTCTGGTAGAAACACATGTATATTTAAACAAAGCATATTTGACCAATAAGCACAACACTAACTGGTTAAAAGTTCTGAATTGGATTTATCCTTCCTTCTTGACTAGTTTAAAGTTATATGCATATAATTATACTCTTGAATATACATTAATGAAATAGTTTAACAAATCTTTTCAATACATCTTCACACTATTTTTCCCACATTACAAAACTTTAAAAATATGCTTAAATAATTCATCAATAGGTTTACTTAAACTACCCTTCACTTTACTCTTACTTAGTAATCTTGTAAAATTTAAATATAAATGAATAAATTCATTTAACTTTCTGTATTATTTTGTCTCAACTCTGTGACTGTCATAAACTATTAAAAGTGAAACAGACTTTTTCAGTTATCCTTTCCATTTTCACTGTTCCTTTCTTATAATAACATAATAAGATTTCATCTTCTATTAAAAGAGGAAAAATATTTATTTATGTTTAACTGTTCTTTTTTCATTATTAAATATATGCTAAACATTTTCTTCTTCATTTATCACATGTCAATTGCTCAATCCAAACAAAGTTTTAATTGTCATTAGACTTATCACTCTCAAATAAGTCATTATTTTTAATGTCCAATAAAATACTTTTACAAGTTTTAAAAAATTATGTCTAAAGATTTAAGACTTGTTTCTAATATATGCCTAATAAAATTATTGAACTTGACATAAATAAATAAATGTTTTTTTTATATTAATGCATATATATCTTTATTTAAGGAAATGTAGTTGTCATTTCTTTCTCATGATTATCCCAAAAAAGAATAAGAACTTTAGCTTTTCTTTTTGACTGCCTTTAGATATCATTTTATTTATAAGTAGATAATCAGGCCTGCAATTAGGTCATAATAAAAAAAATGGTTTGAACCCATTTCATGATATTAACAATTGCTATAAAATATATTATATCGCTAAACTTGTTTTTAAATATTATTTTATAATGTAAAATTATAATTTTTTTAATTTTTTTTTATAATTTTACTAAGAAAAAATATTGAAACAGCTCCCTGCTTTATTTCTTTATGAACCTATACATTGATTGTCTGCTTCTCTCTTTCTCTTAAAAACTCTGGGATAAAGTGCGGTCAGAAAACTACTTACTTACATCTCATTGGTCAATATCCCAAATAAACTATTGAAATGAGATATTTATTTTATATAGCGCAATGTTTTTGAATTGTAATAAACTGAATTGTAATAAATGAGAGTATTCATTCATTGTTAAGATCCATAATGTGCATGTGTATTAGCTTACAAAGCTGATTATCAATTTATTACAAATCAACCATTACAACTTTTACATAAATATTTTTCTATATCTATTTAACATAATTAAAATCAATAAATATTTTACAAATAAAATTAATTTAAATCATTTCTTTAAGTCTAAAATATTATGTATAATTATATTTGTAACATATACTATTATTAATTGAATTTAAATATAAAGTTTAATAATAAATATTTATACTTAAAAATCTATTATTATTATGATAATTTTAAAATAAATTATCTTGTAATCAATAATTGTTTCTCCTTTTATTTACTACAATTCTATGTATTTAGCTTTTAAAGAAACATTGTAATAAATTGAAATTAAAGCCAAATTTATAAGTAACATTGATTGGTTTGACATCTATTTTATTGAAATTATATATTGGATTATAATATAAATGACCACAAATAAAAATAATTATTAATTCATTACATAATTCTCTCTTTAATTTTTATGCACTCATTCATGTTATACCAAAATTTATAGCATTACAATTATCTCAAATTTTAAATTTAAAATGTTGGAGCTATAATGTACATTTATATTCCATTCTTACCATGGATATCTAATCAATAGGAGGAACTTTGCATGTATCATTGTGCTATTGATACAATATGGCCTTTTATTTATCTCAGTGGCTTCTTTAATTTTACACTGGTAGAGATTATCACATCTGGATATGTTCTTGGTACTAGAAAAATCAATTTTATGACCTGAATCTATAGTATGTAGTGAGAGTTCTGATGATGATGATGAGTGTTGTTTAACTGCATTAGAATGTTCATCTATCCTAACACTGATGTGATGATTACCCATATATATGTAAAAAAAACTTTACAATTTTCACATTTGATAAACACAATGAGATTCAAGAGGGATTGAATCTTTAGGCTTGGTTATTGTATTGCTGATCTTTTGATGAGAAGAAAATGCTGTTTTTATATTATATCATTTTAATATATGTCCAATACTGTCTGTAGTTCCTTTTACATATAAAACACAAATCCTAATAGTTGAATTGTCATCTTTTTGTTTCCTATTCTATTCATTTTGGGCTTGAAATAAGGCTTTTTAAATAAATTTATAATTATAACTATTTGCTAATAAAACACTATTAATTTCATTTATTTCTTCTTGCATATGTGACTTATTGGAAAGGTTAATTGCTTTATTTAAAAGAGTTTTTGCTACAGAAACTATCTGAGTTGAGTGATGATAAGAATGTAAGTGTAAATATCTGTCTGTGTGTGTATTCTTTGCGTAAATCATGAAAAGATTAAATATTTGGTGTTCTGGTGATTAGAACATCAAGAAAAGAAAGTTTTCCATCAGTCTCTGTCTCCATTGTAAATTTAATATGAGGATGTGTATTATTTAAATGTAAGAAGAAATTATCTAATTTTATTTTTTTGTGTGCTCAAGTCTAAACATCGATATATCAATATTTGTTTTTTTTAGATGGATGAAGCCACTATATATATATATATATATATATATATATATATATATATATATATATATATATATATATATATATATATATATATATATATATATATTTTAAAAGGTGTGAAGGTTGCCTTGACAGCAGTTAGAAATATTGGTTGCTATATTTACTGTGAATGTTTAGGTGGTTACTGGTTGAAAACTTATATATATATATAAATTATTAATCAATGTCTGTATTCCAATTAGAATAAAATATATATAATTATTGTATTGTTTTGAATAATTATATATATATATATATATATTAGAAATATTCTGTGTAGTAAAATAGTTATTGTACTGAAATGTCAGCTATTTAGCTATTTTACCCCACGAAATATCCCGAAAATAATAATATGAAATCATCATTTATCCATGAAAATATTAGAATTAACATATATATATATATATTAATTATATTATATATATATATATATAATTTATATATATATATATATATATTATATATTTATATAGTAATCATCACTCAATCTATCCTTGATCACAGAGAGCACTACCAAATCACCGCATGTCTGAAAAAATTGTTTTATCATGATTAAAAGAGATGGTGATGATGGTTAGGACCTACTAGACCCAGCGAGACAGCAAGAGATCTTTATTATTGTTCAGACAAATAAAAAAATAAAACACATTGACAAACATGAGCCAAAATAATTTAAACTACTTTGAAAATTTTATTAAATACAATAAACAAAATAAAGTAGATCTAGTGAACAGAATATAAAAGTTTGCCCTCGATTTTTATAAGTGTATTCATCAGACAGTCTATATGATTTCTGCAAATATTAAAAAAGAAAATCTTTGGCAGAAAGGTTCATTCTCTCACCTACAATTTAAAATGGAACAAATAGTATCTCCCTGCTGTTGATTTATAAAAGAACAACAATTTCTATTTTCTAATTAAGAGATATAAAAAAACAATATGGTCTTGTAGAAAATCAATGAAACAGGGCCAGTGAGCATTTCTTGACCCAGAATATTACATTGAGACCAAGAACATCATTTGCTGGTAAAATAGCTCATGATGTACCATGGTTAAGGTAATTCATGGTTGATTTCACATACAAGATAAAAAAACTTGAAGAATGATTACGGTCTTTAATAATATAGAAATGACACAAAATCTCCAACTTCAGACAAAGTAAAATAACAAACATGATAAACCACCAGCCAAAAAATCTGTAGTTTGCAAGAAGCATAGACCTATTAACTTAAAATAATTATTGGATGATAAAATAAGGACAGGTGAGCAAACTGGAATTACGAAAAACTGCAGAGCATTTAGTAAGTGTTAATAATCAAAAAATAAAGCATATTAAGCATATAAAATATAATCTCCCAATGCACTTCTCAATAAATCAAATTGAAAACAAACTTGGAATCTTAAAACTAAGATACCAAGATACACTATAAATACAAAGAAAAGCAAATACATATTATAAATATGACATTAAATAACTATTAAAACTTTATACATCAGGTTTAGTTTTAGATTAAACAGAGTCTTAACTAGAGATTTATATAATCTAGAAAGAATAAAAATATTTTTACTTTATTGGTAATACAGAATCCACAGAGTGCACACAGTTATTTTGAATTCAACTTTCAGGTGTCTTCATTTCTTCACAGTGACAAGTATAGAGGCATATTTTATGATCCTTTCTAATTCAGACTTTTATCACATGACTTGAAAAACAGCTTGGAATCAGGAGTCCATCTTTAGGTAGGATAACAGGATATGTTGTTGATTAGAATATTCATAGCTGTCAATTTAGTAATCTTGAGAACATGAACTTTAAGAAAAAAATCTGTTCAGACTGTCAACACAGTACAAATCTCAGCAGGCTAATATAAATGCATGAAAATGAATAGTGGATTTATTTAAAGCTGAATCTGTTACATTCAAGTAGAATTATCTTGTCATGCCAAGAATAAAAATGTTCCAAATTTTTGGGGTTATTTATATCCTTTTGCTATCTTCTGTTGGATTTTTTTGTTTTTTAATTATAACCCTTAGCCCAGGGCAAATCTCTATCTCCCACTTAACCTTAATTAAGAATTCTAACCAGGGGTTATCTTATAACAAAACAATACATAATTAAATCTCCACTTTTTAAGTTAAACTAAAAATGGATTCTAATTAAAATAAGAAATAGTAATGCAATTATCTTTTCAAAATTAAAGCTTTCTCAAAAAAAAAAACAACAACAACAAGAAAGATTAAAATTTTTAACTTGGAATGTTTTTACAATTTGATTTTAAAAAAATAAGTGTCAGAAGAAACTTATTTTAAACTAACAAATAAAATTTGTTGAAGACAAAATTTAAAATTACATAATTTTACAATATAGCTGTGTACATGTGCTATATTCTATAAAACTTTTAAATAACTTTATAAAAATTGCGAAGGAACCTTTGAAGCAGAGAAAGTTTCCACTTTAATCACTCCAACACATCATCAAAAATAAAATAAAAGCTTCCTGTGCTATTTTTATTTTTTATTTTTTTTTAAATTTAAACATTTACAAAAACCCCTTACAAAAGCCCAGCTGAACATTTACCATGGACTCTAAAACAATATTTTATTTTAAATATTTAACTTATCCCTTCTACTAATCTGTGAAAGATTAGAAGTTCTTTCAGTTAAAATTCTGACCGACTACTAAAAACTGAACCCTTAACTTTGTCTGGGAGTTTTTTTTTTGCCAACTAGTTCCATAATATGTTACCTTTCCACTCTTGTATTTTCCTGGCTTATAATTTTATGTTTCATCCCTTTCACATTCCATTATTTTTTCTGCCTAATATATCTGAAAATCTTTAGATCTAGCAAAACTCCACATATATTTAAACTATCTCACTTTATTATTTATGCTATCATCACTAATAAATGGAAAAAAAATTAACAATATTTTTGAATGTTTGAAATAAGATTGTTTTATAAATGACTTCTATTTCATCCTTATAATAAATCACACTGTGCAATATTATTTACGACCTTTAACCTATAACATTTTTCTAGATTTTCTTTCTCCATTACACTATCCATCTATCTCCACTACCTACTTATTCCAAACTTTATTTCCACCTTTTTTGTCTGAACACTATTATGTTCTAACTCAATTTCTATATTTCTTATGATCTCAACTTCTTTTTGTATCCCTTGACTTTCTTTACTTGACTCATGTTTCACTTCTTTCACATCTGTTTTATCATTTCTACTTCCTGCCTACTTTTATGCAATTCATGTTCCATAGTTTTTATAGCCTCCTGATTCTCCTTTACTTTTTCCATTATTTCTCTTCTCATTTCTTTAGTCATTTTTTCATTTATTACCCACTGGCACTGTTTAACATTACTAATTTCTTTATTCATTTCTATTATCATTTTCATCATCACCTGTGTCTCACTCTCTTCTTTTCCCACAATTTGAGGGTTTTTAAATGCAACCAAGATTTCTTTCAACCTTATCCATTTCATTTTCCCTGATGTGACTAAATATATTTTTATCTTTTATTTATCATTTTACAAAACAGTAACCTCTTACTATTTTTTTTATTTAACACTCGATTTGAAAATCAATCTCAAAGAAAATCTATATTTAACTATTTATATTTTTTTTCATATAAAAAGACTTCCCAATATTAGATCACAAATTAAAGATCTAATAGTCAATCAATTTATCAATTTAATTTGGTATAAAAGTAGTTATTTTTATTTTTCTGGTGTGCTTTTTATAACTTAATAAATCTCTTAATAACTTTTTTTATTTATTGTCAATATTATTATTATATATTAACATCGAAGTAGTGCTTAGATTACTACTTAAAATTATTGTTTGAAAAGAAAGGATTTGAAGGATTATAAATTTACTAAGCTAAAGTTATGTGTTGTTAAATTAATAAATTCTCTACCAATAATTTTATTGAAGTTTGAGCCAACTTCACAGAAAATATGGATTTAATACCAACAAGAAATTATTTAAAAGAATTAAGAATCATATAACAGTTAATAAGAGAAGGTACAATTTTAAATATATTGAAGAAAAAGTTATATCATTATTTGTTTTTAGATATTTTAGACAATAGAAAGATACTTGAACAGAAATATTCTCCAAAATTTCATCATTGTATACATTATATTTTAAGGATAGATACCCATATTTGGAGAGCAAAAAGTTATGGGGAAATAACATAGATTTTAATATTTTGAAAAAGTATATTTTAAAATTGATTGCAGCGAATATTGTAAAGGAGAATATTGTCTTTAAAAAGTTTATTATAAACTTTTCTTGAAAATGGTTATAAAGATAAAAAATGATAGTAGTACAGACATGTTCTTTTCATATAACAAGTCATTATTAAGAAAAAAGACTGTAAATTATTTAATATTGTAAAACATGATTATTAAAGTTATTCATAAGTAAAGGAAATAAAATGGGTAATTAAAAATATTATCCTGACTAAAAAAATATATATTTTTTAAATGACTATATACCTGCATTTCTATGAAATGATATTAGAATGGAACATAAAAAAGATATATATTTTTTGTACAAATATGTGGATTTATATAGCTATCACTGATGCATCTGAATATAGTATAATCCAAGTGAACAAAAAAACCCTGGAGATTATTTTAAACTTTCCTAAGTGATATCACAATTTAATAATTATTGTTCCTGGAAACCACAGACAATAGACTGTGATTTATACACTTTTATAACAGGACTGGTAATTATAATTTAAAAATATTACGGATTTAAAAGTTGACTTCATTTTTATTTTCATTTTTTTTTCTTTGTGAGTAACTACACCAGATAAGAGAGCTCTGTGTTTTGTTCTAAAGCTTTGGGCAGTGGTTATCGTAACAAGAAATGCCAGGGAGATTACTTCTATGAATAACTTTTAATAAATAAATATTAGGAGGAAGAAAAAAAAACTTTTAATTTAAACTTTATGAAAAAGAAAGAGTTGGGGTTTTTGTAATTACAGTTTTATTTATCATTTTACATACTAATTATAGTATTAAGTTTTTATTAGTGTTAGGTAGGAAAAATTACATTTAAATATTTATTTAATCTAACATTATTAATATTGTAAGGAATATTTTTTTTTTTTTGTAAAGTGTTTTCATAAACATTTTTAAATATGATAGACATTGCTGAATGGACATTAGTATTATTTAATATGTTTTTATATATGAAATATTGGACCATAAAACATCTAAATGTGACTGACAAAATTAGTGTCACTAGGTGAATCTTTGTAAAATATATAATTTCACATGATGTATATTTTATTGTTTTTAGAATTTCTTGAATAATTTTATAGTATTACCTTATCATATGAACATATGCATATGTGTGAATGCATTAATTACACATTAAATTTTATTGTTATTCTAACAATATGAACTAGGATTTTTTTTTAAAAAAAGATATGCATATTTTTTTTTTTATATTACTAATGTAGTATAACTTACTGATACATATAATTTTTATATGGTTCTTTAATGGATGAAACTTATTGTAGAAATATTTTAAATATTGAATTTAATATCTTAAAAAAATCATTTGTATTTTTATTGTTGAATTTTAAAAGTGAATAAACATGTTCTTGTAGATTTGTTAAAGTCATACATAAATTTTGTTTATTATTTAGAGTAAGGTTAGATATTTTTGTGATGTAGATTGTTAAATCTATTGTGAAGTTTTATGTGATAGTATCTTTGGGATTATAAAAAAGAAACCATGGGATGCTTATATGTAGGATCTATGGAGAATAGAAAAGTAACTTATATTATTATTTTAGTACTTTATGCAAGTACAGATAACGTAACCCTGTGTCTTGCATATATTTTCCATGGGCCGTGTCTTTTTTGCTAGTATGTATTTCAGTGTTTGAATGAGCTGAATAAATAGCCTGGACATTAGTATTATATTTGAGGTTATTAGAGAAAAAAGTCATACCTCTTCATTTACACTGTGTCCATGTAGATTATCCCATATGTTATATACTATTGTGTCTATACTCTAGTTAGTTCTTCATGCCTACGCTTCATAATGCTATCTTAATTTCATCAGTTATTGCATCGAATCATGTTGTATTTATGAAAGAAAGTAATAAATCATTTTTGAATTGTAGTATTATTATTTTGAAAGAAGATAAGACAGGTTTTTCATGTTTTGGTATAGGTTAAATTCAAATATAAATGAGATTGAATATAAATGTTAACAGTGAATGATAAATAATCATACATATTTTTCATGTTTTATTAAACAATTTTTAAAAACATAAAATAATGATGATGATAAATATTCATGAGATTTTTGAATAATTTTGATATTTAATTTTTACGTGTTTATGCATATTTTTTAAAAATAAAAACATCCAAAATGATTAACACAGTATAGAATGAATGCTTATATTTTTGTGAATATTATTTTACATTTTAAACATACATGAAAGACACATATAAGGATATTAATTAGAGTAGTACTAAGCAAAATATATAAAAGAACATCAGTGATATTATTTGATTAAAGTCAATTTAAATAAATAAAAAATAGATAAATGTTGGAAATAACACTAGCACTATCATACCAGACGTTTGATTAATGGATTTTTAAGATCTATGAACATATTTTGAAAATGAATGTTACTCCATTGTTTCATATTTTTATATTTTCGTGTACACTTAAGAAAACCATATATTTTAATTATATCAATTAATGGATATTATATTAAACTATAAGTGTATGTTTAAATTAGTATTAATATTATTATTTTAAAACAATGTGCAAAAGTTAATAAGTCGGCGTAAAGGCTTAGTTACTAGTTGATTTATTTTTTATTTTCAATGTGAAAATATGTAATTTTAATATTATTTTCATTAGTTTAATATTTGTTAGGTTTTGTCAAATATAATTGTAAATATTGTATATAGTTTTGTTAAAAGCATATAATAATAAAATTTGTTAAACTTATTTTGATAGAACTTTGTGTTATATTGATTTTATTCATCACAGCAAATACATGATTGTTATTTACCAAAAAAAACATAATAATTGCACAGTATAGGTATAATTATTTACTTAAGAAATCATAATGCTTCAGATTATAATATATTTAAATTGTTTTTTATTAATATTAGTATTATTGCCATAATTAATTGCACAATTCATTGCATAGAATTATAACGTCATTTATTGCCACATATCAGATTTTATCACATTATGTCACATATTTTTTATTTAAGATGCCATATGAGAAATATAAGATTGGATTATATTATTATATCTATTATTGTTGCTATTAGTCATCCTAATATTAAACAGTGGATAAGATTCATAATTATTTAATAAGAATTAAGATTATTATCATTTATTATTATTCTTTTTAATTAGGTGTTGTTGAGGATGATACAAAATCCCATATCAAAATTGACTACATAATATTATAAATTGATTCGAATTATTTTAAAGAACCTGAAATAATTATAGTTATATTGTTTTAATAATGAGATTTCAGTTTAATTAGTAACATTATATTAAATTGATTGTTATTATTTTAAAGTCGCAAAAAATACTATGAATTTATTATAATTTGAAATAATGGGGGGGGGGGTAGTATTCTTATGCAATTGATGTGTTATCCTGTGGGTTATTGGATCAATGTAATTCTTTACTGTTTGTACTTCACTTCATTGTCTCATGATTTATTGATATTTTATTTATTATTTGTTAATCAATTAGAGCTAGTAAAGTAGAAGATATTATCATAGGATATCTTTATTATTGATTATATTAAGATTATAAATATTTTAGCCAAGCATAATCATTTTATCTGAGCTAGTCCCATTTTCCTATCATTATATTTCTGGATATATCAGGCCATACAATTTTTTTTATTCATAAAATTAATTTAGTGCCTATATATTGTAACTTTCTACCTTTTTTGATACATTCTGTTAGGCCTTTTGTTATACACTATGAAATGATAGTTAATCAAGCTATGAAGATGGAATATATAAATATTTCATTCATATTTCTAAAAAAACAGTTATATTTCCTGATTAACTGACCTACTAATTATTATGACTAGAATTGCTGACAAAGTTAGTTTTAATTCATAAGAGGGTCCCATAGTCAAAGACTACTAACTTCCTCATATGTCATAATTTTGACACAAGTAACTAAAAGATTGGGGTTATGATTTTCCGTAACTTTATTTATATTTTTTAGAAACTATTATTCATTTGAGCTTAATAACTATTGATAAAGATAAATTATACATTTAAGCATAAACCAGTTTAAGTTCTAATAAATCAAAATAAATAACTAAAATTAATAATGTACAAATTAATGTGATCTTAAAGGTAAATATTTTATTATACATTAAAAATATTTAATGATAAATTATTATTAATTAGTAAGGACTTGCACGCTAATCCAAGTAACACTTTACATAATTAACACAGTCTATTCCTTTCTGTTCTCTCTTTATAAAACAATCCATGGATCATCACACCTTTTAAATCAGGAAAAGTCTCTATCAGGGTTATATTATAAGCTTATAAATTGCAAATTGTTCATTAGTCACAATCAGGAAATTAATAATTTAGCTTACAGGTAAGTTTGTGTAGATTTGTGGCATCCTGAGCTCATTGAAATTTAATTGATCTCTCCTGACAGTATCTTCACTTTTCTGGTTCTTTCCATAGCTGGAGCAAACCATGGATGCAATGACCTCTTGGTTACTTAAAGACAGTGTTAAGAAGGCTTTGTTCCCATTCTTACATAATGACTTCATTCAGCAAGTGAGTAGTGTCCCTGTACAGATGCATTTCACTGCAATGGATCACTCTCACAGAAACTTCCAATTGTAAAAACACCTAACCATAAGATAAATGAAAAGACTCAGATCAAAGTTGTCCTCTTCTTTTTATACCTCGATCCTGTTTTGCAACTTCTGCACATGTTGTTATTATCATGATGCTTAGGTTTATAATCTTACACATTTATTTTTAATTTTCTGTTACAAAGTTCTTTTTTAGCATATTCTTTTCACCATCTTTATTTGGAGTTAGAAAGATTTTACTAATTGTAATATTTTACTTTGGAATTCATTTTGTTTAACTGTATTATTAATCAGCATGCCTTTTGTTTTATTCTTTCCAATTTTTAACTTTAATTAAATTACAGATACACAAACTAAAAAAAATGTAAAATACTTTAATTTAAAAGATCTTTAAATTTACTTTTTTTTAACTCTTAAATATTCTCAAATTTCAATATATTTGGAATATCTCCATCTAAAACGATATCAAAAAGACTTAGGCTAAAAATAATATATTTTTAAATCAGTTAAGAAATTTATTTCTAAACATTTTTAATTTATTGATGTATTCTATTGACAAATTATGATATATTTTTTTTTTATTTTTACACCCTGTCAACAATTATTTCAAGTGATGAACATATGTATAGAATATTTACATTGCCAAATATTTAGCATGGTGTATAATCTATCTTGCATATTATTGTGTTTGGTCTGGACTGCAGACTCCAACCAATAGTAATAAAAATATGAATACTTAAAGTTCACTTAATATGATTTATTAGTATCAAATACATTTAGATAATATACAATCAATAAAAAATACTTCCACTTATATGAACTTCATTATTGTCAGGCAGGTGATGCCCAAATGACTGCATTCATTTCCAGCTCTAGATAATAGCTTGCCTCATGATCTTGTCCAATGACTATTCTGGCTCTTCTGGACAGTTTGTCTTTAGTCCTCTCTAGTCTTTGTAGCTTTCAGTCATATCATGGGCTTGCCTCACTGTGTAGACTTATTGTGTAATGACAGTTATATAAATATTAACTGTTATTAGTTGCTTCAATTGAGAACATGTTATGTAATTTAGATTAGGCAGACATATTCCCCATCCATCCAAAAAGGCTGACTTTATTGTCAGATCCTCAATCTTACTAGTAGCAATTGAATTCAGAGAGTATCATTGCCTATTGTCCCATACTAACTAGTTGATATTTATCCACATATTTACATATTGGTCATATGTTTACACTTTGACCAATGTTTACACATTGATTATTGCCATGTTGATACATTGTTAGCAGCAATGACTGATAAATCCAGTCAGACCAGAATGGGATCTGGACTTCAACTTCTAATTGCAAAATGAAATATGACACAATTTTTTATGATTTCGTATTATTGTCAGGGATTAGAAAATTAGAGAACTTCGATTTGTCAGTTTAACATACCAATTAATTTAAAATGATTAGAAATAAATATTTAGTTTGATTTAAAAATTTACTGTTTCTAACCTAAATGTTTTAATCATCCCTCTAGATATATCAAAGAGGAATAATAATAGAATATGATATTTTAATCATAAATATTGACTTATTCTATGGCTAAAAAGCATTTCAATTATGTATATAATTGCATGAGAGATAATCTCTACCTATTATGTCTAACATAAAAAGTTTTGTTCTATTTTTTTTTTTTTTTGTTGTTGGAAATAATAGTAATCTAATAATAAGTTCCTTCAAAAATTGATTTACAAATAATTGTTTGAATCTATATATAGTTTTGAAATATAAGCATGTTTGTTTACCAGCATATGTGTGAAATTTAGCAGAAACATGTTTGTACATACTTTCAATTAAATTTACATGTTGTTGTTTTTTTTAATCTTAGTAACGTAAAACAATTTTGAAATAATAAATGAGGGACAATATGAAGGACTAACATTTGTTGATTATGTCTAGAATAAAATTAAAAAGAAATTGTCATTTTCCAAATAGATTAATTATTTAAGCTGGAAATAAAAGTAATAATAAAAATTTATTTTTATTGCAAATAAAAAAAAAAGGTATATCTATCTTGGAATAGATAGTAAAATGGAATGAAGCTTAAAAAACTTTACATACCATTATCGTAAACATTTTATTTATTTCATCAGAGGGAAAAAAATAAACTGAGACATTATTTTATTTCATCAAAATAAATAAATAAATACGCTCGTTATACGTTTATAGACCGTCATTAAAAATTGAAAATAATTGTTCTTGATAGATATCTTAAAAGGAAAATAGATGATGTGCTGTATACAAACTGCACATATGACTAATATAGATTATATCATTGCAGATTATTTTTGTCTCTATGTTTCTATGTAGATAATCTAAAAAAAAAAAAAAAAAAGGCTACAACATTCGTTAGATTTGTACATGCTGTGTATATACATAAATACAACTTAAATGACTCCTCATAATTTCTTGTTTATATAATAAACTAAAGGAGATATCCTTATAATATTTTATATACATTGAAAATGAAGTTACAATAATTTTTATAATTTATTTTATATAAACAACTATATTTTTAAGCAAACATTAAAAATTATATATTGTTATACAAATTTTCATATATATATACAAACCATTATACAATTACAAATATCCAGTAACGCCCTCTGTTTAAAGTTCTGTATCTCAATAATAGCAAACCGTAAAATCCTTTACTGTGGGCTAGTTTTGATCGTATTGCAATTTTTAGATCATTTAAAGATTCGGAATTTGTAACAGAAAAGCAAAAGAAAAAAATTGCAAATGCTAATTAGAACACAATCCCCAAACATTATGTATCCAAATCAAAAAAACCGTTTGTAATTTATCTAGGAAAGCCCTCTCTACAGATGAAATTTCGGATTTAGAAAAAGGTTTCAATTTTGCTTTAACACCTTCCTGGATACCTTTTGAGAAAATTGTTTGTAATGTTGAATCAGCTCTCGATAAAATTGATTCTCCATCGGCTGATTTGGCTAGAGCTGAGATTTGTAATATTTTTTTACAAAGCTAAGCTCCCTAAAAATAATAATTCAAAGAAAGAAAGACAAGCATTAAATAATATAAGAACAAACAATTTTTTTTTTCCCGGGTCCCTAATAATGGATCGTGACATTTACCATAATAAAATTTTAGATCTGCTTAATGATAAAACGTATAAACTATCAAAAAGAGATAATACTAAGTATTTGGAAAAAAAACAACAAAATATATTATTAATAAATCACCTATTGAAACAGAGATAAAAAAATAAATAATCCCTCGTGAAAAATCTTGTGTCAGTCCAAAATTTTATGGACTTCCAAAAATTCACAAATCAGATACCCTCCCCGTCTTCATCCAATAGTAAGTGCAATAGGTTCTCCAACTCATATTTTACTAGATACTTATCGGATTTCATTAAACCTACAATCCCATCTATTAAATCATATATTAAAAACTCTCTTCATTTTATTTCTGTTTTAAAAAGTTTAAAAATTAATACTAATGACATTCTGGTCAGTTTTGATGTCGTGTCTTTGTTTACAAACATTCCAATTGATGAAGCTTTAAATATAATCTCACAACGTTGCAATTTGTCAGACCATATTATTGCTTTGATTAAAGATTGTCTCTTAAATACATATTTTGTATACAATGGACATCATTACAGACAAGTTTTTGGTACTCCTATGGGATCACCTATCTCAGGAGTAATAGCTGATTTATTCATGGAAAATATAGAAACTCGTGCTTTAGAATCATCATCTTTAAAACCTCTCATTTGGCTCAGATACATAGATGACACTTTTGTCATATGGCAACATGGAAAAAATAAATTAGATGATTTTTTTTTTACATTTAAATAATATGCATCCTCATATTAAATTTACAATGGGGACAGAGTCTGATGGAAAACTCCCTTTTCTTGATGTTCTAGTCATCAGAACACCAAACAGTTTATCTTTTTCTATTTACAGAAAGGATACACACACAGACAGATATTTACATTTACATTCTCATCATCATCCAACTCAGATAGTTTCTGTAGCCAAAACTGTTTTAAATAGAGCAATTAATCTTTCAGATGAGACACATCTGAAAGAAGAAATAAATCATATTAATAGTGTTTTATTAGCAAATAGTTACAATTACAAATTTATAAAAAAAAGCCTTATTTCAAGCCCAAAATAGACAAAATAGAAAACAAAAAGATGATAAAACAGCTATTAGGATTTGTGTTCCATATGTAAAAGGAACTACAGATAGTATCGGATGTATATTAAAATGCTATAATATAGATACAGAATTTTCTGCTCATCAAAAGATCAGCAATATAATAACCAAGCCTAAGGATTCAATCCCTCTTGAATCTCATGGTGTCTATCAAAGCTCATGTAAAAATTGTAAAGCCTCTTACATAGGTATGAGTAATCGTCACATCAGTGTTAGGAGAGATGAACATGCTAATGCAGTTAAACAACACTCATCATCATCAGCACTCTCACTCCATACTATAGATTCATGTCATAAAATTGATTTTTCTAGTACTAGGATCATATCCAGATGTGATAAACTCTACCAGTGCAAAATTAGAGAAGCCATTGAGATACTTAAAAGGCCAGATTGTATCAATAAGCGAGATGATACATGCAAACTTCCTCCTATTTGGAAAGATTTTTTTAAAAAACATTCCTAAATTTAACATTTTTGCTATTGGTGGAATTTTAACGTTTTATTCAAATCAGTGATTGTAGCGACTCTACAACCGTCTTTCTACCTTTTATAACACTGTGGATGGCTTGTGTGACCAAGTCGAAACGTCAGTATATTAATATTAAAAGTTTTTAACACAGATGAACCCGCAAAATATGTATTTTATATATTTAACCCATGCAAATCTTCGTTTTAACACACACACACACACACACACACATATATATATATATATATATATATATATATATCGGATTACTGAAATATATTTTGCCAGATATAATTTTTTTCTAGATCAGTAAATGAATAATTTATTGTAAAAAATGCAATCAATTCCTGTAACCTCGTGTGTTCCTTTGCCAACTTCAATTTAGTTTTGACAGGAAAAGTTGCTGATATAAGTAAAATTACACTTTTTAGATGACTATTTTATGCTTTAAAAGCAATGACTATCATTAAACTTTCAATGTTTTAAATTTTTCAGACTAAAACCATCTGTTTTTTATCTACAAGTATTACATATGTGTGTGTGTGTGTTTGTACGTAAAAACAAGTCAGTCGTTAAATATTCCATGATACCAGTTTTTCAAAAAATAGTCAAGAGAGAAATATAACAAAGATAGATTGATAATTTCTGGGTAGTAAATTATTAGTGTATCTTTATTGTGTTTATCTTCTAGATAAAAACTAGTTAATTGATATTTAGATGAGTTGTTAAGGATTGTTTAGCAAAAAAAAAAAATGTAATTTTTCTTAAAATCTGTAAATTAATAATTACAGATTCAACATAATTACATATTTTAATTAAATTATGATTTTTAGTTAGAAAATTTAATCATGGTATATATATATTCTAATATTCTCGTGGATAAATGAATAATTCATAATATTGTTTACAGGAGCTTCCATGTAATAAAAGTATAATAGGTAAATAACTGACATTTCAGTACACTAACAAGTACTTTCCCTAAAGCTTTTTCTTTCTCAAATCCGAAAAATTTATGTGGAAAGATTTAAAATCATTATTATTATTTTTTTTGTTATTTTATCCTAATTCTCAAATTCTATTGGTTGAAAAGTTTTAAAAATATTTTATTCTCCAATAGATTTTCAAAATTTTGTTAATTTTCTGTAATCCACACTTTATATCTATGCTCTTGAACCTTGTAAAAATCTCTACAGCTTCCCTTAGTAATTTTTTAGTCATATTTTAATATTTTAGTTAATGATAAATTCCAAATTTTTGCAAGATTATATATTTTATTAAAATTATTGTCATGATTAGTCAATTAATTGAGTGAATAAATAGCTGATGAATTAGATTTTTCTCTAACTGCTAAAATGTGCTCTTTCTTTTTTTTTGTTTTCACTACAATTGATCTGTCCAATGTATGAATATAAGCAAACTTTACATGTAATTTCATACACACCATGACACTCAAAAAAAATTTTCAGGACATGGGAATACATCATTATTTTTCTAATGTAATATAAATTGTGCAGATATTATTTTTCTTTAAAACATTACCAAATTTTGTTAGTTATTCTCTTTATGTATGGCAGAACAGTCTTAATTTTGTAATATCATTTTTTTTACTATATAAAAAGCTCTTTTAATAATTGTGTGATCAAAACAATTGTGGAGAAGCATTTTTAGTAGCATAGATATCTTTTTACAAATGGTTATCATCATAGAATCTCTTAGTTCTATCTAAATATGTATTTGCAACTGAAAATAATTGTGCTGAATGGTGTTGAGAAGAAAAATGAAAATATCTCCCAGTATGTGTTTGCTTTATCTAAGAATGGAAGTTATTATTATTATTTTTTCCATTGTAAATTTGATGTTGTTATGAAAAGAACTTAAGAATATTAAAATAACCATCAAGAACATGCTTATTATGACACCAAATAACAAACATATCATCAACATATCCCAGATATCCAGATGGTTTTTTTAGCTGCTGATAACAAAATTATCTTCCCCAAGTTTTCTATTAAAATAGAAGCCAAATGCTGGTGAAATTGGTGAGCCCATAGCTAAACTTGCTGTTAGTTTATACATCTGATTATCAAATACAAAAACATACTTAATAAGCAGTATTCGACCAAATGCACAATAAAATATAGGAATTTTGTATTTTTCTAATATTCAATAACTTCCTTTAGAGGTACACTATTAAGAAGTGAAACAATACCAAAACTAAACAAAATATGATTTTAAGTTAATTTAATATCTCACATAATCTCAAGAAAATTACTGGCATCCTTAACAAAAGATGCCATTTCTTTTAACCATGGCTGCACAAAAGAAGATAGAAAATGAGCTAGTGTATGTGTTTGTCAACCAAATGCATTTATAATTGTTCTCAATGGAATATCTGGTTTGTGGATTTTTGTAAAAAACAGTATAAGTTTGGATAACAAGATCTTTATCTAAGTGAAACAATTTTTTTTTGTTTTTAAATCTAAATCAGTAGCATAGAATAATGCTTTTGTTTTCTTTATATGTCATAAGATTTGTATACATTTTTTGTAAATGTTATCAGTTAATAAATAAGGTATTTTTTGATCAACAGTATTCAAAATTATTGTAGTATTACCCTTATCTACTGGAAGAATAGTAATTGATTTATCAATTTTAATTTTCACACACATATATAATAATTCTATGTGTATATTTCTTCAAATCAATATACATAATCTTATAATTGACTATTTATATATACAATAATTAGATATATGTAAAGTATAACATTAAAAAATATATACTTAGGAGTGCTTTTGACTATCCTCATAGTCTTTGTCAACTAAAACTTTGAAGAGCTAACTTTTTGACCATTCCATGATCTTAACAATACTTAATTAAAAGACAGGCTGCACATGTTAAAATTATGAAATTGTGGGAAGGTTGGACTTTCAAAGTGTTGGTAGACAAAGTCTATGAGGATAGTTGAAAGTGCTCCTAAATGTATACAATTTTTAAAGTTATTCTTTATATATATATATATATATATATATATATATATATATATATATATATATATATATATAATACATAACTATATAAGATATATATATATATATAAATAACTACAACCATTAAATGTCTGTATTTTTAAATTATATAATAATAATTCAAACAAATATATTTAACACAGTATTCAAAATTAAATAATATATTCTTTACCAGAAGTACTTTCAATTGTTTCACTGACAATCTTTTTCAACTGTTAATACAAACGTACAAAAAATAAAAACTTGCATTACCCATCATTCAATCTATTCAAATTTCCCACAATTCTGTTGTCTTTATATTAGCCGATTGTTTATTCATCAAACCACCTCTATTCCTAGATATCATCATTGCCTCTTTAATTTTACGTTTTTCACTACACCTTTCAATTTGAATAATTTTTATATCTCTATTATTAAATTTAAAACCATAATTACATGTTTTATTATGATCAAATATAATTGATGGAGTATTCATATTTACTGAAGATATATTTTCTTTCTGTACACGTTTATATAATGTCTTATGATCATTATATCGTTTTTGTAATGTACATTTGGATTCCCCTATATATTTTATTCCACAACCACATTCCAACATATATATAACAGAACTTAATTCAAACTTAGAAATCTTGGCTTTGGAGTTATTTATCATATCATTTATATTATTTGAAGAGAAAAAAGAAATTCTACACAAACCACTAAAAAGTTTATAAATTAATTTAGCTTGTTGATTAGATATAAAAGGAATAGAAATCCATTTATCACTTTTTAATTTACTTAATATTTTCTTATTATTACTCTTATTTTGATTATATTTTGTAATTGTATTATAAATAATATTCCTTCCATAACCAACATTCAACATATCAGTAATATATACATTAATATTTTCAATTTTATCACTAATAAATTTGCACAAATAATCATTTCTAAATAAAAATGACTTCAAACCAGCTAATTTATGACTCATATGAACTTTAGAATTATATGGAATATAACCCCTAATTTCCACAGGCTTTAAAATCATATTATAATCAAACACATTATTATTTCTTTTAATAAATATATCTAAAAACTTTATAGAATCTTCCTTCTCTTCATTTAACACCCATTTTACATTATTAATCATATTTAACTCATTAAACAAATTAACTATTATTTCATTATGTGCACATATAAATACATCATCAACATATCTACAATATACTTTAATTCCTTTATATTTTATCTGAGACAATATCTTAACCTCATAATTAGAAATAAAAAAATTACAAAGCTGTGATACCACCGGAAGACCCATTGGCCAACCAAAATTCATTTTATAAAAGCAATCATTAAACCTAACATATATATTATCATTCACAAATCTTAATATTTTAACAATAAAATTCCTAATATTATTATCTATAGATTTTAAAAACAAAGCTCTTTCAATAATCTCTATTGATTCAATACGATTAATTGAACCATACATTTCAGATATGTCAAGTGTACACATAACATCATTATTATCAATTTTTATATTTTTAATCCTATTAATAAAATCAAATGATGATGAAATCGTATAATCTCCAAATCCAAGCACATCTTGCATTATTTTTTCAATATATCTACAAGCATTATAATAAAAAACACCACCAAAATCAACAATTACTCTTAATGGATAACAATTTTTATGCAATTTTATATTTGCAAAGATTCTTGGAAACACTGCAGACGACGGATATAAACTGTAATATGTCTTTGCATCAATAACTTTTTTCTTTTTAGCAGTCATTAATACATTTTAATGACTCTAAAAGAAAAAGTTATTGATGCAAAGACATATTACAGTTTATATCCGTCGTCTGCAGTGTTTCAGAATCTTTGCAAATATAAAATTGCATAAAAATTGTTATCCATTAAAGTAATTGTTGATTTTGGTGGTGTTTTTATTATAATGCTTGTAGATATATTGAAAAAATAATGCAAGATAGCTTGAATTTGGAGATTATACGATTTCATCATCATTTGATTTTATTAATAGGATTAAAAATATAAAAATTGATAATAATGATGTTATGTGTACACTTGACATATCTGAAATGTATGGTTCAATTAATCGTATTGAATCAATAGAGATTATTGAAAGAGCTTTGTTTTTAAAATCTATAGATAATAATATTAGGAATTTTATTGTTAAAATATTAAGATTTGTGAATGATAATATATATGTTAGGTTTAATGATTGCTTTTATAAAATGAATTTTGGTTAATAATGGATCTTCAGTATTATCACAGCTTTGTAATTTTTTATTTCTAATTATGAGGTTAAGATATTGTCTCAGATAAAATATAAAGAATTAAAGTATATTGTAGATATGTTGATGATGTATTTATATGTGCACATAATGAAATAATAGTTAATTTGTTTAATGAAGTTAAATATGATTAATAATGTAAAATGAGTGTTAAATGAAGAGAGGAAGATTCTATAAAGTTTTTAGATATATTTATTAAAAGAAATAATAATGTGTTTGATTATAATATGATTTTAAAACCTGTGAAATTAGAGGTTATATTCCATATAATTCTAAAGTTCATATGAGTCATAAATTAGCTGGTTTGAAGTCATTTTTATTTAGAAATGATTATTTGTGCAAATTTATTAGTGATAAAATTGAAAATATTAATGTATATATTACTGATATGTTGAATGTTGGTTATGGAAGGAATATTATTTATAATACAATTACAAAATATAATCAAAATAAGAGTAATAATAAGAAAATATTAAGTAAATTAAAAAGTGATAAATGGATTTCTATTCCTTTTATATCTAATCAACAAGCTAAATTAATTTATAAACTTTTAGTGGTTTGTGTAAATTTCTTTTTTCTCTTCAAATAATATAAATGATATGATAAATAACTCCAAAGCCAAGATTTCTAAGTTTGAATTAAGTTCTGTTATATATATGTTGGAATGTGGTTGTGGAATAAAATATATAGGGGAATCCAAATGTACATTACAAAAACGATATAATGATCATAAGACATTATATAAGCGTGTACAGAAGAAAATATATCTTCAGTAAATATGAATACTCCATCAATTATATTTGATCATAATAAAACATGTAATTATGGTTTTAAATTTAATAATAGAGATATAAAAATTATTCAAATTGAAAGGTGTAGTGAAAAACGTAAAATTAAAGAAGCAATGATGATATCTAGAAATAGAGGTGATTTGATGAATAAACAATCGGCTAATATAAAGACAACAGAATTGTGGGAAATTTGAATAGATTGAATGATAGGTAATGCAAGTTTTTATTTTTAGTACGTTTGTATTAACAGTTGAAAAAGATTGTCAGTGAAACAATTGAAAGTACTTCTGGTAAAGAATATATTATTTAATTTTGAATACTGTGTTAAATATATTTGTTTGAATTATTAATTATATATATATATATATATGTATATATATTGTGAAATGAATACAGATATCAAACTATATATATATATATATATATATATATATATATATATAAAGTTTGATATCTGTATTCATTTCACAATATATGTAATATACAAATCAATATATACATATCAAAATACAGTACAATTTACATAAATTATATTCTTTTAGAAGTACTTTTGACTATACACTTTGTTGTCTTTATCAACTATATAACATTGAATAATCAAAACAAGACAACCTCAAACAATACCCATAGTTTAATTCAGATTTCCCACAATTTTGTTATCTTAACATTTGATGACTGGTGATTCATTAACATTTGACAATTTCTTGAAATCAACGTAGCCTCTTTTATTTTACGTTTATTATGACAACGTTCAATTTGAATACTTTTCATATTTTCATAATCAAATTTAAATCCATATGGACAAGATTTATTATGATCAAATATAACAGATGATGAAGATTTATTTACATCTGTTCCAGATTGATTCTCTTTTTGAATTCTATTATATAAAAGCATATGCTCTTTTATTCTCTTCTCAAATGTAAACTTAGATTCACCAATGTATTGTATGCCACATCCACATATCAGTCTATATATAATAGAATTTTGATTAAACTTTGAATTTTGAATTTTAGAATTATTAAGTAATCTATTTATGTTATTTGTAGAGAAAAAAGCAATATGACGCAAACAATTATAAATTTTCCTAATAAACTTGACCTGATCATCTGATATAAATGGCATTGAAATCCATTTCATTTTGAGATTTTTATTTTCAATTTTATTATAATGTTGATTTCTTTTAAATTCTTTAATAATATTAGCAATAACATTTTTATAATAACCAATTGTCAACAAGTCATTAACAAATAATTGTACATTTTTAATTTTATCACTAGAATATTTGTATAATTTTTCATTTCGAAATAAGAATGACTTCAATCCAGACAGCTTATGACACATAGGTACATGTGATTCATATGGAATAAAACATCTAGTTTCAATTGGTTTAATTAACATAAGATAATCTAAACAATTTTATAAAATTGTATTTCTCTTTAGTTATAACCCATTTTATATCCTTAATCTCATTTAATTCATTAAATAAATTGATTATTAATTCTTGTTTGCCACAAATAAAAACATCATCCACATATCTATGATATACTTTAATTTCTTGATATTTCAATTGTTTTAAAATTTTACTTTCATATGTTGATATAACAAAATTACAAATTTGAGCAACAGCAGGAAGACCCATTGGCCAACCAAAATTCAATTTATCATATTCATTATTAAAATTAACATAAATATTTTTATCAATAAACTGCAATACTTTTATAATAAAATTTATAATATCAGACTTTACATTTTTTGAAACAAGAGCATTATAAATAATATTAATTGACTCTATTCTATCTATTGATCCATACATTTCATTTATATCAAAAGTACAAATTGTGTCATGTAAATCTATATTTATATTCTTAATTTTATCTACAAAATCAAACGATGGTGAAACAGTATATTCTCCAAAACCTAAAATATATTGAAGTAATAATTCAATATATCTACATTTTTGATAATAATATGTACCACCAAAATGAACCATCAATCTCAATGAATAATTTTCTTTATGTAGCTTTATATTAGAAAATATTTTAGGGCAAATCGCAGATGATGGATATAAGTAATAATATGTATGACTATCAATAGCTTTATTCTTAGCTTTTTTTAAAATTTCATTTATAAATTTCATGCGAGATGTATCTATATTTATTATTTCACTATTTTGAAATTTAAGCTTTTTCATTTGATCCATAACTTTTTTATTATATTTCGCTCTTGTAAACAAACTCATACGAAGGCCCTAATAGTAAACTTTTAAATTTATTATTTTGACTTAACCATTTATCAGTCCTATTATATTTAAAGTGTTTATTTTTAACTTCTTTAACAATGTTATTACAAATATTAGCATCACACTTAATCACACTAAATGAATGTTCTATTGCAGAATTTTTATTTCGAAATGAAAAATTATGCAAATATTCTAGTGATAAAATTAAAAATGTACATTTATTTGTTAATGACTTGTTGAAAATTGGTTATTATAAAAATGTTATTGCTAATATTATTAAAGGATTTAAAAGAAATCAACACTATAATAAAATTAAAAATAAAATTATCAAAATAAAATGAATTTCAATGCCATTTATATTAGATGAGCAGGTCAAGTTTATTAGGAAAATTTATGATGTTTTGTATCATATTGCTGTAGCCAATAAGCAATGTAACATGTAATAGGGATAATCCCAAACTTGTGTTTATGTATTTAGGTGTAGATTTAAAGATTGGGACAAATAATCTTATTGTGAACCGATTACATTTAATTTCATCTTAATTTTAAATAAATGCTTTGTTTATTTATTAAAAAAACTTTGTCTTGAGTTATTCATATGTGCATTCATATTCTAGTTTCCACATCTCCACATCTATTACAAAATAAGTATATTGTTTATAACTCTGATAATAAATGTGATGAAATCTGATAGTATTGTTTCCTTGATCCAAACATTACTTGAAATATTTTACCACGTGATGAATTTGTAAAAAAAGGTTGCCTAGTTAGTGTATTATTTAGATGATGATGTGAGATTAAAAGATACTCTATTTCCTTCATTATCTAATTGATAGCACAGTAAAACATTATTTAACTTATACCCATTATACTTTTATTGTAATTTAGATCTATAAATTACTGGCTAACATAGTTTATTTGGTCTACTGTGTTGTAGATTCCCTCAGATCTGATTTTACATTTTTAGATTAGCATTAATTTTGCTATTTAGATTAGGATGTGCTGAATAGTAGAGTTATTTAGTGTTATGCCTTTCTATTCTGTGTTGTATTGAGCTAATATAGAGTGTAACTGGATAATGGAAGAGATCAAATTGAAATTATATTTTATTAGTTGGAATAAATAAATCTCTGATAGCCTTTATAATTTGTTTAATTAGTAAATAAGGTTTATATTTTATTTAATAATTTATAGTATTTTTTCCTTCATTTATTTATGTTCTATATGTAATGAACTTTCTGTGTCTTCCCACTGAGCGAAGCTGTAAGGTAGACAAAAGTAAAAGAGTCTCAGTATCAATTGTAAGTCAGATAAATTGTTCAATTCATTAATAGAACTGGCACCCTGGGCATTTGTTCATATGATGTATAGCAGCAGTGTTGTGTGTTTTTGGGTTACAGTATACAGGAGAAGTTGGTAGAAAATAGTCCATAAAACCCATATTTTAACACACACAAATAACACCACTCCTATACATCAAATGAACAAATGCCCAGGGTTCCAGTTCTATTAATGAATAAAACAATTTATCTGACTTAAATTTTTGCTGAGACTCCTTTATTTATGTCTACCCTACAGCTTCGCTCAGTGGGAGGTTACAGAAAGTTCATAACATATAGAATATAAATAAATGAAGGAAGAAATACTATAAACTATTAAATAAAATATAAACCTTATTTACCAATGAACCAAGTGATAAAAACTATCAGAGTTTTATTTATTCCAACTAATAAAATATAATTTCAATTTGATCTCTTTCATCACCCAATTACACTCTATATTAGCTCAATACAACTTTGACAGAATAAAAAAGCATAACACTAAATAACTCTATTATTCAGCATATCCGAATCTAAATAGCTAAATTAATGTTAATCTAAGATTATAAAATCAGATCTCAGGAAAATTATAACACAGTTAGACTAAACAACTATATTAGCCAATAATTTATAACTCTAAATTATAATAAAATATAATGAAATAAATTAAATAATGTTTTACTGTGCTAGCAATTAGATAATGAAGGAAATAGGCTAACTTTTAATCTCACATCATCATCTAAATAATACACTATCTAGGCAACCTTTTTATAAATTCATCAAGTGTTAAAATAGTTCATGTAATGTGTGGATCAAGGAAACAATATTATCAGATTTCAGCACATTTATTATCAGAGTTATAAACAATGTACTTATTTTGTAATAGATGTATGAGATGTGGAGATGTAGAAACTAGAATAAGAATACACACAAGAATAACTCAAGACACAGTTTTTAATAAATAAACAAATCATTTATTTACACTTAAGATTTAATTAAATGTAATCTGTTCACAATAACCTTATGTGTCCCAATCTTTAAATTTACGCCTAAATCCATAAAAACAAGTTTGGGATTATCCATATTACATGTTATATCACTATTAGCTATACACTTATGAACGCAAAATAACAAACACATAAGGTCTTAATATTCTGACTTTGAATATCTGGACTATCTAAAGATTTCATATGCAACACTGAATAAATAATATATTATATTATGGGCACACAATACACTTTTGAAAGGATATATCATCAATTGTTGGAATAAAACAAAATAATACATTTGGCTATCAAGAGAGCAGCTTTAAATAATTTAATTAAATAATCACATTAAATAACTACACTTTTCACACATAGCAATAAAATCATACTTATTCTGATGATTTTGATGATTTCTAACGTATGGCAAATTAATATGATGTGTTTTAAAACATTTCATTCCTGTTTTAAGTTTAACCACATTATCCCTTTACATACACGATATTATTTCCATCACATGTGTGTGTCATATCCTATGAAATAATAAAAGAAAACAAACATGTTTACACATTATCAATTTATTTAGGAATTATTAAATAAACGTTTTATTTAGGACAATGTCATAAACCAACCAACAAAATAAAACACTATATCTACTCTAATATTCAATAAAGAATTTAATTTAACTATTTATCCAACCACTAAAAGAATTACACAGAGGTATACTTTTTATGATAATATAAACTAAATGTTCAAGAGGAATTCAAGCACATGAGGAGCAAATAAAGTCTATTATTAATACTTCAACAACTTATTTAAATCTGAAATACATTATTGGTGTGGAACTTGTCTCAACACCAGGACAATAAGAAAACATCACTTAACTTTATAAATATCACTTCATAATATGTACGTATACAATCTAGAATAGATTCTACTCATGGCAAAATAATTAAAAATATACGAAAGGGGAAAAAATCGCATCCCTACAAACATAGAATGTATCAAAAATAATTTCCTTTCCAACAGCTCCTCTACATATCTAACACTATATGTTGGTAGATAAATACATACAGATAAATCGCTCATACTTTCAATTATTTTAGAACATGACAATATACAAAATTTATATTAAAAAATAGTTCTAAAACTGAATGCTTACTCAATAAATAAAATAATTACATAAAATAGACATACATATGCATAAATAAGAGTATGAAAGACAACTCTAAGTTATGTAATATGCAAACAATACAGTAAGAAAATGATACATTAAAATATAAACCTTTCACTTATAATAGACTTTCATTTATTTCAAATTTAAATAGTAATAATTATTATGAACGAGGTTTCTTTGCTCTCTCTGATATGATATTTCTCTTTGAGATAAAGAAAAATATATATGATAAACTAAACACCTCTTCTTAGCAACATATCCAAAAATATATATATTTCACTTTCGTAAAAAAAAGCATATCCAAAAATATATATATTTCACTTTCGTAAAAAAAAGCAAATCATATTTAAGTAACAATATTTACCAGCATATTCACAATTTGCGAATATGCTCCACCGTGATGATCTAGAAGTTCATAAATAGCATAACTATATAAGTAAAATATAACAATAAATCTGTTTATCTATTTATGATATATACCATTGACAATAAATATAAGAAAAAAAATAAAAGTCACACTTCTTTTCAACTAAAAAAAAAGTTCACTTGCTAAGTTCCTTTTCCAAGTTTACTGAATGATATGGAGATAAATTCCAAAATGACTGCATGTTTAATAAGAATATGAAACATAAAAATAACTTCATGTAATACAAAAACAGATATAATTCAAATTTAACTTAGTCGTCTCCAGTGTTCTTAGCAAAAGCTAATAGAGTTTACTTATATAGCATGTAAATAATATTTTTTTATAACGACAATAATATTAAAAAAAAAAATAGTTTCAGCTATATTTGTACTGTAATAATTATTTGATTCATTCAGTAGTAATTTTTAACGTAGCAATAGCTTTTAACAGATTTCCTAGATAGCATTTGTTTTTCCTATAATTTGTAAGCTAGCACACACATAATTCATTTTGGTCCTTGTGAATTAATATATCATACAAAATTGTCAATTTCTTAAGCAATAATATTTTGTTATATGATACGTACATCGAAGAGAACAGTAATATACAATATTAGTGTCCTTCTACCAGACTTAATCATATACACACTTTATAAATAGTAGTAATTACTTAATCCATTATCAATCATGTATTTATTCTTAAGTAAACATATTTTGTATTTATAAGCATAGATAACAGACAAAGTTGTCATTACGTAATAATTTAAAGTATAGCATAATAAAATACACACATCATTTTATTTTAATCTGACTTTTATAGAAGTAAAATATAAGTTTAGTTGAGAACTAAAGATAAATCCTGTTAAATTGTTCTGCGTTAGTTTCCATAAAGTATTATAAAATTCATACAATTTAGTTAGCAGATTACAGAGTTCCTGCACTTACTTTCTTCTTAATAATAATAATTACAAATAAATAAAGTAGCATAAATTTAATAATGTAGACAAACATTTTAGAATGAAAATAAATATGAGAGTGTTAATTTAAACATTTAAATTGAGCAAAAGAATGAAATTGATATATCTCTTTCTTTATATTTTAGCCAGACATTATAGTTGAAGACTTTCTGAGAACTGGAATTTTCCTATGACTTTTTAAAATTTACTTTGGAGCTTTAAAATTGACTTGACTTCTGGAAGATATATATATACTTGTTACAAACAAAAATTAATTAAGGCAATGGTTACACTAATAATAATGAACAAATTTCACTAATGGCTATCAGTTAAATAAACATCCCTTCCTTCCATCAAAAGGTCATCCTCACCCTCCAAAGGTCAACTCCACCCTTTGCAGTCAGGAGTAATTAAATATTCAATATTTTTTTTCTTGAAAGAAAAAAAAATTTTTTTTGACCTTCACAATTAAAACAAGTCAAACAAAACAGAAAAAAAAAAAAAAACTTTTTTACAAACTTGAAACAAATTTATATTAATTAACAATTAAATAAAATGTTCGATAATATTGGTGAAATAGTTTATTAATCCAAATATCCATCAATCACTTAAAAATATATTTTTGCAAAATTATTAAAGATAATTACTGTAATTTATAGGTTTTATGGTGAATGTAATATTGTTTATTATAATCAAAATATGAAAATGAAATGAAAATGATAGAGACATACATGCATGCATCTAGACTGCAACATAAATGTTAAATTACCCTGACTAAATTTAATTGATATGGATATCTTGCTGACTACAATATTAGTAAATGGATGTGTGTCAATGAATAATAAATCAGAAAACCATTCAAACAAACACCAACACTATCTTATAAATAAATAAAACAACCCTGCGTCAATCTAACTATTATAACAACACTTTCCATAATAATCTAACCCCCCCTCTTTTTTGCATTAAACACTTTATCAAATATAACAATAAATACTTGTAAAATTGCTAACCAAAATGCACAGGTGACCCACATATAAGTTTTTGGATGATTAATATAAAATTTTAAAATTTTAAGACTATTTTATTTTTTTTTTTATTTTTTTTTTTTATATTTTTTTTTTGTTTTTATTTATATATATATATTTTTTTTTTTTTTTTTTTTTTTTTTATTTTATATATATATTATTATAATTAAAAAAGATATGTATATCAAAATGATATACATATTATATTAAATTCAAATAGTATAATAAAAAAAAACAACATAAAATGATAAACACAACACAACAAAAATATAAATAAAAAAAAAAAAAAAAAATATAAATATATATATAAATATATATATATATATATATATATATATATATATATATATATATATATATATATATATATATATATATATATATATATATATATATATATATATATATATTATACTAAAAATTGTTTGCCAAAGTGTAATGATACAAAAAAATGAAAGTTTCAGGTTTGCTAATACCCAAATTATGATAATATGAACATGAGAAAATCAATACTTCAAATCAAAATAATTATTTTGTATTGATAGTTTTACCCTCTGAAACATCCTATGTCTTTTTAATTTAATATCACTGCATTCAGTGCACACAATATTGACAGATGATAGAACAAAGGGATATTTGTTGTAAAAAAATGTTCAAATATATTTAATGTGTATCTATGTTTGTTCTAGCAATATTATATAGGTATGTATGTTGGACTATACATATATATAAGTTTGTCCAAGATTTCTTATGGTAAACATAGGAGGGTAAGGGTTCATGACATTTTATCTTATAAAATATTGAAAGTAGATGTCAGGTGGTAAGTTGTCCTTTTTGTTGTTGCAAAATAAATGTAATGCGGGTGTAGTAACCATAAAGTTACTTGATTGATAGGAGTAATAACTTTGATAATTTAGTGAGTTATATTAGAGATATAGGGAAGGGGCAGACCAAATTCACCCTACAATTTAACACTACATCAAAATACTAATTTTATATAACAAAAAAACTAAAGTATAAACTAGTATTTTTCTATTCTTTTATAGTTGTTAACATTACATAACATAGAAGGAGGTAGTTACTTCCATTTCAATTATATACATAAAACTAACAAATATAACACTTCACTTTATGAAAAAGTCTAATGATGATAAAATCTACAATTGTTATTAATATTACTGTGATAGTATCTTTATCAAACTGTTATGAAAGTAACAATTGATGTTTTTATGCTTTTTGGGGTCATATATCCACTTCATATTGGCATATCTCTTGAAAAGATGCATAGATTGATATTGACAGCATTTAGAAAATTGATTTCCAATGTTTCAGTAAATGGTTAGTTTTTTTCTGATTCCACGTAGCAGTAATATGTAGAACTATGAGTCCATGGATCATTGCTCAGATCTGTTATTTACTTGCTGAACTTCCAAAAATTTATAAACAATAAATCATTCAATATATGTGCATATATATATATATGGATTAGTATAAATATTATTGTCAAAAAAAAAAAACATAAACGATTGACTTTTCCATTCAATAATATATGTATGGACTATAAAATGAATGTATTAGATGTTAAAAGCACTTTCTCAAAACAATATGTGTAGAAAAAATGAAATTAAAAAATAATTTTTAAACAATTATTTTAAATCACAAACTTTATTTAGATATCAAAGTAATTTATTAACAAAATTAAAATAAAACATGTATAAAATAAATTTCTCACAATTTATTTAAAAGAAATAAAGCTTAAAATCATTTATCAATTCTTTGATTTTACGCAAACAAGGGCAAAAAAAAAGTCACGTGTTTTTTGACAATTAAATTCAGATTTTTTTTTTTTATTTGTATTTTATTTTTCTGCATCGACTAATTTAATTAGCATAGTTAATTTTCTTTTATTTTTAAATATGGACATAAAATTGTTTGACACGGATGTGAGTTTATTTTTTTATCAAACATCTGAAAATTATGTTTTAAATAGAAAAATTATTTTTATTTGGTCTTTAATTTTCAACCAAATGTTCATTAAATATATATATAATATGAAACAGAAGTCTCACTTAATCTAAGTAATTAAATTTATTTACATCCCCATGCTTATACATGTAGCCATTTGTACAAATTTAATATATATATATAAAGATAAAAGAATCTTACACATCCAACAATAAAGGAAAATTATTTTTTAACATTTTCACAAAATGTCGCAAAAGAAACCGTTATAATCTAGACCAGTACTTCCCAATCTGTGGTACGCGTACCACTGGTAATTGGTACGCGAGTTGCTGGTTGGTGGTACACGAAAAATAATCAATAATGGCGGACATAAAAAAAAATTAAATCATAAAAATATAGAAACGTTTTTTTTTCTATAATTCATAAAAATTATTTTAATTAATAATATTATACAGAAAGTTGTTTATATGTACAGTTAATAACGATCTTTAATATTAATGATAAAATTGAAAGTATGATTAAGAAATTAGATTTGTGGAAACAGTAATATATATAAGTATCGAAAACAATCAACTGGAAGTATTCGAAATTCTACATATTTTTTTGTTTGAAAATAAGGTTAGTCTGTCTCAAGATATAGGAGAAAATATAATAGCACATTTAACAGGATTAAAAACGTCTTTCATGAAATATTTTCCAAAACCCGAAAACACAAATGATAATTGGATTTCAAACCCCTTCTATGCAGAAAATTTAGAAAAAGCTACATCATTATCAATAAAGGCTAAAAAAAAATTAATAGAATTATCATGTGACAGAACTTTACAAGTAGAATTCAAACGACACAATCTAATTAATTTTTGGTTAAACATTAAAGAATATGAACACTTTCTGAGAAAGCTCTTAAATTATTATTACCGTTTACTAGTACGGAATTAGTAGGAAAAGCTTTTTCTTCATATATATTTTTTAAAAAATAAGTATCGAAACAGATTGAATGCAGCTGTAGACTTAAGGGTATACCTCGCATCTTTTGAACCAAATTTCAAAAAAATATGTTGTTCGAAACAAGCACAAAGATCTCATTAATTTTTTTTTATAAACATATTTGATTATGATAAGAACATATACTAATTGTTTTTTTTTACAATTTTGTGTTTTTATTAAAACCATTTATTAGTTAGTAAATGAAATCATGACAAAATAGTAGATAAAGAATGAGTCGGATCAAGGCAAATCAATCCAAATTATTTAATTTGAAAGAATATATCAGAAAAGGATCATACCTAGAAATTAGACTCTCATTAATTCTTGATCACCTATTGTGGATTACTAGATGTAAGCTAGTATTTAATCATCAAAATTTTAATCATATTAACTTCATGCTGAACAATATAAAGAAAACAAGAACAAGAGATAGCCTGATAACCCCTGAGGTTATTTTTACCATGACTTGGGACATGCTGGATTTATCCTCTCCATGACCCAAACAATAGCAAGATGCTCTGAAAAAGAGAAAACAGACTCAAATTCGGGAAAACCAAATGAAGGAATAAGAAAACACTTTGAACAAAATATGTACCAACTAACCTTCAATGTAATAATGTAATCTTTAATAAATTATTTTGGAAAAAATATGAAACTTTGAATAAACACATACATATAAATATGTTACAGTGCATTTATAATTTCAGTGAGTTTATAATCTGGCATGACATTTAGGTGTGTTTCAATGTAGTTTGTCTCATTATGAGATGTGAATACATACATGGTCACCCTATAATATTTATAATGCAAATAAAATAACACACTCACAGTAACAAATTTCACGAAATACAATCATTTTTACGAAGTGGTATAATTTAGCATGATGTACTACCAAGTGGTACGTGAGCCAAAAAAGGTTGTGAAACACTGATCTAGACTTTGACAAATGCAAGATAATGAGATTATTTGACTTTATACTAATATATACCAAAAAAGAAATCACAATCCTCAGTTACAAAAGAACATAACTGAAATGTGCAATATTAATTAATACTTTACACAAAGTGATTGCCATTTTTTTATGTCAATAAAAATGCATTCTGAAGTTTGGTTTTAGCAACATTTGGAAAATGTTTTTTAGATCCATAATTCCTTATAATTTTATTTTATGTTGCTAATAATAAATTTGTCAGGGTTTTATAATAATTTGCATATTCTTGAACTTTTGTTTCTTGTGATAAATCTGTACAACTAAAGTTTCTCGTTACTAAAACTTTAATGAGAATAATTCAATCTATGTGTTAAAATATATATAGCTAGCCAAATTAAATAACACTCCTAAATAATAATTTTATTTCAGAGTTAAACTAATAAATGCATGGGTAACAAATATGTTTCTTTCTTGGATACAATAAAGTAAAATAGATTTTACAAAAAACATCTTGTGTTACAGATTGCTTTATTAGACATGATGTCTTGTTTCTAGGTGAGTTTTGTAACCATATTTCTATTCCAAATATGACCTTTAATATAATAAATACAGATGAAATGATGAATGACGATGTATATTAAAAAGAATGGCAAAAAGAAGTATTAAAATGACAATTATTTTATTTCATAAAATGAAAATAAATAACAAAACAAATACATGATGCTTGCTAATAAAAATGTTAATGACTATCTCCCAAAAGAATTTGAACTCATACTGTATTGTGAGGCAATCACAATTATAAGCATGAGTTGTATCAATCTTAAAAAATAAACCTTGATTTAATACTAAAGAACAGAGTTGATTATAATAATAAAAGTTAAATGTCATGAATTTCTTAATTGGTTTATTATACCAACCACTCAAGTTTTTATAAATCTCAATTAAAGGTAATGGAGAACCTTTTTATTCTTTTAACATAATAAAGTAAAATCACAATTTTGAAGACATAAATGATAATTTATCACAGCAGTTATTTATATTTTTGACTTTAGATCTCTTTCTGTATTGAATTCCAGGCTTTATTATTATGAGAGGGATGTTCTATAAATACAAGTTACAGTTAATTCATTAGTCTGTCAATTATATACAAGATAACCATAAAAATTACTATTAACAATTATAAGTGATAGATAAAATATTTCTTATAGACATTCACATCCATATTACAACAAATCCATTTAATTTGAGGCTGAAGAATTAAAAAGTCATAAGAATGATAATATTGACAGGAATCATTTAATATAAATGTAATAACAACTATTTCTTTACCATCCAAAATTTTTACATAAATTGTATTTAATCACAGTCAGTCTTAATACTAATTAGAGTATTAAAATATGTTATCCATTATCTATGTACTAAAATATCTGAGACAAATTTTATTTACATTTTTGCAAAAACACTATAACACGACTAAACTAATAAGGTAGAAAGTAGATCAAACAATCTATTTAATTTATGTGACAGTTCATTTCAAGTTTTATATTATTCAATTTCAAATAGCTTAAAATATTATATTTCACTTGATATGATCATTAATCCAACATAAATATATATTTAAAATCACTTATTAAACAGTAATTAATTATATCCTTTATTTGATAGAACATGTAATTTATAAGTAGCATTCAAAATATTTTTTTTTATAATCTATTATCTTTTTAAATATTATTTACACTTTATTTATGGATAATCCTTCATGAAAGTTTTTCAAATTTAAAAAAACAACAACACATTGATAGTTTTGTCATAAGTAGTGGTTTAATTCCATAAACAGATTTTATATTCAACCAAAATATTGATATTCTGTACCCTTAATTACAAATATAACATTAATCCATTCATCTTTTAATCTTTAATGCTTTATGTACTGATAAAGTAAAGTTTTCATCCTAGCAATACATTTTTTTATCATTTTTTAGATTAAAATCCATTATATTAATAGCAAGTTTATATGAAGTTTATTTGATTTCAAAACAAATATTATTATTCAAAATTAAGTTTCATTTATAAATGAAGGTGATATAAGATTTATTTCCATGAGACTAAAAAAAAATTCATTTTATGAAGTGAATAGTATAAACATTTTTACAATATCTTATAAATATATATAACCTGCAAATTTGTTTAAAATTTAGAAAAAAAACAGTTCTTCCAAAATTTATCAAATGTTACTAATTAATATTTCATTCAAAAAAGTCGAGCAATTTATTAATAAATGAGGCAGCCATTCCAACAGTCAATTTTTTTTATTATATTTTAGTATTTGACTTAAACAAATGACATTTCTTGAAAGAGAAAATTATCAATTAAATCAATAGTGATATCTGCTTACTTTGTTGTTGTTTATCTCTCTGGTGGAACAATAAAAAGGAAGTCAGATGCCAAACAAAACGCACCTTCAGACAGCCATCAGAATAGTTCAATAACAAAATGGCTATTTAAGATTTAGCATTGCTTGAAGTCCTAATAGCAATGAAAACGTTTCCTGTTTGATTTTGCCATGACTGATCGTTTATGCTGTCAATTACTTGTGTAATATACCCCATCATGAACAAGGGTTTCTGATTTTTTACCGGAAATGTTTCCATAAATTCTACCACTCAGAAATGTAACAGTTAATATTTTTAAACAAAGGTCATAAAATATTTCACTTCCGGAATGTAAGTAAAAATAATTTCATAAAGATTTATATACATATAAATAGTCAATCATAAAATCTCAATTTTTTTTTTTTTTTTTCAAATATTTATTTTCACATAGTAAATTGACTTTTAATAATTAATTTATTCCCCATTAAATATTTTTTACTCAACTAAAATAAATCTTTGTTAACTAAAATTTTAAATAATAAAGAATATTTTTTAAGCACACACACGCTCGCCCGCACACAACATGTAAATGTAATGGTTGTTACCTATAATTAAACTGTAATATATTTATAATCCTATTCTCTATTTCTAGTTCTGAATTATTATTATGTGTACAGAATATCTCTTTGTTTTAACATAATCGCCAACTTTACTTCTTAAGAAAATATAGCTAATCAAGGTTATACATATTTTCTTATACAAATTTATAAATTTATCACTAAATCAGATATTAAAAACATTAAAAGGATACTTTATACTTATACAGACCTTATAAATATTGATATAAAAGAAAATGAAAATATAATAATGATTATATTTTATATTCTTTAACCAAATGAAAGCGAATAATTATAATTATTTAAATATTAGAACTATATTAATGAAATTAATCAAAGTCAGTAAAATGTCTATCATCTTTGAGCTCAAAATAGCCAGCCTATAATTGTAAGATTACAATTTACACTTCTTTCCAGGAAAAAAAAAATTGGCTTGGAATTTATAGACTATGAAATATCTAAGTTATCAGTATTTAAATGTAAAAGATATAATAATTGTTATTAGAACATATTTATCAAGTCAGACTTTTAGTATTAAATCATTTAGGCTTTTTAGGGATTAATAAAATAATTTTTATTCTTTTAAAATTAATAATCATCTTCACTTTTTTCCCAATGTTGGTCAGTCTTATTTTACCTTTGTCTCTTTGTCTGACATCTTTAGTATTTTATAATTATTTGTTTTCAGCACTAGGACTTAGTCTATCATAAACTACATCAATTTAAATATTCCCAATTCCATCTCTTGCAAATGCTATCATATCTTCTACAATACAAATTATTTTTCCATGTATCTCTAATGTAATTGGTGCATTTAGATGAATCTTGCATAATTATTTTACAATTTTTATTCTTACAATTATTTTTACTTTGAAAAAGGCATATTAATATATAATTAACTTTACATGATATCTCACTTATTTATAATGAATCGAGGATCTTTGCTATCTCCTCAATAGTGTTACAATCTGTGCCTATTAGCATTTGTTCAATATGATTTAGCAATTTATGACAAAATATCCATACTATCTGATATACAATTAACAGACACAGTATTAATTTATTGGGTTTTACAGCTCATTTCCAAAAAAATTGCATATAGCTGCCTTTAATAGTTAAGTATTGTAACTGACAGAGTTTGTGCAACCCACATGAAAATTATTTGAGAGCAATGACACTTGCATTCCACATTCTGATGTTACAGAATAACATTTTTTTTTTTTTTTTAGCTTGCTAAGTGAGGGAGAAACACAAAACTCAACTATTTTACTTAAATTAGTTATTGCAAATAATGATGGCAACTGCCAAAAATGAGACAAACACAGTTTTATATAAATACAAAATAACACATACACTGGCATAACTTTACTTAATTGATTTATGAGTTGAATTATTGTAAATAAACCTCTTTAAATCTTATTATTTTAATCTAAAATTATGCACATATACTGTATATGGAAGTTTAATGCTTAAATATTTTAAAGCAATTAATATTTGAAAATGCTTATGTAGCATATTAGTATCATCATTTATTTTTGAATATTTTTCAATTTACTGTATGGACTCACAAACCCTCAACCCTCTCTATATCTCTGTTCTAAAAATAAATAGTCCTACCAAATGAGAATAATCCAACAATATAAACTAAGAATAATTTAACTAATTGAGTTAAACCACTAAACATCACAATCCCCATTTGTTATGTTTTCTCATAATTGTTATTAAAACAAGCAGACCTCTGCATATGTAGTGCCACTCAGTGCAAGTCACTACTGTATATAGAGTTTTGCTTGATTTAGTTAATTGAGCATTTTAATCAACTTCAGATTATGATATTAGCAAGAAATTAAAATACTATTGTTTTGTTAAAATACAGGAAATAATATCTTAGTTACAATACTTGATACATAAGAGCAAATACATGTGTAAAATATATGCATATCATAGGAATTAAATTTCTATTGCTTACTACATTTTAGAGTATTTGCTACTACATATAAATGGCTAGCAGTAGCAAATGTTTCACTACATAGCATGTATGAAATAGATCAGATAGGAACTTTTCATCTTCCACACATCACTCATCTAAAAAAATAAAGAAGTTAAGTGACCCAGCAGTTTGCAAATGGTTTTACAATCATTTAATACTAATGTATTGCATAAGAAGCAATTTCATATATAACAATAATATTCTGGGTTTATCCATTTCCAGTAATTATATCACTTCAAAGTACAAGAAAAGTTCACTCAATCTGACATATATTTAATATAACCTTAATATTGCTTATTTATGCAGCATAATTGAATTCTATTAATAATTTATTAACATGCTGATTTAATGTATTATACATATAACCTGTAATTGTTTTCTTTATTTAGTTATTTATACATGCCAGAAGAAAACTATAGATGATAACATGAGTACATCACACAATTCCACCCTTAATAAAAAATACAAAATAAACACTTCTAAAAGATTAATATAAGATCATTATTATGAAATAAACATCTTATGAGTAACTCAAAGCTAATTAAAACGACACCACTGCAACAATATAATTAATGATTTTGTACAATTATGTGTCTTATACTTTTTTAAACACTAAAAGTAACAAGAAAATTTCACATAACAATTATATTCATTACCACTTACATTTCATATTAACTGGATATTTGTCATATAAATTAAATGATATTTGGTTAATAAAACAAACTCTTTCATTTCTAACTAATTTGATATTTCATACCAATTAAAGTCATGAATGCAGTTATTACTATAAATTAAATATTTACTACTATATACATAATGATTTATAAATCTGATCATAGACTCACAATAAACTACATTTTTCAAGTTGCCAATCTCACAAATCAAACATATATCACTGAATTTACAGTGTGATGTGGTCTAATTCTTATGTTCATAGTCCATGTACTTACATTTCCAACTGCATACTTCATGATAATAAAACATATTTAGATTTTAAAGGTTTTACTTATAAATACAAAATCTTACATCTATCATGAATAATTATGGTTGTGATGAAATTATTTTTTGCAAAAAAAACATGGTCATCTATTTTAGATTGCATCCCATCTAAGTTAATACCATAAAATGAATGATATCCCTGTATTTTGAGTTTCCAAACTTTAGATATCTTGTTCCTGCCTATTGTGTACTTACCTTAACTGTTATCATTAATTTTTGATACTCATTTTAAGTATTTTCTAGGACTGTACCTTTATTCTGGCATTCCAATCTATAATTTTCTGCATTAGGCTACCTTGTTATATAATATCTTCCAAGTTGCTAAACTTTGAGTCTGTTCCCTTTTATTCTCTAGTCCATTACACTTATCTTTTAAACCATTTATTTGCTTGTGACCCATCCTTATTTTATGATCTAACACTCTATGCACAGGCTTGATCTTTTGCTTCAACCCATTCTGTAATTCATATTGACTCACTTCTATCTTCATGATCATCATTGTCTGGGCTTGCTTCAATTCTTGTTTAAGTAATTATTGATTATGGTGACACTTTTCTTTATTTTGTGGCAATTATTGCTTAAGCTCTTCTTGGCCTTTTTGACTTTCATTGATTTTAATGTTTAAGGTCTGCAACATAACAGAATGAATAACAAACACTTCTCTACTGTGTTTCACATATTGATCCTCAAAGCATAATTAAATGTCTATTTATATACATTTGTATTTAGGTAAAAATTGCCTTTCAATATTTCTAACTAATGTATTATAATTCTCAACATTTAACTTATATTCTGTATAACATAGTAAAAATATCACAATTAAAAAACAAAACAAAACAACTCTGTGTTATGCTATCTTCAACCAATTCAAATACTGAGTATTGATGTTTTACATCAATTTTCCAAAATAACTAAGGTACATTACCTTCAATAACATAATCTAGATTCAAATACTTTTCATTATTTATTTTATGGTTGCTTCATGACATGAACAAAGTAACATTTATTAATAATGAACCCATATTCCTTTGACATTCTGCTAACATATAGCATATAACTAGTGTTTTTAAAGTTAAAACAGAAACACATTTTTTATTATAATATAACAAGTTAAGGCATAATCATCTGATTACTTTGTCTTCACATACCCTCTTTGGGTATATTTACAAAACATTTTATTTATGTTATAACTTACAACTTTGCCATTTCTAAAACATTTATCATTATACATTTAATTTTTCAGAAAACAGTTTATCAATACAATCTTAATTCTAACCTTTAACAAATCATATGTACAAATTTTAAGTCTATTATCTATTCAATTATTACTCTGTTCAACATACATTAGTATGCATATAAATAGCTGATATTAATTATTATCATCAATCAAGTATTGTCATTCTATCTATGTATTATTAGGTGACTTTAAATCTGTCATGGGTCATAGATTAATACTTGAGCCCTTGTTGGAAAAGCAAAATATGAAGGAGAATATTCTCTAAAACATATATAAACAGTGACATTGTCCCATGAATATCAATATTTCTTGTTGAATGAGCCACATGTAAAGGAAAACTAATAAGGACTGCCAAAATGTTATGGTAAAATAAGTGTTGTCACAAAATAATTTGCATATTTGGGTAATCATGATTACAATAGAAAATATTATAACTGATCAGGGCTAAATGGTCTGAAAGTGCATCATAGATTTGTACAATCACATATAATAATAAAAAAACATCAACTACATCATTTTATCTACTTATGCACTAAATATATGGACACTGTAAAATATATTACATAAATATTGTACTTAGGAAAATAAAATGCATAACTAAAAATAGACAAATAAATATGTTGTTTTACAAATAGTACTATGGCAGTTTAAATATATATTTACAATGAACTCTGAATTTGTATGATACAAATGAACCAGAGCATGAGTATTGTGTTTGGAAAAAATGTACAATTCAATAAATGATCTCTTACTTGCTGATAAAGTATACTATGGGATGTATAATTAATTATTTTAATTGTAAAAACAAATTGTATAATAAAATAATTTTACGATTAATGCAATAGTTAATTATAATAATAAAAAAATATTGAAATAAGCATTAGCTCACTGAGGTTGTAAAAATAAAGATCATAAATCTAATTCATGACCTTCAATCTAATATCTTTGCTATATTTTTATAGTTTACCCCCCCCCCCATTTTAAGATTGCAATTAAAATAATTACTAAAGCATACAGTCATAAAATTTTTCAAATTATAAACATCTGGTTTAAGCTTAATATTAATGGAAATCTATGTAGTCTAGGCAAGCATTTTGCTTTTTACACATTCGTTTCCACCTTTCTTTCTAGTTTCAGAAAAGATAAGTTTTATTTTTCTACAAAAAAAAAAATAAAAATTTTATGATAATTTTTGCGAGCAAGTAAATTGAATTTTTTTGTCTTTCTCTCAGGTTTTTTCATTGTTAGCAGAATAATATTCACCCTGAAAATTACATTGGAAAAAAATACACCTCTTTACCAATGTATTTAGAAGAATGAACATTATTGGTAGCCAATGGTAAGTACTTATTTTTATATATTTTCCAATTATTATTTTATTTTTATATATATTTTAATTATTATTTGAATTTATAATTGATAAAAAATTTACGAAAAAATATTATTGAAACTAACATATATGCTGATCAAAAAAATAGTTTGTTATTGTATAAATGTATATCATGATTTATCTGCATTTTTTCGTATGATATGGGCTTGAGTCCTGGATTTGAATAAGATTATATGAGATAAAGATAAACATATTTTTGCAAATATTAAGACCCAATTTAGATTTTTGTATAATGTCTTGTCTGCCTTTTAATAATAATAATAATAATAATAATAATAATAATAATAATAATAATAATAATAATAATAATAATAATAATAATAATAATAATAATAATAATATAATAATAATAATAATAATAATAATAATAATAATAATAATAAAATAATAATAATAATAATAATATAATAATAATATAATATATAATAATAATAATAATAATAATAATAAAATAATAATAATAATAATAATAATAAAATAATAAAAAATAATAATAATAAAATATGCAAATGCTAGGAGTAAAGATTTTGATAGTATATAAACTTAGATCAATAATATACTACTGCAATATAAATTTTAGAGTTGCATATCAAATGCAAAGAGAAGTGGCAATTTATGAAGCTATTACTAAATGTATGATCAAAATAGCATGGAACATGATGACCCCTAAAATCCAAGATAGGATAAATAATACTATGTTGTACTGACTATAAACTACTAACTTATGTACCTAAAGCTTAATTCTATAATGAATTTAGTATTTCATTCATCTGGCATTTTATTTTATTTTGTATATAGTACAAACATTATTAAAGTTCTTTATTATAATATTGAAATTATATTAATTATTAATCAATATTAACTACTTGTTATAAGGGATGTTATTAGAGATGACATATTCATTGCAAACCCCTGTATGGAAATACATATTGAAGGGCTACTAGAAAAAATGAAAGGTACTAATGTCTGTATTTTATGAAGTTATCAAGTGATGGATTACCTTAAGATAAGTATTTTTTATACCATTTTTTTAGAAATTTTATAATGATTCCAACTAATCTACTAACAAAAATATAATTTTAAGTTGTATACATGATAATTTTGAATTTATGAAATAATATGAAAATAATTATTAGAAATATTAACGTTTATTCTTTTTTTTATTTTGAATATCAATGACTATATTTTATTCAGCTTAATTACATTCTTTGGTGTTTTATTTTTCAAACAAAAGATATTACGTCATTTTTGAGTAATACAAACTTATGATAAAATTTGTGGTTTAACATATTTTTTTTTTATTATTCAATATGGGTGCTTCACCAGCTTAAGAATTAAGTCAAAACAATTTTATAAAGAGTTTTATATATTTAAAAAAATAATAAATCAAAAAATCTGAAATTTGTCTAATATATTTATTTTCACATATTAAAATGATTTTTAATAAATAATTATTAGGCAATAAATATTTTTAAAAATTAAAATGAATATTTGGGCACAAGAGTCTGCAGACTCATTGATCTTCCACATCACATTGTCAATTCATAACTAATAACAAATAGTAAGATCGGGATTACATTTTCTTGTCAATTAATGTTATACATTTTTTTCTAGTTTTCATAGATTAAAATAAACATGTTGGCATAGGTAATTATACATTTCCTAAAATAATCATTTGGACTAGTAAAATTTTATAAATGCAAATTATAACATATAAAGAAAATGTGATTTTAAAGATACATGTTTTATTATAATGAATTAAAATATTTAAATGGTACAAATTATTAATAAAACTGAAAAGAATTTACATTTGCCCATTCAGATAATTAGGTTAAATAATTAAAACAATTTAACAATTAATGTTTAATTTCTTTATAACTTTCTTTTAGAAGGCCCTAACGGAAAGTATTTTTTAATATATAGCAAATGTCTCAAACATTATTATATTACAAGCTTATAGTTTAGGTTAGTGTGCAAACATTTAATTAGTCAAAAATAGGGTAGAAACAATAGTAGTTTAAAAGTAATGTTTGTGAATTTATGCAGATTGTAGAATACATTTAATTATTCGGTTAAAATAGCTCATGATAAGATAACTTTGAGTTCTGCTTGTATTTTTATATTCCTGATCTGTAGTAAGGCTGGACATGAAAACCTTTTGGAGTGATCTCTTTATGACTATAGATGTCTGCAAATGATTTCATTTCTACACCACATGGCAAATTAGTTGAACATAGAGTGGTCCTGGATACTTTGTGATCCACAACCAAGCACAAAAACAGACAAAATCATGCTCCAAGTTATTTGATTCTTTTTAATCTGGCTTCTTTCATATGCTAGTGATATATATATTGAAGTAGTTATATGCTAGTGATATATATATTGAAGTAGTTGGATCTGAGTTCAATCCTAGCTTCATGGCATCTAGCCATAAGCCCACTTCAAACCCCTAGTACTAACCTTAAATTTTTGATGCAATGGGGCTTTATACGTTCAATCCATGCTAATTTCCATAAAGAATGACTTATTTCATAAATGTGTATTAAAATTAATTAGTTTCAGATTTAAATTGATCAATTCTATTAATAAATTCATGATAGAATTATTCACGAATTTATATATATAATAACTGTGTGGATTGTGCATATATATTTGTAAATATTTAAATATAAATAATTGTTTGAAAGTTTCATTGCGTCAGGAATGTTTGATTTAATTTTTTAATAATTTGTTAAAGTTTTAATGATTAAAAGTTACATTCTTTTGATAAGCTTTCAGATTTTCCCTTTCCATAACCAATAGTTAAAGTTTTATTAATTAAAAAAAAGATAAGGATTTCCTAATTAAAATCATTTTCTGATTTTAAGAATTCATTTTCTAATTACAAAATGAATTCAAGTTAATGAGTTTGAAAGCCTTATCTAAGGAATGTATTTAAAAACAACCAGTAAATCAAAAAAAACATTAATAATGAAAGAAGTGCTAGCCTAAAGGCATCAGAGGACAGTATATATAGCTCTGAAAAGTTTGGAGAAAACAAACCATCTTTGTGTAGAGAAGTGCAGTAAACTCGGCGTGTTTTAAATAATGTTTCGATTATGGTGAAGGGCTGAAACATCCTTTTATCTGGCTACAGTTTCTGAAGCCCTTTGAGAATCTTAAATGTCATTGCTAAATTCTTTCTGGACAAATCAGGCTGCAAAAATCAAATAAAATGCTGTTCAAGTAATCAATCAAATAGTGCCTATATTTTACCAACTCAAACGTGTAACCTAAGGAGCCCAGCCCAGAAGAAATGGGTAATATATTTTTAAATTGAACCTTAAACTTTCTGGTCAGTTCCGAACTTTACTTTACACTCCCTTTAAGAGCTCTTCTCATTTATAATGTAATAATACTCTGTGAAAAACCTTTTATTTATGCTATTTTAACTTTCATAGTAATTATCTCAACGTCTAGTCTTTAACTTTCCTTTCTTACGTGGCGGTTCATTTATTTTATTATGTATATTTATTGAGTAAATTTATTAATGTTGTTATTTTTAATTATATGCCAATAATCCTTTGACTCGATGATCTCCTTCATTTCCTTTGCCTTATACATGTAATATAAGATTAATTCTGATAGTTAATTCTCACCCATTAGAACTAGATTTAGACAGTTTTATCAATCATCGAGTCGAAAAAAAATTATTAATTGATTGGTATTTTTATCATTGGCTAATAATAAATTATTAGCCCCATTTCTAATCTATGTCACCGCTATTTCCTAGTTTCACTAATATTTATTTATTAAATCATATATAATCTTAAAATGTTTTTTGCAAAGGGCCAATAAAGGAATCAAATAAATATATTCTAATTCAACTTGGTTATTTTCTATTAAAATTCAGGAAGGGCACGATGATTGGGGCATAATTAATATGATTTACAAATACTTTAAAATAATGTTAGTTAAAAGCTCATTTGACTTTAATCCATTTGATCAAGTCACCATGTAGAACATTCTATAATTGGGTTTTATTTTCCAAACAGTGACTATCAAGTCATCATCTTCAACGTTGCTGGTGTAGGGCTATCGTTCATTTCGCAGGCTTGTCTGTGATATTTCTGATATTTTAATTATAGAGGAAGAAAGAACTTCCTCCCCCCACTTCTATTATATTTGAAACACCAAAGGCTCATAGTTACGACTCAGCCTGGCTTTCCCGCATTCACGTCTACCTAAAGGGCATAAGACTTGTCATATGCAAGCCACCATACTACTTTTAAATCACTGACCAGCTATTATCTTTCATATTCATTTTACTTTATAGCTCATAAGTCATCAGTACCATTACCTCTCTGTTCCAGTAAAGCCTGCTCTGATGCTCATAATTCATGATGAAGTGATTTCAATTAAAGTCGAACAAATTCTCCATTATATCTCAAAATGTTCTCTAATAAAGATTAAAGTTATGCCCTAAATATGTATATTGCTCTTCATGAATGGATTTGTGAATGTGAAAATAAATATCACATTCTTGTGTATAAAATTAGAGTAATAATTTTTTTTATTAATGAATACCTTTATCTGCCTTTATTTTCTTGCCAGAGGCATAGACATAGAATTTCAAATATTGTGTAATACTTGTTGGCATATAATAAGGACTGCCACTCTTATTATAATTATAAACTCTGTTAAAGGCTAGAAGTGATTTATATAATCATTATTTAAAACTCAAATGAAAAAAATTATTATTATTAAATATTTTCTACACACTTGGTTTCTTAGTTCTTAATTCTTTTATAATTATTTTAATGTTAAGGCCTGCTGTCTGTGTTGGCAACCCGAACATATACATGTGTTTCAACTTAAAAGTATTTTAAGTTAATTAATTATCCAATATTAGTGTCAGTTCAGGGGTATCTAATCCTCACCAACCATTGAGCTAGTTTTTTGGTGCATAGCACTGTGCCATTGATTTATACTAATCTGAGCTGGTGAGTTGGGTTTGAATTCAGTTTGAGCCGACTGAATTTGAATCCGACTTGCAGTTTAGGTGGTGGTGCGTTCTCGATAGGTACAATATATATATATATATATATATATATATATTGTATATATATATATATATATATATATATATATATAACCTACATGTATCTCTATTACAGGTTTCATAATTTCAATATAATATATGATTAAATTTATTTGAAAGAAATAATTATTTCAGAAATAGATTTTTAAAACACAATTTTGTAAAATGAAAATGATTGCATTATCTTGTTTGTTCTTTTAAAAATTAGAATAAAATTTAGTATAGAAAGTGGGTGGGGGAAAATCTAAAATAAATATTTAAAATCTTTTCATTTTTATATTTTTTTTATAAATTAAAATAAGTAAATGTTAAAACAGAATAAACATTAATTAGTAAAAGCTTTGTAATGCAATTTAGTTTGAAAGATGACAGGTTAATAATAAAATTGAAATTAATAATTGAAGTAACTGCAAAATATGTAAACTATCAATGAGATAGTAGATTAATCTAAGAAAAAGATCAGATAATCCCTAAATGTAAATTCTAATTAATAAGAGAATTATGTTCTGATCAAAATTCAAAAAATAATGATAAGAAATTAAAAAAGTGAGTATAAAAAGCCACAATTGCTATTATTATTTATTTCAGATTATTATTATTTAATATAGATAGAATGCAGACTCAGAGTTTTTCATGGAAAATCCAAACAACCATAGGTCCATATATCTGGAAACTGTAAATGCAGTAATAAGCCAGCAAATTACTACTGTGGTGAAAATCAATTCAGTATCCACAGAAAAGTCATAGGAGTATTTGACACATTCAGACTCAATGCCCAGAACAAATGTCTATGCCCTAAAATAGATGGTGTCACATTCTCTCTCTCCCATTGTTGAGTCAAAGAAATAAAGACAAGCCCTGGAACTATCAATGGAACCAAAATGCCAACTGGTTTGAATTACCCAACTAAATAGACACTTGGTTTTAAATGAAATGAACATTAATGAAGGACTATTATAATTATAACCTAATGCTATCATTTATATTTTATTATAAAAATTTATTATGTTATATTATATTATATATGTGTTCTTAAATAAATATTAATGGTTGCTTAAATATTATCTGGTCTATTAACTCTCTCTCACTCTATTTCTCTCTTTATCTCTCTCTTGTTACTGTATCACCATTTATTTAAGGATATAAATGTTATATGTGTTAAGTAAATGTGCTGGACCCTTATACAGAGTATAAGCTAGCCTGATTTATTTCAGCACTGGATTGTGTGTCTTTCATTTGACACATGTCAATTATATAACATAATGTTGGCTTGCACCTGAGTTTGAACTTCAAAAAAAAAATGCTTTGGATGGCAGGGGTTTGATTCCAGCAGTCAAGATGGGCCACAATCAGAATATGTCATTATCATTATTTGTATAGATACATCTGGCCAAAGGTATCATTGATGTCAATGGTATTCATCTCTCTGATTGAAGGCCTGGTCTATTTCCATAATATTAAAGACATAAATAATAATTACCAAGAATTTATGCATTGAGATTAATCATCTGATCATTAAAGTTTGGATATTAAGCTTAGTTAAAAGCAAAATATTAAAACTAGTTAAAGCCAAAAGATATTAACATTATATGTTTAAAACTTATAATACTTAGTTTATATATTGTGAATTAATTGGGGCACCTATTTTAAATGTCAGCCAACTTGGGTGCTGGAGTGCCATAAATGACTCAAATAATTAGAATTTAAAATTAAAAAGTTTGAAACTAAAATTCAAAATAAATGCTAAATTGTGTAGTTATAAATGTAAAATTGGTGAGTTGTTGAAAAAAAAAATAGACCGGAGAAAACAAATTATATTAAGAATCATAATAATTAAAAATATATACAATATAAATAAAAAGGACAAATAAGAAAGTGGCCAGAGAGAAAAATAATTTATTATTGGGGGAGGGGTGTTTATAGTCAGGTGAAAAGTAAAGAAGACAGGTATTTTATGAATTGTCAAACACTTCATTCGATTTAAAATAAAATAGAAAATAATGAAAATAAGAAACCCACCTGACAAAGGTTAGGGAGCATTAGAGTTTATATTAAATGAATGGACTTTTTTCTAAAAAAAGAAAAAAAAATTGTATACAGATCATGAGGATGGAAATAAAATTAAGTGATTTTTGAAATTTGATAATAGACATAAAGTTGAAATAAATAACATTAAACAAATAAAATAAAATGTTTTTTTTTTTCTAAAAGATAATAATGAAGTAAAGCAAAATAATAATGTTTACAGTAATGTATAAAAATAAATTAAGTTTTTTTTTTTTTTTTTTTGTAGAGATTAATGTACATAAATGAAAGAAAGATTTTAAAAGCAAATAAGTTGAATAATGTTTATAATAAATAAAATGAAATGTAATAAAATACACAAAATGTTGCAAATAATCATTGAAGTAAGTGTACATTGTATTTAAGTTGATGGAATCATGAAGGAGGGGAAGTGAAGATAATGTTTGAGGAAGAAGTATTAAGTGTAGACTGTCATTGTGTGAACTTAAGACCAGTAATGGGCATGAAAGCAGAAGACATTGTATGATAAAGTGAGGATTCAGTAAAAAGGACGTGAATCAACATGGCATGCTAGATGAATTAATTCCAATCCCTTATATAAAAATGTGTATTCTGGAAAATATAATTCCAGCATAAGCCACAAATCAATTCATTAAAAGAAAAAAATCCAATATGTCATAATAAACCTCATTTTAGCATAAACCTTATGGTTAGTGTTTGAATACAGTCATTTACAGTGGTCCCATATTTTATAGAATCCAGACCCATTGAAAAAAGTCATGAGCTCATTCAACCTACTAGTAGAAAAATTCTCAGCACTTTATTAAAGTTATGTTAGAGTATTTTTTATAGAATAAGCCAGATATAAGCCATAGGAGTTCTTCAATTCATGGCATTCACCCTCTTCATACACATTGGAAAAATACATGTTATCCTTTGTAGTTATCAAATATGACATAATCATTGTCAGTCAATGTATATTATGGCCTGTGACTTGATGTATCATAGGACAGTCATCTCTGTGATTTGTTGTTCTGTATGCAATTCAAAACATATGTTAGAAAAAAATATAGTAAAAATAAGTAATTAAAAATGAAAATCATATGCAAATCATGCGAAAAGGTTAATAATAAATTGTCAGAGCTAAAATGGGTCAAATTGATGCATTTTACTTCTGAAATGAAGGGATGTGTGATGTAACACTAGCAAGAAATATACATTATAAAATCTACATATATCTGCAATATATGTTTCATAATTTAAAAAATATATACATGATTAAATTTATTTCAAAGAAAAAAGTATTTCAGAAAAAATGCAAATTTGTAAAATAAATAGATTTTGTTATATTGTTTGTTCTTTTGAAAAGATAATAAATTTTTAGTATAGAAAGTGTGTGGAGGACAATTCATGAAAAAAATAAAAACTATATCATTTTTCAAGAAAACTCTTCTTTTATAATATAAAAATAGGTAAATAAAGAAAGCTATAATAGAATTTGTTTGTAAAATATTTTTTTTAATGTAATTACTTTAAAAGATTACTGATTGAAATAATTAAAAGAAAAAATGTATAAAATAAATGTTAATAGATAGTAGATTAATCTAAAAAGAAGGATTAGATAACATACAATGTATAAATCAATTAGATTAATGAAATGTAAAAAAATAATTTATAAAAAACAGATTTACGTTAAAGTCAAAATTAAAAATAATGATAAGAAATTAAAACATTGGGATAGAAAAAAATATAAAAAGTTGCAACTCTCTATTATATTATTACTCTGGCCTTAATTCTGTAATTTAGTTCTGACCTTTATTTTGTGATTGAATTACTCTGGTCTTCAATCTATAATTCAATCTGGTCTGCATTTAGTTGTTGAATTGTTCTGTCCTTCATTTTGTGATAGAACTAGTCCAGTCTTCAATCTGTTAGATTAATATGCTTTTGAGTCTGTAAATAATTATGCCCTTTACCTTGTGATTGATTCATTATGTTATTCATTTCTTTAGAAATTCACAAATCTAGAAACAAATAGAACCATTCACTCCTGCTATGAAAAACATTATTACAGAAACTATAGATCTAGCAACATATAGGGCTAGACTATCTTTAAAAGTGTTTGACAAAGCTTCTGGTCCCAAAGTCATCCACAAATTTGACTGTCCCAACAGAACCATCATGGGAATCAGATGCCAAAATCATGAAATAAATGTTGTCACTACTCTCTTTCACCCCATCATTGAGTCACCAAATGGAAGACAAGCCCTGGAAACATTGATGTAAATCAATACAAACCAAAAACAAATAAACTGGTTTATTTTAATCTTAAAAAATCCTAGGTAAATATACTTTGATCACTATCCATAGACACTTTATATTTTCTAAATGAAATGAACTTTAATAAAGGAATATGATAGTATTTAGCTTAACTAATCATTTATAATTATTTTATGTAAATGATTATTATATTGTTTTATATTAAGTTAAATATATATTGAAACAGTAAAATAAGCATGGCAAATCTTAGTTTCACCTTGCCTTCCTTTTACCTGCCCTCGTGCCTTATTTCAAACCCTAATTTTATCATATTGTGTGTGTACTGTGTATATTTACCAAACTCCTGTCTAAATTTATATGTCTAGTGGGATATCTGGGGTTTTATAATAATTAAAATTGTCTTAAACAGTTTTATTTTCAAACCATCAAGTATATTTTACATATATATGCTTGTGCAACAAAAGTAGATCATATGTTCTCATCTACACACATGCAGCGATAATATTTTAAAAGTTATGAAAATATTTGTTATTTAAAGTTAGATAGTTTGGATTTATTTATTTTGGGATATTATTATATTCGCTATATTTGTTTTTCATTTAATAAAGTAATATTACTTATAAATAGATTTTAGACTTTCAATTCAAAAGAAACTTGTAAATAATTTTTTACTTTAGTTTTTCAAAATCATGCCATTTTTTATAAAAAAATCAATGAGGGTAGGAAGAGAACAATAGTGGCTAATTTTAACATGTTGGTGCCAGTTTCACTAGTAGATTTTCGTTAAGATAACAAAGTTAATGACCAAATTTAATTAAAAAGTGCATTTCTTATTTTCCAATTTAATTAATAAATTTGATTAATAGATTTTACCACTGCAGGATTAGATTTGTGTAATCAGAGAGCATATAACTATGGCTGACTGATTATTTTATATTATTAATCTGCCTCATATTGTGACAGCAAAAGTTTTTTTCTGTAGTTCTGAAATTTTGACATTATTCATTTTCTGATTGCTTGTTTTATTCATGTCATCGGACTTACCTGCTTACTTTGTTAGTAAATCAAGTTTTGAAGTAGTTAACCTTAGAATGATTGGGTAAAAATGGCAATAGGCTGTTTTCCTTCAGGAACCAGTGCCTTGGCCATCCATCATTCTTCATCCGATAGTCCTGTCATCGTACATTCAACCCTCAACTAAACTATCCCGAATAATGCTGCTTTTGAAGTCTACCTGCTGAATGCTGCTCTAAAAGTCTATGTGCTGAGTGCTGCTGCTGAACAATAAACCCCCCAAAAAAATAACATTTGCTTAAGAACTCTAATGCAAAATTGGGAAAGCCCATGGACTGACCTTTTGGAATGAGATAATAAAGTTAACTCGAGATCTTGTGAAACTTTCAGGCTATAGCTACTCCTTTTGTCTCATATTTCCTATTTATGTATTTATTAAATTTTCTTTTAATGCATGCTGAACTTCTTCTTGGGTTAATTTTTTTTATATATCTGTAAATGTTTTATTTTAATGCCATATTTTAATGTAAACATTTTAATTAATTTCTTTAGGCATATGCAAGTTACACAGGAAAGTTGAATAATGTGTGGTTGCCATCTTAGTTTATTAAACTGCAAACACACACACTCCTGCCTATCTATTATATGATTTTAAAATGTATTTCTTACTTGTAACAAATTTATTAAAACAAGTGTTTATTTCTCTAAACTTTGTTGAGAATCTGTTGGCTATTAAAATATTAAATTTGAGAGAAAATATTCTGTTCTTTAATGAATTGCCCTTTTACTAAGAATATTTTAAAATTTACCTGTGTGATGATAGTAAATGTGCTTGGGTGCTAAAACTTTACTATTCTCCAAGGTCATCAAATGGTTAAATCTGTCCCCTGATTACTCTGCAGTTCTCTGCAAAGTGCTATAATGCCACATGGGAATTATTTCACGTATGTCCCCACAGTTACGAAGCTCCTGGGTGCAGGCCAGACATGAGCTGTTTGAGGGCTAGAGATGCTCCAAATAAAAGTCAAAATGCCTATCCAAAGCCCAGACTATTTATTCATTTCATTTTTTAAAGTTGTGTATCAAAATACTGCACCCCTCCTCAGCATTATATATTGCTGGCACCACTGTACATTCCCTTAGAAATTACTTTAAATGAATTCTAAGTCCATTCAGCATAACTCCATTTTATAATTTATCCCAACAATTCGCGAACGACTCTCTGTTTAAATTTAAGGTTTCAATTTTAAGTAACTTTAGATTATCAATTCTTTTAATACTTTACATGCCTCACACATACCTACCATGTCACTGAATTTTAGACACACTATATAATCTCTAATCCAAGTATGAGGTATCAGAAATATTGTTTTCTTTTGTGTATAGCTATCAAATTTATATAGCTAAAACTATTTTCTATATCTAATTATTAAAATATTATCTTTAAATTTATTTATTTTCATTATTTATTCGGGGTGCAATTTAAGCTACATACCATAGTGGGTTTATCTTGGGCACATATATAAATCATTGTTAAATTAACCTAGGGCTATTTTAGATTTAGAGTCTTTTGTTTTCTCCTTGACCACTGGCACTGGCAGAAAGTTATACTAGTAATAGCATCAGATATATTATCAAATAGAGGACATTGTGGAGCTTGGACTTTGGATTTGAACTTGGGATTTCTGGGAGGTAACCTTTCCTACTGTTAAGTTCCATATCCAGGGTTTAAATTCTGCAGTGTGTTAGTGAGATAGACAAATTTTGACCATTACAATATGTGCATGAATAAATAATAATATTACCTTAAGTCTCATTTGGTCTATTCTCTCTCTTGTCACTATGTCAGCATTAATTTCAAGTTATAAATGCTACATGTGTTAAGTTAAATGTGCTGACCCATGATACAGAGTATCATCTAGCCTGGGATATGTCAGGTGCTGGACTGTGTGCCTCTAGTCTGAATCATGCTCACTATATAATATATGGTTGGCTGGCATTGAAGTTTGATCCTTAAAACAAATGAAATGTTTTGGATGACAGGGATTTAATTCCAGCAGTTAAGGTGGGCCGTGGTCTGGAAATGTGATTGTGTTAAGCTTTGTATATCTCAATCTGGCCATCTATATTATTGATGGCTATGCTATCAATGGTATTCTCCCTTCTGCTTGAAGGGATAGTCCATACCCATAGTATTAAAGATATAAAATAATTACCAGAAAGCTATGTATTCAACTTAATTTATTTTTTCAACATGTGTGTGATCAGGTGGTAAGCAATATGAGATGGCACTGAGAGTGGTGGGTCATGTGAAAGTCTGAGTTCGAATCCCATATATATTACATATATAAATGCAGGTTTAAACCTGTACAATGTATTAAAGTTTAGATATTAAATTTAATTAGGACAAAAGATATAAAAAATATAAGTTTAATAAGGTGTCTATTTTTTGCAAAAACAAACTTTATCGGGAGATCCAGTTCAATTATATATATATATATATATATATATATATATATATATATATATATATATATATATATATATATATATATATATATATATATATATATATATATATATATTATATATATATATTTCTTGTTAAGATCCAACTTTTATAAACCATTAGCCCTTGCCACTAGCTCAAGAAAAAGCACATATTTATAAACTAAATTCATTAAACATATGTTTAATATTAAAAAAATAAAATAAACCACTGCCAGTAATATTCACAAAACATTTATTTACACACATATAACTTTGAATTTCAGAAATTAATTAATCTTGCTTCAATTTGTTGTTATCATTTTATACTTTAGTTAAAATCCACACAGTTGGACAGTTTATATAATTTTGTTTTAGAATGTTGAGTATGGATAAGCTACATAGAATATGCCATTAAAACGTTTCAAAACATCTAACGTCAGGCTAAAAGTTTTTAGCTAAGCCAATGCTCATTTCCTAAACTATAGACACAATCAATGCAATATTAAGATGTTAGTATAAAACCATGCTGACAGAAATGTGTATCTGCAGCATGATATTATTTAAAAAAATGGTCCTGATTCAGTACAGGAATGTGCATCTGTCTGGAAAAGGAATCCTATATATAAACATTAAAAGATAAAAGGTTTGTAGGGATGCAGAACATTCCTTGCAGTCCTATAGTCCCTATCCATAGAGATCAATGTTGCAGGAAATATGTCTGTGTTCATTGCAATGATATGGCTACATCTCTGGTCCATGCATTCATTTGGGCACTGTTACCCTGTATGCTAGCACACATCACATTACATTAGTATAAACACCCATATATCCCTCTATCATCATTGACTCAACTATAAAACAAATAGTCTGAAATTATCCTCCTTAAACTAACATAAACAGTTACAAATCTATGCAGTCATCTACACATAACTTTAAAATTAATAACTTAGTTAACAGATAAAAATAAATAAAAGACAAACGGAAATGATTAGCAAACACTATACATACAATATAAAAAAGAAAATGACTAACTGATCTAGAGTCCCATTCTCGGTCAGATAAGAGTTCACATTAAGATTGAATTGACAAAAGTATATACTTTCTGTTCACTCTGGGTGATTCCTCCAGACTTCATCCAGTTTATGGAAGTTCTCACTGATCCTATTGTTTGCTAATAGTTCTTTGGAGACATGACTGTTACAAGCCATACTTTCTGGAAACGTGGCCTGGAGTCCTCAGTCATTGAAAATAAAGAAAACTAAATCTAGTGTCAATCTCCTACATCATGAAGTCTGTATTATATAGCTAGCTGTAATATGTAGCAAGATTAATAGTCAGATTCTCTCAATATTTCCATAATTTTGTTTTTTTATACTTTTAGGCCTCCATTATCACAAATTCTATGAATCCATCAAATATGATGTCACGTATCCTAAGGTCCAGATGTTTTCTTTTCTGGCCCATAAAGGGCATGGTGCTTTCATTGGTAATTCTGCTTCACAATCTTTAATTTTTTATCTCTCCTCTGATCTTACAATCATTTAAGTGCCCCAATGGCTACTTTGCTTTACATTCAAGTATATTTTAATCATTTCCATTCACTAAGATTTAAAGTTGATTTTACTTTTAGATTAATTAATCTAGAGATCTCTACTTTTTTACATTTCTTACTTTTAAACACTTTTTTAAAATAGATCTTTGTAATAATATATATTTTAAATAATTATTTAAATTTTCTCTGATGTATATAAAAAAAATCAATTTTATTTATGATTATTGTCCTGCTTATTTTAATTTCAAAATAATATAATGGCATATGTATACAATTACAATATGATGAGTAAGAGATTAATTGTTCCAAAACAAAATTAAGAGTGTCAGAAACTGAAAATGCACTTCCAGTTACATTTGTGTTTACTGAAAATACATTCACATATGGTTGAGCCTTTATAAGACTTTAACCCAGACAAACTCACTCACTCCAGTTTTCCCAGATAAAATAAATAATCAGTATGAACATATAATTTTTCAGGAATTTAAAAATCAACTACTAAACTTTTAAAATATAATATATATTTTTTATATAATATTTCAATAATCAGTGGTTTATTACTAAATGATTTCATACTTATATAATTTTATTTTATCAATTCATTAAGTAGATATTCTTTGGATTTTATTAATAAATTGTCATTAAAGCTTATTGTAATTAAAAACGAGGATAAAAAAAAACATAAAATTGTAAGCAAAATAAAGTACACTTGCAGACAGTTGCCCAGGTTGTGGGTTTGCATCCTGGCCAGTGCTATGACACCTAAAATAAATAAGTTCTGTCTTTTTTTATTTCCATATTCCATAGAATTGGCCAGGAGGGTGAATCCACAACAACTGTCTGCAACCAACTGATTGCTTGCAAGGCTGCTGTGTTCACCTTTTGTCTAACAATGCTTGACTAAAGTCTGTCTTTTTACTAAAAATCTTTTTTTTTTGTAGCTAAGACAACACAAAATTCAATACTTTCACCTTTTTAAACACTGGCTAGTGATCGAAAGATTGTAGTCCTTCTAATTCTAATAAAGCATTGTTATTATTTGCTTAATAATATTTTAAACCAAATATTTTATTTTAACATGTAATAAATTATCGTTTCATTTATTTCATATTCACTTAAAACAATAAATATTTTATTAATAGATGATCTTTAATTGTAGTCTTTATTTAGCTATTTATACACTGTACAGAAACTACAGATGAAAACATGTGTACATCACATATCCCCACCCTTAATAAAAAACAAAGAAAACAACTCACAACAATTAACATATCATCATGCTCAAACTTATGAATATCTCATGAATAATTTAAAACTAAACAACCATAACAATAAAGCCAATGATTATATACAATTATGTGTCTTGAATTGTTTTAAACAGATTACAATCAACGAGACAAATATCCTACAATAATTATACTTATTAATATTCTTTACTTTTCAACCTAACTGGATATTTGAAAAAAAATAATTCTATAGTCTTATACAGATAACATAAATTTTGATCAATAAAAGCAACCTATTTATTTCTGATAAATATTGAGTATTTATACAGATAAAACCATGAATATAGTAAACATAAATTGGATATTTACTAGTATACCCATAAGAATTGATGCATTTGTTCAAGGTATTGCAATAAACTATATTTTCTAAATCACTAATCTCACAAATTCAATACATTATTGAAAACAATATTTAGGTCCCCAATCAATGTACCTACTTTCACAACTTTGTACTTCATGATTTGAAAATCATTTAAATTTTGAAGGTTTTATCTCGAATAACAAAATCTTATATCTATCACCACTATTTTAGCTTATGATATAATTTTCTTTGAAAAACACCTGGTCATTTATTTTTTATTACATCACATCTAAGCTATTATAATAATATAAATAACCTCACTCTATCAAAATTTCCAATCATTGGGCATCTTGTTCCTTTCCATTCTTTATTTCTTTTATTGTTTATCATTAAATTGTTGATACTTTGTTAATTTAGTTTGTAAAGCTGTATCTGTACTTTGAGATTCTAATATCTCTTCAAACACATATTGATACTCTTCTATCTTATTGATTTTTATTTATATTTGACTTTCTTCCATGTGAATCTATGATATATTAGACCTTACTTTCAAACCATGTATTTGCTTATGTCTGATTTTTATTTCATGGACTAAATCTGTATGCATATGCTTAATTTCCTATTTTAAACTATTTTATAATTCATGTTGACCCTATTCTATTTTTATTACTAATATTTCTTTGTCTTGTTTCATTTCTAGTTTTGATTCTTGTCATATTTTTCTTAGTTTTGCTTTATTTCTAGTTTAGAATCTTTTTGAATTGTTTTATTTCCATTTGATTATTGTCACTTTTCTTTTTGATTTTGGTTCATTTCTATTTAATTTTGCTTAAATTTTTGTTTTATTTGTTTTATTTCACTCATTAAATGTGTTAACATTGCCATTATAGGTTCATTTTAGTCAGGTTTTGATACGATAGAAACTTCATTAATTTCTCTTTCCTGTCCTAACATATCTGACACTTTCTTGCTTTCTATATTTTTTTATTAAATTTGCATTTATGAATTTTTTTTAGAAAAGAAATATTATGAGTCTCTTCCTCCTCAATTCAATATCTCAGATCAAACAAAATTAACAACTTGTTTTCTCTATTATGTCATACAGATGACCTCTACAAATTAACTAAATCACCATTCACACATATTTCAACTAATGTAATAAATTATTTTAATGTAAAATACCACAATAACATCATCTCTCAATAGTGATTGATTTACCTATCCACAATACTATCATCCAAATCTAATGTGTATAAATTTCTTTATTTAATTTTTTAAAATTTAACATGGGGTAAATTTCATTACTGTTCTCACAAGAATTTGCACTGTACTATCATGAACAAATTTAAATAGTGAGCTATACTTTTCCCATAAATTTTCTACAGTAACTACGGTGCAATACTTTCAATAAAATTAATTAACTGCAAATACTTTTTATTATTTATTTTATTGTTGTTTTGTGAGAGCTTAATATTCATTAGTAATGATACCATATTTATTTGGCATTTTACTAATATATAGCATGCACCTAATACTTTTAAAATCCCAAAATAAACTTTATTTTTTCTTATTATATGACAAGTCAGGCATCATCATCTGATACCTTGTCTTTACACACTCCCCTTTTTGGTATTATTTATAAAACATTTTAATTGTAAAGCATTTTGCAACTTTTCTATTTTTCCGAAACTCATGTATTCTTGCATCTCTATTTTTTCAGAAAACAATTCAGCAAGCCACTTTAAATTCAAATACTTAACAAAGCACAACTACAATTTTAAAAATAATTATCTATTTAGTCATTACTCTATTTAATCTAACACTAGTATACAAAAAATAACTGCTATCAATTTTGATTATTAATCAAATATTTTAATTTTATCTACAGATTACTATAAGACTTTAAATCAATCATGAATCAAGAACAAATATTTGAGCCTTTGTTGAGCAGACAGTGAATGAAGCTAATATCTAAGATATATAAAAACAATAATAATGAAGCAACATAATTTCATGAATAGCAACATTTCCTTCTGAGAATTGGATGAGCCAAATGTAAAAGAAAAAACTAATAAAGACTGCCAAAACGTAAAACTAAATTAAGTGCTGTTCACTGAATAGCTTGCATAGGTTGGTAATAATGAATACAATAAAATAATATAATTGAGCATTGCTAGCTATCCTTGCAAGTACTTCATACATTTGGGCAACCACACATAAAAAAAAAACAAATTGTGAACAATGTGATTTTCTTTACTTTTATACTAAATATTTAGGAAATGTAAATATAATACATGCAATGTTATAGACAGACAACTAAAATATATAACTAAATAGATAAATAAATATGTTGATTTATAAATGGCTTCAGTACAGTTAAAATTTACAATTACAATGGACTTATGAATTTTGTAAGTTGTAAATCAACAAATAATGAGTATCTTGCGTGACAAACAAGACACAATTTAATAAATGATGACATATATGATGATAAAACATAATATGGGAAGTACAAAGAATTATATTAATTGTAAAATAAATTGTGTAATACAACAAATTATAATGGTTGATAGAAGCAAATCCAAAATACCTAAGGTGGTTGTAGTGGTGTTGGTGGTGGTAGTGGTGATGGTAATAGTAGTAGTAATAGTAGTAGTAGCAGTAGCAGTCGCAGCAGCAACAACAACAATACTACTACTACTACTACTACTACTACTACTACTACTACTACTACTACTACTACTACTACTACTACTACTACTACTATTACTTCTACTTTTACAATATGCGGTTCTGTTATGCAACATAAGCAACACATCAAACCAAGGTCCAAATCAAAATATTTAGAAAATACTGAAAACAAAACAGAAACCTGTTCAAAAAACGTCTAGAACCAAGAGAACAATAGTTCCAGCCAACACAAGAGAGTTTACATCTGAAAAGTAAGCATAAAAAATAAACTTATTAGAAATTAAAATTCCAAATTACAACAGTAGCATGGCGTCAGAAAAAAAAAGACAACACTATAAATAGTGCCAAAATTATTAATAATATACCAATAACAAGAAAGCCAGAAAAAACATATGCAGATATTACTAAATTACAGTACAAATCAAGAAATATAGAAAACAATCCAGCCTTAATGCAGAGTCAAAAATTTCAAAAATAAATCAAACTGAAATTAATGTGTTATATCTCGGATAGCAGTAATAACTTTGAGCTTCCAGAAGTCACATGGACACAGCAAGAGTTGCAAATAGTTAACACTGATTTTAACAGCAGGATCCCAATAAAACTTTTTAATTCATTCAAAAAATTTATCTCACAAAATTCGATAGTAATAGCCACAACAGACAAAAGTTTAAACCTATATAAATTCCCAAGAAAATTATTGTATGAAGAAATAACAAAAACAGAATATGGGATTCGATTTTAAGTATTGGAGAGCACCCAACTCGAGATACTTAGCCCTAGACTTTTTTAATACCTATCAAAAAACTAGATTTTATAACCTGATAAAAACCTTAGGAAATTATGCCCTGATAACTGTTGATGCAAGTCCACAGAATTGTATCACTGGAACCATCAGAAATACATACTTTGGATATAACATTCAAGATTTCCAAGGTATAATGCAACAATTTGGTAAAGTAATCTACTTGAAACCAATATACTTAAGTGAAATGCCCACACCGATTTACAGCAATAGCTTCCACTGTAAAATCAAAGTGAATCACAATGTAACACCAGACAGCATACCAACATAGATAATCGATGAAGACACCACATTAAACACATATATATATATATATATATATATATATATATATATATATATATATATATATATATATATATATATATATATATATATATATATATATATATATATATATATATATAAAGGAGAAAAAAAGGCCCAATGTTTTTCATGTGGAAAACATGAGCACCTAAAAATTAACTGTGATGAAAAAAAACATTGAGAACCACACAAATATATATATATATATATATATATATATATATATATATATATATATATATATATATATATATATATATATATATATATATATATATATATATATATATATATATATATATATATATATATATAAAAGGGAAAAAAGCCCCAATGTTTTTCATGTGGAAAACATGAGCACCTAAAAATTAACTGTGATGAAAAAAAAACATTGAGAACCACACAAATACAAACCATTAGAAAAACAACAAAAAGCACAGAGCAGATAATGAAAGCCTCTCAACATGGTGAAACTTACAACCAGAAAACAACAAATCACCACTCACAAAAGGATATAGGCAAATATATAACAATTATAGAACAACTTCCAGCCTCACCCATTAAAAAAATAAAAAGTCATCAGCCAGACCAAATTACTTATAAACTTGGTGTTGATAAAGAAGACAAGGAAACAAAAAGCCCTACTAATAGCAATATCAAATGTAATCAAAACCAACCAGAAAAAATAATAGAAATAAAAAGTGAAACCTTAACCAACCTGACACAAACAATACAAACAGGTTTTCCCCAAACAATACAAGAAGAAACAGCCCCCAAAAAATAACAAGCAGCCCACCAAAAAAATATACATTCCAAAAAAGTCAAAACCAAAAATTTTATCTCACACAATGACAAACAAGTGTACCAATCAAATGATGCTCCTGATAAAGAAGTTGACTTACATTTAGAGGATGCACAAGAACAACTACAAATAGTCAATCAAGATGTAGATATAAACACATATACTTTGAAAAATACTAGTGAAATCATAAATCAAGATGACTGAAATAAAATATTTCAGCCCATCATTAAAAAAAAAAACAAGAAAGAAAGATGGGATTTTTCCACTTCATGAGAAAAAAACATTACTAAATTTCTCAACCACAAATATATATATATATATATATATATATCTGAAAACTATGCAAAGAAAATGGCAACATACCTGTCAATCCGGGTAGTTTAAACAGTAGAAAAGCTTTATAGATATTAAATGGTTCAAATAAATGAACATGTTTTTAAAATCTATATATAAATGTTGGATAAACATCTATAGCAATCATACAATTTTAAATCAGGTAACAATGAATTGATAGGACAAAAAGAATATCAAAATCATAAAAACAATAAAACAAAATTTGGACTAGGAATTGAGACCACATATATAGTTCAATATATTAAACTTTTGTCATTGAAACTAGTTGATCAATATGTAAATGAATATGCAAACGTGGTTGTAATGAATGTGACACCTTTCAGTATTGAGACAGTTTTCTTTGGTGTATATACACTCTTACATAAAACTAAGTATCAACATTTTAGACCTTGCCATGTAAAAAAACAAAGAATTTACAAAATGTATCTTCAATGTAAAATTTTTCTTGAGATGATAAAGTGCCTTTTGAAACATCATCATCATCATCATCATCATCATCATAATAATAATAATAATAATAATAATAATAATAATAATAATAATAATAATAATAATAATAATAATAATAATAATAATAATAATAATAATAAGAAGAAGAAGAAGAAGAAGAAGAAGAAGAAGAAGAAGAAGAAGAAGAAGAAGAAGAAGAAGAAGAAGAAGAAGAAGAAGAAGAAGAAGAAAAAAAGAAGAAGAAGAAGAATATTAATAATAAAAATAATCTATATGTGTAATTAATACACACACATACTCATGTTCATTCATTCATATGATAAAAACAATATCTCAAAAATGTTCCAAGGAACTCTAGAAAAAAATAAAAAAATAAAATGTACTTCATATGATAATTAAACCATTTTAATTTAGCTAGTGGCTTTACAATTTGTAAAAAAAAAAGACTATCTTGATGTTTTTATCAGATTAAGAAAAAAACATATTAATCAAAAACCAGACATCCAGTACACCAACTATTATAATTAAATGTTTTTCAAAAAACTTTTAAAATATTAAAATATTTTTTTAAATATTAATGTTGTTAGAATAACAATAAAAAATTTATAAAATGCATTTTTTCTATCTTATACAACAAATTCTAATACTAAAGTTAATATATTTAGCTTAATAATCAAAAGTAAATTCACATAAACCAATTCATGTCTGTCTTCCAATAAAGTTCTACTAAAACTCTTTCACTATCATTCAATGCTTCAAATTAGAATCTTCACAGTTACTACATGACAAATATTGTCTGGAATTCTTTCTAACACTGAGCTCTCTCTTCTCCCAGTGCACGTAAACTCACGAATAAAAAAAATAATGTTGACTTTTAAATTCAAGAAAACTTAAAAATTTATTGTTCATCCTGTTCTTGAAAGTCTTTAAATGCAGTCTTTTATCTATTGCTTTCTTATGATAAAAATTACTAATGGGATATCACTTGTCAAAAATCTTTCCTATACATAAGTTCCATTGTTTTTCATTCACATGAGTTATATCAGCTTCCACATGAATCATCAATGGCCATTTGAAATCAGTCCATATGCTAGCAGAAAATAGGCATTTTTTCCATTTTGTTTCTTGAAATATCATTATCTCATAATGCAGATATGTAGTAATAAATAACTTTATATTTAAATATTTCATGGGTTATTTATTTAGTACTGATAATATTTATTTTTATTATCCATTTATTTTTTTATGTATATTTAAGAGAACAAGTTTTTTATTATATCAAAATAATTTACGTGTTTTGCCAATAACTTGTCAATTAATTATATCCATAATGATATTTATATTTTATTTTTCATTATTTTTCCAAAAGATTTAAACATTTTTTAAATAAATAATTTAAAAAAAAAATTGCTCTATTTTTTAAAATATATAGTCAATAATATAATAAAGAATGATATATTTTCTTATACTGTTATTTCATCTTAAATATTTTCATAACTTTAACGAAACATTTAGTTCAGTCTTCTTCAGATAATTTTATTATTCAAATAATATTTTTTAAAAGTTCTTATAATATTATACACAAATGTGTTAATTCTCTGAGTGATATTTCCAAATAATATCCTCTTTAAAATCCAAAGTATTTTATAAAAATAATTGTATCAGTTTTTAATTATAAACAAGAAAAATCATACTTTTCTCTGTCAACTATTTTTCCATCACTATCTTCCCCACAAACATTACTTCAGGTGTATGCTCCATAATTACTATGAATTTGACATGTTTAAATTAATAAAACTAGCAGGCAACTAATTGGTTTTAGGAAAACATTCTTATTTTAACTTAATAAATTTTATAATCGTTTACACTCTTTTTTAAATAATAAAAAATTAAAAATTGAGACTAATTGACTATTATAATAATATACTGGGTACTATTTAAAAATAATAAAATATAAAGGAAGTAGTAATAGTTATGTTAAAGAAGTGAGAACATTCATTTATATATCAGCTCTAACATACAATCTGATTGGTTACTTGACCCTCAGCTTACAAACTAATTTACATAATTGTTTCATTCAATTTTTAAAATTCAGCAACACAATTATGCTTCATCATTTATTCTATTAATATTATGATAATATTTAATTCTAAATCAATTTTATAATTATACTTAAACAAATTAACAACTTTATAATAACATATTTTAAATATTTTTTTATCAATTTATCTAATACTTAATTATAATGTATCTATTTTTTTTAATTTATCTTGATTAACTACAACTATTTTACAGATAACTAATTAAATGATTTTCTATATTTATTTTTATGATATTCAAATGTTTGCAATTTTTTAAAAAAATTCTAAAGTAATTTGAAAACTTTCTTTTAAAACCTTGCAAGCACACAAAAATTACATGCATTATTAGTCACATGATTATAATCCCAGACAAAAATGTTGCATTTTTTATATTCACTGTCTGAAATGGATTAATAAAATATTTAACTACAAAATATTATATTGTAAAAAATAATAAAATATAATGATAAAATTTGGAGTAATAATTTTTTTACATTATATAAAGAATAACTAAAATTGAATACACTTCTATATCCAAAAAAATATTAAAACATTTAATAAACAATTATAATATAAATTTAAATCTACTTTTATTAAAATACACTTAATAATTTATTTAATTTTAAATCATTATCTAAAAATGTTTTCTACATCTTGTTTAATAAGACTTTTAATACATAATTTTCATTATTAACATTTAGCATTTTATCATAGCTTTTAAATATTTTATAACTTTTAACTTCATATTAAAAAGCTTTAAAAACACTATTAACATTGCTATATCACTTACAATACTTAAATCTCATTTAATTTAAATTTTTTTAAGAAATTGACTTTCAAAGTCTATTTAGATTTAATAAAAAGGGTACTATATATATATATATATATATATATATATATATATATATATATATATATATATATATATATATATATATATATATATATATATATAATATATATATAAAAAAATAATTTGATGGTATTACTTTGAAAATCATTATGTTGCCTTTCTTATATACTTTAAAATTTAGAAAGTATGAAAACATGTTTAGGGTTGGGATTGGCCAATCGAGGGTGTTCTAGATGATATATAAATCACCTGACATTTTTTGAATTATTGTAGAATCTTGACAAGGTTCAATTTTGAATGAAAGTCGATTTGATGGAAATAAATTTTTAATTTAATTACATAGTTGTCTATTAAATTGATTATATTTAGTTCAGAAGAAATTATATATATATATATATATATATATATATATATATATATATATATATATATAAACTTTTAAGTACTATATTTTCTAATATATATATATATATATATATATTAGAAAATATAGTACTTAAAAGTTTATAAAAATATATCTATATCCATCACTTAGAAGCGCTTTCAACTAGCTTTGTACTTTTTGTCAACTAATACTTTGAAAATGTCAGCTAATATTTATTTATAAATTTGCATATATTAATTAGAACAAATTCAGACATTGATTTGTATATATAATTGAAATAATAAATTTAATGGTTTACAAACTATTATAAACAATCCTTAAATTCTCAGAAGGTGAATCTAGATGCAGTATTGAGAAGAGATTGAGGGAGAATGATTGTTATATAAGCTATATATATATATATATATATATATATATATATATATATATATATATATATATATATATATATATATATATATATATATATATATATATATATATATATATATATATATATATATATTGAAAGGGAAATAGCAGCAACTTCCACTTCAACTTTGTATCATAAGTTATGAGCATCTACAGTTTTATATATAATATTTGGCAATAGTTAAATAATAAATAAGATATTTATTAACTTTATGTAGGACATGCCTATCTAATTGTTATTACAAATGAATAGTGAAAAGAAAATTTTTCTTTCTATGTTTGACAAATTTAAGTTGATGATGCAAGCAATCATTATCAATATATATTTTAATACACATTTATAAGTGAAACTATTTATTAATGATGTACACAATAAAGAACATAAAAGTTTGACAGCTAAAATAAAAATATTTTTTTTTTCTAATCTACATTTACTAACAAGTTACGATCAAGGTTGAAAAATATAACACCCTCTCTATATGTAATAAAATATGAAACATATCCATCAGCGTAGTTACATGATAAAAATTGAACTGCATTCTAGTTGCATTGTTGGGTTCTTTAGGCACTTCAATAATTTGCAGTCAATTTATTTGCGAAAATATTTTCCATACTTATAATAGCAATGGCTTTGTTTCACGTTATATATAAACAAATGAAATAGCAGTTTATATTCGTTGTATACATTAGCGTTCTTCAACCTTTTTGCCGGCCGACCCAATAGACTTCATTAAAATAGTTATGCGACCCAAATGTTTATTATATTATCTTAATATAAAGTAAAAGAGATATTACATCAGCATGGTACTGTATATATGTATATATTGGGGTCAATTTGATAATATTCATAATGAACAAATAATTTGTAAATTAAAAGTTGAGTTAAACTTATAAACTACATAATTTTAATTTAAAAGCTTAACACATTTTATTATTTACCAAAGAAAAAGTGTTGTCTTTTCAAATAAGGTTGTATTTATATACGAAATACAAGCAAAAATTACATTTTGAAAGTAATCGCGAATTTTACCATTATGATTATTTAAGTTCATATTTACAATTGATTTTGAGAAAAGTACACAAAGTTTCGGTAGTATTACTTACTATTTTTTTTATTAATACCAATATTTTCTTAAAATGTAATAAGATTTTTTGCTACGAGATATTTGTGCTTTTATTTCTTGGTGCATATTCGCGATGCATTAAAAAATTAACGCGACCCAATATCGTGTCGCTTCATAAAGGTTAAGAAGCGTTGGTATATATAATAATATTTTTAAAATTAGTGTTTAATAATTACTATTAATAAAAGTAACATAAAGTTTTACTACATTATATTTTTTATTTATTTATGATGACAAATTCATTTTTTACCATTGAGAATTAGTACCAAAATTTAACTTTTTAAACCGTTGAAAAAAAAAAAAAACATCTTAGAAACAATTCTCTGAAAAATTTATCATTACTGACGACTTCTTTTTTTATATATCTTCAGTGTTTATTTTTTTTATTCTTGGTATTAAGATTTAAGAAGTGTGAATGACAACCTAAATAAATGACTTTTTATATTTGTATTTACTTATACATAAAAACAAAGTTTTATTTTAAAATGAAAGTTAAATAAAAAGAATATTTATTTAATACAATTTAGTATTATTTGACTAAATTTCTTTATTAGTATGTGCATTACTATTAATAATACTACTGGTATAACTATTAGTGTTAATAATAATACTACAAATAAAAATATTAACTATAATAATAATCAAAATTTACAAGAAATATGGAATTTAAAATAAAGTCTGTAAATGGAACTGAGGTTCTATTCTTTAATAGTTTTACATGATACATGGAGTAGAAGATGTGATGCTATATGGCACATTTTTGTTGATGCTGAGATAATTTGGAAACATATAGTAATAGTTTTATTGTAATTTTATAAAGAATGGTTTATAGATAGACAATTTCCATATTTCTCCATTCTTTTTTTATTTCATAAACAATTCCATATAAATAAAGATACAATAAAAGACAAATAACCCTCAAGATGTATTTCGTGCTGAAACAGCACTCATCAGTTCGACCAGGTCATCATCTCTCATATATATCTTTATTACATGAAAAGCATTTGTGTACAGTAAATTGTCTCATTTTTATTTTCAAGGGTCAATTTACTCAACTCCCAACAGTATGTTATCAACTTTTTGATAAACAGATAATGATTATTACAATTCATTTATTAAACTAGAGATGTTCTGTAGCAGTAATAAAAACTTTAATCCAAGTTAAAGATTAATATATGTGATTTTTAGCACACACTAGAATAATAATTAATCCATTTTTTTATCTAAATGCAAACATTTATCAAAGAGAATAAAATATAGTTCACACATCAAACTGCAAAACTTACCTTGTGTAAAATCACAATGATTGCATACATTTGATCTATAACTAATTTTTTTATTTCATGATGTTTTTTATTCATCATATAATATTAAAAAAATATTTTATTGTTATAATTGATTTTTTTTTGTTTGAGATAAAATTTGAAAGTTATTCTAGCAAATAAAATAGGGTATTATTTCTTTTTTTTTAAGTCTACAACAAATTTGTTTTTAATAGTTTTTTTTTTGGCTGCTAACTTAATGATATTTAAAATTAATGTTAATAAAAATGTGTTTAAAATAGTTTATTTTTTATTACAAAAGACATTGAAATTGTCAAACATTGGTGGTTGATAGTTCAGCGACAGCTGCTTTACAAGCAGTTGGCACGGGTTAGCGGGTTCACATCCCAACTGATGCTATGACACATGAGAAAAAAAACAGACATTGAAATTGTATATCACATACAGGAGTATTTGAAATGTGCAATATTAGTCATAATTTAATTTGTTTACTTTTCATTAAATTAATTACCCTTATTATGATGGTCATCAGAAAGTACTCTGAATATATATATATATATGAATTAAGTTTGATGTTATATAGTTGAAAAAGACTAAAATTAATATATTTGAAAGTATTAAGCATCACATGATCACATTTCCTATACTAGCACATTAATTGACGAAGGCCACAAGCCAGAAACTAGTCTGGGGATATTGGATGAGTAGGCATTAGATAGGGATTTTATGCACAAGCCTTCTGGCATCCATTGATTACTCTGTTTAGCACAGGTGGCAATACTGTATGGAGAGTTTTGCTCTGTTTATATTTGAAAGTACTTCTAATAGAATAAGTTAAATTACATGAATACTACCGTATTTAATATATATATATATATATATATATATTATACGGTAGTATTCATATATATATATATATATATGGGGTATATATATATATATATATATAATTACCCCAAATCCAAAATTCAACCAGACCAGCAAAAAAAATAATATTAAAACACAACCAAAGGTTTCACTGGATAAAAGAAGACTTCTCAAGTGTAAAGAACAACAAAAAGTATACAATATATATAATATTAAACATTACTCACAAATCCATTCACTTCCCATCCACCCTTAATATTAAAAGAACTCTTAAATAAGTTAATTGCTTCAGAATAATAAATGTTCAATAATAAAGATTCTTTAATACTTCTTTTGATAACATTTCTCTCAAAGAAGACAATCTTAGCTTCATCAAAATTAAAAGTGTGGCCTGTATCTTTTTAATGGACATGCAAAGCAGAACTAAGATATCTATTTTTAACTCTACTTTTATAAACCTTTATTTTTTCATTTAAACTCAAACTACTCTGATTTATGTAGACCTTCTTACAAAATAAACAAGGGATAAAATATACTACACCAGGAATAGTCTTTATATCAAAAATTTCCTTTCTATTATTTAATAAATTATTCAATGAACACCCCTTTTCCAAGCAATTTTCTTATTTCCAAACAATTTCCTATTTGTACATACAATTTTATAAGAAGGCAAACTAAATGGCAAGAAATAAAATCATATTTTTCTCTATCATTTACATTCTTACAAATATTACTATTAAATAAAATACTTTTAACAAATTTATCAGAGTAACCAACCCCTAGCTAATCTTTATAAAATTGACATTTCTAAAAGAAAGCTACCCCACTAGAATTATTTAATTTATCATTACTATGACAATAATTTCTTAAAGCAGCTACTTTATAAGCTACAGACTGATAGCTATCAGGTTTAATTGTAGCTAAGGTTGTTATCATTAAGAGAAATGAAATCAAAAAAACAATTAAATTTTCTTTATTATTAAAATTTATTATTCTGAAGCAATTAATGTATTTAAGAGTTCATTTATTATTAAGGGTGGATGGGAAGTGAATGGATTTGTGGGTAATGTTTAATATTATATATATTCTGTAGTTTTTGTAGTCCTTTACACTTGAGAAGTCTGTTTGTAACAGTGAAACCTTTGGTTGTGTTTTAATATTATTTTTTGCTGGTCTGGTTGGCGCAGTATTGGTGTTAAACCATTAAGCATCACATGATCACCATCTTTTATACTAGCACATAATTGTTTATAAACAAGACAAAACTCTCTATACAGTAGTACCAAGCTGTCTCAAACAGAATAATCAATGGATGCCAGAAAGCTTGTGCATAAAATCCCTATCCATTGCCTACTCATCTAATAGGATATTGGTGGCTATGATTGTTAAAGAGCCAAATACACCAACATGTATGGTTGCTGAACTGACTTCTAACCCATATGACTATATAAGTTATTGAGCTTAGATTGAAAATATTATTGTATTTTCAATTTTATTCTCATAGTTTTATTGTTAAGTAGAGGTAAAAGGTGGTTGCTGAAGGGTTGCATTAGATCCTAAGAACTAGGTGCAATACTCTCAGATCCAAAGCTCCTCACTGATGAAGGCCACAAGCCAGAAACTAGTCTGGGGATATTGGATGAGTGGATAGGAATTTTATGCACAAGCCTTCTGGCATCCATTATTTACTCTGTTTGGCACAAGATGGCACAACTGTATAGAGAGTTTTGCCTTGTTTATAAACAATTATGTGCTAGTATAAAAGATTGTGATCATGGATTCTCTAAACAATGTAAATAATAAGTATAATAAGTAAACATGTGTCTATGTTTATAATTATTATGAAACAATTAATAAATTTAATCAATTCAATACAGATTTCTTTGATTATGAAAACACAAGGACAATATATTAATTATCATATCATCAAATGTCCAATATATGAAAATAATATTGGATAAAACAAGAGTTAAGACAATATTTTAATTTCAAAGTATTTATTTATTAATAAATTAATAACTATAATTGTTGATACATTTAATGTGGTTGATACACAATGAGATGGGATTTTATTCAGTTAATACATTTAGAATATAGAAAACACTAAACCTCATCTCATCTATTACTAAATTATTCCCTCATATTGCTCCTACTTTCAAAATTACACCCATTGATAGATCACCTCCATTGACCCATTGCTTTTCATTGATGACCTCCATTTCTACTCTCCCCTGAATAAATATTAAGATGATTAATTAAGGACTGAATATCTTTAATTCTGAAAAATGGTGTAGAAAAGGTTTGATAATGCTATAAGAAGATAAAATGGTGAACTAGCAAGAAAAGCTATAGACGAGAATAAAATATTAAACAAAATTTGGTATTGGTAGAAAACATATATCTGTAATAAGAAAAAATAATAGAACTGACATCATGAAATGAATAGAAGAATTCTATTAAAATTATATAGTAATTAAGAGCAAGAACTCCAACAAATATTATATGTTTTGAATTGCCATGAATTTTAAATGAAGAAGTAAAACATGCAATCAAATTAGTGAGGAAGAGAAAATATCTACATAATGATGGAATTATAATTGATATAATAAAAGAATTAGATGAACAAATAGAAACATGTTGGCTGTATACCAAATGTCTTAATGATAAAGATATGCTAGGTAATTGGAAGAATGCAGCATTAATATTAATATTTTAATTTTTTATTAGTTTTATGCAATATTTTTATCAAAATAATTATAACTTGTCTATGAAAAATATGGAATTTTAACCAACCAAAAGAACAAGCTGGACTTAAAAGTGGTTTCAATACAGTAGATCATATCCATATTGAGATAAGTTATAGAAAGGTCAAATGAACATGATTTGCCATTATGCTTTTGATTTGTAGATTATGGAAAGACATTTGATTCTGTATGCATTTTTTCAATGATTAAAACATTGGATCATCAAGATATAAATATAATATATTGTCATATTCAGAAGAATATTTATAAAAATGTAACAGCAATAATTATACTAGTAAGGTTAACATTGAGAAGAGTGTAAGACAGAGTAATATGACATCTCAAAAAAATGTTTAATGTGTAAAAAGCAAATGGAGATTATTTAAATGTTTTACATTTTGCAGATGATATACGTGTTTGTAAATAATGTTTTATAGCTTCACAACAATTGCAAAAGTTATCAGATGAATATAAGAATGTATGACTAAAGATCAATTTAAAAAATACTGATGTAATGTCCAATGACTTTTATCAAAAGATGAAAATAAACATTGATAATGTGGAGTTAGAAGTTAACAACTATAAATATCTTGGTCAGATTATTACTATAGATGGAAACATAATTGAAGAAATTAATTTTATAAATAAACTTGTTTGGAATGCTTTTGTTAGAAATAATATTAATAGAAAATGTGCCTATGTCTTTGAAAGTGAAGGTTTTTTAATAATTGAGATTTAACAGTTCTTACTTATGGAGCTGATATTTGGGCAATTACTAGAAGAGCAATACAGACCTTCAGATCACTCAAAAAGTATTAGATGCATGTTAGGAGTAACTATTAGAAATTGAAAATATGAACAAAAAGGTGTTACTGGCATCATTGAAAAAATTAAAAGACAAGTGAAGTTGGGCTAGACGTATTGATAGAAAATATGATAATAGATGGACATTTGAACACTTAAATTGGATTCCATGATATTGTAAAAGATCTAGAAAAAATCCCATGTGAGATAGATGAATAAAATAAAAAAGAGTGCAGGTTTGATGTAGAGAAGAGAGGCTATACATCATTGAAGATGGATTGAACTTGTTGAGAACTTGATCCTGAGTGGACTGATAATGATCATGATGATTCTGAAAAATATAGATTAAATTTTAAAAATATTTTCAAATAATTTGCAGGTATTTTGTAATCATATTATTATTCATGATCATCCATATAATGGTGAATAAAAATGGATGAATATTTTTCTACTTGATCGTAAACATAGATTGGGGGGGGGGGAGCAGGAGCAATTGACAATTTAACGTGTAAAATTATTTAGATATTTGTATCGATATATATATAGTAAGTATTAATTAAATTTTATTGTTATTTGATTAAAGAAAATTGTTATATAAAAATGAATAATGTTCTAGGTGAGAAAATTAAAAATTGATATTAAAAAAGTGAGGTTTATTGAAATCGATAGTTGTCAGGAAATTAATTTTCTATAACAAATTATTTATCATTTAGTTTTTCAGCTTTTAAGTAAAAGCTTTAAAAATAATTCAAAAGCTTTTATTCAGAAATAATTCACTTTTGTTATTAGATGACGAGGTAAATAACTTGGCTTTCTAATTGATATTTGAGTTATAGAAGGTAGTAAAATTTGTTAATTAAATAAACAGAAAGTTAGTAAAGTATTTGGCGATGGAACATAAGAATGAATATGTAAAGTTTATAAAATTTGGATAACAAAATAATGTATTATTATATTGATATATTTATCTGCTTCTTTAATTAGTGATAATAAATGACTTTTTAAAATGTTATTTCCGTTATATTATTGTGAGATATTTACTATTTTTAGAACTGAATTAAATTGTCTAGAAATATATATAATTCACTTTTTTAAAATCAAACGTAGTCGTATTTGATTTAATATTAATTTTACATTATTTAAATTAAAGACTATATATTGATGTTTATTTTAAGAATTAATTTATCTAATATGCAAATTCATACGCAGTACAGGCTTACACACAACTGCGCATAGAGTTGTGGGTTGGAGTAATTTGAATCCTGTCCATTAAAGTATGAAGATTGGCTATCTTAATATAAAGCTGAGCACTGATTGTATATATGTGTGGAGATAGTAATCTGAACCAAATTATGATTGCTGGTTGCATGAATTATGTATATGGGTGATCATTTATTTTTTAAACATGTGTATTATCAGGTTGGTCAGCAATGTGAGATGGCATGGAGATCTGAGGGTCGTGTGAAAGCCTGAGTTTGAATCCCTTATATATCTATTATGTTAATTTACGAATTAATGATCTACAAACAATATGTTACTAATGTATTAATAATCTGTAGAATTTATTTATAATTGTTAGCTTTATCTAATTTATTAGCATGATATTTTACTTACTGTTTTTTTTTAATATGATTGAAGAATATTTATTTTTTAGCTACCATTTAGTCTACACATATGTTTAATATTTAATTTCATTTCAACTCATTGTTTATTGGTAATAACTTTACATACATATGTTAGAATGTGGGCTAAAATATATTATTCTTCTTTAATTACTATACTGTTAGCATATTGCACTTTCATTGCCAAGCACCATAATTATCCAAAGTTATATATTTAATATTATAAATGTTTTAATGTACTAATATACTTTAATTATTGTTCATTAATTTTTTAAATACTTTTTAGACTTTAATAGTCTTAACTGTAATATACTCATAGATTTAAGTGATTTTTTAAAATTTACAATATCAAAATATAATTTCAAATTATATCTATAATTATTTTCTATTGTTTACTTAATAATTACATGCAATTTATAGTGTTATAAAACTTTTTTTTTAATTTGTGTTTGTTAGTGTTGAGGCTAAAATTGTATTTAAAGGAAATTGTAATGACCAAAATAAATACTTATGCAGAATGATAGAATTCATGCAATATAATTTTACATAAGTTCTTTTATTTTTCTTAAATTTATAAGACCATTGAAGCATAATTCCATTATAAATTTGTTATTTAGATACACACAGACACACACACCCACACCCACATACATATATATACATATGTGAAAAACAAAAACACAACTTAAAATTGCTAACGCTTGTATTTATCACAATAGATGGTGTTATGAAAAACAAAAACACAAGTTAAAACTTGCTAACATTTGTATTTATGACAATAGACCGTGTTCTACCAAAAACACCATCAAACATGTTCGTTTACATAAATGTCAGAGCAAGCATTCACTATCTCTAACTTAATTTCCACCTTCAGATCATGATTTCAAGCTATTTACTATTGTCAGTGAAAGACAGGAATAAGAAACTATATCTAAACACAAACTCTGAGTGTTTACGAAACAGTTTCTATTCAGCTTGCAAGCGTGAATCTTTTAGACATGTAATGTCTTCAAAGTCAGCATAGCAAGCCATATAGCTTTATGCATCACCAAATAGTAGAAGCCACTGCAATATATATCATTGGAAAAAAGACCTCAAAGGTACATTTATGAAAAACAAAAACACAAGTTAAAACTTGCTAATGCTTGTATTTATGACAATAGATGGTGTTCTACCAAAAACACCATCAAGCTTGTTTGTTTACATAAATGTCAGAGAAAGCAATCACTATCTCTAACTTAATTTCCACCTTTCGATCATGATTTCAAGCTATTTGCTATCGCCATTGAAGAACAAGAATAAGAAAGTAGATCTAAACACAAACTCTGAGCGTTTATGAAACAGTTTTTATTTAGCTTTCAAGTGTGAATCTTTTAGACATATAATGTCTTCAAACTCAGCATCGCAAACCAGATAGCTATATGGGTCTCATATCAGTTCAGCATCACCACATATTAGAAGCCTCTGCAATATATATCATTGCAACAAAGACCACAAAGTTACATTTATGAAAAACAAAAACACAAGTTAAAACTTGCTAATGTTTGTATTTATGACAATAGATGGCGTTCTACCAAAAACACCATCAAGCATGATCTGAAGGTGGAAATTAAGTTAGTGATAGTGAATGATTGCTCTGACGTTTATGTAAACAAATGCTCTTGGTGGTGTTTTTGTTAGAATGCCATCTATTTTCATAAATACAAGTGTTAGCAAGTTTTAACTTGTGTTTTTGTTTTTCAGAAATGTACCTTTGAGGTCTTTTTTCCAATGATATATATTGCAGTGGCTTCTACTATTTGGTGATGCTGAAGTGATATCAGACCCATAAAGCTATATGGCTTGCTATGCTGACTTTGAAGACATTACATGTCTAAAAGATTCACGCTTGCAAGCTGAATAGAAACTGTTTCGTAAACACTCAGAGTTTGTGTTTAGATATAGTTTCTTATTCCTGTCTTTCACTGACAATAGTAAATAGCTTGAAATCATGATCTGAAGGTGGAAATTAAGTTAGAGATAGTGAATGCTTGCTCTGACATTTATGTAAACGAACATGTTTGATGGTGTTTTTGGTAGAACACGGTCTATTGTCATAAATACAAGTGTTAGCAAGTTTTAACTTGTGTTTTTGTTTTTCATAAATGTACCTTTGAGTCTTTCGTGCACTGATATATATTGCAGAGGCTTCAACTATGTGATGATGCTGAACTGATATCAGACCCATATATCTATCTGGCTTGCTATGCTGAGTTTGAAGACATTACATGTCTAAAAGATTCACACTTGCAAGCTGAATAGAAACTGTTTCATAAACTATCAGAGTTTGTGTTTAGATATAGTTTCTTTTTCCTGTCCTTTACTGATGATAGCTAATAGCTTGAAATCAAGATCTGAAGGTGGAAATTAAGTTAGAGATAGTGAATGCTTGCTCTGACATTTATGTAAACAAACATGCTTGATGGTGTTTTTGGTAGAACACCATCTATTGTCATAAATACAAGCATTAGCAAGTTTTAACATGTGTTTTTGTTTTTCATAAATGTACCTTTGAGGTCTTTTTTGCAATGATATATATTGCAGAGGCTTCTTCTATGTGGCGATGATATATATTGCAGAGGCTTCTTCTATGTGGTGATGCTGAACTGATATCAAACCCATATACCTATCTGGCTTGCTATGCTGAGATTGAAGACATTGTGTGTCTAAAAGATTCACGCTTGCAAGCTGAATAGAAACTGTTTCATAAATGCTCAGAGTTTCTGTTTAGATATAGTTTCTTTTTCCTGTCCTTCACTGACGATAGCAAATTGCTTGAAATCATGATCGGAAGGTGGAAATTATGTTAGAGATAGTGAATGCTTGCTTTGACATTTATGTAAACAAACACGCTTGATGGTGTTTTTGGTAGAACACCATCTATTGTCATAAATACAAGCATTAGCAAGTTTTAACGTGTGTTTTGTTTTTCATAAATGTACCTTTGAGGTCTTTTTTGCAATGATATATATTGCAGGGCTTCTTCTATGTGGTGATGCTGAACTGATATCAGACCCATATAGCTATCTGGCTGGCTATGCTGAGTTTGAATACATTACGTGTCTAAAAGATTCATGCTTGCAAGCTGAATAGAAACTGTTTCATAAATGCTCACAGTTTGTGTTTAGATCTAGGTTCTTATTCCTGTTCTTCACTGGTGATAGCAAATAGCTTGAAATCATGATCTGAAGGTGGAAATTAAGTTAGAGATAATGAATGCTTGCTCTGACATTTATGTAAACAAACACAATTGACTGTGTTTTTGGTAGAACACCATTTATTGTCATAAATACAAGTGTTAGCAAGTTTTAACTTGTGTTTTTGTTTTTCATAAATGTACCTTTGAGGTCTTTCTTGCTATGATATATATTGCAGAGGCTACTACTATGGGGTGATGGTGAACTGATATGAGACCCATATAGCTATCTGGCTTGCTATGCTGAGTTTGAAGACATTACGTGTCTAAAAGATTCATGCTTGCAAGCTGAATAGAAACTGTTTCGTAAGTGCTCAGAGTTTGTGTTTAGATCTAGTTTCTTATTTCTGTCCTTCACAGATGATAGTAAATAGCTTGAAATCATGATCAGAAGGTGGAAATTATGTTAGAGATAGTGAATGCTTGCTTTGACATTTATGTAAACAAACATGCTTGATGGTGTTTTAGGTAGAACATCATCTATTGTCATATATATATATATATATATATATATATTCTAACCTCCCCCCGTGCATTCTCATCCCAAAATATATTGTTTATTACGGTATTACGGGTTCTAGCTCAGTTAACAAATAAATAAATGAAATATTCAGCATTAATTAAAATAATTACTAGCTCTAATTTTAAAATACAAATACGGTTCAATTTTAAAATGAATTAAACAAATATTTACTATTTTCATGAGACATGGAGTGACAATACAGGGAACGAGATAGACTACATTGAGCCATTATCCACACGATACTACCTCAATGGCATAAGAACACTATCCCCCCTTTTTACTATACCAAATAACTAACTCATAGTATTCTTATGACTTTCTGAGCTCTATTCACTATGATTAAAATAATAATCATATCTTAATTTTCTTTATAACAAGAATCTAGCTCAATTAAATAAAATGAAGTAAAATAAAATAAAATCTCAGGTTCATAAATTGTATTCTAACTAATTTAAAATTACGGTAGTAAAATCTGAAAAGGGAATTTTATGTCATAATCTACTACAGAGCAACTAACAATAATAAAAAAATAATAATAACAATAATAATATAATATAATCTTATTTCTTCCTAAAATGAAATAAATATGTACGTGGTAGTATTTTAATAATCTGACAACAGAATATGTGTGGCAACATTAGCATATAATTTAATGTAATATTGTGGCAACCGACTTATGACCAATAAATAATATAAAATTATGATCTTTTAATTTTAACATACCAATAAATTCTCAAAATTCTTATAACACTTTTATGTTTACCTTTTGTGCAAAATTTATATGTCTGTTTCAATTATAAATGTATCGTGATTTCATGCATCCATGTGGAGAAATAACAACTCGGACACAAAACTTTAAAACAAATTTCAAACAAAGTTTATTAACAACATAAATAAATTAACAATATTTTTACACTATATACATTGGATATCCCTTACTTTCATATCTCAACTTAGTTTATTAATTTATAAAATGAAATCAAAATATTATTTACTTTTCCTAGTTAAATCTTTTTTTTTTTAAACACTTAAGAAAATACAGTATTATTACTTGATTTATTATTATGGTTAGCTTATTACAAAATGCATTTCTTATATGATTATCACAAACACTTTGCATCCCTAATATTATTAAAATTATATTTTTTTACAAAATTTACATTTGTAGTAAAATTCTACAAAATAACAAATTTTAGTTTTATATTGGTTGTATGGAATCTTACAAAGTCAAAACATTGTTCTACATTCGGTATTAGGTTTTATTGTTCATTATCTGATGTTTATTAATTCTAATGTTCTCATTCAAGCCTTACTTCGGATGATATAATTACAACTATTAATATATCATGAACAAGTATATGTTTATTATACCTTATTGAACTATTTTCTTAATAAATATGCAATACTTATTTTCTAAATATTATTTAAAAACATTCAAATTTTATTATCACTTTTAAAAAAAAAAAAAAAACTTTGTTTAGATTTCTCTTTCAAAAAATCTTATATTCATTTCCGAATTAATTTTACAATGTATTATATGATTCTTTCTCTCTTTATGATATTTTGGACTTTCAATTTTAAAATTACACAATTCTATACATTCAAGCAAATAAACTATTCTTACATAAACGATAACATATCTTCAGTTCTATTTTATTCATTATTTCTTTGAAAATATCTTTCTGACCGATGCAGATTCACAAAATAAGGATAGCAAAGATAGATGCATAGGATCAAAATACAACTAGAATATTACTTGTCATATATATTGACAATCATGGCACAGTGAATTAAAAGACACTATAGAGGAGTGACCTTTACCTGTCTACCAACCTCTATTATAGGAGCGATGTTAAAGCTATTTCTTCAGCTTTATTATAACATCAAAAATTTAAAGATATGCAAAAATACTGTCCAAACTATATGTGTTCAGTTATAGGGCCTAGTTAACTATACTGAATCACACAAAACTAAATATGATCCAAATCCTTTATTTTTCCTAATTCTTAAAAAAAAACATCATCTTGGTTTCCTTTCCACTAGTACTTCCAAGTCACTATCCGATCTTATTTCTCAAGATTTTTTCTATACTGTACATCGACAAATACATATCTGCATTACTAACAATAATAAAATTCATTTATTTTAAAACTATTCCACTGTTCTGTAAGACAGCTTGCTTACTACTTTCCTCCGTATATTTAGTCATACAAACTACTTAAATATCTGAATACTTTATCACATGAAAGTTCAAAAGAATCACACAATTGTTATGTTAAATTATATGATTAATATACTTAAAAAAAATTGTTGTATGCATAATCCAAATTACTCATATCTCATAATATGTTAAAAATGTTGTATAAAATGTGTACATATAATTTAAACTTTCACACTTCATTCTTAGGTCAATAGATGATCTAAAAAAAATACATTATGCATTATAAATAACTATTAAAATTACCAAACGACCTTCATCTCCTCGATCGCGTTCCGTAGGCTTCACCATCCATTTGATCCTTGTAGATATAAGACTCACATCCATACACTTTATTTTTAAACACTATTTCTATAATTTTATCAAGTTATTATATTTAAATTTTAATATTAATAAATTTATGTTTTATGTTTTCCCTAATCTCACATAACATTTTATTTTTAAAATAAATTAGTAAAAAATATTCAAACTATATTTACTGTACTCCTTCATCAAATTTTCCTTGAAAACCGTTCATATTAAAGCTAAAAAAAATGTTTATTATTTCTTCTTCAGTCACTTAATTTTCTTCTCCCTACTTGTTCAATTTTAAGGCAAAACAATTATTGCTCTGTTTAATAAATATTCATAGATGACAATCCTTGGTTTTATATAATATTTAATACAATTATTAATTATGATATCAATTAATCCCGTAAAGAAAACGTCTACATATTCTCTTCTAATATTTTTCTGCTAATATTTTCCCGCGCGACTTTTATGATGCATCTTCTAGGTACTTTTATTTAACTATTCAACAAAACTTTTCTGTTTCCATGGATCCATTTATTTAAGTAAATTAGATTTAACTATTCAACAAAACTTTTCTGTTTCCATGGATCCATTTATTTAAGTAAATTAGATTTATATTTTTCCCAAATCTTTATCTTTATGAAGCATTTCTCTAATGAACACTTTATAATATTTTTAATTCTTCTTAGAGAAAGTTTTTCGGTTCCTTTTTCATAAAACACAATAGCTCTTTCATATTATTATTCTGTAACTTTTTTCCTTCTTTTAAAATTCTGGTACTATATACTTTATAATGTTTCCTTTAAAAAGACAAACATTCTTTCTTCATTATAACTTTTACATAATTTTTTCTTTATGATATACGCATCTTAATTTTTCCATAGAGAAGAATAAAAAAAAACTTCAGAGTAGCCTTATAAATTTGTGCGTCATAAATTTTTCTGATGGCAAGTAACTTCTCTTTTAAGTTTTCCATATAATGTCCAAATTATATTCCTCTGAGTTACAATTATAAGTTTCTGGTTGAGCATAAATAAAGTTGTATCAAGGCACTTTACAAATATTTTTCCTTTCTTATAACTTCTATATACTGTTTTCTGTAGTACTTCCATTTTTACTGCAAGGTTTTGGCTAAACTTGAATAAAATATCCTGGTAAGAAAACTTTTAAAATTAGCCCTCCATTTAAAGGCAGTTCAAAATATTATCTGTTAAAACAAAACTTTTAAAATAAATACAAAATTTTAAAATTATAACACTTTTCTAGCTTACGATCTTATACAGCTAAAAAAAATATGTTACTCCTTCCTTTACTTACACATTACTTTCTCCCGCCCCATCTAATTCTTATATTTCGTCTGCTAAAATACCTCCTTGATTGGTTAATGACTTTTTTTAGCGCGAACAAATTTACACATTTTTAGTTTTATAACAGGCTAGATTTTTCAAATAAGACATTTATGACGTAATTATTTAAAATATTACTTAGAATAGTATTTTTAAACTCAATTATAGTTTTATCAAAGTCATTTATTTTTTAAAACAATTATTAAAATAATATTTAATATTTCAACTTTTACTTTAACGATAGATAGCAATTATATTTAGTTTTATAATTCACAAACTTTATTATTATATTCTAACAAGCGTGTGTGTGAAGGTATATAATATACAGTCACATGATTACTAACTTTATCAGATGATTTTTTTTAATTTACGTCTCGGTCAAAATTACCAAAACTGATATATTTTATAAAAATTTGGAAAATAATTTAAAAATGTAGAACTAAATATAATTCTCACCATCCCAAAGTTTATTTTAAAATATATTAGATTAAATTTGAATATTAATTATAATTATAATATTACATATAGTGTTTATTTAATTTATTAGTTTTAAAATATTACAATTGGATTGTTAATATACTTTTAACTATTTATAGCTGTATTATTTTATATGGCCAGCTTTTACAACCATAAGCAAGGATATAATTAAGCTTTATTTAATTGTTTTTTTAAATAATTCATTACACTTTTATATACCAGGTAATTTTCAGCCTTAAATTGTACTATAAGATCTAATCGATCATACAATTATCAATATACTACACAAACATATTTTAAAATTTAAATTTTTTTAGCAATTGACCATTCTACCTTATTATGACCTATAGATAAGGGCACAATATATATATATATATATATATATATATATGTCCACAGATGGCGTCCTACCAAGACTGCCAATCAAGCGTTTGTTTTGTTTACATAAACGTCAGAGTAGTTAGTATTCACTATCTCTAACTATAATTCCACTTTCAGATCATGATTTCAAGCTATTTGCTATCGTCAGTGAAAGACAGGAATAAAGAAACTAGATCTGAATACAAACTCTGAGCGTTTATGAAACAATTTCTATTCAGCTTGCAAGCGTGAATTTTTTAGACACGTAATGTCTTCAAACTCAGCATAGCAAACCAGATAGCTACATGGGTCTGATCTCAGTTCAGCATCACCACATAGTAGAAGCCTCTGCAATCTATATCATTGCAAGAAAGACCTCAAAGGTACATTTATGATAAACAAAAATGCAAGTTAAAAAACTTGCTAACGCTTGTATTTATGTCCACAGATGGCATCCTACCAAGACTGCCAATCAAGCGTTTGTTTTGTTTACATAAACGTCAGAGTAGTTAGTATTCACTATCTCTAACTATAATTCCACTACTCTGACGTTTATGTAAACAAAACAAACGCTTGATTGGCAGTCTTGGTAGGACGCCATCTGTGGACATAAATACAAGCGTTAGCAAGTTTTTTAACTTGCATTTTTGTTTATCATAAATGTACCTTTGAGGTCTTTCTTGCAATGATATAGATTGCAGAGGCTTCTACTATGTGGTGATGCTGAACTGAGATCAGACCCATGTAGCTATCTGGTTTGCTATGCTGAGTTTGAAGACATTACGTGTCTAAAAAATTCACGCTTGCAAGCTGAATAGAAATTGTTTCATAAACGCTCAGAGTTTGTATTCAGATCTAGTTTCTTTATTCCTGTCTTTCACTGACGATAGCAAATAGCTTGAAATCATGATCTGAAAGTGGAATTATAGTTAGAGATAGTGAATACTAACTACTCTGACGTTTATGTAAACAAAACAAACGCTTGATTGGCAGTCTTGGTAGGACGCCATCTGTGGACATAAATACAAGCGTTAGCAAGTTTTTTAACTTGCATTTTTGTTTATCATATATATATACACTTTATTTGCACACTATTTTAAATTTACTTAAATAACTTGATCAATAGTTGACAGTATTTTTTTCATAAATATAATTGTCTTGCTTCTTTATTTAAACATTTTGCATTATGATGGATTAAATTATTGTACTGCTAAGAATTTGTAATCTTTCGACATTTGATTTCAGCATTAAATGGTTATCCTATGTTTATATATAATAATTTATTTGAACTTTGCAAATTTTGAAAAAAAATATATAATAAAAACCAAAGATAGACTCCATCTTTCAATGATCAGTTGATGAAGATGCCCTTAAAATATTAATAAATAAATAACCCTATATGATAACTCTTTTAAACTATATTTTAAAATAATATATTTCTTTTGTAATTTTTAATGTAATACTATGTATTATAAACATATGTTCATAGATGGCATGTTAGCATTCAGTTTAAAATGCATATTTACCTGAATCGTGTATTTTGTTTTGTAAATACTGACCGGTCGAAACCCACCACTACCGCAAGTCAAATCGGATTCAAACTCAGCTGAACCAAAACTGAATTCAAACCCAACTCAACAGCTCAGATAGCAGAAATCGATGGCACAGTGCTATGCACCAAGAACTAGCTCAACGGTTGGTGAGGACTAGAGACTCCTGAGTAACACTAATATCTAAGAATTTATATACTTTGAATAATTTTATAAATTGAATCATATGTATGTTCGGGTTGCCAACACAGACAGCAAGTATTAACATTGAAATAATTATAAAAGAATGATGAACTGAGAAACGAAGTATGTTAGAAAATATTTAATAAGAATAATTTGTTTCGTTTCCATAAAACATAGACTGCATTAATTACCTCTAGTCTTTAAAAGAATTTATAAATATAATAAGAGTGGCGGTCCTTATCATATGCCAACAAGTATTACACCACATGGGATTCTATATCTATGCTCCCAACGAGAAATATAAAGGCAGATAAAGGTATTCATTAAGAACGGAAATGATTGTTCTAATTTTATTACGGTGGAATGTGAGATTTATTTTCACATTCGGAAATCTATTCATGAAGAGCAAAAACGTATTTTAGGGCATAACTTTAAAATTGATTTGAAACTTATTGAATTAATAATATATTTGAGAATTTGTTCGACTTTAATTTAAATCACTTCATCATGAATTACGAGCATGGAGCGGGTTTTACCGGAACAAAGAGGCAATGGTGCTTGACGAATTACGAGGCAGAGAGTAAAATTTAAAGATGATCGCTAGTCGATGATCGAAGTCCTATGGCGGCTTGCATTTGGCAAGTCTTATGCCCTTTGACTAATGAATCAGAAAGGAAGTACTTTCTTCCTCGAGAAATTTAAATAAGAGAATATGATCACCGACCAGCCTAATGGAGCGGAAGATGGCCCTACGTCAGCAACGTTTGATGATGATGACTTGATAGTCATCGTTGAAAAATAAAACCCATGTAGAATGCTCTACGTGATGACTTGACCAATTAATTAAAGTCAAACGAGCTTTTATCGAACTATTTTAAAACATTTATAAACTATATTAATTATGCCCTAATATCGTGCACTTCCTGAATATTAATACAAGCTAACAAAAGTTGAATTAAAATATATTTAACCCTTTATCGACCCATTTGCAAAAACATTTTAAATATATATATGGATAAATAAATCAACATTAGTGAAGCAAGAAAATACCATTTTAACATTATATGAATATATATAAACACTTGTAACTTAGGAGCTGGGGACATAGGTGAAAAACGGAGCTAATAGTTTATTATTAGCCAACTATAAAAATCATAAACATGTAATATTTTCTTTCGACTCGATGATTGATAGAACTTATAAATTTAGTTCTAATGGGTGAGAATTACTATTTGAAATTAATATTATAATATTTGCGTGAGGCAAATAGAACGGGGAAGCTCATCAAGTTGAAAGATTATTGGCATATAATTTTAAATAAACGACATTAATAAAGCATACAAATATATATATATATATTAAATGAACCGCCAGGTAAGAAAAGAAAAAGTTTAAAGACTAGAGATTGAAAGAATTATGCTATAGATTTACAGTAGCATTTTATAAATATTTTTACATTGAAGAATAAAGAACTCTTAAATAGGAGGAGAGTAAAATAAAGTTCGAACTGGCCAGAAAGTTTAACGTTCATTATAGAAATATATTACCCCTTCCGCTGGTCCTTAAGTTGCACCTCCAAGTTGTTGAAAATGTAGGCATCATTGGTTGACTACAGGAACAGTATTTTAGTAGCTTTCATAATTTTAGCAGAATGATCGGTCCGGAAAAAGGTTCAGCAGCTCCATTGAAGATTTCTCGGGACTTTAGGAACCGTAGCCAGATTCCTGATGTTCTAGCCCTCTATCATGATGAAATACAAATTAATATGCACAGAGTTCACTGCACTACTCTACAACAAAGCTAGCTTTTTTTTCCTCCTGACTTTTCAGGGCTATATATATTGTCCAGATGCCTTAAGGCTAGCGCTCATTTTATTATCAATGTGTTTTTTTATAATTAGTTGTTTTCAAATACATTCCTTTGATAAGGCTTTCAAACTAATTAGCTTGAATTCCTTCTCTAATTGAAAATGAATTCTTAATATTTGAAAATGATTTAATTAGAAAAATGAATCCTTATCTTTTTCTAATTCATAAAACTTTACTATTGTTTTTAAGAATTTTAAAGCTTATCGAAGGAATGTAGCTTTTAATCTACGAAACTTTACAAATTATTTAAAGGTGAAAAAAACAAGTATTCCCGATGCAATGAAACTTTCGAACAATTATATATATTTAATATTTACAAATATATATACGCACAATCCACACAATTTAATATATATAAATTCATGAATATTTTATCATGAATTTATTTAGAGAATTGATCAAATTTAAACTAAACTAATTAATTTTACTACGCATTTGAAATAAGTTATTCATTATGGAAATTAGCGTGGATTGAACGTATAAAGCCTCATTGCATCGGAAATTTAAGGTTAGTATTAGGTTAAATAACATGAAGCTAGGATCGAACTCAGATCCGACTGCTTCAATACTTTATTGATATAAAATATATGCGTAATAACACATGTTTTTGATTTTTAAAGAGAATTATAAATAATTGTGCAACAGTAATCATGAAACTTAATAAATTTCATAAAAAGTCAAGTTATTATTTAATGGAAACAATTTCTCAAATTAATCTCACAAACCACATGAAAACCTAAAACAAAAATTAAATACATCTAATTGTATATAAATATTTTAAAGACACTATGTTTTTGATTACCCAAATGTTTCATAGATTTTTTTTTAAAATTAAAATATCAGAATAAAATATAAGTAATTGTTTTCAATTTACAAAAACAAACAATAAGAGAAATATCTTAATAGATGAACGTATACACAAATTGGCTCTAGTGTTTTTAGTTTTTTTTCCCTACAATTTTCCACAGGGTGATAAAAAGATTGAAGATGTGCAGTATTTATAAGAGATATTTAGCTTTATAGTTTATTCAAGCGAAATATTCTACATGTTTAATAATTCTCTTTATATTTTAATAATACTTCTATATATTTTGTTACCATTGACTTTAGTTGTAATACTTGTATGTTGTTTATCACTTAGAGTCTTTTTAATACTGTTCCTTGCTATTTTACTTTTATATTTTCCTTGTTAAAATTAACTTTTTGCTTAAATAGCTGCCTGTGAGATAGAGAGTCTATGTAAACTAAGTTAATAAAATCACTAAACATAAAATTGGCTTAAGTATAATGAGTAACTTTGTAAATGTTATCGTAACTTCCACACTGATACCAATACATAATTAGAAACTAGTTATATAGTGATGTGTGCTATCTCTAAAATATAAAAAGAAAGCTAGGCAATGAATTTATATATTAACTAACATATTTTTTTTTAAAATATTTACAAGTGACTGCAAGGTAGGACACATAATCACTGATCTAATTATCTATAACAGCAATTTGATTGTGATGTATATTTAGCTGATAAATGGGCTATAAATGCATGTATATAAAAAATATAATAATAACCCAACACCTTCCTGGTACCATAATATGTATGTGTAATTACTATTTACTAGAATTCTAAAAGATCTTCAACTTTTTATGACTTAAAAGATTCCAAGAAAACCTAAACAAATTATTAATACTTCTATATAGTAAAAGTTAGAATAATAGTGGATATTTTTTCTTAATTATATCTGTTTGAATATAACTATTTAAAAAAAAAAAAAATTAAAAAAAACATAATTATACTAGACATGAATGTATATCTAAATATGATTTAAAAATCATGTTCTATATATGAATTGCTTAATAAGTTATCATTTATTATTTATTTCCACATTGAATCAAGCACTCTGAATCAATATGATATGACAACATAAAATATTATTGAGATTTCTTGTTATTACATAGTATAGACCATGTTATATGTCTCAAAGAATAAGCCTCCATTTACTATTGACGACATCCAATCATTGTTAGGCCATTACTTTCATTTGTTTGAAGAGCCAATGATGGAGTTTCTAAGTTTCCATGAAACTAAGTTTTTTTGTATGAAGTTTAATAAATATATACATTGTTTTTAAAAGGTTTCAAAACATTAATTAGCTTGAGTAATGGATTTACCATGTGTAGAATTACTTCATTCTATTTGGAGTTGGACAATAACAATTTTATAATAAAAACAACTTAAAATATATGATTCGTAAAAACAATATGGCAAGTGTATTAATTAATCATAAATTATATTTTAAGGGGATGTTAATAACGTTAATTCATGGAGGTTTGCTTAAAAAAAATAAAAAAAAGCCTTTTACAAATTCAGCTCATTAGGATGCTTGAGATTGGCATATTAACAATAACTAAAACATACATATAAAAGCAAGTAATAAATAAATGACCATACCAAAGTTAAAGAAAGTTAGAGCATATTAGATAGAATTACATTCATGGAAATTAGTTGAGAGCAGTTTACATTTACAAACTAGAAAGAGATAAAATTAAACAATACTTTAGGAAAAATTTTGATAGCAGGATTCAAGATTAGTTAGACTAGCTTTACTTTGAGGTTGTGCATGAAATACTCATTTACCATAAACATTTCTTAGACATTTTAAAAATTCTCGCTAATGCACAATGATTCGAGGATCCATGCAAGTTCTTAGTTAAGTGCAAGCTTCTGATCAGCATTCCAAATAAATAAATGACCATACCAAAGTTAAAGAAAGTTAGAGCATATTAGATAGAATTATATTCATGAAAATTAGTTGAGAGCAGTTTACATTTACAAACTAGAAAGAGATAAAATTAAACAATACTTTAGGAAAAATATTGATAGCAGGATTCAAGATTAGTTAGACTAGCTTTACTTTGAGGTTGTGCATGAAATACTCATTTACCATAAACATTTCTTAGACATTTTAAAAATTCTCGCTAATGCACAATGATTCGAGGATCCATGCAAGTTCTTAGTTAAGTGCAAGCTTCTGATCAGCATTCCAAATTTCTCAGGTTGGGCCTTTACTTCATTCTATGGCAGCAGAATGGGATGGTAGCAGAAGTCAACCTCAACAAGTTGGGAAAAGTGATGGGCTGTCTACATGATAATTAATTTTTAATTTTCAAATCAGCATGGGTTATGTTAACAACACAATTTTCTCAATAGTAACTAATATTTTATGGTTAAAATCAGCTTATTTTATATCTCGCTCAGGTATTTGTGGAATACTTTTAACTTTTTATTTGTAGCTCAAACTCTAATCTACGATCTAACAATATATATATATATATGAGTCACACCTATGTATTTTATATGTGATCTAACAATATATATATATATATGAGTCACACCTATGTATTTTAATGTGAAATAAAAAATTAATAATAAAAAATATTGAAAAGCTAAAATTTATAATTTTTAGGTGCGACTGTTAGAAATATATACATGAAATATACATGTAAATAGAGAAATAGGATGGTACATAGGGTTGAATATAGGTTAGTAGGTAGAACCATGAAGCTCAATCTTGGGCTAAGATTGACTGCTTCAATATATATATATAATATGGCTTATATATATATATATATATATATATATATATATATATATATATATATATAAAGCCATATTAAAAATATGTAATCAATTTATGTTTTATTACTTATATGTGTACATTGTCATTATTTATTGTAATTTTTTAAAAAATTATCTTTAAAAGGATAAATATCAAATGCATCCAGTCAAATGCCTGTTTCTGAATAAAAAATACTTTTATAAAAAATGAGTACATTTCCACACATTCACTACTAGGCAAATTTTTATTATGTTAGTTAAAATATGTATACTTTTTTATTGTGCTTGTATGAAATACATATATACATAGATATATTGAGTAAAATAAAATAAAAAATACTAACCATTTTTAAATAAAATAAATAATTTGAATAATTACACCTTTATTGGTAGCATAATTATAAGTTCATACTTTACTAGTCAGATTTTTTGTTCATATACCAAGAAACAGAATTTGGGCAACAGTATATTGAACCCAATCATTCTTGGCATAAATATGTCCAGATCATTCATGAACCCTGCCCATTTGCCTATCTTCCAGACCTATTAACTTATGAGCAACAATTCCAATGATATCCAGTAAATTTTATCATTTCTGGTCAGAGACATAGTGGAGAAATAAGAGGACTCTAACCGAATGATGACCCCCATGGCAAAACCATAGATACACTTGGCCTTACATGAACCTACACATATGAAAAGACCTGGGGCCTCTCTTATAATGCACTATATATAATCATAAGATCTTAAAATGTAACCATACTTATTTTATAAGTCAAAAGAAAAAAAAAGCTGCAAACAGATTAATGGAATACCCATCTCAAAAAAAGGCAACGATTTGAGACAGTTATTGAATTCAAAACATAATTTAATACCAATAACAATGCAATGATTACAATTTAAGTTTAAATGCTGATTCCCTGTTAATTATCATAAGCCTCATGCTACACTTCATTTTATTGGATATATTTTATTTTACCCTCTTGCATAGACATATATACATTTTCAAACACTTTAATTTAGCGTGGTTTAATTTGTATGTAAAATTGATATACCCACATGGGAAGTAGAGAATACTATTAGCGCTATTATATAAAGGTACACACAACATCATATGATCCACCTTTAGTATTTATCAGTGGCCACTTGATCATTTTAGAAATCAATTACATTTTTTTTTTCAACTGTTAAGTGAATTTTATTTTGCTATCATTATATTTACTGAGAACCAAACAATTCATAGTGTCTAACACACAGAATATAACAATGCAGGTGGGAAGCATTTAATTTAAATGTAGGTAAGATAAGGTCAATGAGCAACACATGAAAGAAAAAAAAATCAATTAGAAAAAAGGAATGAGTTCTGTTATGATCATAATATTACATCATATATATTCATAGATTTATACTAAATAGAAAATAGTAATAATGGTACCAGCATTATAGCAATCCATAATTTTGATCTGTCTTTATAAGTCCGACAAAAAGCTTCAGCATATTAAAATATACTATTAATAAAGTGATTTTATTTCCACGTTTTTAGTGGAATCAGTTTCTTTCAAGAGGAACCTGGAGGGAAATGCTATGGGTTGACTGTTCTTGGATCATCCCATGCAGAGCTACCACTATGCAGACCAACAGTCCCAATGTCATCTCATACCTTTACCTTTGTTCTTGGAACTACATGTGAAAAGATGGTAGGTTCAGATTTCTGACACACCCACATGATAAAACAAGATTAAAAGAAATGGATGAGAAATCCTATGCTGGTAACTATTACACTAACAGTCATTACTCACATTATTTGAATTGCAACCTATAATATCTAAAAATAGCGTGCATAACGGTATGACCTAGTGACTGAACCTGAATTAAAAGTTTTAAATTAAATAACATAAAATCTATATTAAAGCAGATATAACCTGCTTCTCATTTATTATATACACATAACTTCGACATATATTAAACAAAACTAAATTACTATGGCCAGAGGTATGCCTTACTTAGAAAGAGATATTAATTATTACTTACAATTAATAAGTGGTAGTCTTTAATATCAAATGAGGGTTATAACTTGTAATTAAATAATCAATGAACATCCATTTTGGAAATTTTAAATAGCAGTAAAGATTTTTGCTATAATAATGTAAATTACATTTATACTAATATTTATAAGAAAGAGTTCATTTTCCCACTCTGTTACTGACATATAATTGGGATATATACTCAAAAATCTCTTCAGCCTGGCGAGTGCTTCTGATTAAAAAATAATTAATTGGTTGACACTCTTTTTTAATGATGGGTAGCTGAACTAAAATAAGTGTACTCATAAGGTTGGGATTTTTATTGGCATATTAAATTAAATTTAAGATAATATATGACACATACATAAAATATTAAATGACAAAATAATTGCTGCACCAAAGTAGAAAAATCAAATTATGTTATGAGGCCTATTACAAAAAAATATTTTATGAGTTTATAAAGAGTCGGAAATAAAGGGGGAAAATATATAATTATGATGGGTCTTAATTAATGGCATTAGCCCCAGATTTAAGAGTAAATAACAAATTATAGATCCTTACTATATCTACTTGTTAAAATGAAGTTTTTTTTAGATTACTAGTGAGGCCTTATAATGATTTTGGTTGTGACATTGCATTATAATTTTCTGCTTTTACTGAGTTTCTGGTTGATTGTCAGATCCACACACTCCAATGCAGCTCATCTTGGGGGCGTAAACATATTTCATTTTCCTCTCCACAGGTCAGGTAGCAGTGCTCCATGATTCATTATTTAATCATAGTTACAATGGTTCATTGGTTTATAAGCATATGACAACTTTCTTGTGGGAGATGACTCTAGAATGACTGGAAAATGTGCATTTGTTCCTTTTACTTAGCAGATATCATATTGTAATATTGACTGGCATAGACTAGATAAGGCACTGATTCAACATATAACACTGAACACTTATATTAAATTCTAGCCCTTTTAATACTCTTGCATGATGTTTCAGAAATGCTTTTAAACAATATTACCTAAATCACTGTAAAATGCAGCTACCCTCCTATGATTGTGAACAGGAAACATGCTTTTGTTTGATTAGTAAAAAAAATGCAACCACGCTGATAAATTCTCGATTGTTTAAAATCTATTTCCGACTTTTAGAAACCGATTCTAAACAGTTAAAATTTCCATTAACAGTTTACACATGGTTTTTATACAAATAATATATATATATATATATATATATATATATATATATATATATATATATATATATATATATATATATATATATATATATATATATATATATATATATATATATATATATATATATATATTCCAAATACATGGATTGCTATAAAAGATTGTATCATCTTTTTATCACCATCATAACATATAAAACTGGTAAATATCAATATAATAAATATTAATAAATGGAAAGTGTTAGTTTTAATATTATCCTCCCTCACCTACTACATATATACAATTCACATCACATACATGGCATATAAGCAACAACCTTATTGCCTTTAATAAATGGGTTATTTATATGCCTTTTCTTTTTTTTTTAAATATTACCATAATAAAATAAAATATTTTTTGGAAGATATGATTGAATGTATCTGCATGGAAGGTAAGGTTTGAATCCTGTCTGGTGGTGATATTTTTATTCGTGAACCTCAATCTGATACTCAGATTGACTGCTTCAATACTTTTGTGTTTTCTTTCTTTTAAATACAGAAAACGTACTTTATACTTAATTACATTAAAAGGAAAAAAGTAAAATTATTGAATTACTTGTTTTTGTAAAATGTAACACAAAATATAACAATATTTTTTTTTAAAACATATTTGTCAATAAAAACTAGACATCCCAAAATAAAATAAAATAAAATAATAAAACATGTATATGAACTATAAATTTTAAACCTCTTTCTATTTCTCATTAAAATTCTAATTAAAATTTGAACAATTTCTAAAATAAATATGTAAATTACATATAAAATGGAAGTTAGTGACAAATTCTATCAGGGCATAATTTTCTTTAAACAATATTTTAATGATTTTTTGTCCTACATGAAATCACTGGTGTTTTTGTTAATTAAGAAGCTGCCTTTTTTTATTTTTAAGTAGAATTCCTTTCTTCTATATTTCATAATCTTAATAACTAAGTAATCACAAGTTACTATCAATATACTAATTAGTATTTATGTGATTGGTTACTAATTCACAAAGGTAATGAAATATGCAAAATTTACTTTGCATTGTAAATAAATTGATAGCATTTTTTTTTATATTTTCATAAGCTATTTATGATAACATTTGGTCTTATTTTGAAAATAAACAGCGTTTGTATAGATTATCATATATATATATATATATATATATATATATATATATATATATATATATATATATATAAATACAGTATTTAAAAGCTTATAAAAATATATGTATAACCGTCACTTAGGAGTGCTTTCAACCAACTTGTGGCTTTGTCAACTATCATGTTTAAAATGTCAACTTTCCCATAATTCTGTGATCTTAATGTTTGCAGCTTGTCTATTAACCAAATGTTGCTTGTATTGACATATCAACATCGCCTTTTTAATTTTCCTTTTATTATTATTTCTTTCAATTTCCAATATTTTTATGTTGTTATAATTAAAATCGAAACCATATATACATGATTTATTATGGTCATAAAAGACAGAAGCTGATAAATTATCATTATTTTTAAAATTTTGTTTTGTATTTTGAACCCTTTTAAATAACAATAAGTGTTCCTTTGTTCTTTTTTCCAATGTGCACCTCGATTCACCTATATATCCGCAGCCACACCCACATGTTCATTTGTAAATGATACAATTTTTATTTGTAATAAAGTTTTATCCTTTGAATTGTTTATTAATTTATTTAATGTAGTTGGTGCATAAAATGCAATATCACATATTTTTTTATAAATTTTTTTAATGAAACTTGCCTGTTGATTTGAAATATATGGTATTGATATCCACAATTGTTTTTTCAGAAGAATTAACACTTATATATATATATATATATATATATATATATATATATATATATATAGTATATATATATATATATATATACAATTCACTTATATTTCATTTAATACTTTGTGCAATATACACAATCATGCACATTTTATATATAAATTTTATTTTCATATATTATAACGCTTAATAAAGTAAAAAAAAAAAAGTGTCTTAATTAAACGTAGATGCACGCGTTCACATTGATAGCCCAAATCTGTTTGAGTTATGAATTTGAGGTAATTTTGATTATTTTATTGACTACTTTAACTATAGGTTTTTACCGTTTATATATATTAAACCAAAGTACTTTTGCGGATTGAAAGACTGTATATGAGTAAATTACCATTATATTTATCATTTTTATTGTTATTATGTATACATTAAAACCGTGTACTTTCTATAATTTGGTCAATTTATTTATTCATATCAACATAAATATTCTTTTTTGCACTAATATAATGTTATTAATGATCAAAATTCCATTCTGATGAAATGCTAATTAAGTCAATTTATTATATATATAAATTTAATAATTGCTCATAAATTATTCATATAATACAATTAATATTCTGTAATAGAACTTTTCTAATTAATCATTTTTAAATTAATGTAAATTTATATATAAATATATTAATATAACTTAATCTAGACTAACTTCCTCTCATTAAATTAAATATGTAGAATTATAATATATATGGAATCCTTTTTTTATTACAACGAATTAATAAAATGCAAACGTTATATGTATATATAAAATACTTGTTAAATGTAACAAAATCCATTCAAAATTAATAATGGAATTACTTATATTTTTGGTTGTCCCAAAGGTGCTGAACGCCGGAAGTGATAGAGCTAGCGATGAATTCATAGTTCAGGAATTCCATAATATGACTTTAGTGCTGCAGTAAAGTATACATAGAACAAATTCCTTTTTATGAATATATACTACTTGAATAAGTCTATAACCTTAGTACATGAGTCTTGAGTGCTTAATTTATTACAAGAGAGACTTCTACAAACCTTATCGCAAGATTCGACTTCATAAAAATAAGAGCAGTCACTCTTATCTTCAACCTATTTTTCTAAATATGTATGCAAATCTAAAACATTTTGATTTGGAAGAATGAAGCTAATAAATTATTCACTGATTAATTGCACTATTTCTGTTAAACATTAATGATAGCATGAAATCTTTCGATTTACAATGAGTTAATAGACATATCTTAAATTTAGAAATAAATTAGTAATTATATTCATTGTCTTAGAAATTATTTGTAAATCCCTCTTATTCTTTCAATCAATTATAAAATGTTTAAAATCATAATGATTATCAGCAACTATGAAGATTTAGTAAGCAGAATATTTTTCTTCTTTTACACCATGAATATAATGATTTTAAAAATAAAGAACAAAAAGAAAAGACCAACTCTTGATTAAATTCTAAACCTGTATTTTGATACCAGCTGTAAAACTTGGCGAAGTATTATAATTCATTTCCAATTCTTGTTATTTTATGCATTATATTTTGTTATATTATTTTACATTTTCAATTGACCAGAAGTCATCAGAGCTACAATAATTGAAAATATATAACCATACAATTAGTATGTATAATTATATACTAATTTGAATGTCATGTGTATGTAAATACTGTATTTCTAAAGATGACTACTAGTCAGGATAAAAACGAATAAATTTTATTTTATTGCAATATAAGTAGTGATTAACTAAAGTGTAAATAATATTATAAAATTATATATTGTACAGTAGGTTTTTAGTATAACAAATATTTTTCTCTAATAATAAGCGTAGAAACAAATAACATAATAATGACTATTTCAACAATACATAAACATTATCATTAATAATGTATTTTAGTTAACAATATTGAACTTGAAATTATTTACAACAATATAACTTCTGATCCCTTATCTAGAATACAGTTTAATTTTTTTGACTAAATAGATGTTATAAAATATTGCTAATGACAAAAATTATAATTTGTTTGTGGTAAATAATATAACCAAAACAATCATAGAACCTATCAGATATCATGGTGTAATACATTTAAATCTCAATAATCTATTTACTACAGCAAAACAACTGCAAATATGACTGGCCTTTTGACAATCAATCATAGCAATCACTTTCCATGTTAAAAAAGATTTAAGTAGTATAAAGATTATAGAAATATTTTATACATCTAGAAAACTATGTGGGCAAGTTTGAGTCTTTGTGAAAGTTTTAATTTCTAACATTAATTTAATTAATAAAAATAAATAAGTAAAATTTCAATAACATTTTTTTCAATTAAACTTTTCCTTCAAAAGTTTTTTTTTAATTTTTATTGGCCAAATTTTTGATTGGTCAATTAATAAATTCAGCCATAAAAATATATTCATCGTTTAATATTATATTCATTTTACTTTTGTTTGTAAAACGTATATTAATAATTTGTCAGATTATGAAAGTGAATGCATTTTTTTAAAAAAAATAAATTTATATTTATAATTATAAAAATATTTTATAGCAGAGAACCTCAAAAAACGTTATCTAACCTATCATAAAATGTTTAGCATATCACTGATTTTCTTTCTCAATTTATGTTCCTATAAAAGTAAAGACTTTTTTATTAAAAATATTACTATTTTTTTTAAATAATTTATATTTTCAGCATATGTTACCAAAATACATTATAATATGTAAATAAATGCCAGCAAATACTCTAAATTATTTATTTCTGTTTGAAAATGAAATAAAGAGCTTGGTGCGAAAAAAATTCTTGACAGTTGTGAAAATTGTTGTTAGGGCTGGCTTCGTTTTCAATTTATGTTCATGTAAAAGTATACATTATTTTATTAAAATTGCACTATTTTTCTACAATAACTATATTTTCAGCATATTTTATCAAAATAATTCATATGTACAAATAATAATAATAATAATTATTCTAAGACATTAATTTTTCATATTCTAAATCAAAACAGAAGTTGGAGTGATGAAAATTATTGACAAGTATTTTACTTTGTTCTTTATTAGCAACAACCAATCACAATCTAGAAAAGTCTACCTTCTTCCATTGTTAACCCATAAATGTCACTTTTATTGATGTTTTATTTGTAAAATAATTCTAGAGAGGACAGAATTTTACAGGAATGTTTAAAGCTTAAAATAAGCATAAAAACAGTACTGCAGCTCTAAAATTGATGGTTTTCAATGGACTTGAAGCCGTGAACATTGATCCATGGATATTTCTCAAAAAGGATTAACTTTTTATTTATTGAATAAGTGTTGACTTGCAATTTTAAGCCATTATCAGATTTCATTCTTTTTTGTTTGGGCAAGCAAGAAAATTAGTTAGTTAGATTTAAAACTACTTGATATATAGATGTACTAAATAAGGTAGCCTTACTTATTTATTTCCATATAAGGTAAAAATTAATGATAAAAATTGTTATTTTATAAAGTTATATAAAGACAAAAACAACTTCTGATTTTCATTTACTCTTCTTTCAGCTATAATAGGTAGATTGAATATTATTATTTTTGAATTTCTCTTAATAGCAGAGATAGTTTGAAAAATAACTCATATTTCAGTCACTATGAAGTGGAAAAAAAACCTTGTTACTAACTAAAGTATATGATAAGAAAAAAGAAGCCATGAGTAATTAAATGGAAATATCTGATTATTTTTCTAGTGGTCTGCTTTAGATCTATCATTGTATATTAAGAATTTGTATTTAATGTTTACCTATTAGTAACCCCTCCCATATCATTTAAAAGAATTAATCAATCTAAAAAATATTATAAGATTGCAGCTTGTCTCATATATGATACCGTGCAGAAGATTGTTGAAAATATGTCATATACTTCAGAATTCAGAGATGATCTATATATGTATTCAATGATTACTGTGAAATCTAGTACATAAGCATAAGCCATGTGACAGTACTGTGTATTTATTTATCCACAACCAAAGGTTTCACTGCTACAAGCAGACTTCTCAAGTGTAAAGAACTACAAAAACTACACAATATATATAATACTAAATATTACCCACAAATCCATTCACTTTCCATCCACACTTAATATTAAAAGAACACCCTTACATTTACATTTGTTATGGTCACATTACTCACATAGATGCTGTAGGGGACATAAAAGTATAGTTCTTGCAAGGATTTTAGGTAATTAGTTAAGTATAGTTGAGAGACAAGCAATTATGGTGCAAAAAGAAAGATTTTGAAAGTTACTTTTATAAACTGATGTGGATTATTTTATATGATAACTTTATGAAAGTTCATGTAAAAAATATTATATATTAGTAACATACATGAATATTAGTTTATATGGGACAATCATAAACAGAGTTTAAATAAAATGAGTTAGCTGAATAGAAAACAGAATCATTTAAAATACTAAAGATTATTAAAATAAATTCCATTAAATATCGGTGTATAAATGTGTGTGTGTGTGTATGATTGTATGTTTATAATATAAAATATGATCCATTAACTTTATATCTTTGAAAATAAATTGTCCTATTATTTGAAATACGATAAGAATATTTTAAGACATTAGTAAATATTAAAGAAATGAGTTTCCTTTTAATTAAATATAATATCAGAGAAATTAAAGTGACTGTAATAAATATGCAATGGCTACATTGTTATTTTGTTAACATTTATTCTAATATCAGTATCTGATGCAGTTCATAATAAAATAATTATTTTTATGGTTCGATATTTTCTTATTATAATTGTTATTTATAATAAGTATTATAATATTTATAAAATAAAAATATACATGATCCTAAAATGATGCTGGTGAAAATTAAAGTAGTCATTATCCTGAAAAAATGTGTATATTCTTGCTCTAGATACTCTTATATTTTAAATATTGAAGCTTCATAAACAGTTAGACATCTTTATTTAATTTTAAACAATTGTGTAGCATTTTGAGCAAAAAATGCTTCAAAGTGTTCTGATTTAGTTGCTATAAAATAACTTAATTTGTGGAATTAGGTGGTATTATAATAATGTTGTAGTTTTTTTGTCACTATTTCGCATTTATCTAAATTGTTAGATTATCATAAATAATTTGTGTGGGCAGAAATTATTATTAAAGTCATTAGTTCAGAAAAATCTGTTACGTGTCATTATCATACATAATTTTAAACAATTTGAAAGCATATAAATAAGCTAACAGATGCCACATTTTGATCTCAATACCAGTGACAATTTATGATTGACAAATTATTGGACTGTACAATAAAAAATAAGTTTTTTTTTTTTTTTTCAAAAATAAAAATTTCAATTTTTAGTACATTGTTTACACATTTATGCTTATTCATGCAATATATTTATTTTAAATTAAAAAAGTCCTTTGATTATTATTAGATTTTATTTCAACACATTTGTTTTTATGTAGACAAGACTAAAATTTTTAGTTATGGAATGTGGAAGTATTTGGTACTGGTTAACATATGACTTATATATATACTAAAAAAGAAATTGCTTTAAAATTTTAATAATACCTTTAATTTTGAATTTTAAAACATATTTACATTCTTTGACAAGTCTAAACTAAATTAATTTCTATTTTAAAAATGAAATTCAAATAAATACTTCAATTTTATAACTTTTATGAATGAACAAAATTACATCCTATAATATGTAAAAGTTCTCACTAATGACTTTCAAATAAAAAGGATTTGAATTTTGAACAGATTAAATTTGATTTAAAGCTCTAAAAAATATAACAATATAGAATTGTTAAAAACTTGAATTGGTAAAACTTGTTTTATAAATAAGATAAACAATCAATGTCTGTCAAATGTTATATTCTTTCCATGAAACACTGCTATATTTTTTTAATTATTGTAACCTTACAATAGGCAAAATTAATTTAAAATATTTTCATGAACTTAAATTTAGTAGTCACTAGTATCTACAGTTTGTAGGTAATGCCCATATTCTTTATAGGTAGACAATATTCGAGTGTATTTATTATTTAACAAAAGTTGAACTAAGGCATGATACATATTACTTCAAATTCATCTTCATCTGTTATATGCCATTTGATCTGCTATTTTATTTTAAAAAGTAAATAAAAGTGTAAATTTCATAAAAGCCACACCATGCAATTTTCATAATTTCTTTGGGTTGTCTTCATATTTACTTCAGAGTACCTGTGTCTCAATATCTGAGGCTATGATTAGAGTTGAGATTGATGTTACTATACAAATGAAGAACACAGATATATTTATTCAAAAAATGAATTTTACACAACTTGAATAATTTTAAAATAAGTAAACAATTCATTTCTTTTCAGTCTATGGTTTCAATAATTACTATAAATTAAGATATTTCTCTGAAACAATTAATCTATATAGATTTTAACTTACACGTGCACAATTTACATTCCTTTAAAAATTGTCTCATGTTAAAAATGTGATGTGGTAATATTAATAAGTTTTTTTATTACTTCTATTAAACCTTGAGACTTCTCTTACCACACACTATTTATATGTTGTATTTTCTTTTATAAATGAACATTATGATACCATTCTACTTGTTCACAATGTCCCACTATTTTTTTTTTACTTTTCAGTGTTTTTAAATTTTATTTTATTTTCATTACACATTTGTTGCTATATTATTTCAATTTGGTTTATATATTTCTTATATACTGGAGTTGTCTTCTGGAATTGATTTCAAAATTATTTTTTCTCTATGACTGAATTGGAATTGTCAACTTCATGTTTTTAAGCTGTGTTCATTACAAATGGTGAATTGCAAATATATTTTTATTGCCATTTCTGCCTAAATGTTTACAAAGTTAATTTTTTTGGATATGGTATACTGTTTAGTTAACTTTTAATGGAGATGCAACATGCAATTTTTTCATCTCTCAAAAAAAAATTACTTATCATGAGTGATATTTTAACCAAATATGAAAAAATAAAACTTTGATAATTAATTACTTACATAATAATGTAATAATATACATCATGCAGTATTTGGAGAATCTTCAAATTAAGAATCAGTTTATATACACAATAAATATAATAAGTTTCAGATTTTATTTACCATCAGATATCCTAAAACAAGAGTCAAGGCACAAAGATTCCTGGTTGTACATGATAAACCAAAACTATTTTATCTGAGGTTGATTTACTTGAAGGTTAAACTGGTTATTCATTTATTAGTATGAATAATTTGAAGGTTCTATTTTACAATAATTAACACATACATCTTTATATACATCTAACAACTCACAGAACAATAACATGTCTAATAATGTTTAAAATGTCAGAAAACATATACTTTTCAGCATAACAAATAATTAAAAATATATACATCATCAGCCATATTTTATTTTCTAAATCCATAGTTGGCTTTCAAATATGTTGAATTGATGCATGAAGGTGTTTTATTGTATAGCTTCCTTGGGAAATCATTGTTTTTTTTGTTTATTTCAATTGTATTTACATTTTTTTTTACTTACTCAAGGATTCTCCAATCTCTTTTCATTGTTATTTCTAATATTTGCATAAATTTTGACAAAAAATATTCCTTCTCTTTTGTAACTACTAAGATAATTGTGAACGTAGTCTATTGCATTTAATACCTTAGTCAAATGTTCAATAATTCATGAGACAGTTGTAATAAATATGTGTATTCCTCTTGCTACAAAAATTGTGTTGTATTATACAAATTGTTTGGCTCCATGACAAAATATGAAAGTTAAAGCTAAGCTTAACTACATGTCTTTTAATGATTATTTTATACATTTTGCCTGTTATATATTTTTTCTGCAAATAGATAAGAGTAATCCATCATTATAATGTTTTAACCATTGACACATAAAAGGAAAGTTTTTGTTTTCTTGAAACCTACAAGATTTATTAAAATGTGAATCCCATAAACAATAAGATATATTTACTAAATGGAAATACACATCAGCCAGTTTATCTTCCTCTATCATTAAGTTTAAGCATTTATGATATCCAAGAATGTTTAATATTCTATTGGAGCTGCTACTTTTAAAACCTGATTCATCACTTCTAGATATTTAATATGTATTCAAATCTAAGTACTTCAGTCTGGCTTGGATATATAGAAAGACAAATATAGAGGAGGGTGGATACCTTCTTCTTGTTAAATTCTCTGTCTTGTATTTACGATTTGAATGCTATTAAAAACACCTGATTGGCTAATAAGTGCAAGAGGTTTGCAGTCTCTCAGTTTAATTTTAATATGTATACATAAATAAATTACATGCATATTCTAATTCTAATTTTATTTCCTAGAGTAAGTAAAACAAAATTATGTTAATATGAAATCTTGTACTATAACTATACCCCACATTGAATGTTTTGTTGATATATATATATATATATATATATATATATATATATATATATATATATATATATATATATATATATATATATATATATATATATATATATATTGGATATTTATAAATACATTAATTAGATACTTACAAATGTTATCCACTTAGGAGTGCTTTTGATTATCCTAGTAATCTTTGTCAACTAACACTTTGAAAGGCTAAACTTCCCACAATTTTGTTATCTTAATGTATGCTGCCTGCCTGTTAATTAAGTCATGCTTGTATTTGTACATTAGCATAGTTTCCTTTATTTTACTTCTATTGTTATTTTTTTCAAATTGCGATATTTTAACATTATGGTCATCAAAACAGATGCTGAAATATTATTATACACTTTACAATTTTTTTTTAATTTCTGAACATGTTTTAATAACAGCAAGTGCTCTTTAGTTCTTTTTTTTTTCAACATATATCTTGATTAACTGATATATTAAATGCCACACTTGCATATCCATTTATAAATGACACAATTTTTATTTATATATGAGGTTTTATCTTTAGAGTTATTTATTAATTTATTTAACATAGGATATATCATTTATAAATGGATATGTAGGTGTGGTAATAGATATATAAATGAATTGAGATGCACATTGGAAAAAAGAACTAAAAAGCACTTGCTATTAATAAAAGGTGTTCAGAAATCTAAACAAAATTGTAATGTAGATAATAATATTTCAGCATCTGTTTTTTATGACCATAATAAGTCATGTTTTTTTATAATTTTGACTTCAATTTTAATAATGTAAAAATATTGCAAATCTAAAAAAAAACAATAAAAAGCATTGTTAGTCAAGAGATCATCGCAGCCACCTTGCAAGCAAGTAATTGGTTGCAGATGATTGTGGGTTCATCTCCCAGCTGATGCTATGACATATGAAAAATAAAAGAAAGAAAGCTATGCTAATATACAAATACAAACATGACTTAATTAACAGGCCATTAAGATCACATAATTGTGGCAAGGTTAGCCTCTCAAAGTGCTAGTTGACAAAGATTACTAGGATAATTGAAAACATTCCTAAGTGCATAAAATTTTGAATTATCTAATTATTGTATTTGTAAATATTCATATTCAATTATATAATTACATATATTGTTTTGAAAAAATACAGACATCAATTAAAATTATATATATATATATATATATGAAAACCAGGCAATTAAAATTATATATATATATATATATATGAAAACCAGGCACTCTTCACAAACTTGGAGTTTAATTGTAAGTATAGGGGATTTGAATTCAGATTTTCAAGCACTCTTCAACTATTCACACTATCTCATACAACTGATACATATGTATAAAAGATAAATAATATTGGCATCAGCATGGGATTTGGGTTTTCATCATCAGATTTTCATTGATATGGATGGCTGAAAATTTGGAAGTTGGATTAGATTGAAGCCTGTCCATTGAAGTATGAGATTTGCTATCTTAATATAAACTATGGTTGTATGTCATGTAAGTAACCATGAATTTAAACTATAAATCTAAAGGTCAAAATGTTATTAATCATATTCTATACAAATAATTAATATTTGTAATATACTGCATTATCATAGTCAAAAATAATAATATCATCAAACCATATATTTACACTTTCAACATATTATAGAGTTAACCATAGAATATTTTTTTAGCCAACCAAAAACTAGTCATTTTAAATATTTTTACAGTTATTTTGAATGGATAATAAAAAATAAAAAAAAAACAGTATTATTGAGATAACAGATTTAAATGTAAAAATAAGAGGATGTATTTTCCCATATTGTTTATACAAACGTAATGCAATTATAAGTGCCTTGACCTCAAACCGTTGAGCTCCCTATATCTAACCAAACCATTGTATATAACGAATATACATTAGTACATCCATTTGAAAAAAAAAATAATGATCTCCAATAACTGTATTCCATGCTGAATCAGCACTCATTAGTTAGTGGAGATCAGAATCTCTTAAATGTTAAGATGTAGAAGCTTTAAGGAAGAGTATTAAAATAATATTGGTACAAACAAAAGCTTTGAGCAACCCATCCTTGGATTATTAATAAAATAAATGATGAAGAAATCGAGAGTGGAGATGATTGAAGCATGTTCATTAAAGTTTGAGGATGTGCTATATTAATATAAACTGAGCACTGATTGCATATATGTATGGGAGATTGTGATCTGCACCAAATCGTGAGTGCTGGTTTAGCACAAAATACATATATTGGAACTCATTTACCTTTTTAAAGCGTATGTTCTCATTTATTAATTGTTTGGACTATCTCCATTTACATTTTTCGCATGTATGTGGCCATGTGTATTAGTTGTTTGATATGCAGTGGAGGATGAATATATATATATATATATATATATGTGTGTGTGTGTGTGCACGTACTAGTGAATATGTGTCGGTAAATGTGTGTGTGTTTATTTGCATAAATTTTGTAGTTAGACTGTGTACTATATAGATGAATTTATAGATATTTTGATAAATATATAGGCATAGATAGATAGATAGATAGATAGATAGATAGATAGATAGATAGATAGATAGATAGATAGATAGATAGATAGATAGATAGATAGATAGATAGATAGATAGATAGATAGATAGATAGATAGATAGATAGATAGATAGATAGATAGATAGGTAGGTAGGTAGGTAGGTAGGTAGGTAGGTAGGTAGGTAGGTAGGTAGGTAGGTAGGTAGACAGACAGACAGACAGACAGACAGACAGACAGACAGACAGACAGACAGACAGACAGATAGATAGATAGATAGATAGATAGATAGATAGATAGATAGATAGATAGATAGATAGATAGATAAGAAAATAGTCAATATATACGTAGGTATATACATAGATAAATTTAAATTTTAAAACTTTCCGTACATAAAAACAGTTTTTGAGCTCTAATTATTAATTTTTGTATTCAAATTTTGATCGAATGTATTATTATTTCATAAGAGAAGGTCTTACTTTTATTAACATTATTATAATGTTATTTACAAAGTTTAATTAAGAAATTTTTAATTAAAAAGCAACGTAGCTTAAATACTAATCTATTAATAAGTTTGAAAACTTATAACAATTTTGTATTTACATACACAAATATTTAAATATATTTAAAGTTTAAAATTTTTAACGATTTATTATAGGAGTAAATTAGTTATAAAATAAGATCTTCATAAAGTTAAATTCACAACCAAGGTTTAGTGATGTGCATTCAACAAGTTCGCCATTGCTTTATGTCAGCCACCAGAAGTAGTCTTATAGTTTACTACACATCAGTACACCTTGTTTGGGGATTTAACTTTATTTGTAAAACGAATATTATATTTATTAATTTTACACGCACACATACACGCCTATATATATATATTAGAACTAGTTTCTAAAGATCCAGCTCTCCACTGAAGTGAGCAATAGCTCAAAACCAATTGGTCTGGAGGTAGGTTTTTAACTAGAAAGATTTTGAATTTTTTTTTTCGCCCTTATAAAAACAAAGCTTGTTTAGACCTATTGGTAAGCTCCATCTAGTGATCATTTAAATGCAAGCTTAAAAGCAAGTTATTAAATTTATAATTTGTTTTAATATATATATATATATGGGGGCATATATGTATGTATTCCAAACATGGCAAAACTTTTCAAAAATTTTCACAACTAAGTTAAAACGATCTAACGATAATATATCATAATATAAAATTAAAATATATCCGGTATCAATTTAATTATATAAAATCCTCATGAGCTGATAAAGTTTGGACTTAAAATAAAACTAATTCAAATTACACCCTAATTATTAGAAATATTTTTCCTGCAGTTATTTATATATATATAAACAATAGCTCCTTATTAGTTTATATAATCGATTAAAAAAATTTTAAACGCATATGCACATTCTCCCAATACTTAATCTCACCCAATGCACAAACACACACATACATATCCATTCCAGTTTTTCATCTGATTACTACTTATAGCACCTAAATGGATGTAGTTATTTATGCACTTGATGGATGGTCATCTTTTCATTTTACTTAAGAAATAGCATAAAATATTAGAGAATCATCCCCATAATTATTATTAATATTTGACTACCCTATGTTAACTTACGTCTACTCAGTGACTGCAAAATTTTTTACATCATTGCCAAGGTATCACAAAATATTCATGTTGACATATTGATACAAATTACTATCATTAAGTATTGAGGTAAGTAAGAAAATTCTCTACTGAAAATAACTCTAACTGAATATTTATCATTAAATAATTATCGTTCTCAATCGATTAATTATGGCATAGTTAATACCTTGTAGCTCTGTACAAAATCCTAGATGCTATAAATATTTAAATAAGAATACAGTTACAAAACACATTATACAATGTTAAGATATCTAAAAACAGAATAGCTATATGACATAACTTAATCTTTTAAAGGTTCTAAAATATACACACAACACTCTCTTCGCAATGTTTTTAAAACTTGCCATTACTTTTTACATGACTTCAAAATTGAAGCATTTTATAAGACCATTTAAAGCAATATGTATTGTTTTCTATAAAACTATATTACTTAAATTTTATTTGATTCCATAGAGATATATAAAAAAGATTCTTAAGTTGTATTGAAAATATTCTCTATGGGAAGACTGGCATTCAATGATTTTATAAAAACTTTATTACTACATTTAACACATAATAATCTAGTACAGTTTTAGTGTTTTATATTCTTGTCTATATAGCATGGTGCAAATATTTACTTCATTGAATTTTGCATTAATATTTTTATATTATACAGTATGTGGAATTTTTATAAGAATATAGACAGGTTTCTTAAAATGCAGTCAGATAATATTAAAGCCTTAGTTTATAAACTTGAGTGGTCTGTTTTTCATAATCATGACAATTCTTATTGGTATATTATTTGAATAATTCTTTCAGTTCTTTTGTAACTGATACATAGTGATTAGTCTGAGGTTATAAATGGAATTGAGTATATGATGTGTTTTGACACCAAATATTTGCATTAAACTGACCCAAATAGGTTACTATAAATTCTAAGAATGGCTTTAGGCTTCTTATAAGTATGACTTCCACTAATATTCTAAAAGTATTTTTGTGCTAGATTGATACATATTGTCAATAGAATACATAGCTGAGCCAGCTAGATTCTTTATGATTTTTGAAGCTGACTATGAACTGCACTAATTATTAGTGTGAAATCCATTCAATATCTAGAATATCACAGATTTTTTTTCTTTTCCAACTATAACTTAATATTGCTTTTGGGGTTTTAAGCACACTTTACAACTGATTTGCACTGACTCTGTATTATAGTATAATCACAGTCAGTAAAAAAATATTTACTAACTGCTCTAGCTTAGAGGGACAATAGTGTTTACATATAATTATACTTTTCTGTATTTCAGAAAGGATAACTATCCTCCATACACTTTTTATATAGTATTCCAACTCTCATAAAGTTGTATAAATGGAATTTTTTTTTTTGCTTTTTTATAAGCAACACATCCCAATAATGACCCATCTGTCAAACAATAAATTATTTTCCTAATATTTTTTTTAGACTTAGAGTTGCATATTATATCTACCTTTCAATAATTTATCAATTATAAAGTTCATAGTTACAAGATGTGCCATCAACACATACATTTTGATAATCCAACTGAACAGTATTATAGCTGAATATGGTAGCTACTACATCATAGAGATCCATGTTATTACACTGAATATTTGGATTCTTATAGTATCAATATCTGGCAAATCACTTGGATACTGATAATAATAATGATTCAAGAATTCAAGGTTTTTAAAATTGGTGATGACTATCAAAACTCTTGTTATATCTTCATTTTCAGTGATTAAATAATTCAACTACAGAAATCTCAGTGGCCTGCTTCTAAAGTAAAAAGATTCTATGTTGATTATTATTTTAAGACTTGGAAAATAATTGCTTCAAAGTCATAGCTACAGCTATCTGTTTGAACAAAAAATTCTTCTTAAAATTACAGTATGAAAGAATGACCTAACTATTCCTGTTTAAGAACTTATCTATATACTGTTTTTTTCTTCACAACTCGTGGGGATTTCATAATCAACACTAAATTTGGATAAAACTATTACAAAAATTTCAAAAAAAATATTTGTCTTGGTGCATCAAAATTTTTAGTATTCTAATTTTTCAGGCTGAAGACTAAACTCATACTTTTGCATAATGTATTTAAAAACTAATTTTTCTTATATTAATTTATTTTTCTTTAATGCTATATTAGATTCTTATTCATGTATTCCTTGAAGAAAGACTTAATAGGGCTAAATAGCCATTGGCATCTTTTGATATCATCATCACATACTTGACATATAGAGACATCAGTAATTAAAACTTTCTTAGAAAGGCACTTATTTACGCATTTTAACAGGCCAACTCCATTATTTTATCATTCCAAATGTCATTGACTAGAATCAATGTAAATACTCTACTAATGATATATATATATATATATATATATATATATATATATATATATATATATATATATATATATATATATATATATATATATATATATATATATATATATATAATACAATATGTTGTTGAAAAATAATCTTCTGATAGCTCTGCATGAGTCCAATGTGATAAATAGCTATTTATCTTTAAATTTAACAAATAAATCATTGATAAGATGAAAAAGGAATGGTGGATGCTTCTATGATGAATAGTGATTTTATATCATTGTCCAGCATCCAGACATAATTTTACTGGCTTATTCTTATTTTAACAACAACGTAATTGTTATTATATAATAGTGAGAAATTAGCTATAATGCTTCCTCAATCATTAGTCACAATAGCTTTTTTTTGCTACAATATTGTCTTATTGAGTCTTGCATATAATTTATCCAGATAGTTACAATTACCATTCATGACTTAAATTCAATATACAGTCTATGCTATTTGAATGATTCAATTTCTGAAATATAAATATAAATGATTTCACAATATCATTATTTTTTATAAAATCCTGAAAACATCTGGATTTGTGTTTAAAGTCACCAAAGATACTATTGTAAAATTTGTCAAAGTATGTTTTCAATATATTTTTGAGAGCCAAATGGATTGATTTTAATTTTAATCCATATTTCCTTAGATCCTAAATATGCCTTTTTACTATTAACTAATATCATGTGCATGACATTTTAAAGAGAATGCATATGTGAGAGTTGATATTTTGAATCTCAAGATATAACTTCTCACATATGAGTAAAATATTACTTACTTTCTGGGTCAATAAAAAACATATATAATATTTTATTTCATTGTTGTTCTCAATATTTTGTATATAGTTGTAAGGAAAATTGTAATACTTTATCATCCCAATCATATAATAAGTTGGTTTAAATTATAAACCACCCCTTATTGTGTTCTACATTGCTCAGCTAAGGATTCTCATTGTTTAATAAATTATTTCTGTGTTCTTGTTATCATATCTGGTCAGTATCATACTTCATTTTAAGTTCCAGGTAATTACATAACAGTGAGATTAAATTATTTGGGGCTAGTGTGGCCTCTACATTGTCATATTATTAGAGATTAATCTAAATGTGATTTTTCTTTTATTTCTGTTTAGACTTAAAATGTGAACCCATAGGTGTGTTTTATGTATTGAAATCCAATATCAGCTCCAGTTCTGCATTATGGAAAACTTATTTTTTTTCTCTGCACATATACTTTTGGTTTTGAAAGCTAATGTTGGCATCATTTAAAATTTTAATCATCTGTATTATAGCTCTTATAACCATAATTAAGATCATATGTTCTCATTGAAATACAGATTATGGCAAATTATTGTTACAATATGTTTTTCATCATACATCCAAATGTAATTTATTATTTATTTATTACTGTCCTATTGAAACATACATATGCAAAATAAAATAAATTTGTGAAATGGATATGATTTGAAAAGTAAAATCTGACAAAACATTATCTTTAAAACAATGTAGCTAATTATAACTAAACTGCTTTAATACGCCATCTTAAAATAAAACATAATAGTTTACACATTAGGATTTCCTAATTTTTTTAAAATTTACTTATAAATAGCACCTGTTAGTACAAGGGCTGGGAACTGAAAATTAATTGTGAAGACTTATATGCATGCTAATATTTCTCATCTGATGGCATGCATTGGTTGATTTATTCTATCACATTTCTTTTTTCCAAGTCACAATACTATCTTTTATCAGTTGTTTTTTTTTTTTTTAAATTGACAGAAATCCTTTTCTTCAGATATACATATCTGTCTAAAGTTTAATATTTGATTTGATATTTACATATTTTTTACAGAATAGGCAATCCTTTAAAATAACTTAATCAAGTTTATTAATGAAGATCCTATGTAATGTTCAGTATCTAGTAGTTTCCTCCTCTTTATATTTAGTCATCATAATAAAATATTTAATAAAGATTGACTAAACAAGCATCCAGACTAAATCATTTCAAAAAAAACTTTTGCTATATATATCACCATCATCAACCATTATCAATACACTGCAAGATAAAGGTCTCTCCAAGTTTAATTCATCTCCGGTCTTTAGTTTCTCTTCTCCACATCACCCCTGCACATTTTCTTATTTCATCCATCCATCTCACATGCAGTCTCTTTCTATGTCTTTTACAATCCCTTGGAATCCAGTTCAAGATTTCAATTGTCCATCTATTATCATCTCTTCTGGCAGTATGCTCATCACAACTCCATTTCAATCTTTTAATTTTTTCAATGAGGTCAGTAACACTCTGTTTATTCTTTTACCCATACATTGCATTTCCGATCTCTTATTGTTACTCCCAACATGCATCTCACCATACTTAATTGAGTGGTCTCAAGTCTCTGTATTGTTCTTCTACTAAATGGCCAGGTCTCAGATCCATAAGAAAAAACTGGTAAAACACATTTGTCAAAAACCTTCCATTTCAAACACATAGGCATATTTCCTTTTAATGTCAAGTTCTTTCTAACTAAAGCAGTCCAAATAAGTTTAAATCTATGATTAATTTCATCCATTATGTCTCCATCTGTATTAATAATCTGACGAAGGTATTTGTAACTGTTAACTTCTTTTAATTCATCATAATCAATATTTATTTTCATATTTTCAGCAAATCGATTAAATATTTCTTTAGTCTTTTTAACATTTATCTTTAGTCCTACTTTCCTACATTCATCTGATAACTCCTGCAACATTTTCTGCAGTTCTGAAGCAATATTTGCAAAAACAACTATATCATCTGCAAAATCTAAATGACTTAAATAATCTCCATTTACTTTCACTTCTTTAGTTTCCCATTTTGATTCACAAAATATTTCTTGCAACACTGCTGTAAAAAGTGTTGTGGGTATGGAGTCTCCTTGTCTTACACCTTTCTCAATGCTGACTTTTTTAGTATCATTATGTAATCTAATTGTTGTTGTTACATTTATATAAATATTATTTAAAATATGACAATATCCTGAATCTATACCTTGATGATGCAATGCATTAATCACTGAAGAAATGTTTATAGAATCAAATGCATTTTCATAATCTACAAATCCAAAACATAATTGCAACTCATATTCATTTCTCTTTTCTATAACTTCTCTCAATACCTGGATATGATCTACTGTACTAAAACCACTTTTAAATCCAGCTTGTTCTATTGGTTGGTGAAAATCCAATGTTCTCTGTAGACAAGTTGTAATTATCTTGGTAAACATTTTGTATAAAACTGATAAAAGGCTGATATGTCTGTAATTTCTAATATATTTTTATCACCTTTTTTAAATATTCATACTATTACTGCATTCTGGTACATCTTTATCATTTAGACATTTGATAAATAACTTTGCTAAAAGAAATTATATTTGTGAATATCAGATTCAAACATGTCATTCTAATAATCTTAAATTTTCTTATTTATTTAGGTTACCCTCTTTATATAATCAGATTGGGAGAAATCTTAATCTATATGACATTGATTATAAAAAATTTTGTAATCTTATTAAACTTAAATGTTATATTTGATTTTGTCTTTTAAATTTTACTTTATTGTGTATACATTTATATTTTCATTTTATGTTTTATTTTCACTTTTATTGTATGTACAAGCTGTAATTGGCTTTATGCTGTTGTATTATTATTATTATTATTATTATTATTATCATCATCATCATCATCATCATCATCATCATCATCATCATTATTATTATTATTATTATTATTATTATTATTATTATTATTATTATTATTATTATTATTATTATTATTATTATTATTATTATTATTATTATTATTATTATTATTATTATTATGTTTCAAAAGGTACTTTATTACTTTCTTTGAGTTACATAGTCTCTATTACATTGTACTTACGATTTGATTTAGCAAAAATTACAGTTCTGGTTTATATTTATTTAAATATCAGTTTTATCTTCTGGTAATTTTGAACTTCTTCTTTGTTATATAGTTTATACATAAGACAGTGACTTCATTGTTTTCAATTGTCTTTGTTTTGCATTTCTTATAGTCTTGAATGTTCTTTTAAAAGTGACTAGGTTGCAGCATATACATCTGGTCTAATAAAAGTTTTATCTCTATCTTTGATATGTATTAGTTTATTAGTGAATGTGGCTGGATGATATCACATTTTTTTTTCTCATTATAAAGCTGCATCTCTTGTAGCAATATCAATGTAGGACAAATGTAGCTGCCCTAATGTTTGTTATCGATCGGCTTTGATCTGCATTAGTAATTTGCTTCATCATGGTGTTTTTTTCTATATATATTACATACTATTTGTCTTATTTTTGTCAAACCTTCACAGTTGTAAATTAGCTGTTCAATAGTTTCTTCCACTCTATGGCATAGTTCACAAAATGGATCTATGTCCCTATACATTTTTTGTAGTGGATAAAAAAAGTCATGTGCATAACAGAGAGGTTTATTTTTATTATAAAAGTGAAGAACTTAGGCTCCAGTGCCCATCATTTGAAATGTTTAATTAGTTTTTTTTTTTTTTGTTATCTATTCCCAACTTTGATGAAGGTTCATTTGTATTATTTTTATTTATTAGGTTGGATATTTCCCAATATGATTATTTGTTATCATATTGTTCTGGTATGTCCTTATTGGTTTTATACTGATAAATTATGGATGAGATGTATGATCCCATTGTTGGTGGTCTTCCAGTAGGAGTAACTTCAGTTAGAGGTTTTATTTTCGGGAACTGTTTCATAGTCATAATAATTGCATTTCTCATCTTTTGTATGTGAAAGATTTCAACTGTGTGCAGATCAAGTTCATTTTTTATCAGTTGTTGAGACATTTTTCTATTCAATATTGCAACTATCTTATTGGACCAGAGTAGCTTGTTACATATTACTTTGATTTTTTTTTATCAAAACTTTTGAAAATTTGATGATTGGTGAATAATAGCTGATTTTTGTCATAATTAGTTGTTTAATTAACTGCACTTTGGAGAAGACAGACATATAAGTCTTTGAAAGTGAGAAAGCTATCCAATGTATTTTTTCCTTAATTCTATTTTAGATTTTACATCTCATCCCTGTGATTCCCAAATGAAATGGGAAACCCAGGAAAGATATTGTTTTTGACTGATAGATCATCATACATGGTCTTTCTGTGAATAGAGACCATGCTGACATTTTGGCTTGATTGAATTTGAGCTTTATTATTATTATTATTATTATTATTATTATTATTATTATTATTATTATTATTATTATTATTATTATTATTATTATTATTATTATTATTATTATTATTATTATTATTATTATTATTATTATTATTATTATTATTTTTATTATTATTATTATTATTATTATTATTATTATTATTATTATTATTATTATTATTATTATTATTATTAGTAGTAGTAGTAGTAGTAGTAGTTGTAGTAGTAATAGTAGTAATAGTAGTCGAAGTAGTAGTAGTTGTAGTAGTAGTAGTCGTAGTAGTAGTAGTAGTAGTAGTAGTAGTAGTAGTAGTAGTAGTAGTAGTAAATTTTGTTTTATTATTTTGCTTTCACACTGCTAAATTATAAAGGTAAAAAATCATTATAACGTTAGAGCAAACAATACGTATTTATAGTTGCAGATTGACTGATGTTTCATCCAACCTTTTTTGTTTGTTTCTTGTCAATATCATCTGCCTGAACAGCCATCACAATATGCATTCCTTAAGATAATAAAAATTGAAAACAACAATATATCTGCATCCTTGGGTGGGGAGGGGTGTCAACGTCATGATTGATTAAAGGATTTTCAAGAACTGTTGATTTGCATCACATAAAGAAAAAGAAAAAGGCTAAAATAATAGACTATTTAACTTTTTAAAATAAGGTAATGGTTCTTTTGATAATCTTACCTTTTCCTTCTTTCTTTGAAATCATCATGGGATCCACATGTGAAGATAACTTTATGAAAGTTAAAACTTTTTTTTAATTTAAAAATATATACAGAGAAAAATCATGTTATTTTTCATATGTATATATAAAACTTTCAAGCTCCCTACAGCACTCCATCTTATACAACTGGTAGACATGACCACATTATGCAAAAAAGATAAATAATCTCCAATATACATATTTTGTGCTGAACCAGCTCTCATCAGTTGTTCAAGATAACAATCTCCCACACATATATACAATCATTGCTCAGTTTACATTAATATAGCAAATATTGTAACTTTAATGGGAAAATTTAATTATAAACTGAACACTGATTGTATATATGTGTAAGAGATGGTGATCTTGATCAACTGATAAGTGCTGGTTCAGCACAAAATATGTATATTGGATTTTTTTTTTTTTTTTGAAATATGTGATTGTGTGTATCAGTTGTATAAAATTGGCTGCATATCTGTAGGGAAATTGAAGTCTCAAGTAATTATTATTACATTATGTTTACTACAAATAATATACTTATAGTTGAATATTATATATATTTATTTTTTTGTAACGGTTTTAATTTTTTTATTGTTCTCCATTGAAATATAGAATGTAAAGCATAACTATATAATTTAATACTTGCGTAAAACATTACCTATATCATATACTTATTTATGAAGTGGTATGAATGAATTAACTTATATATATATATATATATATATAACTTATATATATATATATATATATATATATATATATTAAACTGGATTCCTGAGATTGTAAAAGACCCAGAGAGAGACCACATTTGAGATGGATGGATGAAATAAGAAAGTATGCAGGGGTGATGTGGAGAAGAGAAGCTAAATATCAGAGATGAATTGAACCTGGAGATACCTTCATCCTGCAGTGGATTGATATATATAATTTTTATTTTTTTCTATTTCAAATATGTACTATTTTTATTCTGTCTCTCTAATTTCTATTTATGATGATTACTGTAACTCATTATAGCTTGTTATTTGTTTTTTTTTTTTTTATTTTATTAAGAGTTTTCTGCATTTTATTTTTCTCAGTCGTATGGTTGTATGAAGGTTTGATACAAACTGGCAAATTATATAATAGTATATGAACTTCTGCCTATACATATATGAAATTGTATTAAAAATTTGTGTCTTAGTGACTATAAGTATGGTTTCAAATATGTATTCCAAATTATATTAGAAAAAGTGAATAAAACGTTAATCTAATGATCTAATCATGACATCTAGCTAAAAATGATTGAATTAATAATAAGTCTATGTTCACTTAACTCTATTTTTTTTTTTTGCTACAATAAAATTTATATAGCTGTAAGTGACTGAAATTTATAATTAAATTAAACTTAAAGTTTAATTGGCAAATATATAATGAATAATACAATGTTAAAATTTAAAAATCCATACTCAAAATTATAAAAAAACATATTTATTTATTTTTCTAACAGTTATTTCTTAAATCCAATAAAAAATATTGCTAATGCTGATTATCTATTTAATAGTATGACTTAATAAATTTAGATAAAATATTAAAATTTGAAATAGCTATCAAATTTATTAAGTCATATTATTAAAAAGATAATCAGCATTAGCAATATTTTTATTGGATTGCTCCCCTGGTCACATTTATTATAATGATGCCTGAGAAATAGAAATCTCAATTCTGATAAACTATTTTGGGGAAATAAAAAGAATTGAATTAATTAGTATGTAAAAAGAAAAGAGAGTGCAAGAGAGTTATTTTGCCCGAAATGTTGTATTAATATATATTTTTCCTTGCTAAATTTACTGATATATCTATGCTCGCATTAGCTTGCATTATAAAAATGAAATATTAAAAGTCCTTCAATCAACCATCTCGAGAAGAAAATGGATTTAACAATATCAACTTATACAATCACTACAACCATTATGTGGGGTTAAGAACATATATGTGTAAGACAATTACTCTAAGTTCCAAATAGATAGCTGTTCCTGTTCAATGCCTGCGTATCCCAAAATTTGAATGATCCTACCGATATGCCACTAAAATAATCCAGGAAGAAATTAATCTTAAACCGTATACACTAAGAAAGCTTCCAATAAGATGTCATTATTTTCTATATACAAGTAATACCACAAAATGGGTGGTCATGCTGGATTTTTGTCATTAACAGAAATGTTTTTCATTGATCGACAAAAAAGAATCCATAGATTTTCTTTGATCATTGAAACAATCTTACATGGAAATAAGCTGATACCTAATCAAAATAAAATCCCAGGTAAATGACTATTTTTTATTGTCCTAAGTGAACTGAAAATTGCCTATCAATACTCTCTAAAGGTTTAATCATTATTCAAAACTATATAATTTAATTTGTAATGTATAAATGTATTTTTACACATGCTGTTTAATTATATGTTCTTCTATATTTAACTATTTTCATTTTTTATGTTATCATTTGATATGTATAATTTAAAACAAATTATTTGTCTATCATTAATGAACATATTTATTGCTTATATTGGCCTAATTCCCATCCTGGCAATATATCTCTCAGAATGAGTTGAGTATGCTTTTTCAAGTAAGCAATTACATTAAACATATATTTAAACTGCAAACCATAAATTTGATAAGGAAATAGATTGTGTATTAAGGGTGCAAACATTTAGAGGTATTTGTAAACTATTCACTGTACAGCCTGTGTTGGCACTGTTTCTGTGTAAAAACAGAGAATTATACCGCTTTCGCAGCCGAGCCTATGGTTAATATATGAGTGATCATTAATATATGAGTAGATCATATGTAGTGGTTATAATACGCAGCCAATTCTTCCATGTTCAATAACACTACGTCTACTAACAATACTATGATCATATAGTTTGCCATTGATTTCATTGCGGGTTAAATTCCTATGCATATTGACAGAAATTTGTATTGTCGCTAGAATTTAAGATGAGAGTGTGAGCATTGTCATCTTTTTTAAGTGTTTATTTGTTGATGTTTATGATTTTCTGTATTTCCCAACTGAAAGATTTTTGCGTACTAGTAATGTTCAGCGTATTATTGATATTTGTCAAAACAAATTTTTTTTTGCTAATTTTGGCTTTTTGGGGGTCAAAATAGACAAAATAAAATTTCTTTAGCTCTCTAGTAGATGATTGGAGTTGCTTGCGAAAAAATACTATTTCTGTCATGACTCGGACAAGAGTTGAAAAAGAATAACAAAATGTCTACCACATTATTATATTTATGGGACATCCCAAACAGAGAAAGTGAGGCAGTTGCATTTTTGCAAGCCCAAAACATCCTACCATTCGGTACAGTTGATTTAGTTCAGTCATATGTGGTTAATAAATTTATTTTCTGGAAAGAATTTGTATTTTGCTTGTGATTATTTTTATCTGTAAATCATTTAATTAACACCCAGAATGACAGTGTTAAAAAGGGGTGGTGTAGTTTGTTGGACATTTCTTGATTAATTGATTGACTTTTTTAAAAAAAAAAAAAAAACTTCTTCTTTTGACATACCTATTTATTCTGTTTAGAAGCAAAAAAAAGGTTTTTTTGTTGTTGTTTTAAATCAATAAATGGCACGTTAAGTAGATTTTAAAAATGAACCTGAGCTAATTTTTGTTGTTAAAAAAGAATAAAAATACCAGACGTTTTATTTGTTATGAAAACAAAAAATCTTTAACAAACTTGTACGACTCTTAAAAAAGATAATTAAATAAATCCACAGAATGTAACAAAACTGGTTAACATACATATTTTATATGTTAAAAAAACAACACCGCAATTGACTTTTTGTTTTTTGTTTTTGACGTTTTATTTGTTATTATTAAAAAAATCAAAAAAATCAAAACCCGCCACCAAAAAAAAAACACCCTTATTTATAAATCTAAAAGAAAAAATAAGTCCCGTTTTATTTATTAATATTAAAAAAAAAAAAAAATCAAAACCCCATTTTATTTGTTATTATTAAAAAAAAAAAAAAAAATCAAAACACACCACCCAAAAAAAAAAAAACCCTATTTATAAATGTAAGATAAAATACCAAATAATTCTTTTTGTTTATAAGCAAATATGGACATCTGAGGCAGAGTTTGTCGGACAGGTTTGAATTTTTTTTGCTAAATCAATCAACAGCAAACCCCCTCATTTTTAACATAATTCAAAAAGAAAGTGTCGATTCTAATTTTAAATAACAACAACAACAAAAAAAAAGAAAGTCGTATGTAAAGCAAAATGTGTATATTTGAGATATTCCAAAAAAAAGGTTAAAACTGTCCCTTATACTTTGAAATGTATCAAATCCAAAACAAACAAAAAAAGATGTCTGTAAAAAAAAAACAGTAGATTTAGAATGGAAATCCCCTCCCCCCCCCCAATAAAGGTGTATGTCAAAAATTATGTACTTTTGAGATCAAAAAAAAAAGTCAAACTGTCCATGATAGTTTTAAATTTATCAAATGAAAACCAAAAAAATAATAATAATTATGTCCAACACAAACAACAACAATATATTAAATAATAAAAAAAAATTACAGCCATATGTCAAAAAATACAATCTATTAGATAAAAAAATATAATGGCCCAGTAATGTTATAACACTCTGTTTTTAACTACAAACAGCACCACCAAAGGCTGAACAGTTAATAGTTTACTAGAACCCATTTAGAAATAGGGAGTTCAAAATATCTAATTTTATATGACACACAATCTAATTTGAGAAGCACAGAAATCAGAGAAAGATCATTCCAAATATGCAAATTTATCCATTTACCTTCATTCAGCCTGATAGGTATTGTTACATCCAGCCCTGGAATTTGAGCTTGCTAGAGGGCCGGGAACCTAATTAGTGATAGTTCTAAGATTACATACATCGGAAAGTATAATTTTTAGAGTACTAGTGAGATTGGTGCTTGGGGTTCAATTAACTGACACTCATAAATATTCTTTTTCCAATAAATTGTTGTTTGTCTTTTTAATGAGATAATGGCCACTATGATGATTTTTTTGTTAACTTACATCTTCATATAGGATTTGCAGAATTAATTTTAAAAAATTAGTGTGAAATAAGTGACAAGAGTATTGATGATGATTATAAAATAGTAATGGTCACATATGTTTGAAGATGTTTATGTTTAGAGTTAATAGAAAATCGATGATTTTGGAGATTGGATTGGGTGTTTGATTGTTGATGTTTGTTTAGATGTATTTTCAGTTTTAATGATGGATGGAGATGTTTGTAATTGGCTTGAGGATGCAATGTTTTTGTGCAACTCTGAGAGTGTTCTATCTCCACTATTTGCCCTAACCTATTTTTTTTTGTATTTCATATTGTTTGTGATACAGCAATTAATACAGTCCTGACATGATCCCAGCCTCTATGTCTCCAATAAAAAGGATCAAGGCATAGCTTGTATTTCCCAGCTCATAAGACTCAAAAGAAACAGGGCATAATTTTGTATTTTTGAGCCCGTCCACAGGAGTTGGCTTTGCAACAAGATTTTTGCATTTTCCTTATAAAAGTTGTAGTAGCTTATAGTGTCTCATTTGTGGTAGCACTTTTGGTGTTCATGTTGGATTGTGTACTTACAGTTCAATGGCTTAACTTTTTATCTATCTCAAAATTGCAGAAAACTATTAATTATGGCAACTGTTGTATATCTGTCAGATCTCTAAAAAAATTGATGAGTACATAGTTTTAGGTATGAACTTTATTTTGATTATACATGTAGATTATGTAAAATATTGTTAGATAGGTGTTTTATTTCTATTTTCCTTTTCACTCAAACCAGGACAATGTAACCAGTTGTGTTGTGTAGCACACAATTATATATATATATATATATATATATATATATATATATATATATATATATATATATATATATATATATATATATATATATATATATATATATATATATATATATATATATTTGTTAAATTTATTTATTGATAACTTTTTTATTACATTAAATAAGATTATTTATTAAGCTGTCATTATACTTAGAATTAATGTATATGTTCGATTATATTATGCAGTTAATTTATTTATTGCTCTTGTGTTTTGTTGTATACATAATTTCAATGCTTCAGTCACAGCATTTTCTGAATGTATGCATAACAAAAGGTCATAATTATTAGCATACACTTATATACGAATAATTAATAAAACCATATGCTAAAATGAAAAATAAATTGTAGGTTTTTTTTTTTTTCAATTACATTTTTAATATCATAAATTACAAAGCAGTAAAACTGATCTTTATTATTTTTATATATTTATCTGCATATCTACCAATTTAACAATTTATTTCCCAGCAGTTTAAATGCCATTTTTCTATATACTTGTCTATTTATCTCTCTATGTAATTATATACAATCATCTATTTATATATTTATATTTGGCTGCCTGCTATCTATCTATCTATCTATCTATCTATCTATCTATCTATCTATCTATCTATCTATCTATCTATCTATCTATCTATCTATCCATCTATCTATCTATCTATCTATCTATCTATCTATCTATCTATCTATCTATCTATCTATCTATCTATCTATCTATCTATCTATCTATCTATCTGTCTGTCGGTCTGTTTGTATGTCTGTCTGTCTGTCTGTCTGTCTATCTATCTATCTATCTATCTATCTATCTATCTATCTATCTATCTATCTATCTATCTATCTATCTATCTATCTATCTATCTATCTATCTATCTATCTATCTATCTATCTATCTATCTATCTATCTATCTATCTATCTATCTATCTATCTATCTATCTATCTATCTATCTATCTATCTATCTATCTATCTATCTATCTATCTATCTATCTATCTATCTATCTATCTATATGTATGTATGTAAACAAAATATCATTAATACATATGTGTGAAGGTAAATGGGTATATTATTGCCTAGCACATTTAATTCTCTGCAGTTCCCGATAATCATAATTTTATATTGTATCATTTATGTTTTTATAAGTTAACCGAACTTTCTCAAATTAATTTAATGGTCATGTTTCATTGATAACAAGAATATAAGAGGTAAAAATGATTAGTAGCTTTTGGTTGAGTTATGAACTTCGAAAATTTATTTTATAACGTTGAAAAATTCTGAACATAACATATGTATATGTAGAATTATAGAAGAAAAATAAGTAGTTAATTTACAAGATCGATTGATAGACATTCTACAAATACAAAAGGGGGAGGGAGAATAAATAAATTGCAAAATGTAGTCCTTAAGATGTAAATCATTAAATTATACTTCAATGATTTTATTAAAAATAAATTAATTAATAGGATGAAAATTTTATCGGTTTGTTTCCTTTTTAATTAGCAATTATAATACAGTAGTTGGTATACAAAATATTAATGACAACGTTTTTGTTTAGCTAATAGCTTGTTTCTCTAGATATCATCTGCTTTTTTTTAAAAAAAAAAGTAATTCAAATTCAAATAGTGTCAAAAGATTGATGCTGTCGGATGTTAAAATATCAGTAAACTCCGTCTAGAACATTTTGTATAATAAATATCGTAGGTTTAAGAAATAAAACATTCTTTCAATTCAATATATATATGGCAATACTAATAATATCCGTTTTTTTCTCATTTCTACTATTATAAATTTGATTTTACATTCTTAAATAACAAAAAATAAAAATCATTATAATATAATTTATACAATATTATTGCCGAATTCCAGGCGCTATTGATAGCAGATACACAGACTTTAATACAAGATTATATTTGATACTTTTATTTCATTTTTTTTTTCTTTTCAGATCTGTAATGAGTTTTTAAAGATAAAAAGTCAGTTATTTTGGGCTATTATAGATTACAATCGCATTTGATCAACAATATATATAAAATTAAGAGCGGGCTAATAAGCTGTAAACAAGCTTTTTTTTAATTATTATTATGATAAATGCTACTACAAGAGAAGGCATTCAAATCATCTTTATCTAGGATTGTCCCTATTCCCAGACCGGTTCGAGCTATGTTAAACTAAAGGACGATACAATTCAAAATAAAAATGTTAAACAATGGATTTATAATAAGAAAAGTTACAATAATAAATATTACCAAAAAGCAGTTGAACATAATTATATTCTTTTAAGCTTTTTTTAAAGATATTCATTATATATATATGAGAATGTTTATTTAATTTTATATTGTCGGTTTGGCTTATTTATCTTGCAATTACTGATTTATTTTATTAATAAGAATTTGCATAATATTAGTTACATTTATAATACTGACAGAATACTAGTATAAATTTGCATTATGAAATGAAAAATAAAGTTAAGTAACATAGAAAATACAATTGAAGTGTATTCATATAGCCCAAACAACTCTCGCGTGATTAAACTGAAAAAACGTAACAGCTGCTAATATGTATGTATATATTATATCAATAATTATGCTCTTATAACGCTCGTTAAAGAATATATATATATAAATTATATTATTTTCACATAATTTATAACTACATCGTGACCAATGAAACACAATATTTTTTTCAGATTATAACTCAATAATGCATAATGGTGATCAGAGCCAGGAATTTTTATTTTTTTAATACTAGGTCAAACATAGTACAGAGTTTCTGCTGTATTTTTGGCTTGAAGTTTTCCATTTCAGTGATATTGATTCTAAATTCTAGTTTTTGTTTTTGTTTATGGATGGCAAAATAATTATTTATTGCTAAAGTGAAATATGAACTTGAGAATTTTGAAATAGATATTCATTATATTTTGCTAAAGGTAAAATATATGTTTCCTATGTGTTTCTAAACTTTTTATTCATTTAAAATGCATTTTCTTTAATTTGGTATATAATATAATTTTAAAAATGAATAATATTATAAGCATAAAATAGGTTTTTTTTTTTTTTTTTAATTTTTAAATCTACCTATTAGAAAATTATAAAATATTGTTTTAATTGTAGATTGTAAGATTTTTAAATTTATTTCACATTTTCATTTTATTTTAAAAACCTGTCATTATATTACTTATTTAAAAATAATTTTAAAAATAAATATAAAAGCAAAAATAGTTTTATTTTGTCTTAAACTCACTGAACATTGTGTAAATATATACATTTAACCATTCAACTGCTCTTAGGTTGTACAATTTATTATTGGCTGAGAGAATTAAAATTCTAAAGTTTTGATTGGTCAATTAACAAACTCAGTCATAAAAAATATATTTATCTTTTAATAATATATTCATTTTAGTTTCATTTGTAAATAGTATATTAATAATTTGTCATGTTATGAAAATAAACGAACGTTTTTTTTTTTTTTCAAAAATAAATTTTTATTTATAATTATAAAAATATTCAATAGTGGAAAAAATGTAGCAAATTACAAGTGATACAAACATCATTGATTTTCCTCCTTAATTTACATTATTATAAAAATTAATGATTTTTTTTAGTAATTAACTTACCATTTTTCTAAAAATAATTATATTTTCAGCATATTTTACTAAAATACATTATAATATGTACATAAATATGAGAAAAATATTCTAAAACATTAATTTTTATTTGAAAATTAAATAAACAGATTCAGGCAATCTAATCTTTTGACAAGATTTTAAAATTATTGCTATTCACTGGTTTGTCTTTCAATTTATGTTCATGTAAAGTATACATTTTTTTAAATAAAATCTTAGTATTTTTGTAAAATAACTATATTTTCAGCATATTTTATGAAAATAATTTATAATGTGTACAAAAAATAAAAAAAAAAAATACTCTAAAACATATATTTTTATTTTCACCAGTGAAAATTATTTATCAGCATTCTTTTTTCAACAAATAATCATCACCCAATCAGCATTTAGAACAGACTGCCCCTTCCTTTTGTTAGACTTTCACAACACATATATTGATTTTTATTTGTAAAATAATTTGAGAGAGGGAAGAATCTTACAGGAATTTTTGAAACTTTTAAAACAAGTATAAAAACAGTACCATAGCTCAAAAAGTGGCTGATTTTGAGTGACCTAAAGCCGATGATGTGGATTAGCAGACAGAGCTGTTGGAGCAGTGATTTGCTTAAATTTTTTGGGAAGACAAAACATACAAATATAATTTTTAGTAGACAAGGTGGCAAAATTAAAATCACGCTAATTATAATGTCACTATATATATATATATAGTAATTTAACATTAAAATCATCCTAAATATACAATATTTTATATACATATGCTAATGATTTTATTATTTTGATCAAAAGTCACAAAAATCCAAAAAAAGTAACTAATTGTCAATTATCCAAGCTCTTGAAACATTTAGAGACTTTAGATATGAAAATATTGGGGGCAGAAAAATAGTTTTATGACTCTTTATTCATTCACAGTTATGTGCATTTATTGAGAAACTTTGATGGTATTTCTTTCAAAAAATGGAAAAATTGTAAACTGATCTATAATTTAAGAAAAAAATAACCTGATGAGATCGCTATAATCAAATAAATGGCAACATCAAATTATTTTAATCCTGTTTTCCAAATGACTGATTAATTTAATTAATTCTAAACTGTTTGACACCATCTGTCTGTTTACTTTGAAAAATTTTTGTAATAACTAAAACAATTTTTTTGCCTAGTTTTAAACCCACAATTTTTTAAAACTAAAATGTGATACTTTTTCTAAATTGAAAACAAGTCTCTATCAGTTCCTTCATTAGTAAGATTATATTTTACAAAAAAATAAATTAGTATAAATTTACCCCATGTAATTTTCATTTTATACTTCCCCTTCTGTTTTAAGATTATTTCTTACCACTTGTAATCTAGACATCATAAGTTATGTTTCCATCTTATGAGACACTCTTTTTTTTCTTTTGTTACTTTTTAAATTATGTATAACAAATATGTTGTAATTAATAGAAGCAAATATAATTAGAAATTTATTTCATTAAAATCACTGATTAAAAAAAGCAACAAACTGATTATAAAAAGCTGTCTATTGCTACCAGGTAAATGAAAGTATTTTTACTTCATTTTCTAGCTATATTTTTTTTTAAAATAATTAAGAGGGTCTGCATCACCAACACTTCTGGATCAGAGGATAATTTAGATGCACTCTTGGTTTAGAAAAAAAAGGTCTAAGGCCTCAATGTCAATGAAGGCCCAAAATGATAGCTACTCTGGTTATTCCATCCTTGCAAGAATTTGAGAATTCAAAGCAAACAAGTTCCAGCAGCTGTCGATGCCCCTCATAAGACATCAGAGGCCTGAATGCTGTTTAAACTGAAATCCTTCAATTATGGAATGCATCCTGGCTTGCATGGGCTTCCTAAATTTCTTTTATATCAGCTATGCACTTTTACTGTTCTGATATTCAAAAAGATGTTTGATGTTCTGGATGATGACAACCTAGATACCATGGGGATTTGTCTGATTGCCACAGTGCATGGCCCACATGTCCTTAACAAACTCTGGATAATATCAATAATGCCACTGTTGATCAAGTTGATATAGGGCCTCATTAAAGAGAACATCCAATGTAACATCATTGTATGCCTCTTGTTTTTCAGCTTGTAAAGTAGGGGTGCTTGACTGCTGATGCTCTCAGCTAATTTTTGCCTCCTAGTGACCATGTCCATAGAACAACAAAATCTCTTCCAGTCACAGTACAGCTTGACATTGCTGGGACCTTTGATTGTGTCAGAGTCAATGTGCTGCTTTGTGTGTGAGAGAAAATCAAAGACCTGAGACATAACACCAACTGATAGAGAAACCTCCTAGAAAACTGGATAGTGTTTTTTCATTGGATAGTCAAGTCACATCAGGATTTTGGTCCTGTGTTTTCATCTCATAGGACTAGCCACTAAGAGCACTCCTCTTTACAACCTACATAAATTTACTGTTGATAAGCATTGAGGCTGTCCTTCCTGGAAATGCCATTTCTTTCCCAGAAGAGAGAATTCACCATATCTCCTATATGAATGTTGTGGTGGTGTACCTTTCAACTAACCATTAACTCACAAGGCTTGAGAAACTAGTACATCAGGTTGCTTATGAATTTGGTCTGAGGGATAGTGAATGCAAATTGATCATGTGGTCCATCATGACAGGGAAGCAAATTCCAGGAGGATTCAAAGCAATCCCTCAGAATTTCCACTTTGCCATCCCCATCAGTAATTAGGAAAGACCTACAAAATTTCCATACTCTCCAAGATAGAAAGTAAAATTGCCTCATTATCTAAGATTTACCTGTCATTGTTGGGGAAACATACTTTGTGCACCCCAAGATAACTTATTCTCATTCCAGATTTGCACCAACTTGCACCTTTATAAAAAGTAGAGACTCTCTCCAGGGTTCTATGTTGGGGGAGAGCAGCTCCTGTCATCAGACTGAACTTATAACAAAAGCCTATACCCCGGAATGGCCTGGATTTGCACTCAGTCAAAATATTCCAAGTTCAACAGACCCATAATATTTTAGTTAGACATTTGAAATGTCAATTTAGATATGGAATGCCTATTCACGAGCCAACTGAAATGTGTCCACCAGAGCAAAAGAGCTTATGGCTTCAGCAACAGGTTACCTTAGTGTATAAGAGTATGAATACTTCTTGGACCTTGTTTGGTTCTAAATTAAACTATTGGGAGAACTAAAATGGTCAATTAACTCCCTTAGGAAATCCCCTGGTTCATGGGATAGACCCAATTCCTCAAACTTAAATCACAATAAAGGGACTTCTTGCTCAGGATCAACCTTGGGGCCCTCCCCACTGGAGCCTTTCTGTGCTATCACAAAGGCTATAATATTAACATATTTTGCCTTCTGTGTGACAAACAAGAAGAGACCATGGACCACATACTTACTCATGTGATTTGTAGACCCATCTTTGGAACTTTATTCTGAGGAAAAATTACCAATCCTGATCAATCCTGGGTAACAATCAAGCTGGCCTTCCTAAAAGTTATTTTCAGGACCATCAGACTAGTGACATACATAAATTTTGGCATATGGATGGTAAGGTCTAAGTTGCTGTTTAAAAAAGGGATTGACCACTAAATTGAATAATTTACTGTGAAATGACTTTTTTAAAACAAGGGAAATGGACAAGAGAATGTGCATTCCTTCATTGGTTGATCAAACATGGAGCCAATTGAGAATATAGGTTCACTTTTGATACCTGGACCCATTGCATGGCTTTCCTAAACTGTAGTGACTGATTTACTTGCTCCCTTACTATGGATAATACTACAATAATTTTGGTCTGTGACTTACTGATTTTTGTATCCATATTATATAAGTATATGTATGCAATTCCGTTATGGCATTGTAATTTTTATTTTATGAATTTTCTAGTATTATCTTTGCTAGTCACCTGAACATGTTGTTATTTAATGGCCTTGTTTGCCAGGTCTACCTAATTCTTTTTATTTACTTTGACAATCATCCTTTTCATATTATCATCTTTTGTATGATCCTAATATGAATTGTTATATGATTATTTGTGTCTTAGATGAATTTTGTAAACCTGTTCATGCTGAAGCCTACCTGTCCATTTGATTTACCATATAATATCTATACTTATCTTGTTTATGATAATTATTCTATGCCTGTAATTTTGTACTTAGTTTGACTTATTGTATATGCTCTCTTGATGGGTAATTTTATCAAATTGTGTATTCTTTAATTTCTCAAATGTTATCCTTGTAACTCATGGGATGCTACATAATATCTTTTAAATTAATAATTTAAAAATAAGCATAAATAGCCACATAGATTCCTAAGATTATGAAAGTTTAAGTGGGTTAATTTTGAGCAATTAGTTTTGTAGTTGAATCAGTGCTGGTGAAGGAATGTTTGGATGATTTATGTCAATGTGATGTGGGGAGATGCATTGTATTCCCATTTACTTGTGCTTCATTCGCATGCAGGGCATACAACCCAACTGAATTCATGGCCCATGAGTGTAGCCTGATATGCTTATGCTCTGGTTGATGATATTAAGATGGCAAAGACTGCAATCCCTCATTATGGAGCATGTCTAATATATATTACAAATTATTACCTCCCCAGAAAGCTGCACATTCCTGTACTGGATGAGGGTGATTCTATCTTATATGATGTCAAGTTACAGAAACACATTCCTGCAGAATGTTTTTTATATGCTAACATCCTTACTTTACATTGATTTCATCTGTACATCAGTGAAATGATGTTGGTTTGGACAACAACATGGAGCCTGGAGTTAAAAGAATTGAGTATATAAATGTGTAATCTATATAGCATATTTACGTTTAACAAAATATTGAAATTGTATTAAATTTTAAACTCACCCATCTGTTCAAATGATGTAGATTAAATTCATTCAGTAAGTAATTTAGTTTCCAGAATGTTTCCTTAAAAGTGTGTGCATATTAATAAAAAAGTTTTTGATTAAATTTTGGCAGTAACTTACTTTTATATATATTTATTAATAATATAAGAAAACAAGAGTTAGAGAATTTTTAAATAGACAGAGTAATATTTTAAGCTCAGCATTTTCTTGAACTAGTGACTAGAACTATTGGTCAATATAAGTTGAAATAGTGGCACCTGGAGATGGAAAATAGGAAAGATTCTCTGCAGGATTGTTATAATATTTTACATTTTTTGTTTCAAATAACTACAAAAAGGCAGAAAGAGATTAAATAGACTCCATGAGAGACTATCTCAGAAGTTTTTCAGAGGAATCTTCCATTTAGTAGAAATAGATGAACAATATCGAGGTACATAACTTCATCAATATGGAAAAGTAAAGATATAGCTGATGGAATGTATTAATGCAAAATCACTAAGATTGATCCATAACTATTATACCTTATGTTTATTTGGAAAAAATATGCATATTATGGGAACATATTTTGACAACATAGCAGCCATTAGTTAATTGTTTTAGTAGGTTCAAAACCTTGATTATATATTTTTTCTTCAATGATGTATCCGTTTTAGAAGTTGCAATATGACTTCTGTTCGCTGAAAATTGTTCATAAAATGTGTTATAAAATTTGTAAACTTCCACAAATTATTATTTCTTTTGTTTTATAATAGGATAATCTATGTTGGCCTCTAAATTTATATTGGACATATTTCTTCTTTTTTATAATAAGCATAAGACTATAACCCCATTAAGTTTTTTTTTTTTTTTTTACTATTATTTCTCAAAAAATTAACACCAATGCTGAAGATGATCAATCATTTTTTTTAGGCTATTATACTGGATACACACATTATAATTAAGCTTTTGAAATACTGTGACATAACTTATACCAGGAATATCAATAGAAATATTCCATTTTTTTTTTTCAAACATAATGATAATTTTTTGAAGTTATCTGAATACTAGCTGCATTTATGTACCATATACTGCCATTTTTCGGAATAAAATTTAAACCATAAATAATTTGAAGTTAGATGAAAGGTCTTTATATTATTTTACTTTGAAATGGAATAATTATTCATGGATGGATTAGATAATATTTTGTTTTGGTGTCATGATTTTTTTAAATGTTTAGCATCCAGAAAAAAATCTGTATTATCCTCGCCTATTTTTTTTATCAGAAATGATAGGATTACTGGCAGATGATGAGTATAATAAATTCCAATTTATCATCTAGTTGATCTGCTCCTTAATCCATTTTTAAATTGATGAGCTATAGAGTAAGATTTGAACCAAAACACTTGATAATTGAAAAATTTTATCCAGTATACATAAACCATTTTTATCTTTGTATGTTGACATTAATATTTTACTGCAATTTTTAATATGGTCTCAAATATTAATTAGCCTTTAAAACTGGACCATTTGGATCTGTTGATGTTATTATGATTTATAGAAGTATTATTAGACTATTCTATACAACTGGTAAAAGTTTACCTATTTATTAAGGTAATGATTTTCTTATTACATTTCAAATGACTGTTTGTACAGTTAAGCAAAACAGACATGCAATAAATCATATAATAAAGAAGATTTTCTTGAGAAAAATAAATACTAAATAACATAGATAGTTTTGATTTAAATGTTTGTCAATTCATATTTTTTATTTATTTCCAGTTTAGCTTCTTAAAAAGATAAAATGATTTATAATATTTTTAATGGCAGTGGCATACCTTTGGATTTTAATTACTAACATAATTCAATATATTTTTGAAAAATATTGAGAGTTGACTCCAATTTTTATTAGTGTTTTAATAATTCTATCATCAATAAATATAGGGCAGATTTGTAATGCAAATTTAGGATTCAATGTTATCCATCTATTTAAAAAAATTTTCATTTTAGCTATTGATTTATCATGTAATTCTCCTAAAGCAGTATTAAGGCTCTAATGTGAATAACTTGTTGCAGTCCTTTGATAACTGACTTAAATATAGTTTTTCATTATGTTTACTACTTCAGTTTGGGTATCAACTGAATATTTCAATTGTGATTTGGTTCTTATTTCTCTTTTCCTAAGAACGTTTTTTATTCACATTTTTATAATCTTTGATAATTTTACATTCTCAAAACTTCACCTTTTTTGTCATTTATTTCTGGCCTAAGCCTTGAGTTTCTATTTATATTATTATAATTAACTTGAATTTTATTTGTAAAAAAAAATGTTGTTAAATGCATAGAATAATATGAAAATGATATTATATTACAGTGCTTAGAATAGGTACCTCTAAACTCTTTATATTTTCTGCCACGATCATCTGTTTTATTAGAAAAGTAAGTTATATCCATATATCCTAATAATTTGAATTTCAACTAGGTACATGCAATTTCTGTTCTCATTTTTCACAGTTTCTTTTTAAAATAATGTTTGCAATATTTACGTGCTAATAAATCCTATTTATTTTCTTGCACCTGATATTAGATTTTATTGTCATATTTTACTGTTTACAAATATTACTAAGAAACGTCTATTTTTTGTTCATGAAAACTTGATTCATTTGTATGTCAAACATATCCAACAATAATGATTTGTACAAGTGAGCTTTCACTAGCATTTAATATATATATATATATATATATATATATATATATATATATATATATATATATATATATATATATATATATATATATATATATATATATATATATATATATATATATATATTATATAAGCTATTGATTCGGATTGCATTACTAGTTTTTAATTGTTTAATAACTATTTATATGGTAGATGAAATTTTATTTTCCTTATTAGAATAGAAAAATATTATATTTCAATATTTACATCTATAAGTGCTTGAAAGAAATTAAATATATACATATCGGTATGTGTTTATGTGTGGGTGTATTTGCGCATATATATATATATATATATATATTATAAGTTATTCATAACATCTCAATGTCTTAAAAGAGCAAAAAAAAAGAACTATTGAATTGTAAAAACAATATTTAAAAGTCTGAATCAATATTTCGTTTTAAGAGCATAACCTAAGAAAAAAAAAAAACCCGAGTGAATGGAAAAATATCAAACTAAATAAACTATGAATAATTTACAATCTCTTCTAATAGTAAAGATCAATTCAATTTTAAATTTATATGAGTTGCATTTTTTTTTTTTTTTAAAAAAAAAAAACAACAATGATAAAACAAATTGTATTTCTTTATGTATATATAAATTGAAGAGATTCATCGTTCTATTAGAGTACTCGAATTATGTTGCAACTTTAGTCAATTTGTACCTCTGCTCTCTTCCAAAAATGTTAAAGAATGATTAAAGTTTTTATTTATGTTCTTATTTCCAAAGGTAATTTGGAATATAATAAAGTAATCCTGTTATTAATAATTCACAACTTAAATAGATTTCTGATTGAGATATTAGTAGAATATATGTCTATTAATCCTGTAACTTTTGCTCATATGGCAAGTAAAAATGTAAAATTATGACGGACTTAATTCTTTTTTGTTACGATAAACGGCAGACGTATTTAATCACTGACATATATCAGAAATATTTTATATAAATAATTTAATTAGAAAACTGTGGACGTACTTTTATAATAAGAATAGAAAAAGTCGACATCAGGCTTAATTTGTTTCAAAAACAATACTATTATACACCGGTGCCCAAGACTTAAAACTCTGAAAGATATAATTATAATCAATTCCAACATAAGACCTGATATGATTTTCTCACTTGAAAATGCCATTCATAATGGATTTTTTTTCAATAATAAGGCTTTCTACCTTTGTCCTTTATTCCTTATGGATAGTGAGATGCAAAAGTCTCATGGAATTACCCCCGCCACAAAGCATATCATTGTTTTATCAAACGCTCAAAAAAATCAAGAAACGTGACCAGCTCCTTGCCTCCGGTAAAGTCTTTTCTGACACCTGGTCTTTAATTGCTCTTTCCTTTTCCTGATTATCATTTCCCACCTACCCAGCATTATAGAATAGTCAATTATAAAAGAAAATATCCATGTTTATATTAAAAATGCTAATACCATTAAACAAGTTCTTAGAATCTCTTCACTATACCTAACCACATAAGAGTATAACATTGTGCTCTCATAACATAATCTAGCCAGTTGACAAATAGAACATTATATAATCATATTATTGTACAATTTATTCATTTATTTATCTTTTATTAGTATGTAATCACTATTTATTGTTAATAAAAAAAATTTTGAAATGAAAAACAACACTATTTTAATTAGTAAGAGAATGGCTTTAATGATTTTATGTGTACATTAAATGTTTATAAAGTAGCCAGATCAATGTACTTTTCTTACTATCGAGGGACGTCTAACATCAACTCAGTAAAAAAGACTTTATAAAGTTAAACCACCAAACAGCACATGATCACCATTTCTTATAATTTCTCATAACTGTGATTATAAAAGGCAAAACTCTTCATAAGATAGTGTCACTCAGTGCAAGCCAGAGTAAACAATGAATGCCAGAAGTTTTGTCCATACAATCCCTGTCTAGTGCATAATCATCCAATATCCTAAGACAAGTTTATGGCTTGTGGACTTTGTCAGTGAGGAGCCTTGTATTTAAAAGCACTGCACCTAGATTTTAGAATCTACTGCAACCCTCCAGCAGCCACCTTTTAATGTTATTTAACTACAAAACTAAAATTATATAAGCTAGAACTTACATTTAAAATATTATTGGGTTTTCAAATTTTATTGTCATTGTTTTGTAGTTAAGTAGAGATAAAAGATGGCTACTGTAGGGTTGCATTAGATCCTAAGGTCTAGGTGCAATGCTCTCAGACCCAAGACTCCTCACTGATGAAGGCCACAAGCCAGAAACTAAACTGGGAACATTGGATGAGTGGACACTAGTCAGTGATTTTATGCACAAGCCTTCTGGCATCTATTGATTATTCTGGCCTGCACTCAAACACACTATTGTATAGAGAGTTTTGCCTGTTTTAACTTTATAAAGTTAAGAGATATCTTTAATCTTAATTATTAATGCAATAGGCCAATCAGATTAATCTTGATTTGAGTGTATTAATATATTACTTCTTCACATTTAAATCCACTATTTCCTTTTAAAAATTAACTTATGCAAAATCTTGCAATTTTAATGAGTTAATATTAAGATCTTTTAAATTGAAATATAGAAACTAATGCAATATTGTCATTATACAAACATTTAAGACACGAGTGAAAAAAATTTATCTTTCTAAATGCAGATTTCTTGTGCATTTGATAAATAATCAAAATGTTGAATTAGTTTACATATTTCCATTAAAATATCTTGATAATAATTTAGTATATATTGCAAGATTTTGTGTAAGTGAATTTGGAAAAGAAAATAGTGGATTTAAATGTGAACAGGGGAATATATTTATGCTCTCAAATCAAGATGATTCAGATTAGCCTATGGATATAAGAATTTAGATTAAAGATAAGATAGCCACTCTTATACATATAAAGTCTTTATCTTGTGTTGAGGTTTGACAGATCCTTCTATAGTCAAAAATTTGCAATAATTAGCTATTATACAAATGTTTAAATTGCATGTGAAAAGGGTTAAAGTGTTTCTCTTTCTAATTACAGTCTTCCTGGGCATTTGATAAATAATCAGAAGTACTATTTTAATAAAATAATTTATGTTTTAAAGAAGAAAAAATAGATACAATTAACAAATATTTTATTAATTGTAATACTAATTATTTGTTATAATAAAGATAATTTAAATTTAATAAAAGCAATTTGGATATACATTTTTTTTCTTTAAAAAAATAAACATTTTCTCTTTCTAATTACAGTCTTCCTGGGCATTTGATAATCAGAAGTACTATTTTAATAAAATAATTTATTTTTTAAAGAAGAAAAAATAGATACGATTAACAAATATTTTATTAATTGTAATACTAATTATTTGTTATAATAAAGATAATTTAAATTTAATAAAAGCAATTTGGATATACATTTTTTTTTCTTTAAAAAAATAAACATTTTAATACTGCACATTAGATTTTTCTTTGATTAGTTTCCTTTTAAATAAAATTTGTAGTCTATTAACAATCATAAAATTATATTTCCTTATTCTCATTGCAAATATCTATTTTTTATAATGTAATAATAGAGACAATAGTTATTATAATATAATATTAATAACTGAAACACACATGCTTTTTATATACCTGTGTCTATATATGTAATATATAGGGTATATGAGCACAGACTTTCACATGACCCACCACTCTCCACACTATCTCATAACACTGATACACTTGAACACATATATTTTGAAAAGATAAATAAACACCAATATACATATTCATGCTAAAACAGCAATCATCAGTTGGTCCAGATTACCATCTCTACACATATATGCATAATGGCTCAGGTAAATATTAAGATAGTCAAATCTCATACTTTAATGGACATGTTTCAATCCACTCCACACTCCAACTCTTCAACCATCCATCCAATTGAAAATCTGATTATGGAATGCTCAAAGACAAGTATGAGGCCGAGATTCTAGTCATTCCCATGTTGACTTAAGGTTAATCTACCCCCTCATGAACAGGACATAATCCATTTAATACATATACAAGGGATGGACAGACATCTTTACTTATTGAATAACTGAAACACACAGGGTTTTTATATACATGTATCTATATATGTAATATATAGGGTAAATGAGCACAGTTTTTCACATGATCCACCACTCTCCACACTACCTCTTAACACTGATACACTTGAAGACATATATATTGAAAAGATAAATAATCCCCAATATATATATATATATATATATATATATATATTATTTTTTAAAATATAAATATCGACCTATTGATATTTACAATATATATATATATATATATATATATATTTCATGCTAAATCAGCAATCATCAGTTGGTCCAGATTACCATCTCTACACATATGTGTTATAAGTGCTCAAATATATATTAAGATAGCCAAACTTCATATTTTAATGAACAGGCTTCAATCCACTCCACACTCCAACTCTTCAACCATCCATCCAATTAAAAATCTTATGATGGAATGCTCATTTTACAAGAACTATACAGAAAAAAATATAGGATCACTAAATTTAAATTAAAAATTAAATAAAATAAAATAATCCAATCATTTTTCACAAAATGAAAAAATAAAGAGGAATAGTACTGAATTAAATAATTTAATAACAACAAATATGTTGGTCCAATTAATAATATGTCTGTAAAATGTAATGTGTATAATTATTTTTAGAGTTAAAGTTGCTTGAAGTGCTTCAATAGAAGTCATTTAATGGTCCAAGAAAGTATGGATACTTGTTTCAAAATGAATTTTAAAATAAATATTGTACTACTTCTTAATTCCAATCTGAATCTTGGGATTTTAACAGTAAAATAATAAACTGTCTTTATTAACACACAACAAAATACAAAATGTTATATTTTGAAAAATATAATTAGGAACTAAAAATGAACTACACAAGTAAAAATAAGCAGTTATTACTGATTTAATTGAAAGAAATAATACCAAAAATATCACATTATGTATGTATCAGTGAACATATATTTTTTGAAAAAAATACAATCATATTGGATGAAGATGAGAAATACCCCCAAAATAAAATATTTCAGAATTTCCTCATGTGATAATTATAAATCACTCATTAGCATAAGTTAGTATGATAACACATAATGTTTCAAAACCACTAATTGACCTTGATCTTACAATCAATGTTAAACTGAATAATATATGGATGGATAAATTGGTATTATAGCATGCTTCAGTTATAAAGGTTCTACTTTATCTAAATAAAGATTGTAGCCCGAATGTGCAATTACTCATCGGATTTAATAGTAAGTGCTCAGTTCCTATGGAGTGTACTACTTTCCAAAATAAAATATAAAAAAACAGTTAGTTTGAGAGATTGGATCAGCTGAAAATATGGATGTTGACCCTCATGTTCCCACACTAGAATTGTTGTATGAACTAATTCTAATGGCAGGGAATTTAACTAGAAGGCCATTTTAAAATATATATATATATATATAGCCAGGTTTATTGCATGTGTGTGCATTGTAAGGGTCAATTTATAAAACTTACTAAATAATATTTATATTAAAATTAAACTAATGTGCAAAATACTTTAGTTTTGTTTTTCAAAAATATTTTATCCCACTTCACTAATTAGCATAATTAAAACATACTAAAATAGTTTTAGTAAAATAATATAGTTTAAACTAAATTCAGTCAGGATAGATTATACAATAACTAAGGAGGAGAACAGCATATTTGGGGTTTAACTTATTTATTAATTATACGCTACTATAATACCATTCATGTGATTATTAACTATACATATTTATTAACATATAAACCACACAAATAAGCTAAAACATAGTAGCTTAACTAAATATACATATAAAAAATAAATATCAAAATGGAGATTTATGTTCGCTAATTAAATAGAATAATCAATTATATGGGAATTTCTAATCATCTCTCCCAATTATTAATATTAAGAATCTCTGTTTTGAATTATGTCACATCATAATCAATGAAATAAACAAACCATGTAAAATAAGATATGCATGATCACAGATTAGGGGAAGTATATACTTATTATAACTGATTACAGTTATTATGTTTAGGAAAATTATTAAATTATAAATATTTATTTATTTGGGAAGACTATTACAATTATTATTATTATTATTATTATTATTATTATTATTATTATTATTATTATTAGTTTAAAGTTATATTGAAGTATTACAGAGTTTAGATTAATTTTTTGGAAACATTTATAAGTTATACATTATGAATGTTCAATTTAAATAGCTTGCTTAAAAAACTTTTTTAATAATATTAATTTTAGATTTATTTTAAAGAGCTCTGTGGGAAGGAATGTTACTAATAATTTTCTTTGCTTGAGCTGTATGGAATTGTAGGGACACTGTTACTTTTTTATATGGGCTCTTCAATGTCTTCTTGGGGGATGTAGGTCTTGAACTCCTCCATTCTTATAGACCAGTCTTCCAAAGAAAGATGACAATGTTCTTTGTCTTTAGCCATATCTTTTCATTGTTAAAATTGGCATAGTCCCCAACAGCAATACATTTCAAAATTTTATGTGAGTAAACTTTTAGTGCTAAATTTTGGTGTTTTTTTATATTTACTCTTTGATCCCCCCTACAAAATCTATTAAATTGTTTAGAGTTTTGAAGTTTTTAATCTTAACTTTGAACATAGTTTTATTAACTTTAGAGAAGACAAAGTAATAACCTAAGTGATTCACAAAATAGTGCAGCTTGACTGCCTTTCTTTTATCTTAAATTTATTTTAGAAATTATTTTAAAATGTATTCTTGGTTCCCACATAAATTAAACCAAGTGTATGTGGCCAGACATTTTCCAAGTAATAGGCAATATTTAAAAATAGATTTATGTTCTGTAAACATTCTGTTATATAAGTAATCTTATCACCTCTAGAACTGGAAATTTAAATGCGAAGTTTCAGCTAAATAAAATATATATTTTTTTCATTTCTATTTTAATAAATGAAAGATAAAATAAGTTAATTGTGTTGCAAGGCTAATAAAATCTATTGCATTGCAGCTTCATTTATATATATATATATATATATATATATATATATATATATATATATATATATATATATATATATATATATATATATATATATATATATATATATATATATATATATATATATATATATATATATGAATATTGTGCCAGTTGGATTTGTATGTTCACGTAACAAGATCTAGCATCTAGGCAAAAGTATCTCGAATCCAATCATGAACAAGATACACAGGTCAGGAACACTCACGAATTCTGCACTATTTGCCTATTTCCCAGATCTATAACATTATGAGCAACAATCCTGATGACATCGACTTAATTTACTTCTCACCACCGGCATCGGTCATTGGAGACACAAAAAGACTGTAGGCTAAACTTATGATAGATTAACTTAATAACTAGCTATATTTTATAAGCAATGAAGGCTTGTGACCTAGCATATTAATTATGTATTGAGCGAAGATCATCTAGTCATATTGAGCATAACTAATAACTTAATATATTAACTTAACTAAAAGAAAGCAATGGTTCGACTTTGATATATATATTTAAGATTTATTAATAACAAAATTATGTTGGGTTATTTACCTGACATGAGCCTTGTAAGTATTATAGATATGTGTTTGATTCATATTTAATGATAGCATAAGATTTGCGGCTATGCCAATAATATATACATGTGATTTAATGAATTAGTGCTATTGGAATACATTATTAGAATACTATTACACCCCCAGAGATGAAAACAGCTTTTACTTAATTTAAAACAATAATAATTATACAAGCAGATATTATATTTGGTTACATTCAATATTATTATTGATTGGAGTTATAGATGATTAATGCATGGGGTGGATAATGAATAATTATATAAACAATACTAAATCTATTGAATTAATACATATATTAAACTAATAGAAATATGTCTGTCTAAAGAAATCATCTCATTACAGCTTATGACTATTTCTAGGTGACTAATAAGACACTGAAAGGTGGTGCATGCATGGCGGCTGATTGGGTTGGTCCAATTATGGATCCTGGAGTGTTCTTTATGAATTTTTAATAACGAAGTGGACCGATTTCCTCTGCAAACATAGGCAGGGTCAGTTTGAGGAACAATGAGTCCAAGATTCCCTGGAGTTAAGTACAAGCATATCATAGATGATGAAGAGTGGTGAGCAATGACTTTATTGGGCTCGTTTCCCAGATTGCTCCCCATATAAAGTATGCACATACTACCAAGTATGTCCCCAGGGTGTTTTTACAGCCTGGTTTAAGGACATTAAGAATGACTATGGGGTTTGACTACGTGAATACCTCCATGTGAGAAAGAATCACGAACATATATATATAAACAAAATGGCTTTATGCACGTAACACTTAATAATATGATATAAATATAACTCAAAAGGTTAAAGATTATCTAAACAGATTTATTGCCCATAAATTATGAAATATTCAGTGTAATGATATGGCTTCATTAAGCAAACATGGATAATAATTATACTTAAATATAAATCTAAGATTTTAAGATCCCCCTCCCCCTTACATTATGATACTTAATATTATTCATTACTTCCCACACATTTAATACATCTCAATTTCGGTTAATCAATGCCCTTGTGAAAATATATAAATTATTACAAAATAAGTGGGTGGTGGTAATAGCTAAGATGGGTTTTACATACATAATATAATTTAAGAATAAGAGATACTGCATTATTTAGGAAGGAAAATGTAAAAAAAAACAGATGTCAATCCGTTTTTCTACAGTGAACATAAAAATATAATTAGTTTATTTATCTAAAACCGCAAGCACCTGGAAAGTCAAATAAGACTTGTTTTTATCAAATTATAAGTTATTTACTTGGTAAATGATGGGTGGGGAAACAAAAATGAATTATATGCTTGCAATTTTTTAGAATATCATTGGCATTTCTTTTAAATGCTAGCAGCCATCAATGTTCGCCCATGAACTCATACCAGGGAACTCAAGGTAAAATGCTGAAGAGCTTGAATCCTGTCGACAAGATTTTAAAAATTATCATTAAAATATAAATGTAGGTTCATAAAGCTTAAAAAGTAATGTCAAAAGTTAATGTTATTAAGAATCTCTTTTACTGTCTCTTTAACCTTTTCTTTTAAATTATTTATAATGTTTTTTTTTTCTTTTTAATAACTCAAGCTCACAATAATTTTTAATATTTTAATTGTTGACTATGAATATATTTATTTGTTTTATATTAATTTTTAGCATGAGATTATTTCATGCTTTGATTTTTTTGTATTTGGACACGCTTCACTCACGGGGGCTCAGAGAAATTTGCTAAGAAAGCAAATTATGTTTTATTAGAGGGAGTTCGGAAAAGAACAATTTAGTTTTAAAATAAAATAATTTTGATCTATTTTTATTTTGCAAGTGAGGTTATGTCGAATATATATATATATATATGTGTGTGTGGGTCTGTGTGTGTTTCTAAGCAAATCTACCGTAATTTCAAATAAATTTATTATAGATTTTCCAGAATGGGATTCTATAATTTTATATTTCTGTAATTCAAAATAGAATGAAATATGCTATGGATTTTGACCTAGTAACAGCGCCGCTGGATAGCATCAGTTAATTATCTTGCATTTTTTTAAGTTAGGAAAGAAGGAAGGGGGATTTTTTTGAGAATTAAATTCCCTTATTTCTACATGTATGTTTTATTTCTTTGTAGGTTAAATATTTATATCAAGTAGTTGTTTACGCAGGTTGTTCTCTATGCAGTATTATATTATTTTAAGGCTATTTAATTATAATTTGTTCCTATTTAATAATTATAATATCTCGGGTTAATAAAGAATGCTTGGAGTCTCATGAACTGACCTAAAATGGTCATAGATTTGGTGATTTGGAGTTAGCTTCTGTTTTTTTCATACGCCTGTGAATCAGACAGCGTTTTTGAGATAGAATTGGTTTGTCAGCAGAATTCATAGAGGCAAATATGAGGGCTCTCTGTAATTCCTATCTCCTATCGATATATGGATACAAAATGTGGACATATCAATTTTCTTTTTATTCTTCATTGGAATAAACATACGAGTGTCCGTAATCCGGCCCGTATGTTCTTACTTACGTTTCTTCTCTCCTGTGCATTCATATATTTATTAACCTGACATTGTTTTGCTTTTATTTTGCCTATCTAATATGTAAATCATAGGGAAATGATTCTACTGAAAAGATTTTCGACCTGAGTAATTGACTCTTTTGTTCGTTTGCATAATTAGTTAAAATCGTTTGGTTTTGGCTAATTCAAATTATATAATTCTTATAGGTTTGATTTTAGTTGTAAGTCCAACTAAAGTGACTTGTTTGCTTTGATAATTGACTGATATATATTTTTGTTTATTATAATCGCTTACAGTTTTAAAGTTATTTATAAGCTATGCCAGCAAAGTCCATTAATGTCATAAAACATTAGTTATTGACAATCCAAATTATTAATTTTATAAAGATAAATGAAATCAATTTTTTAATCTGTTAGTGGAGTAAGACGTCAAATTACTCTTACTACAATCATCTATTTAATTAATATCTTTTTCAATAGAAATGTTTTTTTTTAAAGTCATTCTTATAAATGTGCATAAGGCAGATGTTTAAACCCATTGCTATATTATAAGCCTGTAATAAATGTGCACAGGGAATTTTGAAATCCATGGTCATTTAATTATGAAATAATTTTTATTATTTTAAAAATGGAGAATAAATGTAAACAAAATTAAAGATGTACAAACTTAACAAAATTAATTGTACTGACCCAATAACATCAATGTTAACCACTAATATAAATAAAGTTGTCAGGAACTCATATAATTATGAAGTTAATTTAAAAATTGTATTTTTTTTTTTAGCTTGAGTTTAAACTAATGTAAAATAACTGATGTAGAATGTTCAATAATTTTAAATATATATATATATATATATATATATATATATATATATATATATATATATATATATATATAAATATATATATATATATATATATATATATATATATAACTAAAACAAACTTCCAGTGTTCTCGAATCATTTTATTTAGTTTTATTTTAAATAAATTTTGATTTTTAAACATACCAATCACCCAAGTTCTCATTTAAATATAATAAAATCGAATCTCATGCTTTAAGACCCAGCTGCCGGCACAGTGAAAATAAAGGAATTTGATCATATCGTCGAGAAAGACTATTGATTAGATCTTTGACCTGGGAATATAGGTAAATAATGCAGAATCCATGACATATCTGATTTATATATCTTGTACATGGTCGGACTTGAGGTACTTTACCTGTATTCAGGGGTTTGTTGGATCGATGTGTGTTTTTCAACCAGTACATCATTTTTTTCCGGGTTTTGGATGCCCATCGTGGTGCTATTAGATATTCCCATACCCTGTATAATGTTAAGCATATATATATATATATATATATATATATATATATATATATATATATATATATATATAAGGTTTTTTTTTTTTTTAATTACACTAAATAACAAATATATGTAAGATTTTTTTTTCCCAAGTTTGTATGATGTTTTGCACACACTGCAAAACTCTGAATAATGTTTAATGTATATAATGTGTTTTTGTTATGCTTTTTGACACAGTAATGAATAATGTATACATGTAAAAAAATATTTTTTTTTCCTGAGTTTTGGATGCTCTAAAACGGTGGGGATTTTAGATAAATACCTATACCATGATGAATATGTTGATAAAATGAAGTGTGTGAAATACACATGTATTTTTTGGCTGTATATTGTGGTTTAGGATAAAGAATAATGGGTCCACAAATAACTGGTACCCAGAATTAAAAGATATATAAAGTACACAGACTCAAAATAGAAGGGAAAATATATGACATTTTTTTTTCTATCTGTGATTTTTCTTCATGTGTAAAATGTAAAAGAAAAATAAACCAAATACTGTACGTTTTGGTATATAAATAAATCTTCAGTCTGTAAAATATTGTGATATAAAAAAATAACTAAATGAAAAATGTGTAATAGCAACAAATGGTTGTTAATAGAGACTTGGTTGAATAAATTGTTAATAATAAAGTATATATATTCTGTTGGCTGGTGCCCATACAAAAAAATTTTACCAATAGTTTAATTAAATATTTTCAAACACAAAATAGTGTTATTTAAGATTCGAACTTAGAAGAATGAAATGGTTAAAGAGTCAGTACAACTTAAATGTAAATTAAATCATGTAAACTAATTGTTCTCAACTAAGTGATGTATGATCAATGTCAAATCTGTCCAGACACAGGAAAGCAAACAGAGGTAAAAATAATATATTTATGTTTTCACATAGGAAAATAGTTAAGTTTTTGCTAAAAAAATTTTTTTAGTTGATTGGCAAATAAAATTTTAACTAAAGTCAGTAAACAGAGCAGGTAGTAGTATGATGGGAGATGTTTTAGGAGGGAAGGGTGGTGTAACCCTTTAAAGTCAGATAAATATATAGAGTTTTGTTTATCCCACAATAAATTAAGAGAAAAGAGCAGTCTTAGAATAAAATTTCAAATTTTTTTGAAGTGAAGTATAGCAAAATAATAATAATAATAATAATTTTTTTTTAAATAAAAAGATTTTCTGTTTTAGATGGATCCCACAAAAGGACAGGTGGATGAGCAACAAAGAAATGTGGAATAGAAGATGATGTCTGAGATAATGTCCATAATGATGGAAAACTTCAAGATGGTGATGAATGATTTTTAGGATGACAATTATGTCTGAAATCAAGGAAGGGCTGCAAAATCATCTAAAAGCAGTAGAAAAAAGAATACAGAGAGTAGAAGAATGCCAGATGGAAAGGAAACTGGATTTAATAAAGAACCAGTCAACAAAAACACAATAGTGAAGACAGAAATAGAAAATATCACTCATGATGAATCAGCAAAAATTCAGACACAAAATGATGATGACCAAAGCCAAGATCAAATACCCATAAAAGAAATAGAAGCCAATAAGACTGACAGTGAGGTAAATCCAGTTAAATAGCTCACTGGAACCATTAGTGATATCCCAACTGATTCATGTCCATTTGTGCCAAGTTGATATGGTAGGTCTTAAAGCACAAAAACTGCGTAAGGTAATCAAGAGAAGATTAAAAAAAATATTCTCACTTTTTCATGGCCCCTACAAGATTAAAAGAAAAGGTCAAGATAAGGCTGCTTCATTAGGAGAACAAGGAAATGAAGGAAATGTTAATGACAAGCATTTAAAGCAATATGTCCCACCAGACCCAGGTAGACAGTATTAAATTAATTAATAGAGATGGATATTTTTGTTAATAACAGGAATTTTTAACTGGACTAAGAAATGGAAAAGAATTTTAGATGTATATAAAATTTTTAAAAAAAGCCTAATTCAAACGAATAGGACGTTTCAGATTGTCACCGAAAAGTAGGTAGTGTGAGAAATAGCTTGTTGGGATTCTATGACCTGGAAAGTTTTAGAAATTGTGTGTGTTTTATATATATATATATATATATATATATATATATATATATATATATATATATATATATATATATATATATATATATATATATATATATATATATATATATATATATATATATATATATATATATATATATATATATATATATATATCCACAGATGGTGTTCTACCAAAAACACTGATCAAGTGTATGTTTTGTTTACATAAACGTCAGAGTAGTATTCACTATCTCTAACTATAATTCCACTTTCAGATCATGATTTCAAGCTATTTGCTATCATCAGTGAAAGACAGGAATAAAGAAACTAGATCTAAACACAAACTCTGAGCGTTTATGAAACAAAAAAAAAAAAAAATTCACACTTGCAAGCTGAATAGAAATTGTTTCATAAACGCTCAGAGTTTGTGTTTAGATCTAGTTTCTTTATTCCTGTTTTTCACTGATGATAGCAAATAGCTTGAAATCATGGTCTGAAAGTGTAATTATAGTTAGAGATAGTGAATACTACTCTGACGTTTATGTAAACAAAACATACGCTTGATCGGTGTTTTTGGTAGAACGCAATCTGTGGACATAAATACAAGCGTTAGCAAGTTTTTTAACTTGCATTTTTGTTTTTCATATATATATATATATGTATAGATATTTTTTTCGTGAAGTGGGGGAGTGTGAAATTGTAAATCTGATTGAGATTTGCCATTTCATGGCCTGACCCACCTAATTATTTATTTTTCTAACATTTGTTTTTTTATTATTATTCTAAAAAAAAAACATTTTTAAACATTTTTAACTATCCTGAATAAATCCTATAATTTATTTTGGATCATAATTGTACTAACACTTATTCTATTTTATTATTAAAAGAAAAAAATTCAAATAATTAACTTTGAATTTTTTTAATATATTTTAGATATACTGTATATGTTTAAAATGCTTTATTTTTAGTTCAAGAATCCAAAATGGCCTTTTTGAAAAGATTTGTACCTCGATAAGAAGTTTAAAATAAATGTTTAAATTAAAAGCATTGATAAATTACCAAAATCCATTCACTGTAGAATCTCTATTCATTAATTAGTAGAGATTCTACATTGTTACCTAAATTAAAACCTAACATAAAATTATATTGAAATATATTAATCCTTATCGAGGTACAAACTTTCTAAAATTAGAATAAAAGAATTTATTTGGTTTCTAAAAGATCACATGAGGCTGTAGGAAGTAATAGAGAGTGACCAGAGACCAGACAGAGAGTGACCAGACAGAGAACAGAGAAAATTGTAGAAGTCTTCACACTACGATGATCGAGGAGTAAAAAGGGTAAATCTGCCCTTTCCTTCCTGAGACCTGAACTCTTCCATTGTGTTGCTGCCAGAACCTGCTTTCAAATGCTACCAGCCATCAACATTTGCCCGTAAACTCATACCAGGGAACTCCATGTAAAATGTCGAAGAGCTTGAATCCTGTCGTCAAGATTTTAAAAATTATCATTAGAATATAAATGTAGGTTCATAAATCTTAAAAAGAAATGTCAATAGTTAATGTTATTAAGAATCTCTTTTACTGTCTCTTTAAACTTTTCTTTTAAATTATTTGTTTTTTTTTTCTTTTTAATAACTCAAGCTCACAATAATTTTTAATATTTTAATTGTTGACTATGAATTTATTTATTTGTTTTATATTAATTTTTAGCATGAGATTATTTCATGCTTTGATTTTTTTGTATTTCAACAAGCTTCACTCATGAAGGCTCAGAGTAATTTGCTAAGAGAGCAAATTATGTTTTATTAGAGGGAGTTCAGGAAAGAACAATTTTGTTTTAAAATAAAATAATTTTGATCTATTTTTATTTCGCAAGTGAGGTTATGTCAAATATATATATATGTTTCTAAGCAAATCTACCATAATTTCAAATAAATTTATTATAGATTTTCCAGAATGGGATTCTGTAATTTTATATTTCTGTAATTCAAAATAGAATAAAATATGCAATGGATTTTTGACCTAGTAACAGCACCGCTGGATAGCGTCAGTTAATTATCTTGCATTTTTTTAAGTTAGGAAAGAGGGAAGGGGGGATTTTTTCGAGAATTAAATTCCCTTATTTCTACATGTATGTTTTTTTTTTGTTGTAGGTTAAATATTTATATCAAGTAGTTGTTTACACAGGTTGTTCTTTATGCAGTATTAGATCATTTTAAGACTATTTAATTATAATTCATTCCTATTTAATAATTATAATATCTCAGGTTAATAAAGAATGCTTGGAGTCTCATGAACAGACCTAAAACGGTCATAGATTTGGTGATTAGGAGTTAGCTTCCATTTTTCGCATACGCCTGTGAATTGGACAGCAGTTTTGAGATAGAGTTGGTTTGTCAGCAGAATTCGTAGAGGCGAATATGAGGGCTCTCTGTAATTCCTATCTCCTATCGATATATGGATACAAAATGTGGACATATCAATTTTCTTTTTATTCTTCGTTGGAATAAACATACGAGTGTCCGTAATCCGGCCCGTATGTTCTTACTTACGTTTCTTCTCTCCTGTGCATTCGTATATTTATTAACTCGACATTGTTTTGCTTTTATTTTGCCTATCTAATATGTAAGTCTTAAAAAAAATAATTCTACTGAAAGGATCTTCGACCTGAGTAATCGACTCTTTTGTTCGTTTGCGTAATTAGTTAAAATCATTTGGTTTTGACTAATTCACATTATATAATTCTTATAGGTTTGATTTTAGTTGTAAGTCCAACTAAAGTGACTTGTTTGCTTTGATAATTGACTGATATATATATATATATATATATATATCATTTGTTTGCTGATAATTGACTGATATATATATATTTGTTTATTATAATCGCTTACAGTTTTAAAGTTATTTATAAGCTATGCCAGCAAAGTCCATTAATGTCATAAAACATTAGTTATTGACAATCCAAATTATTAATTTAATAAAGAGAAATGAAATCATTTTTTCTATCTGTTAGTGGAGTAAGACGTCAAATTAGTCTTACTACAATTGTCTATTTAATTAATATCTTTTTCAATAGAAATGTTTTTTTTTTTTTTAAAGTCATTCTTATATATGTGCATTAGGCAGATGTTTAAACCTATCGCTATATTATAAACTTGTAATAAATGTGCACAGGGAATTTTGAAATCCGTGGTCATTTAATTATGAAATAATTTTTAGTATTTTAAAAAGGAGAATAAATGTAAACAAAATTAAAGATGTATAAACTTAACAAAATAAATTGTACAAACCCAATAAGGTCAATGCTGACCGCTATTATAAATAAAGTCATCAGGAACTCATATAATTATGAAGTTAATTTAAAAATTGTATTTTTTTTTTGTGCTTGAGTTTAAACTAATGTAAAATAACTGATATAGAATGTCCAATGATTATATATATATATATATATATATATATATATATATATAATCATTGGACATTTATAGTTATATTTATAGTTATATATATATATATATATATAACTAAAACAAACTTCCAATGTTCTCGAATCATTTTATTTACTTTTATTTTAAATAAATTTTGATTTTTACACATACCAATCACCCAAGTTCTCCTTTAAATATAATAAAATCAAATCTCATGCTTTAAGACCCAGCTTCCAGCACAGTGAAAATAAAGGAATTCGATCATATCATCAAGAAAGGCTATTGATTAGATCTTTGACCTGGGGATATAGGTAAATAGGACAGAATTCATGATGTACCTGATTTATCTATCTTGTACATGGTTGGACTCGAAGTACTTTACCTGTATTCAGGGGTTTGTTGGATTGATGTGTGTTTTTCAACTGGTACAATATATATATTTAGGTATGCTACTGGTACAATATATATATTTAGGTATGCTCATACACATATAACAATGTTTACACAACTTACTTTTAATTTGCTATACAATATATAACTAAGTGTAAGATTTATAGTGATATGCATACCAATATTAATATACCCCATGTGCACACAGATGCATAAATATACTTTATTATGCATTAATATCTGATAATATACATGGACTTGGAGAGGTTTAAATTGAGGATAAATACTATTATGGAATAGGTGAAATAGGATGTTGGCTAAAAATACCATTTCAACAATAATATGACTTGTGAAAATAAAAATTGTCAAGCAGTAAAGAATTTCAAAATTGGTAGACTGATGAGTATGCAAGGATTAGGTTTAACAAAGACACCAAGGCAGTATGTATTTTATGTTCCAGAACAATTGTATTGAAAACAACATTTGTAAAGTGACATTATGAGGTCAATCATAAATCACTCTATGAAAAAAGTAAAGATGAACAAAAATAATATATTGCCCAAGTATTTAAAAATATAACATTCAATTAACACCGATAATGAAATTTATCTAAAATCATTCAAATGTAACTTTTGTTATTTTTTTTTATTTCAAATGTAATGGCCTAACAAGGGAAATATTTTAATGATAGATAATATATGAATGAAGCTTGTATAAAATGTGCACCAGTTCTTTTTGAAGATTTTGAAAACAAAGCAGAAATTATTCAGATCATAAAAGATTTGCCATTGGGTAGAAATGTAGTTAAAGAAAAAATCCTGCAAATGGCTAACAACATACAAAAAAGCATTATAAAATATTCTAGTTTAAATTCTTTCTGCCTTGATGAAAGTACAGACATAAATGCATCAGCCCATTCAACTACTGTGTTGAGAATAATATCAAAGAAAAAATGATCAAATAAACATCACTAGTAATATCAACTAAAGGAATCAATATTTATAACAAATTTTCAAATGTACTTACTGAAAAGATATAGATGTCAAAAATTGTATCAGTAACTCCAGATGGTACTTATCACTAGAAAAGAAAATGGTTTTGTCAGTTTATTTACAAACTATATTGGATATTCAATTTTGTGTTTTTATTGTATTATACATTAGAAGGTTTTACACTTGAAGGTCATGTTTGAGCTATTGCATGATGTGAACATTGTGACTAAGTTAGTCAATTTTGTATCTCCTCATACAGTAAGATAAACTCACTTACAATGATTTACTTATGCACAGCTATATCTGATGGTTAAGTCAAGGTAAAGTTCTTCAATGATTTGTTGAGTGTTTAGATGAAATTAAACTTTTTTTTTTACTTAATAAGAATATCATTGAAAAATATAATGAATTAAGGTATGTCAAATGGCTTTCAATATTAATGGTTTTTTTTTTTTTTTTACTGATATGTGTTCACATCTAAATGAATTAAATGTGAAATTAAAAAGTTATAATAAGACAATTATTGTCATGTTTGATTTGATCAAAGCATTTGAACTTAAATTTCAAATTTTCAAGTGTGATGTTATTTCTTATACCTTCAAACATTTTCCAAATAAATTGACTAATTTACAATCTCATAAGAAGCCAGATCAAATAAAATTGATGTAAGATTTTTGTGTTATTATTCTTTGGTAATTGTTTAATTTTCTTTAAGATTTACACAGTTCAAACAATTTTTAGAAACATCAAAATTTATTTTATACCCAGACTTAATATCAATGGATAGTCTGAAATTAGAAAATTATGAGTAGCTTAATTTGGAAGGTATGGAAATGCAATCAGTCGATTTTCAATTCAGTTGTATTTGGAAACAGAAATTTATTGATTTGAGAAATGAGTTAGAAACAATGGAAATGTACTATTATTGGACATATGTAAAAAGATTGCTGAAAAGAAGCGATTGACTACATGGAATGTTATACCTTAAACATTTGTTTTAAAAATTAGTGATCGCTATATTATCATTTTTTTTTTTTACATATGCATGTGAATCATTGTTTTCAGAAACGAATTTAATGAAAGACAGATTAAGAAATAGAATGACAGATTTAGTTTAGCATGTATATTATTAAAATTGACAAAATATGAACCAGATATAAAACATTTGGCATCCAATGTATAACAGCGAAAATTTCATTAAATAGTATATATTTATGTTGAGTTTATATCTTTATTTCCGAAATTTTGTTTTTGGTACTTTTTTTTTTTTACTATTACATTTTATTCAACTTGTGCTCTTCTAAATAAATATCGTTCACTTGTATTCCCTATTTAGAAAGTTTGTTTAATTATTATTGTTATTATTATTTTGTTGTATAAACTTTTAAAAAACTGCAATAATAAAGTTGTTTATATTTTGATTTAATAAACTCAATGCATATTTTTTTGGAAATTTTTGACACGCTTCCGTAATTCGGCACCACTGTCATAAGCAATCTGCTTTTTTTCAGAACATGAACTATAGTTGACTTTAATATTAGTAAAATTCTAGCAGTGGATGAAATGTTAATATAAAAAGAATTTTATTTATTGAATGAATAGTGAGCTCATTTTAAAATTTCTCAATCTTAGGATATCATGTGACTTGTGTCTTTTTTAAATCGTATTGGAATATGATTGCCTTTATATAATTGAAAATGTTTTATCCACCTAAATTCGTATGAATAATATGAGTCCTTAAATATATAAATAATATGAATTGTTTAAATATTTGTTTATATATTTATGCAGATCCACTCAACGTATGTTTTTGCATGGGTTAATAAATGACTGTAGAGGATAAAAAGTTATCTGGTATAACGTATATATGTACTTTTAAGTCATTACTATCATAAGGTTTTGAGACCCGATATATACGTTGAAACTACAAGTGATAACATAAATTAATTATACTACGCGAATTATATGTGGCTGTACATTAAATATTTGAATTATATATCGAGAGAAAAAGAGAAAGAAAAACAACTAGGCATTCATTTTATCACTGTCTTTTTCTTTTCTTATTAAAACTCTATTAGATGTGAAATCTAATTTTGTCAGAAACTTTTTTTATTTAAATGGGGGAGAAAAGGGCGTATAAAAATTATTCTCTCAAGAACGATCTAATGAAATAGTTAAGAAATCATAAAAAAAAAATAATCAAATAGTTGGAAACCATAATCAGATAAAATTAATTATATATATTATTTCTCAATAATACAGTAAAATTAATCATAAAATACTTTATTAAATTCCAAATTGTATCACAAGAAAATAAATTACTTACCACATATAAAAATGATTAGATTTTAATCAACCCATTTTTCTTCTTCTAAAGTTTAAATTAAAAAAAAAAAAAAACACATGTGCAAGGTGGAAAATAATTTACAAATATATGTACTGACGAACGCAGCGTTCGATATGTAGTAATCTTAAAATCATAATCTCATCATTAAAACAATAGATAGTCTATTTTTTTTACAAAAAGCCAAAATTATATATGTATCCAATCATTTATATGGTAGAGAGTTATTAAAAAATAGTTTGCCAATATCATGTTAAATATAATTATGAACAATAAAACACTTAGTGTTTGTAATATGTTTCTAAATAAAATAAAATAAATACAATTTGTTATCTAAATTAATATGCGGCTCTAAAAAAGATTAATTATTACTATTTTTTCTACCTCAATTTAACTTTATCAGCAAATCCAACAAATATTTTAATGACTTTTTTTCTTTAATATTAAACATTGCAAGTAGATAATTATAATAACAGCTATTGAATTTTAAAATTGCTGAAGTTAAATAAATCATAGAAAATGTTTACAATTTTTGAATCAGTTGGCTTATCACGTGCTTATAAATTGGCTATTTATGCATTTGATTGAAAATACAATTACCAAAAAAACTTCACTTTATATAGGGTTCAGAGCAAAAGATTTAGTTTTCACAAAGCATAAAATAATCAACTAAGCCTGTATAATCATTACCATAAAATTAAACAAAGAAGGAATTTAAACAATGCGAAAATTATTAATTTTACTTTATTCACACATAATTATTTTTGTTGTATAGGTTTTGAAATAGAAGTTTCTTAATAGTTTACAAAAAACATGATGACATTTCAATTAAAATATATATATATATATATATATATATATATATATATATATATTGTAACCGAAAAGCCCTGACCCCAGGTTGTGACAGTCTAAATTAATGATAAAATAAAAAGCTATTACAACTCGATCCGATCACGATCAGGGTACACCATGGAGGCTAATCTCAGAATTACTTGAAGGTACATGAAGTTACCTTACTTGACTATTATTGTTTTAATTAATTATTCCCCTTAATTATTGGATTTCAAAAGACATTCTCCAATCTTTATTTATGACTTATAATTATTCTTTCGATAACTGTTTTTTAAAACCACACTATGACGTTAATTTACACTTTTCATTTGTAAGGAGACCCGATGGCTGACCATAGACAAAATGATATAATCTCCGAAACCATCAGTCATTATGTAATAAATACGGGCCATTAAACCAAAGAACAATAATTCTAATATGTTCCATAATATCGCAAACAATAACTCATCATGTATACAGATTTAAAGTACAGAAATGTTATATAGAGTAAATGCTTTGCAATGGAAGATAAACAATCTGAATTTTAAGTTATTTATTCATTAACCCAAATATTAAATTAAATCAATACTAATGAAACTCTTATGGATATATAAGACACCTATTATAATTTTAGAAAATAGGTATAATCGTTCTACTGGTTAGAAAATTTCTTATTAATTTAGGTATTAATGTTGTGAATATCAATATACATAACAGATTCTGGATACCATTCATAATTGACAAAGCAAAACAGCAATGATACACAAAGTAAATAGGATTTTATTATATCTTATACATCACAAAATACCCAAGAATAAAAACTAAAACACTCTCTGGCTGCTCCTGGAAACCTCATATACATCATCAACAGGGACAACATGTGCTCTACTATTTATGAAATATTTACTACATCGGATTTCTGACTCTATATGTGACTAATAGCGATGGTACAAATAAATTAGGTTATCAAATTAACATTTACTTATGATTTAATAAATAAGAAAGTAGTATTTGGTAAAAAAGTATTCATAATTTTACATAAATGACAAATAATATAAAATAACATCACATATAATTGTTCTAAATGGACAATGTATAATAATTGGATAAATAATTAATCCAAATAAAATAAAATAAAATATTATAATATGTACTTATTTCTGTGCATGATTTTCACATAATACAATCTAAAAATTTATTACAAATGTATTGATTTTTATCCTTATGGAGACAAGAGATTCAAATTCAGAAAAAGGCACCCCCAATACATCAAAACCATAACCAATATACTTATACCAAAATTATAATAACAATGACAATAATTAGAATCAATAAACCTATGAAGTTTGACTATATTGAAATAGGAAATCAAAAGAAAATTTAAGCTACAACTCATCTGAGTTTGATCCCATATAATTTACCTAAAAAATTGTAACTAATAATATTACTTAAAGTCATTTATGGCTGATAACAGAACATGAAAGGCAAACATTTAGATGAGGAAAACAATGCATGCATAATAATGTATGCATACTCCACTTGAAAATATATTCATAGCAAAGAACAATGGTATACCCTTGGATGTACTCATTCATACCAAGGAATAATAAACAATAAGAACCCTATGGATTTCTAACCATCAGAAGAACAGTTAGAATAACTATATAATCCTCAGTGGAAAAACTACCAGTGCTGAAACAAACTTAAAATATATACAAAATAATTGAAAACAATTATTGTGTGGATTAACCAACAGCACAGAAAAATATATATAATATTAAAAGAATCTTAACACTCACTTCCTTAATAAAATAGACATATAGTCGGCTAAATTGGAAAGCACATGCAGTTTTATCAGCATGAACAAGATGTAAGAAAACTCTATTACAGGAAACAATTGAGATAATGGCTAACCTTAGACCAAATGATATGAAAAAAACATTACTTAATATAATGAGATGTGTGTAATCACAGAACCCTAGACAGATGTACAGGAATAAGCTATGTTATAATGATACATTATATATTTATCGTATGAATCATGAGGTCTTTCCACAAGTGCTGTTTCCTAAATTGAAACTTATCAGTCCCTTCACCCAAGTTAAAAAGTAATTATTTTACACAAAAATAAATATACTGTGAACTTTACATATTTACCAGATAATATAAAATACAATAAAACATAAAATGCGTGTTCTTTAAATTACTAAACTGGGTTCAAATACATTTTATTTAAATCCATTGGCTATTATCCATTCAATTAACAACACACTTATTAGACTTAATGAAAACTGTAATTCAAATAAATATTTATCTTTTTTAAACTACATAGAATTTTGAAGGTTGATTATACACTTCTTCATCTCCATTTCTAAGGAAAGCACATCAATTAATTTGTTTGTACATAGGGTCTCTGACAATCCATGATATTTGAGAGTTAGTATAGATATTTAAACCAAATTACATTCAAAAGTTAAGTTATCCTCAAAAGATAATGAAATTCCATGTTTTTAGGGATTATTCTGAAATTGAAATGTTTTACTACCTTTGATTTGTGAATAGTGAAGACAAAGAATGAAGGAAACAATTGTCTCAGAGTGTTATAACAGAAAAAAAAAAGGTTTCTGGATGACTGTTATTTCTTTAAACACTATTGTAATTTCAAGAAGATAATTCACACTGTCATTTATAGTATAAGTTCAGAGGGATAACATAATTAATTCTTCATTGTCCAGATAATAGAACACAAAAAGTTAAACCCAGCATTCCATTCTGCACATATTAAACACTGAAATATCAACATCATGAAGATAAAACATTATATCTCAAGTTAAATCTTGCATTTTATTCACACATATATAACATTTCCACATGTGTTAAATCTTGTAAAACCAAAATTTATCCCAAGTTAAATATAGTACTTCATTTTGCACTTTCACAACACTAACATGGGATTAAAATTATCAAGGTGAACTTTATTTGAGGCTAAACATATTCTGAAACAATAAGAAATGTCAAACATATTGGCCATTTAGAGCTGCTATTCCTGTTGTTGTGGTTAATAATAATTCCTCTGCATTTCAGTTTTTGACCTTGCATAAGATTATCAATAGCTAGATTTACAGTTGACAGACCCAAACATTTTTTTTTAAGATTTAGGCATGCATTTTGCTGTTTGCACATGACAATATTGCAATTTAAATTATTTAAGAGAAGTTTTCATTTAACTTTCTTCTTTATCATTACATTATCTCCTTTATAAAAAAGTTTTCATTTTTGTTATATGGTTAACACTAAAAAAAAACATTTTTTTTTTTTTTAATTTTTATTATATACTTGCTGACATTACAGCATTTCTTAAAAAATATCTATGGCAGTTTTACTTTTTTTTGGCCCATTAAATTTCATCTCATTTGCATATATGTTTAAAAAATGGAAATGAAAAGAAAAATAAAAGTGTTTATCTTAAAATATTTTTTAAATTGATTCAAAATAAATTAAATAAATTCTTTGATTAAACCAAAATATTCTTTAGGATTATTTAAAAGGAAAAAAAAATATTAGTTTTTTTTTATTTTTATTTTACTGAACTTGATGTAATCCATTGTTAGTTTTCACTTTTAAGTACAGTTTACATTTCTTAGTGTTTGGAAACAAAGCAAAAGTAATATATGAAAGGAAGTGAAGGAAAATAAAAAAAAAATATTATTCAATAATTAAAAAAAAAGAATTATATAATCTCACTGTTCAATAAATTTGAATACAACATTCACACATACTAAATGCTACCCATGATAATCAAGTCATCTGGAAGAAGATAACAAATTGTTTACTAGTTTTACCAAGCTATATATTTTGTACTAAAATATAAAATTACTGTTTACACCCTATACTAAAAAAATATATTTTTTCTGAAATTATTTTATTGAGTTTTACAAAAACTGATATCCTAACTTGTTGTCTTTTCTAATCAGATCCACAATCCACTAATAACATTTCTCTATTCTGTTTCTTTACTAATTAACCTGAATATGGTATCACATGACACTAATATGTGAGTGATATTAATTTGCTTTTTGTGCAGGCTTTATACTAAGTGCATTGTAGGTTCCTTGAGTTCTTCAGGGGTTGAGAGCATGAAGGCATTCTTTCCAACCTGTTTTTCAATCATGAAAGCCCTATGATATAGGCTAAAGAACTTTCTAAATTTGTTTTTTATGGGTTGCTAACATGATGAGTATAAACAAAGATAAAATTACCAAATTTAAAAGGGTGACGTTTACCATTATGTTCTTTGGAGTGTTTTTCGGTCATATTTCATAAGTTAAGCCTGACTTTTCTATATCAAGACTGCTGTTTATTTCTTATTTATGATGGGTAAAGGAATATTGATGAGTAAGTGTCTCATGCCTACCATCTTGAAGCCTTACATGAACAATTGTTTGGACTCATTAGTGGTGATGTTTATGTAATTAATGACATTAGTCAGCTTATTGACCCACAGCTGGTAATTATCCATCACATAAACCTGAAATAGTCTACTCAACTTTCTCATTACTGGCACACATTGATTGGGTTGCAGTGTTTATATAGACCTCATAATATGCCAAGTATTATGATTTCTAATCCATTTCATTCATCTTCTAGAAATAAAAGCAGTAGTCTGATCTGTAAGAATAGACACAGGTTTGCCCACCAAAGGCATTTGACTTGTACTGAGTCATTTAATGATGTTTTTCACATCAGTCTTAGGGACAAGATACACTTGTATATACTTTGTAAATAGGTCACATATGAATTCCAAAACTGAATTCAATAAAGAAAATATTTTTTAAAAAAAAAATCACATTTTGGAGTTTAACTGACTTGATTTTTGGATAAGATTTTTTTTTAAAAAATGCACAAAAAAGAAGTGGTAGATAATGAATGAATGACTGAATGAATAATCACTGAATAAATAATCAATAAATGAATAATCACCGAATTTCTATTACTAACTATTACTTAAATACATTTATTTTTTATCAGTCAAGTGGTCATCTTATCCTTCAAAGGTTAGCTCCACCCTTTGCACTTGGTTAATTAGGGAAAAATATAGAAAAAATATTATTTTGAAAAAAAAATCATTTTGATTTTCTAAATTAAAACAAACCAAATAAAAAACATAAAAAATAACCTTTAACCCTATTTAAATAAATGAATATTAATTAATCAGTAAAATAAATTAGTTAATAACGCAATTTAAATTGCCAAACAATTCATTAATTCAGATAACCATTAATTACTCACAATATATTTACACCTGTTATTAGAGATATTTACTATAATTTTAAATATTTTATTGCAGAATGTAAAATTTTATATTGTAATTAAATATAAAATTTAAATTGATAGGAGATACAGAAATACATGAATGCTCATATGCTGCTATATGAATACAAAATTATCGTGACCAACATATGCCTAATATGGCTATGAGTTAGACATACTTCACTGACTATATTACTCATACATGGATGGGTGTGCCAATGAATAAACAGATCAGAAAAACATCTAAACAAATATCAACCACTATTCCACAAATAAATAAAATAAATTTTCATCTACCTAATTTGCATATAACCAATTTCTATAATAATCCACCCCTTTTTCTTGCATTAAATACTTCATCAATAATAATAATAATAATAATAATAATAATAATAATAATAATAATAATAATAATAATAATAATAACAATAATAATAATAATAATATATTAAATTTAAGCGTAAACAGATAATATAATAACGTGAAAGTTAAACACCTTCAAACAGATACGCTTTAAAAATGCTTAAGTGAAGGTGTTTAACTTTCACGTTATAATAATAATAATAATAATAATAATAATAATAATAATAATAATAATAATAATAATAATAATAATAATAATAATAATAATAATAATAATAATAATAATAAATGCTTATAAAAATCCCCAACTAACATACATAAGCAACTTTCACATAAGGTTTTAGATCATTAACAGAAAAAAATTAAAATTTTAGTTCTATTTCACTTTTTATAGTTAAATGTGTTTATTCACCACTGACACAGTATACTTTAATTATTTGTGCCCATTCAGAAGGTCACAAATTCCCCATTCTTATAAAGAAAAAATAAAATAAACAAGTAACACAGCAATGCAATATTAGTAATTATAAACACCACACAACAAGATTAATTCACACATTGAAAATTATGCATACAATGCCTATCTGCTCTTAAAAACTCTTAACTAACTGTTACTTTAATTGGATGGTATTAAGCTATGAGCATTATAGGTCTCTTTTTAAATCTTGAGTTTGTACTTCTTATTTCTTTTCTTCTGATAAGTTTTTCTATACTAGACTTCATCGTCACTTTTTTGGGGATACACACTAACCCATTCACTATTTTTTTACTTTATTTCTAAACTTCTTATGATGATTCACATTAACTAATTCTCCTTTGGCTTTTCTAAGTTTGATCTTAGCCTTTTTTAAGTGTTTTTTTCTGAACAAATATCTTTCATAAGAAATTTTACACCAAACTTCTTTGTATTCTTAATTTTACACTTGACCTTCACCTTACCAACTTTTCTAGCATGATTAACACCTTTTATTATATGCTCTACACTAGATATTACATGTTCAATACCTCCATATAGTTTATTTCTGTGAATGTTTATCTTGATGTTATGATCTACGTAATTAATAACACATTCTGAAACTATACTTCTACTTTTATTTTTGAATTTATTGCTTGTAATATCATTAACCTTTAACAATTTATTTTTCAAAATTTCTCGATATTTAATGCTTAAAGGAATTATTTGTTCTTTCAGTGATTCATTGATCTTTTCATCTTCATCAAGATTTTTCTTGAAATCATCAAGGATATCCATAATCTCATTTCTGTCTAATTCTGGGTCTTGATTAACTACTTCTTTGAGATTTCCATATGCATTTCATTCATCACTGGTTAAACTAACATTTTATTACCTGAATTACTAATTTGCTGAGTTGCTTCCTTAAATTGCCCTATAGAGTTTTCACTGTCTTTTTTAATCTGTTGTAGTTGTTCCTTAACATTCATTTCTAACAATTCTGGTTTGAATATATGACTTTTAATATTCTCTTGCACTTCTAGCTTCATTTCTGATATTTCTTTAGCTAAATCATTTTTTATTCTACCTTTTTTTATAATATTTACTTAGCTGAACTATCTTTCATACTGTCTAACACTTGTGACATTTGTTTAGCTGAACTTTCTTTTATTTCTGACAATTGTTTAGCTGAATGTTGTTTTCATTCTGACATTTCTAATTTTGTTTTTGACATTTCCAATTTTGTTTCTGGTTTAGTTTCTGATCTCATTTCTGATTTTTCTTCTGACATTTCTTGTTTTATTTGTTGTACTTCCTCTCTGAACATTCCTGACATCATTTATGTTATGTGTTTGGCTAATCTATTTTCCATTTCTAACATCCATTGTCTACACAATCTGAACATTCCTTCCATACTATTTTTTATTTCATTTATTGCCTTAATCAATAATAATGGGGCATTCACTGCCTTATTATCTTCTCTATAGTTCAAATTCTCAAATTCATTTCCTGAATCAATATCAGAAGTTAGCAAAATCATATCTGGAGATGAAACTTCTTGGGGCCCACCCAAATCCTCACATATATTAAATTCTTTCATAATAGTCAATATTTTTACTTATTAATATTCATAAAGAAAATGTATTTCAATCTCACTCACCCACCTCAATCAAACAATTTAAATCCCCTCTATGCTTAGTTGCATTATTCTATAGGACATTCAGTTTCAACATCTGACAACAAAATTATTGCACTGCATAATCTGACAATATTGATCCAAACATTAATGAGGTATTTAAATAAAATATGTGTAATCATTTACAAATATGCCACACATTAAATTAACTTCGATATAATAATAAAGATAAAGCAGTTGTAGTAAATATAATTATCAGGCTAATTTCTAGATGCATTAAGTACTATAGCTAATATCCACAATACTACACAAACTGTATTCATCATGTGTCATATGTTAGATGTCAGAACTACTCTACCTATCAAGCTCAACACATCACATTCTAAATTACTACATTTATGAAACTCAAGATGATAGGAAGGCAAAAACTTACTCTTATCAAGCCCAAACATGCACCTATCAATTCTACAACATGCCTATCAAGACCAGAATATACCTATCGATGGCCCAGATGTTGGAATCCAAAAAACTGCTCTGACAAGCCCACACTAATATGAGCTATTGGACTGAAATGATTTATCAAGCCTAACATCATTTTCCAAAACTACCACTATAATTATCAAGCATACACTACTATCATATAATAAACTGGAATGATTTATCAAGCCTACCACATTGATGGCCAGAAAACTACTATAGTCAAGTCCACCTTTCTATATAGTCATGTAGACTGAAGGCACTTATCAAGGCTCACCATGTTGGTCACCAGAAAACAGCTATAACCCATGACTCAACCTCAATCCTACATCTTATATGAGCAAATGCCCAAGGTACCAATTTTATTAATGAATAGAATAAGTTAACAATTATATATTGCTTTGAATTTATATTGAGATTTTTCATTTTTTGCCGGACATCTAACTTAGCTCAGTAGTGGGTTAAAGAAAGTTTTAAAATATACAGAACATAAATAAATAAAGGGAAAAAATATTATTGATGATTAAAATAAGATACACACTTCATTTGTCAATAAACAAATGATAAGAATTAATAAAGTTTTGTTTATTCAAGCTAATAAACTATAATTTGATTTGAATTCTTCCATCATCTAAATACACTCATAGATTAACTAGAATATAACTTCAACATAAAAACATGATATTGAATAACTCCATTATCTAGTATGCCTTAGACTAAATAGCTGAACTGATATTACTTTGGAACAAGGAAATCAAATCTCAGGAAATCTTTAATATGATTTGATTAAAGAAATTATATTATACAATAACTTATAACTATTGTAATAATAATAAAAATAATAATAATTATGGAATGAATTGGGAATGTTTTACTGGACTAGCAACTTATAACTATTGTAATAATAATAAAAAAATAATAATTATGGAATGAATAAAGGGATGTTTCACTGTACTAGCAATTAGATGATGCAGGAAATATGATACCTTTTAATCTCACATGATTGTCTAAAGGATAACTAAGTATGCAATCTTTTTGATAAGAGTACCAAATGGTAAAGTATTTCACATAATGTTTGTTCAAGAGAACAATATCAGATTTCAGTATGTTTATTATCAAATTTACAAAGCAATGTACTTATGTTGTAATAGATATGTAGAATGTAGTAACTAGAATACAAATGCATATAAGAACAACTGGAGATAAAGTTTTAACTAATAAATAAAACATTTATTTTCATTTGCAATTGAAATACATAAAATTAGTTCACATTGGGACTATTGTCCTAATTCTTAAATTCACATATAATTTACTAATCTGGATTTGATATCTTTTTTGTTACACTTTTTTATTATTTTTTGACTAGACACAAGATATAAATTAATAAATAAGTAATGCCCTTATATTCTGACTTCGAATATATTTAGGCTGTTAATTAACTGTAACATTTTGTTATTATTAGCAAACAACACTGGGTAAATTAAATATCATATTACAGGACAAATATACAAGTTGGACAGGTCACTATCAATTATTAAGATAAAACAAATCAATAAATTTGGCTGTCAAGAAAATAATTTAAATAGCTCAGTTAAATAATACCTTTAAGTATCTACACTTTACACACATTCAAAAACAATAAAAAAAATCATTCTGATGACTTGATGATTTAATACTTGCAGTAAATTAATAAGATATAATTCAAAATATTTATTTCCCAATATATATATTTAACAGTATTATACTTTCAAGTCTGCGAGATTATTTGCATTACGTGTGTGTCACATCTTATGCTATAATTAAAATCAAAATCATACATCTTATCAGTTTACTTATTAATTATTAGATCAACCAACAAATATAACTCTATTTCTGCTTTAATATTCCATAAAGAATTTAATCTTAATATTTATTTATCCACCAACTGCATTGCATATAGCTATAATAATGATAACACAAAGATAAACATTCAAGAAAAAAATAAGCACTATGAGGAATACACAAGCTTCTTGGCTAAAAAATCCAACAACAAATAATAAATACCCACCTCCTTTGATATATACTGTCAGTGTGGGATGTATTCCCATCACCAGAATAAAGGGACATAAACTACTTAACCTCATAAATTAATATATATATATATATATATATATATATATATATATATATATATATATATATATATATATATATATATATATATATATATATATATATATATATATATGTGTGCTCTCGCCAGTTAATGAAGCTATTAATAAATTGTCAAAATCTTTACAGCCAAGTGCCCTCGGGACAGTCTACAGTCCCATATTCATGGCGAGTTATTCTGTTAATAACTGTAAAACTATGCAAATTTTCTGCAAATTTATATGCAGATGTTATGTGGACCATTTACGAGATAGGGAATAGCAGGCCTCTCTTCTGTTGATTGCCGATGGGTCAGCCACAATGAAGTAAGCTTCCCTAACTTTATGTTTGGTGTCGTTTGTTTCAGAGCAAATGACACTGGCTGTGGTAGGTAGAAAAGCATGTCCAGAGTTTCTTTCATGTTTGACAAAAATCGAATTACCTTCATACTTTGTTTTGGTTTTATTGTAAAGGTATCGGTGTTGAGCTACTCTGGTGGCAATGTTAATTTTGGTCTCTCCATAATATGTTGCCATGCAATTTCTTTGGGGGCAGGTAATTTTGTACACAACTTGAGGGGTGAGTTCAAGTTTGATCCTGTCTTTGGTATTATTTATCAGTCTATTGGTATTGGGAGGTGAACAGAAAGTGACTTCAAAGTCACATGATAGTTGATTGGTAAGGCTTTTAGCTGTAGAGTGAATGTATGGAATTAAGATTCTTGGTTTGTTTTCTTTTTTGTGGTTGTGGTTTATTTTATAGAAAAATTTGTTGACTTTTCTGTTGATGGATGAATAAGTGTGTCAAATTTTTCTTAAATCAGTTATATAATTGATGAGATTTTTTTTCTTTTATCTGCCTCATATTTTCACAAGTTATGGTTCCTAAACATGAATGAAGAGAGGGCTGCAAGTTTGTGTGAGTGAGGCGTGTAAGAATTAGGGTTTGTCAAGCCTCTTACTTCCAAAGGTTTGACTACCATTCTTATGTGCCTCACTCACACAAACTTGCAGCCCTCTCTTCATACATGTTTAGGAACCATAACTTGTGTAAATATGAGGCAGATAAAAAGAAAAAAATTCATCAATTATATAACTGATTTAAGGAAAATTGGACACACTCATTCATCCATCAATAGAAAAGTCAACAAATTTTTCTATAAAATAAACCACAACCACAAAAAAAAAAAAGAAAACAAACCAAAAATCTTAATTCCATACATTCACTCTACAGCTAAAAGCCTTATCAATCAACTATCATGTGACTTCAAAGTTGCTTTCCGTTCACCTCCCAACACCAATAGACTGATAAATAATACCAAAGACAGGATCAAACCTGAACTCATCCCTCAAGTTGTGTACAAAATTACCTGCCCCCAAAGAAATTGCATGGTAACTTATTATGGTGAGACCAAAACTAACATTGCCACCAGAATAGCTCAACACCGATACCTTTACAATAAAACCAAAACAAAGTATGAAAAGTAATTCGATTTTTGTCGAACATGAAAGAAACTCTGGACATGCTTTTCTACCTACCACAGCCAGTGTCATTTGCTCTGAAACAAATGACACCAAACGTAAAGTTAGGGAAGATTACTTCATTGTGGCTGACCCATCGGCAATCAACAGAAGAGAGGCCTGCTATTCCCTATCTCGTAAATGGTCCACGTAACATCTGCATATAAATTTGCAGAAAATTTGCATAGTTTTACAGTTGTTAACAGTATAACTCGTCATTAATATGGGACTGTAGACTGTCCTGAGGGCGCTTGGCAGTAAAGATTTTGACAATTTATTAATAGCTTCATTAACTGTGCACAGAGCACATATATATATATATATATATATATATATATATATATATATATATATATATATATATATATATATATATATATATATATATATATATATATATTAATTTATTTAAGCATTAATGAAGTAAAATCTTAACTATTTCAACTTCATAAAACATCATATTTATAAAGCATATGTATGCAATCTAGAAATATATTATACTCATGGCAAATGCTTGGATATATTAAAGGAGAGAATTTTCAATCCCAGTCTACATAGAACATATTAAGAATAACTTCCTTTTTCATAGCTACTCTATACATTGAAAAATAAATAAACTTATACAGATATGACAATATTTTTACTAATTCTGTTAGCACACGGCATTATCCAAAATTAATAGAAAAAAACAGTCATAAAACTGAATATTTACTAATTATATGAAATAAATGCATAAGATAGACACACATATGTATGAATAAGATTGTGTAAATAACTTCAAACTACAATATGCAAATATTATGGTAAAGTAAGTGGTAAACTGAAATAATAATAAAAATACTTTTAGTTTATGACAAACTATTAGCTATTTCAAACTTTTAAGTAGCAATAATTACTATCAACAAGGTTTTACCATTTATGACACAATATTCCTTTCATACATGTGCTACTCTGAAAGCCAAGTGCTCACTTTGAGATAATATATATATATATATATATATATATATATATATATATATATATATATATATATATATATATATATATATATATATATATATATATATATATATATATATATATATATATATATTCAATAAATCCCTGTAAAATGTATATAACCTATAGTCATATAAATAAATAAATTATTTATCAGCATATTGCACATTGCAATATGCTCAATCCCAGATGTTATAGTAGTCAAGGAAATAACAAAAATTAAATAAGCAAATACATAAATAATAAATGTGTCTATCTATCTATGGTATATCATTAACAACAAACAAAAAAGACACTCTTCTTTAACTTAAAAAAAATTACTTGTAAAGTTTCTTTCTATCTTAAACATAAAGTTTCCCAACTGACATGAAGATAGGATTGATGATTTCAAATGAGTGCATGCTACTAAACATAAATACAAATTCCTATGAGCTATATATTAATAATTTAAATATAATTTAACAATCTCCAATGTTCATTGCAATAGCTAGCACATGCAGTAATAAATTTTTATAATAACAGAGATATGGGTAGATAGTTTCAGCTACATATCACTTTATATTTATCATTCAATTAATCCTGGAAATATTTTAATTTAACAGTAACTTTAGCAGTTTTACAAAAAAATAATATTAGCTTGCCATTAACTTTATAAATTATCACAGATATAATTATTTTTAGTTCATTGTTAAATAATTATCCATGTAGATCTACTATTCCTTAAGCAATAATATTTATATTTTACAATAAGTCCATATATCAAGGAGAACAAGAAATATGTAATATTAAGGTCCTTCTACTTGATTTAAACATGTCATATTAAATAAATACTAGTAATTAATGAATTATTTGTAAGCCACATGTTCACTTTGTTAATAAAGTAATTTGTAGGCATGAATAATATGCACAATTATTATCATGGATTAATTCAAATAAATTTCACAGAAATATTATACTCACATCCTTCCATTTTAACTTGACTTTTATACAATTAGAGAAGAATTTTAATGAAGAGTCAAAGGTAGGTTTCACTAAGCAGTCCTGCATAAATTTTCTTAAAAGTTTATAAAGTTCACACAATTCCTTAGAAGATTACAACATTCACACAATTTCAATTTTTCTTAGTATTAATAAAAGATAGAAGAAAACAAAGTAGATTAAAATTATCAACATATACATACATTTTAAAAATGATAGAGTTAATTTAACAGTTAAGTGAGTGGAAAAGAGATAAAGAAAATATACCTTATTTATAAATTAGCCTTATATCCTTCCTTGAAGCTGTCTAGTACATAGAATTCCCACACTGAATTCAATACAGAAATTGTTTTTTCTAAAAATTCACTTTGAGTTTAACTGACTTTATTTCTGGAAGAGATTTTTAAAAAATGCGCAAAGAAGAAGTGGCAGATAATGAACAAATGTCTGAATGAATAATCACTGAATTTCTATTAGTAACTGTTACTTAAATACATTCTGTTTGCTTCAATTAAGAGGTCATCTTATCCTCCAAAAGTTAGCTCCACCCTTTTCACTCGGTTAATTAGGGACTAAATATTCAAGAAATTTTTTCTTTAAAAAAATCATTTTGATTTTCTAAATTAAAACAAACCAAATAAAAAAATATAAAAAAATAACATTTTACACTATTGAAATAAATGAATATTAATTAATCAGTAAATAAAATAGTTAACAACATAATTTAACTTGTCATATAATTCACTAATCCTGATATCCATTAATTACTCATTATATATTTACATCTGTAATTAGAGATATTTACTGTAATTTTAAATATTTTATTGTAGAATGTAAAATTTTATATTGTAATTAAATATAAAAATTAAATTGAAAGTTGATACAGACATACAATGCATACACATATGTTGTTATATGAATACTAAATTATCCTAACATATGACTGATATGGCTATGAGTTAGAAATACTTCACTGTCTATATTACTTATACATGGATGGGTGTACCAATTAATAAACAGATCAGAAAAACATCTAAACAAATATCAACCACTATTCCACAAATAAATAAAATAAATTTAAATCGACCTAACTTGCATATCAATAATTTCTATAATAATCCACCCCACTCCCCTTTCTTGCATTAAATACTTTATCAAGTATAACATTATTATTGTTATTATTATTATTATTATTATTATTATTATTATTATTATTATTATTATTATTATTATTATTATTATTATTATTATTATTATTATTATTATTATTATTATTATTATTATTATTATTATTATTATTTATTGAGGCTATAACCTCGATAATATGCGTATAAAATGTGATAGTAGGGACCTCTACATGTATTTTAACCACAAGCTTATGCTAATAATAATAATAATAATAATAATAATAATAATAATAATAATAATAATAATAATAATAATAATAAATGCTTAAAAAAATTCCAACTAACATTCATAAGTAACTTTCACATAAGGTTTTAGACCGTTAACACAAAAAATTAAAATTTTAGCACTATTTCACCTTTTTTTTTAGTTAAATGCTATTATTCACCACTGTCACAGTATACTTTAATTACTTGTACCAATTCAGAACTTCACAATATATATTCACAAAATAGTTAAAATGAGATGTTTCATAGGCTGTGCTAATTGTATAAATTATTTCAGATTAATGTGGATTTTTAAATTTATCAGAGGTATTTTCAATTATGCATTTAGTTGTAATTTATAATATAACATATGCAAATAAGTTTTTTGCTACTTTTCTGATGAATTATATAATGTGGGCCATGATAATTACTTATTTTGGATTATGTTATACATTCACAACACTGTGAAAAAAATAACATTTGGACCACTTTGTAATGAACATTTAAAATGTGGTATATGAGTACATAATACACTACAGTACCAATAATTGTTTTTTTTTTGATAGTTTTTGTGTTGTTTATTTAAGATTTTGTTATTAACAGCTGAAGGAAAAACATTTTTATAAGAGTTCATTTTATATAGATCTTTTATTTTTTTCAAATCTCTTGTTTCTGAACAAATTTATTGAACTTTGTTCCATAGTGGTAGTATACCTCCATGTTTTGTGTTTAAAGTTTACCAAAAACCCACAATATAGGAAATTATCCAACTTATAATTCCAATCACCCCAGAAACAACAAACCAATGTAGTTATATTATCACTATGAGACAGACCCAAATAAGTTTGTTCAGAAACCAACAGTTTGAACAAAGGAAGGATATATATAAAACAAACTGTTATGAAAAATGGCTATCCATCAGCTATAATTAAGAAAAAATTGTAGACAACAAAAAGAAGCATCAAAAGAAAAACAATTGTTGGTATTGTAGTGTACCTGCATTTTCCAAAAGTAGTAGCCATAGTAAAGAAATATGCAATAAGTATACCATCAGAACAGCTTTCTAAAGCCATATCACCCTACAAAGAATTTTAACATCTACAAAACTTAAATTTGAAATACTGAAAGAAATTTCTGCATCTATGGATACCATTTAAATGTGAAAGAAAACTGATGGTTAGAAGGGAGAAAACAGATGTGTCTAAAATACACACACACACACACACACACACACACACACATATATATATATATATATATATATATATATATATATATATATATATATATATATATATATATATATATATATATAGTGCCCTTTTCTATAGGTCAGAAATAGCTCATCACAGTCAATTACTAAAAATTTTAAATTTTGGAATATGTTCTCTTGATGTGTTAGTTATATTTTATTAATAATATCTTAAAGTACAATTTAAAGCTAAATGCAAATACATAATGCATAAAATTATGATAAATCACTTAAAATAGTTAAGTAAAGCTAAAAAATATTATTATATATGGTTCCAAAAGCTGGCCATAATAAATAACTCTGCTATAAATATTTAAAAGTATGTTTAAAAGTTAAATTTTAATAGTCTTAAAACTTATAGTTAGATGAATGTTGTATTTATTTTTATAAATTATATTTAATAATCATAATTAATATTGTATATTTTAAAAGTAAGTTGATGGTAGTGAAAGTTGTATTTAATTCTATATTTTCTAAATTATTCTTTCAAATCATATAATTGTATTATTTTATTTAATGCAAGTGTAGCAATTTATTTTTATTCCCAGACAGAAAAATCGGATACGGTCTGTCTTATTTATATTAGTCATGTGATTTGCATAATAATATAGTTATACACACGTGCTTGCTAGTATTTAGATTAGTCAAGTTCAAAATATTTTAAAATTGCATTGTAGAATTGAATATAATTATTACCTATCATAAAGCAAATATTAAATATTAAGTTAACTATCGTATAAAGTGTTCTAAATAAAGTAATAAAGATGAATGCAGTTAATAAAAAAAAGGAAAATATTTTGTTAAAATAAAAATAGCTAAATTAAATATTGAAAATGGGATAATTTATTAAATATTGTTTTTAAATATAATTTAAAGATATTTAAGTAATTTAGTAAAGTAATACTTGATTTAAAAGTAATATTTAAATAATATTTTTAAAGTTTTAATACATCATATTTTTTATTTTGAAATTTAATTGTGTAAGTTTCTAACATTTTGCGAATTTGGTATCAAACCAAAAGCAAGAATCAACCAATAGAATGATGTGTTTTCTAGAATATAAATATGAATTGCACAGGGCTATGAGTGTGTGATTAAAAAAATGTTTTATAGGTGGAGATCATATCAGAAGCTATCAAGGTGATAGTATTGTTAAAATATTATTTAGTCAATTTTTTAGTGCTCTCATATAATTTTATTTGCCAAAGCTAATAGGTTATTATTATTTTTAAAAAAGTATTTTGCAAAAAGAGAGTGTGCAATAAAAAATATTAATAATAACTTCATTTAATATGCCTTGCTAACTTTTAAAAGTCTGTTATCAGTAGTATTCATCAAAATCTAATTTGTAACTTCACAATAATAAAATTGATATACCAATAAGTAAAATGTATTCAACTTATAATATATTAAATATGAGTCTAATATTTATTAATGTAGTTTCAATAATATTGAACAAGAGGACTATTCAAATGAATAAATTACTTCTATGAACATTGTCTGGGGAAACTCATTGAAAAAAACTGTTTGCCGATTAAAAGCAAAGACGCGTTATTTTATATACCAATATTGTCTTGTCCCGTATTAATAAACAATAGGACAAGTATACTGTATAATAAATTTATGGAAATATCATGTTGAAAAAGTAAATGTTATATTCTTTTTGAAGGAAACATTAAAAATATCTACAAGAAATTATTTTAAGAAAAGACTCACGAAAAATATTTAAAAAAAAAGCGAATGTTATTGAAAACCTGAGGCATATAGAGGGTTAATATGCGTATATAAAATTGTTTTAAAAGCTAATAATTTAAGACAAAAAAAAAGAAAAACCTCTGAATATATAGAAAAAAAATAATACATTTCTTTGAAAAAGAAACCTATAAAGAAAATGAACATGTTAATAAATAAAATATGGAATTATGGAAATAAGTATTGCATAAAAGTTTATCCGGATAATTAAAGCTAACTAAAAAGGTACAGGATGCATCATTATGTTGACATGGGATATTTTATAGATAGAAGCTTCAAATTATTATTTTAATAATATAATTTATTATGCTTTTAATAGTCATCATTCTGGACTATAGAAATATAAATTAATATTCTGTAAACTTTTCCAGGATGGATTGATTATTATTTTATTTATTTTTTCAAGATTTTAAGATGTCATAATATTTTTTTTTCATTATTCATTTTAAATCTGCGCTCTTACAATAGGAAGGAGTACAATGCATGTGCAAAGTTGGGGACAATTGTTTGTTGTCAAGCATAGCAATGGGAGAGGTTGTAGAATTATTATTGAAGTGAACTTTTTTAAAAAAAAAAAGCTTTTGAGAAAGATAATGGAAATATTTGGACTTATAAAGAACATTTGTTTTTCAGCTGAAGTTATGTAAATATGATTTTCATTTTATTACTATTTATTTTAAATCTAAATTTTCTAGTTTATAAAAGTAGGAACATGAAAATTAATCTATTGATAATATTAAAATCTTATAATATAATAATTTAATAGTTTAAATAAGAACATTTAAGTAGAAGTATAAATGTATTTTTTTGTATGCAATGCTATATCTAGTGGATGGAAAAGAAGACTGCAAAAAGTAATGACCAGATAATATCACTTGGTAATAGTTAATGAATATTGATATTTTATGATGTATATTTTGTTTTCTTTTTAGATTTCCTATGAATAATAATGAATGGAAGTATAAATGTTTTAATTATATGTAAACACATTTTTGTACAACACTTTAAACATTATGAGAATAAGATTTATTTTGGGAGTATGCATACTATAATTTTATACTAGTAATATAATCCAACATGTTAATAAATATTTATGTGATTCTTTTAAAAAACTTTCATATTATTGGATGATCAAATTATTATATAATTAGTTTGTATATGTTTTAGAATATAGAATAAGGAAGTAAGCAAACTTTTCTTGTGGACCAGAGAGATCACTCTAATTATAAATGAATTTTATTTATTGTTTTGAATATGCAAAATAGTTATTTTGTCAATGTAAGATGTGGTAAATCTTTAGGAAATAAGAATAGGATAGTGACTTGGTAGTAGTATCATACTCATGAACCCAAGATGATGTTATAATAGGATATGATGAGGGAATCTGAATAATATTTTATAATCTTAGTATATGTAATACAGTTAACAAAGCCCTGTAATTGCATATTAATTTTGGACAGTGTCTATTTTTCTTGAAGTATTGATGTTCAATAAAGCTGAAGGAATAGCTTTAACATCATTGATGTATTGGAGGACATTTGACAGGAAAGGTCATGCCTCTATTTCTTATTGATACACTGTGCCATGACACATTTTGATATATGCTATGAATTATACTCTAGTTTTTTCCTAGATCCTAACACATTGATTTGCTATCAAGATTTACAATGTAACTACATCATTCAGTCTGATATATTTGAAAAGAAATAATAGATAATTTAGAGTTTAAGATATGCTATTGTTTGAATGAGATGAGTTCATTTCTTTAGAAGAAGTAGAATTTGTATAAATTGGAATTGAAAATCCAATGAATCCTAAAAGGAAAAAAAAAGAATCATAAGATATATTTTTTTGGATTACTTTGGAAGTAAAATAAAATTTTAAGAATAAAATGTTAAAACAAAGTTGTTCTTCAAAATGTTAAATAGCTTTTAAATGCGCTATTTTGTCTTTAAAATAAGTATTGCATATTTTAAAAAATATGATGTTATAAAGTAAAATGATATATATAATAAGCACAAGTATAATTTTGTAATTATAAAGTAAAATGATATATATAATAAGCACAAGTATAATTTTGTAATTATTAAATAATAGGAACATATCGGTGATTACAACTATATAGTATTAAAGTAATATCAAATGAGGATATGTTATATTTAGTAAACATAGTGTAGTAAACAACAATATCCACAAAATCTGGTAATAAATTATTAGATAGATATTTTATGTAACATCTTTGACATTGCAAGATGAAAATTGTTTAATTTTAAGAAAATTCATACTAACAATAATGTTAATTTTTTATGTTTTCTGTAGTGTGTTTCTATGGATGTTTATTAGAAAGAAAGAAATAATTAAATAATATTTAAGGATAGGATATATTTTAATAAAAATAAATAAATGTAATTTATCATAAGTTTAATTAAAAAGAGATAAATAAAATGGTATTATTTTATTATTATTGTTTAAAATCAGAATCAAGACATAAAATAATTCTACATTTTTTTTAATAACTAAGTAATAAAAAATGTAAAATGGTGTAAAGTGAGGATATCCAATGTAAATATTGTAAATAAATTGTTTATTTTATTGTTAATAATAAACTTTGTTAATTTGTTTTCAAAAATTTGTATGTCTAGATTGTTTATTTCTCCCACTACACTGCATGAGACCACACAATACACCCAGAATAATAGAAACAAACATATAATTTTTGCACAAAGATAAGTAAAGAATTATTTTAAGAATTTGAATATTTTAGCCTCATATAACTATAATTATAATATTTACTAATTAAAACAAATGTACAAATGCATATGTACAACATATTCTATCTTATATGTTCAACTGATATTGTTGGCTTGGTGTACCACTTAGTTATCATGCAACTATTTCTATAAATAATTTTAGGTACATTTCTAAGTTTATTTATCATTTTCAGATGTACTGTGACAGCAAGAACTATGAGTAAGTAAGATGGTACATCCAACAGGTTGTCTTGTATCTAATTTAGTTTCTTACAGCTTTCACTTCTACTGAACTTGCCTCACTATTTTAACTATGTAATAAATAACATGCATATAGTCATTCAGATTTGATGGTAAATTTTTGGTGTCAGTTCTTCATGTGGACTGGCAATTTATAGTATGACCTTTTTATATAATGAAATGTCATTGGCCTCTCATTGCCATTGGAATATATATATATATATATATATATATATATATATATATATATATATATATATATATATATATATATATATATATATATATATATATATATATATATATATATATATATATATATATATATATATATATATATTGCAGAAGCTGTTACTATGTGGAGAATATGAACTGATATTAGACCCATATAGCTATCTAGTTTGATAGGCTGAGTTTGAAGATATTTAGGTGTCTAAAAAATTCATGCTTGCAAACTGATAGAAACGTTTTGCATAAATGCTTGGAGTTAATATTTAGGTCTAGTTTCTAACTTCTATCCCTCACTGATGAGAGCAAATCAGCTTGAAATCAGCTGATCTGAGGGTGGAGCAAAATGAAAGAGACAGTGAATATTGACTCTGATGTTTATGTAAACAAATATGCTTGTTTGGAGGTCTTGGTAAAGCTCCATCTATTGATCATTAATACAAGCGATAGCAGGTTTTTATGTATATAAAACTTGTTTTTGTTTTTTCATAAATGTACCTTCAAAGTTTTCTTGCAATGATATAGATTGCAGAAGCCTTCACTATGTGGAGAATCTGAATTGATATCAGATCCATATAGCTATCTAATTTGATAGGCTGAGTTTAAAGACATTTAGGTGTCTAAACAATTCATGCTTGCAAACTGATAGAAACGTTTTGCATAAATGCTTGGAGTTAATATTTAGGTCTAGTTTCTAACTTCTATCCCTCACTGATGAGAGAAAATCAGCTTGAAATCAGCTGATCTGAGGGTGGAGCAAAATGAAAGAGACAGTGAATATTGACTCAGACGTTTATGTAAACAAATATGCATGTTTGGAGGTCTTGGTAAAGCTCCATCTGTTGATCATTAATACAAGAGATACCAGGTTTTACATATATAAAAACTTGTTTTTTTTTATATATATATATATATATTAAAACATATATATATATATATTAAAACAAGTTATACATTTCGTAACTTGAAGCTTGGATTTTATGATCAATAGAGGGACTTTTACCAATAGCTCTAAACAAGCTTTGTTTATATAAGTATTGATAGAGATAGACATTTTGAATTCTATCCTTCTTATCACTTATGTAAACAAAGCATATTTAGAGCTATTGGTAATGTTCCGTCTATTGATCATATATATATATATATTGAGCCAGATAGTAACCATCTCAAAAGTCACTCCACCTAAAATAAAACTTTTGGTTTTATTAAATTTTTAACAAGAAAGCGTATGTTTTTTTAAAAAAATGTCATTTTATTTGTTTTATTATAAAATTGATTTCTAAAATAGTTTTCTTTTACTTCTTGTTTTTATTTACATCAAATTAATTAAAGGCTGGCAAACTTTTTAATTGCATTCTTGTTTGTTTATAATTAATTTCTAATTTATATTAACTAAGCTGAGACATGTTTTTAAATATTTTTAAATTAATTATAAATAAGATTAACCCTGGGAAAATCTTTAATTAGGATTAAGACTGACATAAATTTGCCCTGTTAAAAAATCACTAATTAAAAAATGTTTTCTGAAAGATATTCTCCAGGTATTGTTGTTGACATGGCTTAAACTTATAATACACCAATTTTATTGCCGTGCTGTTATAATTTCTTCAATGCAAAATTATACACAAGAAAAAACTGTTTCAATAGTATTTTCACCATGTCCCACCAGGCCAATTTAAAGATGGATCCTGGAGCCAATTTTCCCACAAAATCATGCCATAAAACTCAAATCAGAACTGTTCCCTAACATTTTCTCCTGCCTTCTCATAGAAATAAAAACCTAATGTCTTGCTTGAGTTCCCCATGGATTGAACTATATACAGTGCACTGGAAGACATCAGTTCATTTGAAATTTATACCTTGAGGTAACATGTTTCATTTATTTTTTTCAAGGCAAAATTTTAAGTCTCAGGGTAATCTTAAAAGGACATATTAAATTTAAAATATTTAGAGCATGTGTTATGTTTACTTATTGTTGTATTTATAGTATGTCTTGGAATCTTAGTTTTAAGATTCCAAGTTTATTTTCCATTCATTTATTGGAGAGTGTTATGTGAGTTTATATTTTATGCTTAATATATCTCTGTTTACATATCTAAATCTTTATAAATGTTGTAGCAGTCTTTTGTAAATATTAGTTTGATCACTTGTCCCAATTTTATCCTCCAATAATTCATTTAAATTACTGTATGTGCACAATTTGTAAACTGTAAATCTTTTGGCTGATGTTTTATCATGTTTGTAGTCTGTTTTCAGTGTAGAGATTTAATTTTCTATAGTTCAGATTATATAGTCTGTAATCTCCCCTTTTCTTGCGTGAGACTAACCTTGGCTGGTTTAAATGTATCTGTTCAAGAATGTTTTGTAGAAATATGACATCCGATGTTTCTTTTCTGGACTAAGAAAATCTCATCTGTTCTGTCTCATTGGTTCTCCACAAACATTCATTTTTCTAAATCTTTATAAAAAGAATGGAATTGGTTTTGGTGAACTGCTAGCAGGAAAATACTCTTATTTCCCATTTAAATTCTAGGTGATGATCATGTCTTTCTGCTAAGGCATTTAATGTTTTTATATTTTCATCTCATATAAACTCTCTGATAAATTCACTTATAAAAATCTAGGTCAAATGTTGATATTTTGTTTGATAGATTTAATTCATTTTTATCTTTTTGCTTTAAATTTATTTGTCAAAGCGTGTACTGGGAATTTGATTTGTAAATTTATTTGTAATTCTAATTATCCCACTTTCTTGATATGCATGGGCAGACATAACTAGTTTTATAATTACTTACCTGTCTTCTTCTCAGACAATTAATTAATGTACTCAGCTTAGGTATGACCAAACATTTGCTAGCTGATTCACCCATATTATATGTCAGTTTTTCTTAAATCATTGATTTAATATTTTATTAATTTGAAATCATTTAAGCCAGAGTAATTTTTTTTAAAATTTTACTATATCATTAAATTGGAGACTAAGTTTTCTCCCATTTTATAATTTATAATCTGATGTATTCATTTTTTTTTGTTCTTCCATTGCAATCATCCTTTCAGATCACAAATGTGATTTGTCCATACAGCAGTACTATGATAATACAATGTCATTAGACAATAAGCTAGTGAACATTTATCTGTGCAGGTTCGTTGATTCATGCAAGAAACTTTCCATTAAGTTATCTTTTTTAATTTTTAAAAAAGAAAACCAAAATTGTTTAGGATAAATTGTCAGCTAAAGGAAAACCCTTCCCTCCTCTTTTAATTCACTTTTAGGAAGGTGGTCTCTCTGCCAGAGCATTGACTTTTTATTCTTCCTTGTACATGCTTGAGATAACCATATTTATCATGTGCAAATCTTTAACTTATAATTTTATATTTATATTAATAAAACTTTAAAATGTTTTAAACTTAATTTGGCTGATGTTTGTCTTAGTGCTTTTATTTTGTCAATTGTCTGAAAAATATTATGGAGCTCTTGCTTTTTCTCCCTGGTCTAGTTGGCACAGACCATCATCCTCATCCACTTTTAATCATGGTAAAAACATTTCCAGATATGCAGTGATCTGGTGGTACCCTTCATGATCAAAGGGATCTAGGGTCCAGTACAATATATATATATATATATATATATATATATAATGGAAACGTATATGTATATATATATATATATATATATATATATATATATATATATATTCTAACCTAGCCTTTGTGCATCTTCACTTCCAGATAATATATGACATAAAATAAAACGGGTTCTAGCTCAGTTAATAATTAATAAATAAAATATTCAGCATTAAAATTAAATATTTCACTAGCTCAAATTTAAAAATACGAATAAGGTCCAATTTATAAAAATAAATTAAATAAATATTTAATATTTTCATGAGACTTGAAGTGAAAATACAGGTGACAAGATAGATTACATTGAGCCAATATCCCACAGGATACTACCTCAATGGCATAAGAACACTACCCCCCTTATTACTATATCAAATAACAAACTCATAGTATTCTTACGACTTTAATAAATTCTACTCACTAAGATTAAACTAATAATTAAATCTTAATCTCCTATTTGTAATAATCTAGCTCAAATAAAATCTCAGGTTCATAAAGTTTACTCTAAGTTAATAAAAAATATGGTAGTAAAATATGAGAAGAAATTTTATGTCATAATCTACTACACTGAAACTAATAATAATAATAAATAATAATATTCTTCATTGTTTAACTAATTCTGGATATCTTTTCTTTTTGTTATATTTTTATTACCATAATAAATAATAAAATAATATAATATGATCTTATATCTTCATGTAATGGTATAATAAATACGTGGTAGCATTTTGATAATCTGATAAACAAAAATATGTGTGGCAACTGATAGCATATAATTCAATATACTATTGTGATAACTTATTTATGACCAATAAAATAATATAAAATTATGATTATTTAATTAAAAGAATACCAATAAAAAATTTAAATTCTTAAATAATTCTCTATTTATCCTTTTGTGCAAAATTATATATTTGTTTCAATTGTTATGAATATATCGTGATTTCATGCAGTGAAGTGGAGAAATAAACAGTCCAGACACAAAAATTAAAAAAAAAAGAAACAAATTTTAACAAAGTTTATTAACAAGAATAAATAAAATAAACAATTTATGTACACTATTTACAGTGGATATCCTTATCTTCTATTTTACATTTTATCTACTGAGTTATATATATATATATATATATATATATATATATATATATATATATATATATATATATATATATATATATATATATATATATATATATATATATATATATATATATATATATATATATATATATATATAAAAAAAAAAAACATTACAAGCATAAAGCTAAACTAGTCAATATAAAATCAAAACTACCCCAAATCTATAATTAAACCAGACCAGCATAAAAATAATATTAAAACACAAACTAAGGTTTCACTGCTACAAGCAGACTTCTCAAGTGTAAAGAACTACAAAAAAACCACACATTATATATACTATTAAAAACTACCCACAAATCCATTCACTTCCCATCCATCCTTAATATTAAAAGAACTCTTAAATAAGTTAATTGCTTCAGAATAATAAATTTTCAATAATAAAGACTCTTTAATTGAATCTAGTAATTTGAGTGATGAGCAGAAAGTTGGTATTCAATCGATTTTGAATAAAAGTTTAAAAAGGAAAGAAAAATTTTTTATTAATCCTGCTGAGATTAAACATCTTAAAAATAGGTTAATTGCTAATGATGTAATCATTTCTCGTGAAGACAAAGCTGGTAGGTTTGTTATTATGAAAGGAGATGATTTCAAAGAGAAAATGGATAGAGAATTAAATAATGGTAAATATATGTTGTTAGATAAAAATCCAGGTAATTTGATTAAAAGAAAATTGTCAGATATTATGAAGAAAATGGTTAATTTAAAAATTTTTAATAGAGTAGATTATTTAAAATGCTATCCTAATGATTTTACATCAGCTAAGATGTTTGTGAATATTAAAACTCATAAAGATGGTTTTCCTTTAAAATTTATTTTTGATTTTACAGGTAGTGTTGTAGAGGGTATTTCTAGATTCTTGAATAATTTTTTAAAACAATTTGTTGATTTTGGTCAGTACACAGTTTCTTCTTCTTTTGAGGCTTTTGATAAGATTAATAATTTTAAAATGGAAAGTAATTGGGTATTTGGAAGTTTAGATATTGAAAATATGTATCAGTCTGTTAATAGGTTAAGCAGTATTGATGTTCTTTTGTCTGTATTGATTAAGAAAAGTTCTTTATCAAAAAATAAAATTAAGGTAATTAAAGATTTGCTTTTGTTATTGGAAGATTCTATGTATTTTACTTATAGAGGTAATTTTTATAAAATTAAGGAAGGGTGGATAATAGGTTATATTATTTCTCCTTTAGTATGTTCAGTTTATATTAGCTTTATGGAAGGGGAATTTATTATTAAAAAGAATTGTTTATATGTAAAATTATTTGTCAGATATGTTGATGATTGTTTATTTGTAGTTGAGAATGATAAATTGAAGGAATTTGTAAATGAGTTTAATTGTTTTGATCCTTCTATAAAGTTTGTGTTAGAAGGAGGGGGGTTAGATTTTGGTAAGTTAAAATTATTAAATAAAATATTCGGCATTAGAAATATAGAATAATTGTCATTAGTTCAGAATTTAGTTAAATATGAAAAGAATTCAGATCTATGAATTAGAACTTAGATAAATATCTAATATTTCTCATAAAGTAGCTTTAAGTGAAAATATTGGTCACAAGATAGATTAAATTAAACTAATTCCTAGTAGGGTACCTTCATGGCATCAGAACATATCACTTTTATAAAGATATTTAAGTGATGGATACTCTGATAATATTCGTTAAAAGTATTTTATTTAAAGTAATACTTGCTAAGATGTAAAGCTAAAAGATAAATATGAATCTCCTATTTGTAATAATCTAGCCATTTAAAATCTCAGGTTCTTATAAAGTTGTACTCTAAGATAATAGAAAATACGGTTGTGAAATATAGAAGGAATTGCTTGTCATAAGGGTGTTACATTGAAATAATTAAATTAAAATAATAATAATAAGAATAATAATATTCTTGATAGAAAAACTAATCCTGGATATCTTTTCTTTTTGTTATATTTTATTACCATATTAAATAGTAAGAAGTTAATATAATTTGATCTAATGAATAAACCTTCTTAAAATAGAGTTAAAAATAGATATCTTAGTTGCTACTTTGTATGATCTGATAAACAAAATATGTGTGGCCACACTGATAGCATTTTTGATGATAGCTAAGGTTGATAACTTATTTGATGACCAATGAAATCAATAGAAGAATTAAAGAGTATTTATTATTGAAAATAATACTAATCTGAAACATTTAACTTATTAAATAGTTCTCTATTTATCCTTAAGTGTGGATGGGAAGTGATATGGATTTGTGGGTCAATTTTTAATAGTATATATAATGTGTGATTTTATGTAGTTCAGTTGAGAATTGAGACAGTCTAGCTTATAGCAGTTAAAAAATTAAGTTGTGTTTTAACATAAGTTTATTATACTGGTCTAGATAAATTATACAATTTGATGTACACTATTTACAGTGGATATCCTATATATTATATTTTATACATTTATATATACTATATATATATATATATATATATATATATATATATATATATTAGTTATGTCTTTATTTAGACTTAAGACAAAATAAAAAACGTTACCATTTGGTTTCTCAGTATGGTTAACTTATTACAAATATATTTATTTATTTTATTAGCAAAATATTTAATCCTTAATATTATTAAACTATCTTATTTTTAAATCATTCATAGGAAAACATTCTACAGAAAACAAAATTAATTTTATAATGAGTATGGATTTTTCAAAATATTAAAAAATTTTCATCTTGCAAAGTCAAAGATGTTACATAAAATATTCGTCCAAAATTCAGTACTAGATTTTAGTGTTTTATCACACGATGTTTACTAATCATAATATATTCTTATTTAGCCTTACTTTAGTATGATATAAGTGTAATCATCAATATATTCCTGTTATTCAATAAACAAAAAATATACTATGTATATTCCTTACATTTATTGTACATTCTTGTATTTTAAAAATATGCAATACTTACTTTTCTTCTAAAAATAATAATAGAAGCATTCAAAAATTATTAACACTTTAAAGAAAAATATCTTTGTTTAGATACTCTATTCCAAAATTTATATTTCATTTCCGAAATAAATTCAAAAATATATTCTATGATTCTTTCCTTTCCTTTAGGATTCACTGGACCTTCAATTTTAAGTTATAAAATTCTGTTCCTTATAAGCAAATAAACCAATCTTATACAAAAACGATAGCATAACCTAAGCTCTAAATTATTTACCATTTCTTTTCAAAATATCTTACTGAACGATGCAGTTACATGAAATAAAGATAGCGAAACAGATGTATAGGATTTAAGGAAGAAAGTTAGAGTATCACTCATAATATATCTCAAAAAAACATGACACAGTGCAAAGAGGTATGACCTTTACCTGTCTAATAACCTCTAATACATGAACGATGTTAAAGCTATTTCTTCAGCTTTATTTCAAACATCAAATATTTAAAGAAATATAAAACACTGTCCAAATAAAATGTGTACCAGTCATAGGGCTTTGTTAACTATGCTGATATCCACATAAAGACTAAATATTATTTCTATTACTTATCATATCCTATTTCTTAAAATCATCATCTTGGTTTTCTGTTCACTAAGTACTTCCAAGCCACTATTTCAATATTATTTCTCAAGATTTTCCACATCTTACATCGATAAATAACTATCTGCATTTACAAAACAATAAATAAAATTCATTGATAATTAAACAATCCCACTGTTCCACAAGAAAAGTTTATCTACTTCATCATTCTGTATGTTTAATCATATACAATCTAACTAGACAATATTTGAATATCCAATAACATGAACATTTTGAAAGAATCACATAACTATTTGTTATTATGTTGGATTATATCACTAATATAAAAAAAAATCGTCGTATGCATATTTTCAAATCAATCCTATCTCATAATGTTTTTTTTAAAAATGTTGTATAAAAATGTGTTACATATAATTAAAACTTTTACACTTCATTCTTACAATTCGTAGATGATCTAAAGAAAACAAAAATATATACATTATATATTATTCATAGTTATTACTATTACCATATAACCTTTATCTAGTCATCATGTTCTGTAGGCTTCCTTCATCCACTCGTACTTATTATCACACATATAAAAAAAGAGACACATCTATACATTTTATTTAAAATATTCTTATCTAAATTATTTGATTATATTATATTATAAATTATATGTTATTAACAAATTAATGTTTTATGTTTTCCTAATCTTATAAATAGTAAAATTTTACATTTAAACTAAGTTAGTAAAAAAAAAAATCAAGACTATAATTACTTATTTCTTCATTAATTCTTTACTTGATAAAAAGTCCTTGATATAGTTCATAAAGCTTATTATTTTCTCTAGTTTTTTTTTTTCTTAAAATGTTCCTCCTAAAAATGTGTTATTCTTCAAGAGCGTCTTCCCCCACTCCATTGCTATGACGATGAACAAGAACAATCCATTGAGAGTGGTTGGCGAACAATTTTTAAAACAATAGTAAAAAAAATAATACGACATCTTTTAAATCTTAAAAATATAATAAAATCCTTGTTAATCCATTTTAGTAAATTTTATAAAACAATAATCCTTGGTTTTACTGTTTTTAAATAATTATTATTAAAGATTTATTATGCAAAACTAATCATGTGAAGCTTCTTAAATAATTTTAACTTTAAAAATATTCGGTAAACTTTTCCACAATATTTCCATGGATTCATTTTTAATCAACTATTATATGTTCATTCTTTTATATAGGTTTCCATCCTTGATATAGCGCTTCAAAAAAACAAATACTTCTAAAGATGCATTTTTAATATTTCTGAGACTAGAAGTTTTTTTTAATATTATAATTTCTTAACAAAATCTTCTCTGTAAGCTCTTTTTAATTCTTGTAAAATATATTCTTTTTAAAAAATGTTTCCTTCAAAAAGGACTAAACATTCTATTTCTTTCATTATTATATTTTATGATAATTCATAAGATATAAGTATCTTATTCTTTTTAAAAACTCCTGGATAAGCTTATAAATAATGTGTCACAAATTTTTTTAGATGGCAAATAACTTTCCATTTAAGATTCCAGCATAATGTCCGAACTGTGGTTTTCATGTACCAAAACAGTTCTCCAGTCAAGCATTAATATAATGATATCAATGAACATACTATGCATTTTCATAGTATTATAATTTATACACAATTCACTTATTATATCCATCTGTTTCATTGCAAAGTTTAGGTTAAATTTTAGATAAAATATGACTGGCAAGTAACTTTAAAAATTAGCAATTCATTTAAATGAAGTTCAAAATATATTGTATTTTAAACTCTCTTTTGCAAAATACTTCTTAAAAATATCAATTAGTTTTTGCAAATAAAACTATAAGAAAGTACTACAAATTGACTAAAATAAAAATTTAAAAATACTATCTTTTTGATAGCTACTAATATACCTTTCTCTGGTTTCAATCCATTATTAATCTCCCCAGATACCCCCCCATGCAATTTATATTTATAGTCTGTAAGAATACCTCATTTGATTGGTTGATTCTTACTTTTAGCTTGAGAACAAATTTACATATTTTCAATTTTTTACAGAATTAAATCTTTAAAATAAAAATTTATGATGTAATAACTCAAAATATTATTTAAAATATTACTTTTAAATCAATTATTACTTTATCAAAATTATTTAAACATTTAAAATAACTTTTAAAATAATTTTAATAACCTATTCCATTCCTAATATTCAATTTATCTATTTTTATTTAAATATTTAATTTTTATTATATCTGTATTTGTCTTTATTACATTACTTAAAACATTACATATGATAGATAACTTAATATTTAATATTTGCTTTTATGCTAGATAATCATTATATCCAATTCTATAATGCAATCTTTTAAAATGTTTCAAACTTTGTTATTAATTCAAACAAGCAGTGTGTGTGAAAGTATGTAATATACAAGTCACATGACTAATATGAAATTTAGACAGATGATTTTCAATCTATTTTTTCTGCCTAGACTAATAAAATTGCAACACTTTATTATATTAAATAATATAATTATAAAATTTTGGAAAAATTATTTAAAAATATAGAGTTAAATACAATTTTCACCATCATAAAGTTTATTTTTAAACTGTACATATTAATTTTGACTATTATAGATGATTTATAAAATTAAATATAACATCCATTAACTATAAGTTTTAAACTATTCAAATTGAATTTTTTTAAATATACTTTTAATATTTATAGCTGTGTTATTTAATATGGCCAGCTTTTGCAATCATATGCAACAATATTTTAAGCTTTACTTAACTACTTTTAAATGATTTGCTATAATTTTATATACTATGTATTTGCTTTTGCCTCAAATTGTACTTTATAATATAATCAACTTAATACAATTACCATATTAAAAGAACATATTCTAAAATTTTAAATTTTTAGTAATTGACTGAGATTGACTATTACTGACCTATAGAAAAGGGCAAATATATATATATATATATATATATATATATATATATATATATATATATATATATATATATTTTTTTTTTTTTTTTATGTTGGATGTAAATGTTCAATCAAAATTTAATATTGTTTACCCCATTATTTAAAGGTAAGTTGAATATGACAACTAATTTCTTTTTAGTCTTTAAATATACATGCCCATATTATCAAGGTTACACACTCACTATATTAGGTGACATGAAAATAAACATTCATAACATCTTTACATATAAAAGACAGAAAAAAAACTGTTCTTTATCCACATTTGCCTGGTCAGTGACAGCCTTTGTTACATTTTGTGCTTATTGGGGGTTTTGATGGTGCTGTAATTGTTACATATTTTCTACATATTTTAGCCTATCAATCAACATGTATTAACATGCACATTGTCTTTTTTCCACAATTAGGATTTTAGATTAATAGTTGAAAAATAATCTAAAGAGGATAGCACTATATATAAAATTTAGGCAAAGACAATAGACTCTTTTATGTTTAAAAATATCTTATTTTCTATTATAATGTCATGAAAACATAGTCTAGATTACAACAGAAATTAAAATTTATAATTGGATGAGTGTTTAAGACCAAGACCAAAATGCTGAAAAAATTGTAATTTTTGGTTATTTTTTTAGAAATTAAAGGTTCTTCATTCAATATTTTTCAGAAAATACTACTTTTTAAACAAAAAATTACATTATCTCAAAAAATTATCTTTAATAATGTTTATTTTTAAAAGAATAATTTTTAAAAAAGTTTGTTGAGGCAAAGTGGAAACACTTTTTATTTGAAAAATTAAAATCGCCTTAGTCAAATGGTTTTTTTAAAAAAATATTTTTGTAAATTATATATATATAAAACAAGTTTTATATACGTAAAAACCTGCTATCACTTGTATTATTGATCAATAGATGGAGCTTTACCAAGACCTCCAACCAAGCGTATTTGTTTACATAAATGTCAGAGTCAATATTCACTGTCTCTTTCATTTTGCTCCACCCTCAGATCAGCTGATTTCAAGCTGATTTGCTCTCATCAGTGAAGGGATAGGAGTTAGAATATATATATATATATATTGGTTTACATTTAATATATCTTTAATGATATCTAGTCCTAAATTTATGTTAATTTTAATAACAATAGGATTCAAATATATAATATTTTGGTCTACTAATTTTTTCAATAGATAAATGTTTCCATAACTATCTAATATTTTATTTTACTAAGTTTTTGAATAGGTAAATTTGGCCAATAATGCCAAGTGTTATTATTATGGATAAAAAAACTGTTTAGAATTTATATTTTGATATTTATAAATCGCCAAATATTAATTTTTAAAATGTCTATCACTTGAAGGTTTAAAATTGTAATCAATAATTTTAAGATCTTCAATATGTTACATGAAATAAAGTGTTTTGGAGGAGTTTGTACATTTTTTTTACTAAAGCTAGTTCTAAATAGAAAGATATAGTTTGCTGCTAAACAGGCTAAATTGATAACTGGTTGAATCTGCAAGGCGCCATATTGAATTTTTTAAAAACTGACTTGAGACACAATTTTCACAATAACTTCAGTTTTAAGAATGTTAGAGCAAAAAACTTTACACTTATAAATACTAAAAAAATTAAGGCAAACAATATGTCTAAGACAAATATTGAAACCATTTAAAAAATAAGCAAAAAAAGAAATTTTAACATCTGACATTATTATAACTTTATTGTTTTTTCATAGTTTTTACTTTATCATTAACTAAGTTTAATTACATTTTCATTGATAATTTCATTGTATTTTTGTCAAAAATATTTTTTTTCAAACCATATATAATACTTCTTATGTGAGATATTCGATAGCTACAGAATCCCCAAAACTCTTCACATAAGAATTCTTAATTTTTATCTTGTACCAGTAAAAGTAAAAAAATCTCAAAGGTGACTATAAGAAAAAAGATTCATCCTAATAAAAGATACAAAGCAAATTGTTTCTAGAAGATAAATATGCATTTTCCATCATAGAAATCAGCTTGTTGTCTCTCTAAAACTAGAAATTGTAGGTTACTTTCTGTATCACTGATAAAATGAGTTTCATCTCTTCATTTTATATATTTGTCTACATCTGTGATGTTAATATTATGTATGCACACCATGAAGCTATCTAGTTATATTTATTGTTCCACATAGATATAATTTATTTGCATATAGCTCATTTGCTTGCTATATCTTTGAAAATAATGTGATGCAAGATGCGGCAAAATTACTACCCCACAGCAAGATTATCAAGGCATAGGCAAACATCAGAATTTAATTCTTTATGTGCAAACAATTGTATTTGAAATCTCTCTTTATTGGTTTTAAATGTTTTTTTATTTATTTTCACTTGGTAATATGCTCAGTAAATTTTGTGATTGCTTTTTGAAATGCAATCTGCATCCTTTTGGTACATTTGATTAATAGTTTTTAAAATTGATATTGCACTGCTCTATATATGTAAATCATTACTTGTTATATAAACACAAGATCAAAAACACTAATAGAAATATAAATATACTAATAAATCATTAAACTCTTTCAGAATCATTACATCTATAAAATAATGTTGCTTCAAATTGGGATCAGAGACTCAAAATTACACTGTACAAAAACTACTTATGTTATATTTGAATACAAATGTATATACCATATGATAAAGAGCATAAATGCTTTAATGTTATGTAATTTATAAAGCCGACAGTTATACCAATACAAACAAATTAAATTATGATAACTAATAATAAAAAAATTAAAATATTTTTCAAATAATAAAATTAATATTTAAGACCAATATTTTGTGATTAGGAATATCATGTTGAAGGCCTCAATATGCAGTTCAGTGAAATTTTGTGAAGTTTATTGACTTATAATGCCAATAAAGATTTTCATCCTTTATCGTCCTCATGTAAATTGATAAAGTGACCAGAAAATTAAAAAAAATAAATGCACCTATTAATAAAAATATTAATAAAAATTTTAAATTTTATCCGATTTCAAATTATAACACATCATTCAAAAGATGGAGTTAAGCAGCAACAAATTCTGGAATTTCTGTTGATGTCATGCTTATAGTTTATGTACAATTTAAAAAGAATAAAAAAATTCAATGAATCAGCTTCCACATGTGCAGGTTGTGCTACAAAATTTCTACCCATTTTAAAGAAAGATTTTTATATTTATATTTTTTTAAAATATAAGAGATTTACTTATTTTTGAAGATTTGACAATATTTTTATATAAAAATAGAATTCATTATCTCTTTCTTACTATATATTTTAAGTGATGCTAGACTTTAACAGCTATATTGATTAACATTTAATTTAAAAATAATGCTTCAAGTATTTTTAACAACCTATTTTTACATAATGGTTCTTTTAATTTATTACAGTCAATTGTTTTTTTAGAAACATTATTGATGGAGAAAAATTACTATAAAAATTATATTAATAACGTTTAAGCTTTCAAAGCATGAACATGGAAGTCTTTAGGCAGAACATGTTACTAATGTGTTCTCTTAGATCATAGCTGTACACTTATTTATTTCCTTTTTTTTACAAACAGCAAAATAGCATACTTTTAAATATTATTTTTTTTAATAAAAAAAAAAATGTAAAACAGCGAGTATAATTAAACAGTTTCAAAGGTCAAAATATTTTGGGCCTCTATCCATTTCTGTGATGTTTTTTTTTTTAAATTTTTGTAGACTATTTGCAAGATTACTTGGGAAATGTATCTTAAATAATTAAAACCCTGATTTTTTAATGAAGTTTATTAAGATTCATGATTATTTTTACTTAATAATTATATAGTAATTCTTTAAAACCAAAAGATATATATATATATATATATATATATATATATATATATATATATATTTTTTAAGTTTATATATAATATATATATATATATATATATATTAAAAATAGACTTAATAAATGAAACTGTAATGTTAACAAAGGAAAATGTGGCTGATAAAAGTATTACTTTTTTTTTTCAATATTTTGTGAATTAAAATGGAAATTTAAGAAAATGAAAGTAAATGACATTATTTAAGTCATTCATATTTTTCACAGGTTGTAATTTCTTTTTTACAAATATTTTTATAATCCTTCAGAAAATGTTGCAAGAGTTATCAGTTGAAAGTAAGACAGTTTAACTAAAAGTGAATGTTAAAAAGTTTAAAGTAATGTGCAATGGATTTTCTTAAAAGAATAAACAAAAGATTGATAATGAAGTGTTAGAAGAAGTTACATTTATAAATATCTTGGTCAGACTGTCACTACATATGAAAACATAGTGAAGAAATTGATCATAAAATTAAACTTGGATAGAATGTTTTATAAATAAATATGTTTATGTGCTGGAAAAAAAGTTTTTTAATACAATTATTTTACCAATTCTTATTTATGGAGATGAGAGTTGAACATTTAATAGACGAGCAAATCAAAGACTTATGACCAATTAATGAAGTTTAGACAGATGTATGTTAGGAATAAGAATGATGTATTAATATATGCAAGAAAATGAACTGGTGTTATTGACCTGACTAAAATATTTAAGAGAGAGAGTAATGTAGTTGGACTGGATATATTCTTAAAAAAATGATATTAGGTAAACAATTAAAATTGTAAACTGAATTCCAAGAGATTGTAAAAGATATAGAAATAGACAACGTGAGGATAGATGAATGTGAAATGAAAAAATGATTTGGGATAATGTGAAGAAGAGAAAGTCGAAATCACTGAAACGGGAATGAACATGAAGAGAGACATTGTTGTCCTGCAGCAGATCAATAGTGGTTTAAAATGATGATAATGATATATATATATATAAGTATTTTGATTAGATTTTAGTGTAATATTTGCTTAAACATTTTTTAAATAAAAATATTTAAAGAAGTTTATTTTCATTTTGTATCTACTATTTGCTAAATTTAAATTCTATTCTTTTTAGCAATAATGCAAATATTAATAACATAATTCTTTTTACTTTGTATTTATTATGGTATGATAATACTATACTATAAATCCAATATCAGAGAGGTTTTTATATTTATAACAGGAAATTATTATTAAAAACATCAAATTAGTTTTTTTCATCCACTCTTTTAAACTTTAATTCTATTAAAACGAAGAACAAAATTAGTTAACTATCTTTTTGTAAATCATATTTTCGAATACACTTTCAGTGGTTAATTTTCTTTGAAAAAAAAAAGATAATGTAATTGAAATACTTCTAATTTAATAATATTTTAACATATCTTTCTTTTTCAAACTCGTTTTATTTTCATATCATCACAAAAGATTATTATTAATACTTTATATTTTTATTAATGCATAAATTTAATTAATAACATAGAATTATTCAATTATATAATCTTGTCTGTGTTTTGAAATATAAATAGTATAAAGTAATCATGTTATGCTGTTTCTTAACTATATTTTTGAGAGTTAATGATGTAAATGCATAATTTTTCCAAACATATGTATGATTTGTTCGCATTTGTATAGTGATGAATTTTATATATAATGAAAATAAGTAATTGCTTGTGTGTCACTAGCTACTAAGCTCGACATTTGGTTTTTTTCTGTAATGCAAACATACTTAGCTATACATGTTTATAGAGTTTACTTAAGTTACACTCAAGTACATAAATATATGTATATACACAAGTAATAAACTTATGTTTATACAAAGCTAGATGATTCACAAAGCTACATCACATGATAATTAATGTTTGGGCTATTATCGTGTAATTTGTAAATATATGCATATTCTTCACTTCATTTTGGGTGGCCAAAATTTAATTATTTAATTTTGCTTACTTAAAGGCTTTATGAAACTAGATTCACTTTCAAAATATTGAATCTGCTTCAATTTATACATTTAAACACATTAGTGTTTTGCAGTGGAATTATTTTTATAAATATATTGTAACATAAAGAACGAGTGGGAATAAGCAACAGCAACATTACATGTTGTATAAAGTTAAAATTGTAAAGTGATAACTACGCTCAGTGGGTTTATAAAAACAAACGTTCTGTGATATAATAAAAATATATACAGGGAAAGCATTGTGATAAAATATAATGAAAATATAAAGCAACATCACTAATAATTCAAAGGGAGGAAAATTATCAACTTAGCTAGCATAAGTAAACAATTTTAATATCCGGAGCATTTGCCATTGAGGTTACATTTAAATTTCTGTCTTCTTCAAATACCTATACGACTGTCAATTAATTCACGTATTTGTTATCTTCTAAGTGTCACATTGCTTTGATCACATAAAACATTATTTAATTTTTATTAAATTTTAAAATGTTATTTTAAAGTCTATGCTACATAAAATCCATCTTTTTAAAAGTAGTTTCTTTTCTTCTCAAAATAAATTTAAATAATATGGCTTCTGAAGCAAATCAGGATATATCAGGATAATACGATCTTATTTAATTTACAAAAAATATTTTTACTCTCCAGATATATTCTACATTAAATAAAATCATGAAATCCTAGAAAATAAAATAAATAAGACATTCCTCATTCCTTAAATTGATATATTATCATAATTATGATAAGAATATTATTACTAACTTAAAGAAAATTGAACACGATCTTGTAATTTTAGAATAAGATAATGAATAATCTAGGGTTACATTCAGATATTACAAATTGATAACAGATTTTGTAATCAATCAAATATCCTAAAATATACGTACTTGAACATAATATAATATGAATCAGGTTTTTGTAAAATTTATTTTATTATAAAATAATAGATGTAATCTTCAAATATCAAAACAATTTTTAAATATGCATGTACAGTGATTTGAAATAAGCAACTTAAATTAGTTAACGTGATCAAAAGTAATAAATCAAATTATAATTCTTTATTAAGAAAAATATATATCTTTTTAGATGTAAATTTAGTATTTAAATAATACAATAAAGTGACTTGTTAGCTTCATTGTCATGTACTCTTTTAGCAAATACATTTAGAAGAATTTTTATAAGCATTTAAATTTTATTCATAAATGAAATGATTTCTGGTTGATATATGCAATAATGTAAACGTACAATTAAGGTAAATTTCTTAAGTAATATTAAAAATATTTATTCTACACCAAGTCATTAAACTCATCTTGAAATAATTGTAATATTGCAGTGATTCACCAATGTAAGAATAATTTTACATTTCATTATGTGATCATTTTTTACAATTGTATTTTTAGAGTCTACAACATTATATTTTGCCTAAAATAAAATGTTTGTTATTGTGTGTTCTAGATTATTGGTAAAATTATTGGTAAATACAATGTTTCTGACACAAGACTATCAACCATCACATTTTTTTTTATTTATGTTATTCAGTCATATATTTAAGGCTTTGTCAGTTTCTACCAAAAATTGTCCCTTATTTTTCTTAGATTAGCTGTTTCAGAAGCATATATAGCTCTAACATGAATAATCTTGACTCTCATTATTATTTATCTAACAGAAGGTCGATTTTTGGATACATATAGCTCACTTCTGAATAATGCCTCTTTTCTTTTTTCATGAATTTACAATAATCATTTTCACCTTTAACAAAAGTGTTTTATGATGTTTACTTGGATTATCACTCAAGATTATAAAAATATTTTTTTTTACAATTATACTGTACAAGTTAAAACTTTTTAAAGAAAAAAAATACTAAAAAATATCAGAATATGTGCTTTTAGTAAAGGCATTAAAATTAACAGGCACAGTATTTAAATTGTGATGAAAATATGATCACAAATTCTTCTTTGAAAATGTGACATTTAGAGAGAAAAAAAATGTTGCCATTGTAAAAAAGATTTGCAAAATATTGTTTACATTTTATTTATTTACATTTTTAGAATTGTATATAATTGAATTCACATATTTAGATATCACAATTGTGACTCAATAAATTTGATTTGATTTGTTACAAATTTATGTTTAAAAATAAAAAAAAGCTTTAAAAAATGATACATTTGAATTTTAAATTATAAATCAAATGTAAAAAAAATGGGGAATTGTGATTTTACATTTACTAAATATTTGTCAGAATGCCATTGCAAAATAATAGTAATAATAATGATAGTAGTAGTAATAGTAGCAGTAGTCATAGTTGTAATCATAGTAGTAAGTCATAGTAGTAGTAGTCATAGTAATAGTAGTAATAGTAGTATCAGTAGCAGCAGCAGCAGTAGTAGTAGTAGTAGTAGTAGTAGCAGTATTATTATTATTATTATTATTATTATTATTATTATTAGTAGTAGTAGTAGTAGTAGTAGTAGTAGTAGTAGTAGCAGCAGCACTACTACTAGTAGTAGTAGTAGTAGTAGTAGTAGTAGTAGTAGTAGTAGCAACAAAATAACCTAATAATATTAAATGTATAAATAACAAAGGATTCAGAAATTCTAAGGTTGGTTTGTTGATTGGCTAGCTGTTTGATTTATTTGGACTCTTCCTTCATCTTGTGGCCTATAAAACACTCTACCAATAGGTGTATCTTATAAAGGAGTCAATAACATTGAAGAAGTATACCAATTGGCATATATTACATTCCCTTATGGTTCCACTCACTCAACTTACTAAACATACAACATGCTTTTGCTCTGGTAGCTGTTAATGTTAGGGGGTTAAACTCTCTTCAAAGAGTCTGTGCAATATCCAATTGGATTGCAATTGCACTGAAACCAAATTATCAGTAAACTCAATAATCAAACCAGACAGCAACTTCTAGAAGTTTGGTTTTAATAAAATTTCCCAACTTTAATACCTCATGTGCATGAGTTGGAATTATCAATCACCACACCTCTCCTAACCCTAACTCTTCTCCTTTTCAAACAATAATAAAATTATACTTGGATTTGCATTTGGACATAATAACTTTATATAATCAAGTTTATACAATTAACATTAACCTAGAAAATGTATACAAGCAATTGAGTCTTATGTATCAGCTAATCACTAATATAAACATAATACTAGATACCAACCTCTTTCCCACAGTCTTGATTGGCAACTTTAACATACAATACTCTAAATTCACCTTTAAATATCTTCAAACTACTAAATATGAACTCATGAGTGGTGAAGGGTTTTTCTCATCAGACTCAATCTCATATTACACTAGAAAACATTCCTCATTAATTGACCTCATATTTTACTCACTGAAACTACATTTTTTTAATACAGCCATATATAATACCCGTTGTTTTCTCAGACCATATGTCAATTACAGCCACAACTAAAATAAATATGCTTGTATTTGAAGCTCCATTACTAACTAATATCAGTATATTACTTCTCATATCCAGTGAAACACAGGCCATCCTCTCTGAGATTTATATTTATTTTAATAAAATTAAAATACTCACTCTGCAGCCAGACGAGGCATGGTTTAGCTTCATAAACATTATTACATCCACTATTTAATATTATACATGCAGAAATCCTACAGCTACCCATATGATAAAAAAACTTGAGGTGCTACAACAAAAAATCAAAAGTACACCAGCCAGTTCTTTCTCAATACCCTCTATTCTACTTCTTAAGCAAGAATACAACCAAACATAACTAGCTTTGGCAGACTACATAGCTACCAAAATAAATAAAAAAATACTCATAAGTGGTCCAGAGACTACATATTCTGGGCACTAGGATATGCAAATGGAAAAAAACTCACACCCACATCAATTCTGCACAACTCAAAAATAATAACTGAAGATTGAATGATTGTGCCATTTCTTGAATATTTTAAAAATAAACTCCAATCATATCCCCAAGCTAACATTGCAAATATGAAACTTAACAATTTAGTGGTTAGCCACAATATAACTAAAGAAGAAATAATAAACAAAATTAAAAATTATCCTAACAATACACTTCCTGGAATGCAGGCAATCCCAAAATTCCTGTCAGAACACCACAATCACTTCACTGTACCTATAATCCAAAAGATGCTCAACCATCTATAAAATTAAGTACATGTCATTCCACATCTATACCCTTTCTCAAGAAACCTATTCACCCTACTCCCTTAATTAACATTAGACCAATATCCATGTCTCCACTAATTATAAAAATAACAAGCACTAGTTAAAGATAAAATACAACTTCTTATCCTTCAAAAAATCTCCAAGTATCAATTTGCAAAGAAGGAAATCTTCATACCTGAAGTACTCTTTCTTTTCAGAGCAAATTAGAATGAATAAAAAGGCAGTGCCCATAGCAGTTTAGCTAGATATTAAGGTGGCTTTTAATTCAGTTCCAATAGATAAACTGTTAAAAGTACTTTGACAATACAACATTCCTTCATCACTTAGATGCATTCTGGCTAATCTTTTATATAATAGATCAATCCATATCACATTGAATGACAAATCACCTGTCAGTTTTGTGCCTCATAGCTCCATACCACAGGGCTCAACACTATGTGTGCTGCTATTTATTTTATACATTAAACCTTTGCTAATTGAAATTGAAAAAAAATTGTCATCTATAGTTCTATCTCAAATTAACCTCCCTATAAACCACATATATTTTATGGATGATATAGTAATATTTCTCCCTTCCAAGAAATTTATGCCTATGCTAATTGATATTCTAAATAAATATACACTCAATTACTCACTCAAGTTCAATACTGGCAAATCCTTACAGGTAATCCTAATAATTCACTAACAAACCACCCTCACCCTTTTTTGTGAATTTGTTTTCACTTATCAATCAATGCCAGAAGTCTTGCCATTCAAAATCAACTAATAGAATCAATAAATAAAATAATAAATTCTTTTACTAGGGCATATTTCTCAATACATAATAAGATTACACTCACTAATATGTTGATATTGCTCAAAATTAATTATTACATGTCAGTCATTGGTTTTTCCAAAATTTTCATTGGGAAAATCAACTCATGTTGAAAATTGATCTAGAATAAAAATGACATGTCAATAAGCATCAAGAACATACAAAAGCATACAAAATACAATGGCTTGTCATTGCATTCAATTACTACCTTCCATTACCAAATAATACTTAATACCCTGGTAAAAATTGCCACCAATTTTCCTATATGTCAGCCATATTTACAAGTAGAAACAACTGATACTCTCCCATCTATCAAGAACAAGTTCATAAACCAACTTTTACAACATATGAATAAAAATAAAACTATAGATATAGAATTGGATGCAAATATTGATTATTGTACTGCTCATCAAATTCTTAATAACCTAGATACTCAACCACAACCTAACAGCATTTTCAATATAAACAATAAAACACTAATTGCTAGATTTAAGTATTGGCACCTCAAGCCTAAATATCTTGATTATATGATTAAGATCAACCTAGAAGCTTTACCAATAAGTGAATTTCTTGCAAGGAAAATGAGATTCTCCAGAATTAACTCTATTTGCTCTATCTGTAATAGGGAAAAAGAAACATGAATCACTTTCTAATAGATTGCTCTTTACTTTCTAAATATAGGCAATTGATCTATGACTCTTATTTTGACTATTTATGGTATCTGTCAAAAGTCTTATGCAATTTTATATTGCTATGACTACTAATATATGGTATGTCTGAAGATCTATCATCCCCATATAGCTATTTGAGTTGGATAGCTGGGTTTGAAGGCATGTAGATGTCTGAAAATTTCAGATTTTTCACTCAGTAGATAACTTTTAACTAAGTGCTTGGCTTTGGGTTGGTATTTTTAGATCTAGTGTCTGAACCTACCTTGACACCTCTCTGAGGAGTGCCAAAGCATGGAACCATAATCAGGGGTTTGGGGAGGGGTTTCTGACAGATATATTTTAAGGGCTGGCTCTTGCTAAGCATTTATCATAAAACTCCTCACTGTTTATAACTTACAAGCTTAAGAGATAGGGTCATGTGATCTATGACTCTTATTTTGACTAGAAACTAGATTTTTTTCAAAATAAATAATAGATTTATTTATATGTACTAAAATGATAAAACAAATTAATACAAAATTTTGGAATTATTGCCAAGATAGCGCTGTTGAAAATGTTTTTTGACTATAAGTAATCTAGCAACATATTTTAGCCTTGTAATTTCCAAAGATTTAAAACAAATGATTTTACACAAATCAACTTATAAGACCAATATTAATAAAATTGAGAGTTAACAATAGCTAACTGTTATATACTTTAATTCCAGTAGATGATCCCTTAAATCATTTTGGGTCTTATAAAACTAAACTTTTATATCAGATTAATAATAACTAAATAACATAATTCTATTTAAGTTATTTATTTTTCAAATATAATCATTAATAATCCCTGTTAAGGGGTTGACTTAATAATAATTTGAATTTGCAGTTAAATAAACGTAAGTCAATTTCTGGCATAATGAAATTAATATCAGGTTAGAATAAAAATATATTGCTTTACATTATGTACTATTAAATAAACTGAATAAGATAAAAGTATGGATCACTCATCAGAAGTCATGTGCACACATACTATTAATAAGTTACTGTTCATATCATACTGATAATACCATAATATTTAATGCAAGTCACTTACACATCCATTGGCAAAAAATTCTGGGTGAATAAAACAATTATATAGAATATGTGGATTGCTCTTTATAGCCATATACTTACAAATACATATTTAAATTATTATATTTTGTTTGTTTTCTTGAGGCTGATTATAACATCATAGCAACACAATGCAGACATTGTTATACATTTTAAGCACTAAAACAACAGAGTCCAACCTGAATTATTTAAATCCTTCAAAACAGAGCTTATCATTATTGTCATGCATCTAGACTACAAAGAACCTCACTGACCATGGTGCAAAAGTAGATTTAAGCATATCATGAGTGATAGACCAAAGCATTGGCCCTGCTTAGCAAGAAAATATCATTAACAATGGTGGCTTCCAAATACCTATATCTGAAGCAAAAGAGGATGCTTGGATTTTGTACAGCACATCAGGAAAATGTGGAAAGCCATACCAAATATATATATATATATATATATATATATATATATATATATATATATATATATATATATATATATATATATATATATATATATATATATATATATATAATAAATATAAACCTCTCAAGGGATCTAGTTAGCTTTAAATATATGATGATAATCATGAGAGAAAAGAACTATCAATTCATGGAAAATTATATAATAATGGGAGAACTTGTCCAATCCATAAAGCACAATAGTAAACATTATCAAGTAAAGCCTAATATTATGAGGTCAATCAATACTATACAATAAACAATGACAAGATACAAACATAACATTGTAACTGACTAAAGTAATATTCAACATTAAACTATAATAAAAACTAAGCAATGTTAAAAGCCAACAATGTGCAAATAAGTCAACAATTATGAAATATAAATTAATAAAAATTAATGGCATATAAATGTTTGGCACAAAGTAACAATCACACATGTATGGTCTATCAAATATCAAATTTATTGAAAATAAGTGGACTTGACTTATAAAATAAATAAGAATGTGAGAATAATAAGTTTCCAATACATGTAAATATTAGCAGTTATCACTATTTTTGCATTTATGCAAAATATCAAAAACTTCTGATAATAAATGAATTTAGCTGTTTTTTTCATAAATGAATGAAATACCATACAATTTAAAAATAGTAATAAAGAGAGATGAATATCTCTGCTGAGTCAAAATATAATATAGTTTGGTTATCCAGCAAAAGAAATACATATAATAAAAATATTTACCTGATAATGTGTAGAATATCTACACATTCTGATAAACTTACTAAAATCAAAATACATGAATAAATTACCTGACACTATTATAATACTAAAATAGTATTGGTGAAACTATAGAAGAATACAAAACAAAAATATAGCATGAATTTTTTTCTTTTTTTTTTACCAAACACAAACCTTAGTTAATTAGCAGACTTTTTCCATACTGGGAAGTCTGCTAAGGACATGAAGTACTTCGTTGTTTGGTAAATTGTCCTGTGAAGTTTCAAGTCAATGCGTATTATTTGTTTTAAACATGACAAAAATTTTCCAAATGCAACATAGTATAACACTTCTTAAAACTAAATGGTTCTAGATTCATATGCATTTTAATACTATAAAAAGTAAACATGAAGCAATAAGCCAGTGAATAGGGAAATGATGATGTTGGAATGCAATCATTTTTATTCAGCTGATTATATCTTTAGATCTCACAGGTTTGTTTAACTAATAATGTAGCTTTATTGTTATTCTCTTCAAGAAGCACATTTTAAACTTTTAAAATTATCTATGTATAATAATAATAATATTTTTAGGTTTCATCTTTCATAATTTCATTTCAATATTAGAGGAAACAATAGTTAACAGAAAATATGCAGCATATAAAACATCTTTAGCAACATTTGGCAACTCTATGTGTATTTGTTTGACAAATATTTTGTTCACATTTATCATCAGCATGGAAATTATTAAAATAATAGTGAAATTCCTCCAGTATATTTATTTCATATAAGAAAAATTATGTTAAAGTATAACTAATTCAAATAAATATTTAAAAATCATTCTTAAAAAAAAAAAAAAAAAAACAGTTCTGCTAATAATTATTATTTCTATTGCTGAGCAGGTAAAATTAATATAATGCATTTTAAAACTCAGTTCATGGCATAATAGTCTATGTGTTTTAATTTTACATTTAATCTTGACCTCTATATAAGATAAATAAGCAACTGGTATGAACAGGAAAAATTTCTGCATATATTTTACAATATCTGTAATTAAACACATCATCTGCTTCCTGTTGAAATACATTCTGAAGTTAAATTGACTAAATTTACTTAAAATAAATATAAAGTTCCTCCATAGCATTATGCAATAGTTAAGAAAGTTTGGCAAACATTACAACAAAACCTCTACTGTTAGAAATGATATTATGGTTATTCTTTTTTCATCGTCTAGTTTGCAATTTTTTTCATAATTAAATTAATAAAATTAATCTGAGAAAGTAAGCTTCTAATTCTCACTCATATAAAAACTTTTATTATTACACGCAGATTTATTATGAAGTTTTATTTTCTTTAATTTTATATTCGTATATATATATCATATTTTTGATTTCCTTTTGATAAGTGTTTGTAAAAACGTTATAACAGTATTATTTATATGATAAATAATGAAATTATTATCTTAAACAATGCTATATATATATATATATATATTCACATACAATATATGCTATATATATATATATATATATTCACATACAATTTATTATGTTTGTTTTTGTCTTTTTAAATTAAGATTATAGATTTTTTTTATTGTAGTATTATCATCTGTCTTTGTTTGTTTGTGCATGTTGCGTATAGTGATAATATTTTATAAGAAATGCTTGAATAAATTACTATGGATTCTCTACATAATTAATTATTAATGTAATAGTATTTAATGTTTTTACTTTTATTGTGAATATATATTTCTTTTATTCACTTTTTAATATACCAAACTTATTGAAACTTAGAAATGTTCCTATAATTATCATATATATATATATATATATATATATATATATATATATATATATATATATATATATATATATATATTAGTATATAAATCACGATGTTTGAACGATTATAAAAATAGTTTCAAATTTTAATCTTCACAAGAGTTCAAGTTTAAAAGCAATAAATAATTCCAGATTATGTTGACATAAATATAAGATTATTCATAATTTTTATGAAACGGCTTAACTCTTTCTATATGATTAAAATTTTCTATATATATACACATTATAAAACTTAATTATGGAAATTGCAAATGTCACCAATAAAGTCATTATTTACCTGTAGGTTAAATTATTTAGTTTAATTTCGCAAATGGAATTTATCAGTTCATGTGTTTGTGATTGTAACTGTTATATTAGTGACATGTTAGAAAGATTAACTTTAGTTATTGTACTGAGCAGGTGTAAACAAGATTATTTCTGAACTGGCGAGTCTCAAAATTACAGTGATATTATAGATATTTTAATCCCATTCTAAATATTATTAAAATTTTGCAAAATACAAGCAGTTAATATCATTAGAAAGTTAAAGGTTATTGTGACAAGGTCTTATATATATATATATATATATATATAAGACCTATGTCACATGGTCGATGATATATATATATATATATATATATATATATATATCATCGACCATTATCAATCCAGTGCAGGATGAAAGTTTTTCAAAGTTCAATCCATTTTCTCTGATCTATAACTTCTCATCCCCACATCACCATTGCACACTTTCTTATATCACCTATCCATCTCACCCATAGTCTTTTTCTGGATCTTTTACAATCTCTTGGAATCCAGTTTAAGATTTCAATTGTTCACCTATTATTATATCTTCTAGCAATATTTCCAGTGCAACTGCACTTCAGTATTTTAATTCTCTCAATGAGGTCAGTAACACCTGTTTATTCTCTTACCCATATATTGCATTTTCGATCTATTCTTGTTACTCCCAATCTGCATCTCTTCATACTTTATTGAGTCATCTAACATCTCTGTATGGCTCTTCTATCAAGTGCCCAAATCTCAGATCCATAAATAAGAACTGGTGAAACACATTTATTAAAAACCTTCATTTTCAAATACTTAGTCATATTTCCTTTTAGTATCAAGTTATTTCTACCAAAAGCACCCCAACAAAGTTTAATTCTATAATTAATTACATCCATTATGTTTCCATCTGTAATAATAAGGTGACCAATGTATTTATAACTGTTAACATATTCTAACTAATCATAAGCAATATCTGTTTTCATATTTTGAGAAAATCCATTAAACATTACATTAGTCTTATTAAAATTTATCTTTAGTCTTACTTTAATCTGATAACTCCTGCAATATTTTCTGCAGCTCTAAAGTATCATTTTCAAAAACAATTACATCATCTGCAAAATCTAAATAACATAAACAATCTCTATTTATTTTCATTCCTTTAGTTTCCCATTTTATTCTGTAAAATACTTTTTGCAGCACTGCTGTCAAAAGGTGTGGATATATAAACTCACTCTGTCTTACACTCTTCTCAATGTTGGCTTTTCTAGTATCATTATGTAATCTAATTGTTGATGTTTTATTTTTATAAATATTCTTTAAAATATGACCATACATTAGATCTATATCTTGATGATCCAAAACTGCAATCAATGTACAAAAGTTTATAGAATCAAATGCCTTTTCATAATCTATAAATCCAAAACATAATGCAACTCATATTCATTTGTCATCTTTATAACTTCTCTCTATAGCTGGATTTGATCTATTGTACTAAAACGAATTTTAAGTCCAGGTTGTTCTTTTGGTTGGTGGAAATCCAATGTTCTCTGTAGATGAGTTGTAATTATTTTGATATAAATTTTGTAGAAAACTGATAAAAGATGTTATCTTTTTAAAATATTAATATTAATACAGCATTTTTCCAGTCATCTGTTACATTTTACTAATTCAGACATTGGTATATAACTTTGCTAAGAAATTATATTTCTTCACCTGTTTCTTATAATATATCAATTACAATTCCATCATTACCTGAAATATTTTCTTTCTCCATAAATTTACTTACATGTCTCACTTCTTCTTTTAAAATTCAGGGCAATTTGGAAGATATAATAGATAGAACAGGTACTTGTTCTTTATTACTACATAATTCTTGATAGAAATTGTCTACTCATTTCAGGATGCCAACTCTCTTTTTAGTAATAATTCCATTTTTTTTTCTTATTGTATGTATAAATTTTATACCAATACCAAAATGTTGTTTTACACTCTTAAGATTTTTATTCTCTTCTACAGATTTTCTTGCTAGTTCACAGTTATATTTTTTTATATCATTTTCAACTCTTTTCTGCACCATTTTCACAACATTTAAGATATTCAATCCTTTTTAATGTATATTTTTTGTATATCTTCATATTCCTTCTTTTCTTCATAAATTCTTTAGTCTCAGTAGAAACTCTATTGGTTAATTGCTGAATCTTTCTACCAGCTATCTTTGTTGAAGTTTTTAAAAAGTGTTTTAGTTATATTCTTATTAATTTCCTTCAAAACTGAATAGTCGTTGGAATTCTACTAATACTTGAAACTTATTTGTGAGTTCTAATTTAAATTCATTAGGATGTTTTGGAAGATTAGGATATCAATTGTAAATATTGTTTTTCTTACTAATTTTTGTCTCTCTAGTTTTGCATTAACACATATCATACATCTTACTAATCATTGATCACTTCCTGTGTTAAATTTATTAAAAAACATTGCAATCTTGAAATATATATTTTCTGTTAGTCAAAATATAATCCAATTCTGCTGTACTTTTATTTGGATGCTTCCATGTCCATTTTCTTTTAACATTTTTCTCAAAATAAGAATTCATAATATAATGTTTTATTTTTATTTTTCTGCAAACTCCACAAGTCTCTGGCCTCTCTCATTTCTATTATCATAAACAAATTACCTACAGCACTTTCATCTTTCATTTTTTTACCAATTATAACATTAAAGTTTCCCATAATGTAAACATCTTCTACTACTTCATCACTGTGAGAACTTGTTGGGTTATAAACCTGAATTATCTGAATTCGATATCTGTTTTAAGTTGTGTAACTCATCTTGACACTCTATCTGTTTTACCATCAATATCAACAATGTTTTTCTTCCACATTCTATTTATAATAAATCCTACTCCACTTGTATTTCCAATATTTGTGTCTTTACATTAGGTCAATTATCTCTTCAAGTCAATTGTCTCTTCACCTTTTCTTCCAGGTTCACATAGTCCAATAATGCCCCATGTAATATAAGACAATTCTTCTAATTCTTATAAATTCTTTCACTTGAAAGTGATTTGTAATTGTAAGAATTTAATAAAAATTCTTCATCAAATGGCAGCCTGTGTCTACAACCAGGTAATTTTTAGCATTCTCCACCTTCAGACTCCAACTACTACCTTGGTTGGTGACTTTACAGCCTCCTGGGAATAATGACCATGATTTATTTTTGTGAGTCATGATTGAATATATCAATTGTAAAAATATTTATCATTTGTGCATATATTCATTCTAACTTATTAGGCAACTGAGAAGAAACAAAAACAAACATGGTGTTTCTTGATCTTAAACTCCGAGATAAAAAGCCAATAAACTCACCAAGCTGATTAATGCATGTTCGTGAGCAGCCCATCCATCTTCGTATATTATATGAATAATCGCACAGTAATAACATCTGCAACGACAAGAACATATGGAGTGGATATTAGGGATTTGCCATGTTCGGTTCTTTTAAGGACTCCAAGAGGGATCAAAGGGTCTCCTTTCAGTTAAAAGAAAACTATTTTCTGCAACCATTTTATATATATATATATATATATATATAATGGTTATATATAAAATATATATATATATATATATATGACTGCAAATAATTACAAACTTTAAAATCAATCAAATTTGTACATTTAGGTATTGAGGTATTTAAATTATTTGGCAGTTTCTTTTTTTAAATATATATATAAAGTAAGACCGTTTTTAAAATTCTGGTAGATAATTTAGGATATGATAAATTTCAATGTTTGAAGTGATTGAAAGTTTTAAAATCTGATAGATTTCAAATTTTTCTCACGAAATACGATAAAATAGTTTTAAAAGACTATGGGAGAGAGGGGGAGAGGGTGAAGCAGATTCTGCATTTCTCTACAAAAAAAAAAGCTATAAAAATATATTTGTCATTTTACTTCATAACTTCATGATTTATTAAACAGTCTGAGGAAGCTTACTTCTGTTTTTAATAATCTTAGTCACTAATACTACACTCTCAGAAAACAATAATTTTACCATTTATACGACTAGGAAGAAGCTCCAATTTTATAAATTTTGTTTTATACAAATTTCCATCTGACATACATATATATATACTATCTCATGCAAAAATAATTTATTTATTATTGGTTTACGTTACCAAATATTAACATTATACTGACCCCTGTGCAATTAATATTTATAGATTTATAAAATTATTCTCTTTCAAAACGTGTATTTGCTTTCATGAAATTTGGGACAAAGTAATTGATTAGATGCTTACAATAACAAGTTTAAATAAATTTATAATCACAAAAACTTCTCTATTTAATGTTCTCTGTAAAGGTCATGTCTAAGTCATTTGTTGAATTAATATTTTTTTAAATAAAATATTTTTCATTTTTCTGTTTACAAAAATGTTACATTTTTTTAATATCTGAAATTCTTATTTTATTGACTATCAACATAAATCTTTAAAATCTGCATCCATTTTTGGAGACTACGTAAACTTTCGGAAATACATTTTAGCAATTAAACTATTCATTTAACATTACATTACGAGCCAAAAAACTAAACATTACTAAAATTCTTTTACAACCATGGTTTCATATATATATAATAAAAAATTTTTTAAAGTAAAATTCAACACGACATATCAACAATATATTTATTTGTCAATAGATGAAACCATGGTTGTGGAAGAATTTTAGTAAAGTTTAGTGTTTTTACTAGTCTTGAAATGGTATATGAATTTTTATTTTATTTATTATTACTACTATTGCATTTGGCAGTATGTAATTAAAACATGTTTACAAAATTAACTATAATAATCAATAACCATATCATTGGAATTAACTCAATAATTTTGATCATACTAATAAGTAGATTGCAGCAATAGCCAAATTAAGGCATGACTTTCACCCTGAATAGATTTATTGCTAATTTGAAAATTGTAAAGTTAATTAGAGTGTTTTACTTATACTCATAAAAATATGTTTACATATATACTAATAAAAAGTTGCATGGAGGCGGGGAGTAACTAATGATTTTTAGGGTTTTCCCAAATACATTTGGACATACTCAAGTTTATATAACACTATAATATTATTTACTATTTGTAATTTCCTATTCATTTATAGATGTCATCATCATTTCCACCAATATTTCACAATTTTATCGTTTTTATTATTTTTTTTAATTTTTTTTTTTTTGTATTATTAATTTATAGCGTAGCAAAAGCTACTATTATATAATTATTTTATTTTATTTTTTTCTTAACATTATACTGACTATTGTTTGAATTAGCAACTATTATTTCCTTGATACTCAAGAAAATAAATGAAATGCATATTATATTAATATTTAATTCCAACCTTTCTTATTACATACTGACATAACATTTGCTCACTATGTTAATATGCCATAAAGAAGAAGGTGAAATTCACAACATCAATATCACATATGGTAAATGTTTTATGATTTTAAAGTAATAGTCTAAACATGAGTGAATAAAATTTAATGATAATTGTCTCTATTACCAATGGTTATTCAATGAAATTAATATGCAATGTAAAGACGACTGTCATAGTATATATAATTGCAGTGTATATGTCATGGTAAAAATGAAAATGGATGTGAAGATTTAAGTTTTGATAAAATCCAACAATTTATAGATGTAAAGACTGCTTTTTCATTACAAATATAAGATTTTGATTTGGATACTATCAAATAGATCAGTAGATAAATTCCATTAGTTTGAGGTAAGTGTTTATAATTTTTTTGATCTACAATATAGTTTTTGTCAGTTAATCTCCAATAAGTGTAATTACATCTATTATTCTGCTACAGTTGTATTGGCTAAATTATAAATTATTTTGTTCTAATTATTAATTTTCTTTGGCACATGTGATCATTTTTAAAATGTTTTGAAAAGAGATTTAATCCTACAATATAAAACTTTATTTGTTAAACATTATCATCTTTCCAGATTTTAATGAATCAACCATGAAAAAACTTATCTTAGACAAAATCCCCAATGAAATTTATACTTGACTAATCTTATCATGATATTTTTAAAAAAATTATTGAAAATTGAATGCATTCCATCAAAGCTATAAAATAAGTTTTGATTTGTTCAACATTTATTAACTCTATAGTAATTCCATATTTAAAAAACTTCAATATTTTTTATTAAAATAAAAAATTATACTAGAAGCCTTTCTATCATATTGAATTTACGAATTTCAGATACAAATTTAATTTAGTGGATGACATTTTTTTTTAATTGATAAAGATTATATTTTGAATACTTACATATTTAGATAATATTTTTCCTATTATTACAAGTAAATATTTCAAACACAGGCATTATTCATATACCTGGAGCTTAATTGTAAATATATGGGATTTGAACCCAACCCACACTTTCAAGCACCTTTCAACTAACCACACTATCTCATACCACTGGTACACATGACCACACACATGTAGAAAAAATAAGTAATCACCAATATTAATATTTTATGCTAAATCACTTTATATTAAGTTAGAAAATCTTCATATATTAATGGACAAACTTTAATCTACCCTAACCTCTAATTCTTCAGTCTGATGATAAAAAACCTGAATTTCATGATAATGTCAATATTGTTGTCATGCCTATGTTGTCCTCAACTCACTCTGACCCTTCATATATTGGACTTTAACCATTTAAATACATAGAAGTGGGATGGGTAGGATGTAAGCAAAATGTATAAATATTTGAAATACAGGCATTATCCATTCCTGGAGCTTCATTGTAAATATAAAAAAATTGAACCCAGACTTTCAAGCATCCTTCAACTATCCACACTATCTCATACTACTGATACACATGAGCACACAAATGTAGAAAAAAATGAAAAATCACTCATATAAGTATTTCATGCTAAACCAGCACTCACCAGTTGGTCCAAAAAAATCATCTCCCACACACATATATATAATCAGTGTCCAGTTTATATTAAGATAGAAAATATTCATACTTTAATGAACATGCTTCAATCTACTCCAGCCATACATATCATTGAAAATCTGATGATGAAAAGTCCAAATACCATGCTGATGCCAATATTATTGCCATGCCCTTGATGACCTATATTGGATGTTGACATATATTGGTGATTATTTTTTTATCTACATGTGTGTGGTCAAGTGTATCAGTAGCATAAGATAGTCTGGATAGTTGCTGGGTGTTTGATAGTGTGGGATCAAATCCCCTTTGTTTACAATTAAGACACAGGTATATAAAGAATGCATTTATTTCAAATATTTACACATTAAGCCTGTATCCTTCCCATCCCTCTTCAATGTATTTAAATGTATGTGGTCATACACATGGAGAGACAGTGACTTGAGATCAACATGGGTGTTGCAATAATATTGACATCAGCATGAGATTTGAGTTTTCTTTATAAGATTTTCAATGATATAATGGCTGAAGAATTAGAGAATTAATTAACTCTGAACCAAATATCCAAAACCCAAAATTGGGAATAACTAACTACAAAATTACAACACTGTTTAAATCATGGGTCCTTGAAACCAAATATTTGTATGTACTCATGAAGATAAACATGGATGCCATGCCAACATTATGGTTTTTTAATGTCAAATGACAAATCAGTAAAGTTGATCCAGCATGCCCCAACTGTCAAAGGGAGGATGAAACCTATTCACAATTTACAAATAATTTTAATGGTCTGGGAAAGATTAGAACCATTATCTAACAAAATGTAAAAGTGGATTATTACCTAATAACATAATTGCAAGATTGCATCAAAAGAAGATAATTCCCATTAATAAGACTCAATATTGCTCACATACTCAATTTGCTATGTCAGGTACAAAAATGTACACACAGCCACATCCAGATGAAGACCTATGCTTTCTCCAATCACTTCAAAAAATTAATAAAAGAGAAAAAATTATGTAATCCAAGTTCATCTACAATGAGACCTGGGAGCTGTTTCAAATTACCAAGAACTATAAGTAACACAAGATCTATAACAACAATGAACACATTCTATCCATATGGACTAAATCAACTTTTTTTCTATATAAAAAGGTAAAAAAAAAAAATAATCATTTTATAACACATAATTATTATAACAATGTAGACAAAATGTAACCTAATTTAGCTTTTAATAAATTTATTTAGAAACAAGAATTGGAAGTTGGAGAGTGTATATATATATATATATATATATATATATATATATATATATATATTGTAATGATATATAAATATGTCGTTACATTAAATTGAAATAAAAACTTTTAAGTTCGCATATAAAAATAAGTGTATTAAAAAGAAAAAAAACTAAACACTAAAATTAAAATGTTTGTTAAATGTATATACATTCGCACAGATGCCAAACTTTAAAAATATTTTTTTTTTAAAAAACAAATAAATAAGTATTTGAACGTACTTTTTATAAAAAAAAAAGTACAAGATTTAAAAATAAAAACAGGTATTAATTAATTCTTGTAATCTGTAAATGGAAATGATTGTTTATAAATTGTTTGAAAAGCAAGCTAGCCTTGGGCTCTTGTATAATTAAAATGATCTGATGAAAGATAGATAAGAAGAAAAGAGAAAATAGCTTGACCAATGGAAGCACTAAGCCTTGGCTTGGACCCTAACGAAAGTGATGGATTAGTGACGTTTTGTTGATTGAATCCATGTGGATTAATATAAAAAGGGAAATACATTTTTTTTGGGAGTTCCAGCATGGTGTGTTTGAGAGTTGTGGTAGGAAGCACATACCACACTCTCTAGTTAAAAAAATTATAAAATGAAAAGACTGTGATACAAGAATGGAACCAGCTAATGCTACCTCCAGAACATTATCTTCGAATGGAGACATCACGGGAATTAAAAACAGGAACCTGGACTCTTCTACTGTAAGCTATATTGACATGAACTCTAAATTTAAAAATAACTAAGAACTTTCATTCAAGCTTATGAACTTCTATCTGACTTTTAAGTTTAAAATCAATTAATAATGTTTAATTTTATATGTTTTCCGATTGATAAAAATTCATTTCCATTTTTTTTCTCTTATTGTATGAATTATTTGTTGTTTAAATTTTAAATGAGGGAATTTAAGGTTGGGTATAGACGTTGCATAGATTCGTTAGCGGTTGATAATGTTGTGGTTTTCACATTTGATTAGAATATATGTCAACGATATCACTGCAAGCATCTTACAATGAATGCTAATGGGATTTGTATATTCTCTATGCAAGTGACGTTTATCGATGACTTTGTATTTTGATCGGTTGTGTTTAATTTGGAATGTTTTTGACCGTGGAATCTGTGCAGCTGATCTGTACTCAACATTTTAAAACAAATTTTATAAAATGCATTTGTGCGAACGTATCTAAATGTTAAATTTAAGTTGGGCGTGAATGGCTATATAGTTTTGTAAAGTTATATTAAGGGAGGGTAATCTTAGGTTATTCATTTCGTAGTTGAATTGGTTCAATGGATTGGATATATTTGTGTAATTGTAGATGTAGTATGAGGTCCGCTACGGGCAGGATTATAGATATACACCACACACCCTCTGTTTGCCTATGGATGGGTTTGTAAGTCGGCAGAAGACCGCAGTCCATTCCTATGGAGTTTTTGTTTATTGTTGTACTTGCCAACAGATGTAACATTCCTGTTGGTGGAGAGTCAATGTCTTCTCTAGTTCTACTTATTGTTCAGATGTACATTCCTGACAGTATAGTATTTTGTGTTGTCGTATCATGCTACATTGAATACATGAATGTATCAGATGGATTGGCGCCAGTTGATTGCAAAATTTGTTGTCTTAGGTTAAATCAAGGAAGAATATTTTCTTTTCAAATGCAGATCAATGTAGTCTATTCATACTTGACTATCTAAATAAAAAATTAAACTTATTGAAACTTAGTTAAATGTAAAATTAATAGATTAATAGAAAAATCTAAAATGTTGAATTTATTCCTCAAAATTTAAATGTTATTTTATATGTGCGTAAATAAATATTTTTATGTGTTAATTTCTGGCAGTGGCTTTTATTTATTGATATTTAAGATATAAATTAAGATATAGATTTTTATCTCTGCGTCTCCGCTGAGCTAGTGACTTGGGCTAGTGATCAGAATATTTAAATAAAGTGGAATCTTAACAGCGCGTATCTGCCTACTCTATAAATTTTTCTAGGTTTAAATGCCTAGATGGCGCGCTGGTAGTTGCAGATATTGGTTTTGCGGTTAGATTTGATCTTCACTTTCATTTCGATCGTTATAATTGGTGTCCAACATGGGCCCTTACCTCAGAGATTGATCCTGAGAAGGGGAATTGATCATGATGAAATTTTCGATCTTTAATAAACAAGAGTGCCCTGATAATTTTAAAAGTGAATCATGCTCGTAATATTTTTCCTGAAATTAGTATAAATATTTTTGTTGTATTGACATGGAGTTACAGTTTTAATTTTTGGTCTTAAAGGTACTGCCAGTAAGAAAAATTACGCATATGTAGAGATAAAGTCGAGGAATAAAAACTAATAAATAAAACGTAATAATAAATATAAATCATAATTTTTTTTTAAAAAAAGTCTTGTTAAATTAAAATCTAATCGTTCGACTTGCCTAAGTAATAGTTAAAGGTAGAAGAAAAGAAACTTGGAAGGGAGGGGGCAGAAATTTAGCTGGTAGTAAGGAATCATCAGTCAATTTTTTTTATCATTATATTTGTAATTACTGTTTTGTCTTTTAAAAAAAAGTTTTGTCCTTTTGAAATTTCATAAATAACAAATTTGTGTAACATAATTACTAACACTAAGTAAATTCTTTTTTTTTTAAATGTTTTTATTTTTTTGAGGAAGTTTACTGATATGTAACGATATATAAATATGTCGTTACATTAAATTGAAATAAAAACTTTTAAGTTTGCATATAAAAATAAGTGTATTAAAAAAGAAAAAAAACTAAATGCTAAAATTAAAATGTTTGTTAAACATATATACATTCGCACAGATGCCAAACTTTAAAAATATTTTTTTAAAAAAAAAGCAAATAAATAAGTATTTGAACGTACTTTTTATAAAAAAAAAGTACAAGATTTAAAAATAAAAACAGGTATTAATTAATTCTTGTAATCTGTACATGGAAATGATTGTTTATAAATTGATTGAAAAGCAAGCTAGCCTTGGGCTCTTGTATAATTAAAATGATATGATGAAAGATAGATAAGAAGAAAAGAGAAATTAGCTTGACTAATGGAAGCACTAAGCCTTGGCTCAGACCATAACGAAAGTGATGGATTAGTGACATTTTGTTGATTGAATCCATGTGGATTAATATAAAAAGGGAAATATAGTTTTTTCAGGAGTTCCAGCATGGTGTGTTTGAGAGTTGTGGTAGGACGCACATACCACACTCTCTAGTTAAAAAAAATTATAAAATGAAAAGACTGTGATACAAGAATGGAACCAGCTAATGCTAACATTATCTTCCAATGGAGAAGTCACGGGAATTAAAAACAGGAACCTGGACTCTTCTACTGTAAGCTTTATTGACATGAACTCTAAATTTAAAAATAACTAAGAACTTTTGTTCAAGCTTATGAACTTCTATCTGACTTTTAAGTTTAAAATCAATTAATAATGTTTAATTTTATATGTTTTCCGATTGATAAAAATCATTTCCATTTTTTTTTCTCTTATTGTATAAATTATTTGTTGTTTAAATTTTAAATGAGGGAATTTAAGGTTGGGTATAGACGTTGCATAGATTCGTTAGCGGTTGATAATGATGTGGTTTTCACATTCGATTAGAATATATGTCAACGATATCACTGCAAGCATCTTACGATGAATGCTAATGGGATTTGTATATTCCCTATGCAAGTGACGTTTATCGAAGACTTTGTATTTTGATCGGTTGTGTTTAATTTGGAATGTTTTTGACTGTGGAATCTGTGCAGCTGATCTGTACTCAACATTTTAAAACAAATTTTATAAAATGCATTTGTGCGAACGTATCTAAATGTTAAATTTAAGTTGGCTGTGAATGGCTATATAGTTTTGTAAAGGTATATTAAGGGAGGGTAATCTTAGATTATTCATTTTGTAGGTAAATTGGTTCAATGGATTGGATATATTTGTGTAATTGTAGATGTAGTATGAGGTTCGCTAAGGGCAGGATTATAGATATACACCACACACCCTCTTTTTGCCTATGGATGGGTTTGTAAGTCGGCAGAAGACCACAGTCCATTCCTATGGAGTTTTTTGTTTATTGTTCTACTTGCCAACAGATGTAACATTCCTGTTGGTGGAGAGTCAATGTCTTCTCCATTTCTACTTATTGTTCAGATGTACATTCCTGATAGTATAGTATTTTGTGTTGTTGTATCATGCTACATTGAATACATGAATGTATCAGATGGATTGGTGCCAGTTGATTGCAAAATTTGTTGCCTAAGGTTAAATCAGGGAAGAATATTTTCTTTTCTAATGCAGATCTATGGAGTCTATTCATACTTGACTATCTAAATAAAATATTAAACTCATTGAAACTTAGTTAAATGTAAAATTAAAAGATTAATAGATAAATCTAAAATGTTGAATTTATTCCTCAAAATTTAAATGTTATTTTATATGTGCGTAAATAAATATTTTTATGTGTTAATTTCTGGCAGTGGCTTTTATTTATTGATATTTAAGATATAAATTAAGATATAGATTTTTATCTTTGCATCTCCGCTGAGCTAGTGACTTGGGCTAACGATCGAAATATTTAAAAAAGTGGAATCTTAACAGCGCGTGTCTGCCTACTCTATAAATTTTTCTAGGTTTAAATGCCGAGATGGCACCCTGGTAGTTGCAGATATTGGTTTTGCGGTTAGATTCGATCTTCACTTTCATTTCGATCGTTATAATATTTATATATATATATATATATATATAATGGAACCTGCTACCCCAAAGTTGATAGTGCCATATATACTTGACCCGCATAATACACCATATGATGATGTAAATATGATTAAGTAGTTGGATGATTTGGATGAAATGTGTCAACCAACCTACAACAAGTCATATCCAAAATTCTTTATTCAATGACACATTTGGTAATATCAGATGTTACTCAATCAAGAATGGCATCAAACAAAGGGAACTCATCTTACTACTCTCAGACCTAATAGGATGCTAAAGATGTCACAATGAAATGCCTAGTTCCAAGTCACATCTACTTTCCATATACTAACTTATAATTTACTAACAATATTTCAATGTAATTAGACCAGTGCATATTCATTACACCTCCCTTTTTAGGCCCTTTTATACAATGGAATTTAACTCAGGAAGTTCTTGCAGTCATCTCTCTTCAGGGATAGACCTACACAATTATAAACCAATTATGCCTATATATAAGCATAGATATAAAAGAATACTGATGATCAATTCTTTATAAGAGCAATACACAATGATAATGATGATCATTCAACCTTTAATGTTATAAATTCATAATGTGATGATGATGATCAAACGTTTCATGGTATCAATTCACAGTGATGATGGTGATGATCAAACAGAGATCAGATTGGTTTAAACAACTTAATTTATTAACAACATATAAAATCAATATTTACAAAAAAAAAAAATAGTAAAACAGATAAATATTTGATTATCAAGAATGGTTTTTATATCATCTTGATGGCTTCCTACAACAAAAACAAAATAATTTGAAGTATATTACATACAAAATAATAATATATAATTCATTAAATATGTGCATAAAACAAAATAAGAAAGCACACTGAAAGTTCATAAATTATAAAACTACCCCATTAATATAATTATTATAGTGATAATTTTAGGCTAAGTTAAATATATTATAATTTATTTCTTTTTTTACTATATATATATATGTATGATAAAAGATAGCGTTCTACCGAAAATACCGTCAAGCGTAGTTTTCTGTTTACATAAACGTCAGAGCGAGCATTCAATATCTCTAACTTTAATTCCACTTTCAGATCATGATTTCAAGCTATTTGCTATCATCAGTGAAAGACAGGAATAAGAAACTAGATCTAAACACAAACTCTAAGCATTTATGAAACAGTTTTATTCAGCTTGCAAGCATGAATCTTTTAGACACATTAATGTCTTCAAACTCAGCATAGCAAGCCAGATAGCTACATGGGTCTGATCTCAGTTCAGCATCACCACATAGTAGAAGCCTCTGCAATATACATCATTGCAAGAAAGACCTCAAAGGTACATTTATGAAAAACAAAAAACACAAGTTAAAAAAACTTGCTAATGCTTGTATTTATGATAACAGATGGCATTCTACCAAAAACACCGTCAAGCATAGTTTTCTGTTTACATAAATGTCAGAGCGAGCATTCACTATCTCTAACTTTAATTCCACTTTCAGATCATGATTTCAAGCTATTTGCTATCATCAGTGAAAGACAGGAATAAGAAACTAGATCTAAACACAAACTCTGAGCATTTATGAAACAGTTTCTATTCAGCTTGCAAGCATGAATCTTTTAGACACGTTAATGTCTTCAAACTCAGCATAGCAAGCCAGATAGCTACATGGGTCTGATCTCAGTTCAGCATCACCACATAGTAGAAGCCTCTGCAATATACATCATTGCAAGAAAGACCTCAAAGGTACATTTATGAAAAACAAAAAAAACACAAGTTAAAAAACTTGCTAATGCTTGTATTTATGATAACAGATGGCGTTCTACCAAAAACACCATCAAGCATAGTTTTCTGTTTACATAAACATCAGAGCGAGCATTCACTATCTCTAACTTTAATTCCACTTTCAGATCATGATTTCAAGCTATTTGCTATCATCAGTGAAAGACAGGAATAAGAAACTAGATCTAAAACACAAACTCTGAGCATTTATGAAACAGTTTCTATTCGGCTTGCAAGCATGTTTTTGGTAGAACACCATCTGTTATCCTAAATACATGCGTTAGCAAGTTTTTTAACGTGTTTTTTTTGTTTTTCATAAATGTACCTTTGAGGATTTTTTATGCAATGATGTATATTGCAGAGGCTTCTACTATGTGGTGATGCTGAACTGAGATCAGACCCATGTAGCTATCTGGCTTGCTATGCTGAGTTTGAAGACATTAACGTGTCTAAAAGATTCACGCTTGCAAGCTGAATATAAACTGTTTCATAAATGCTCAGAGTTTGTGTTTAGATCTAGTTTCTTATTCCTGTCTTTCACTGACGATAGCAAATAGCTTGACATCATGATCTGAAAGTGAAATTAAAGAAGAGATAGTGAATGCTCGCTATGACGTTTATGTAAACAGAAAACTACGCTTGACGGTGTTTTTGTTAGAACGCCATCTGTTATCATAAATACAAGCGTTAGCAACTTTTTTAACTTGTTTTTTTGTTTTTCATATATATATATAGCTTCACTCCCATCTATTTGTATGTGTGTTTAATTCTTGGTAGAAATTAACGATAGATGTGATGAAGATCATTTACTCAAGGGGTTAATTGTGCATTCAGAATAAAAACAAAATTACAAGTAAATATTATTAAAACTTATTAGTAGATTATCTATCTAGTCTTGTTGTCCTAAAGTTCTGCTCTTAATATTAAATATATAAAAAACCTATCTTGAAATGAGGTCACCTTGATGGATTAATGTGGGATTCTAGAGGAATCTGAAAATTTACTTTTATTAAAAAAAATACATATTATTCGAAGAGGATTCCTTTTTTAATTTAAATCAATATAACATTTATCCATCCACTGGTTCTACTTTTAAATGTCTCATGTTCTCTCCTGCTCACGTTCTAAGTCAATAATTTCTCTTTTCTTTTTTTTCTCAATAAAAAGTTTATCAGCATTTTGATCTCCCTTTATCTGTAATGCTTTTAACATTTTTTTTTTCTATTATTTTTGGTTATTTTGTCCTCCATGCATTCACTTAGAGTTTTCTTCGAATTTTAAGTGGCTAAATACTGTATCAAATAACCAAGAATTTCCTAGAGGTATATACAGAAAATTATTTTCCTTACCCTTATTAAAGTAAGATATGATATATATATATATATATATATATATATATATATATATATATATATATATATATATATATATCCATATGTTTTATATATATATATATATATATATATAAAACAATGGATAATAATATAAAATTTAGATATTTGTGTATAACTGTATTTCTCAAATTTTTTTAATAACATATTTAAAAAAAATATTCTGAAAAAATAATTATATCTCTTGCTTTTTTTTAAAAAAAAACTATTTCAACATCTATCTTCCTACATCACTTCTCATATATCATCTTTAAACATTTTGAAGACAATTTAAAGAATTACACATATCAAAGGCATTCGGTAGATGCTATTTTATTATCTTGTGACAGGGTTTGACCTTCTCTATTGTTACAATGATGAATCTTTATTGATGATAAAGTCAGATGTGACCAATACATCTAACTAGTTGGTAAGAAATATGGATTCTGCATTTTGTTTAAATGAATACATTATATATTTAAAAAAATCACTGGGAAAATTTAACATTATATTGATTATGGGTTAGCTATAAATATTTGGAATATTGGTAAAATATAAAATGCATGTCATAAGATTATGCATTCATCATTTTGCTTATGTTGATAAATCCAATGATTTTACATAAAACATTATACTAGAATACCAGACATACCACTTCCATATAAATACTTACAAAGATTTCTTTAATAAATTATATCATCTCATAATATACCTGAGGCTTAATATAGTTTAAAGTAATCATGTTGCATTATGCATTTATTCTTTTACTCCAGGAATGCAATATATATTTCTAATTTGTGTGAAAATTGTAAATTATTTCTATAGTTTATGGTAGTTTATATGAAAGTTAATCAATATGATTTTTTCAAACATTAAAAAAAATCAGGATTGTTCTTAGAAGCATAATACTGCTGCAATATTTTTATATAATACAATGAATGGAGCAAATAATTTTAGTGGTAATATGTGAAGACTTTAATAAAAAAATGGTATTTATATTAATTTGTATGATATTTTAATATTATTCTCCTTTTATAATAATGAGTGGATCTATAAATATTTGTAATATTCAATAGAGGCTTGAAGAAATAATATTTGATTTAAAATAATTAAAAATAGAGACAAAATGTTTTGTTTCATAAAATATGGTATTTTTCTTCAATATATATATAAACTTTTATGAAGAGAAAGAGTTAAACTTAATCTTGACAATGCACTAGTATTAATAATAATAATAATAATAACAACAACAACAACAATAATAATAATAATGCATAATAATAATAATAATAATAATAATAATAATAATAATAATAATAATAGTAGTAGTAGTAGTAGTAGTAGTAGTAGTAGTAGTAGTAGTAGTAATAATAATAATAATAATAATAATAATAATAATAATAATAATAATAGTAGTAGTAGTAGTAGTAGTAGTAGTAGTAGTAGTAGTAATAGTAGTAGTAGTAGTAATAATAATAATAATAATAATAATAATAATAATAATAATAATAATAATAATAATAATAATAATAATAATAATAATAAAAATATTTTAATTTTTTTATTTATTTATTTATTTATTTATTTATTTATTTATTTATTTATTCATTATAAAGCAAACAATAAATGTATAATACAGTGAGATAAATTCCATACAAGAAAAATCTTGTGTGAGGAATTTAATTATAACAACTAAAAACACTAATAAAATACAAAAAAAAAAAGTATAAATATAACATAAAATATTAAAATCACACAGATATTGCATTTGGCAATTCAATCACAGTAGTAAATAATTACATCATAACATATAATATAAACAAAAAATAAAATAAAATAAAACTAATGCTTAGCATAATATAACCAGTGCCATAAATGCTTTTTAAAAATCAAATAAGATAGTGTTCATTAAATTCACAGAACAATCTCTTATAAATAAATATTAAATAATTTAGGACCATTATAACTAAATTGCTTCCTACTGGATGTTTTAAGAAAATTAAGTAAAGCTAACTGATATTTAGTAGACAAATGAGTATTTACTAAAAAACAATAATAAAATACAAAAAAAAAAAAAAAGGATAAATATAACATAAAACATTAAAATTATACAGATATTACTTTTGGAAATTCAATAATAGTAGTAAATAATTACATAACATACAGTATAAACAAAAATAAAATAAACAAAATAAAACTAATGCTTAGCATAATATAACCAGTGCCATAAATGCTTTTTAAAAATCAAATAAGATAGTGTTCATTAAATTCACAGAACAATCTCTTATAAATAAATATTAAATAATTTAGGACCATTATAACTAAATTGCTTCCTACTGGATGTTTTAAGAAAATTAGGTAAAGCTAACTAATATTTAGTAGATAAACGAGTATTTACTAAAAAACACTAATAAAATACAAAAAAAAAATATATAACATAAAATATTAAAATTATACAGATATTACATTTGGAAATTCAATAACAGTAGTAAATAATTACAACATAACATACAGTATAAACAAGAATAAAATAAAATAAACAAAATAAAACTAATGCTTAGCATAATATAACCAGTGCCATAAATGCTTTTTAAAAATCAAATAACTAGTGCTCATTAAATTCACAGAACAATCTCTTATAAACATATTAAATAATTTAGGACCATTATAACTAAATTGCTTCCTACTAGATGTTTTAAGAAAATTAGGTAAAGCTAGCTGATATTTAGTAGATAAATGAGTATTTACAACAGAAGATTTAGTATCCAAATGAAGTTTCCTACAATAAATATCAAGAATTACTCTATATTTATACAAATGGAAAACATCTAGTATATTAAAAGTGGCATAAATATCTTTAACAGATGTGGCACGTGATCTACCAAAAATGATACGCATTGTATAATTCTGTAAAACAGACAATGTAGTCATTGCAAAAGTAAAACAGTTCCCCCAAACTGATATATTATAACATAATAAGCTTTGATAAAAAGAAATATATAAAGTAATCAAATAATAATAATAATAATAATAATAATAATAATAATAATAATAATAATAATAATAATAATAATAATAATAATAATAATAATAATAATAATAATAATAATAATAATAATAATAATAATAATTATAAATAATAATAATAATAATAATAATAATAATAATAATAATAGTGTGCACATTAAAATATAACATTTTTTCAAACATCAAGATTAAGGTCTTCACACTATCATTTCCAAATGCTTAAGATTTGCCTATACATATAAATGTTGTTTGAAAAGTTTATGTGAATTCTTCATATTTTTTCAAAAGTCTATAACTTCCATTTGGTGTTTATATATATATATATATATATATATATATATATATATATATATATATGTTTAAAAAATCACTTCTCTATTATATATATATATATATATATATATATATATAGTCAATAAATAGAGAAGTGATTTTTTAAACATTGTTACAAATTAAAAACATACTGCAGTATAAAAAATAACTCATTATATATGTTTAATAATAATGGATTGAAGATTGTTATCATTCTTACATTTATTACTTATATTATATGGCTGGATGTGTGTAAATTATTTATATTTCTTTAGCAAGTAATGATAAAAAATAAAGCTTGACATTTGAATGATTGTTGCATAAACCTGACCTACAAAGCTCTTATCAATATGAAATAAAGCCCCCGTCCCCTAACAATAATGAAAACAAAATTAGTCAGAAAGTGTATAATGCAATTGTAAAAATCTCTCTCTCTCTCTCTTTCTCTCTCTCTCTCTCTCTCTCTCTATATATATATATATATATATATATATATATATATATATAAAAATACATATTTTGCGGGTTCATCCGTGTTAAAAACTTTTAATATCAATTTACTGACGTTTCGACTTGATTAAAAGTTTTTAACACGGATGAACCCGTAAAATATGTATTTTATATATTTAACCCGTGCAAATCTTCGTTTTAACATATATATATATATATATATATATATATATATATATATATATATATATATATATATATATATATATATATATATATATATATATATATATATAAATTTAATAATAATAACAAGTATATTTATTAATATTGGTATTTTGTAAATATATATTATTATATCATTTGACATTTTTGCTTGTTTTTAATATAATCATGAATATATTATTTTTTAACAAATAACAATGTTTGTCTTTTTTTTATTTCTTGTTGCTTTTACTTTTAGTCTGGATGGAAGGAAGTTGAGAATGCAAATGATTTTTTTATTATTGCTTTTCTGTAATTTATGCTATTTCTTTTTAAATGAAATGATAGCAAAATAAAACTTAACTTATACAACTATTTTGAAAAATTTTGTTACTTTTTATTTTTTTGTGAAAACTATTAAAATTCACATTTGTTTCCAACAGTGAATAATAATAATACAAACGATCACATTTTACAAATAAAATAAATAATGCCTTTTTAAGTAAATATACATATGAATGTATATATACATCTTTTTGTCACAAAATCTAATCAAAACTAAAAAAAAATATTTTTATTAAACCTATAACAAGTTTGTTTTTTTTTTATTTCTTACTCTGGTGACAGTTTTAGTCTTAATTTTTGATTTCAGTATAAACTGTTTATTCTATATTGACACTCTTGTATGGCCCTAGTTTTCTGATAAATTTCATTGTTCTCATTTACTTTAAGCTTCCAACTTATACTTTAATATTAAACTATTATTATTTATCACAATATAATAATTTTAATCTTATTTGATATATATTTTTATTTAGAAATTAAATAATCTTCAAAAAATCACATTTGATTATTTAATAATTAAATTTTATTTTAAAGAAGATTTTGTCATCAAATTTTAGTGGAAAAGATTCACTTTGCAAAATGAACAAAATCTTCCTTGTTTGATGTTTGTTTTAAACTTCTTATCAAATTATTTTTAAAATCTAGTAATTCTATTAATTTATTTTAAATGTTTATATATTTTTATGATATCATTAAATATTATGACAGACTGTTTATTGATGACATTGTTAGACAGTTGTATTTCACATGACCTTAATCTCTGTGGTAACAGTATTCAGAAAAATATATTATTTTATATTTAAATTAAAATATTTATGTAAAAAATAAATATGTAATAATATATATATTTTGATTTCCAATAACTATTATCCAATTACTGTATAAAAATGTTCATAAACTTTTCAAAAATCCAATTTTTAGACTATTATTTTATTTTATCTAAGCCATCTCCCAATCATCACATGATAACCATTTTTCATGCTAGCACTTAACTATTATTAAACAGGCAAAACTCTCCAAACAGTAGTGCCACCCTGTGCCAACCAGAGTATCTGGATGCCAGAAAGCTTTGCATAAAATCCCCATCTAGTGCCTACTCATCCATTATCTCCAGCCTAGTTTCTAGCTTGTGACCTTCATCAGTGATAAGCTTTGGATCTGAGAGCACTGCACCTAGATATTAGGATCTAATGCAACCCTCCAGTAGCCACCTTTTATCTCTGTTCTAGCATAAGAGATGGTGGTCATGTGATGTTTAGTGGTTTAACACCAATCTTTCCTAATAGGATAGTGGTTTTATGGCTGTTAATAAGATATAGACACAAAATATATGGGTGCTGAAGTCAGTTCATACTCATGGGTCTATATAAGCTATTGTGCTTTGACTGGTAATATTATTGTGTTTTCAATTGCGTTATATTAGCTTTGTAGTTAATTAGAGATAAAAGGTGGCTGCAGGAGGGTTGCATTAGATCCTAATATCTAGGTGCAGTGCTCTCAGATCCAAGGCTCCTCACTGATGAAAATCACAAGCCAGAAACTAGTCTGAGGATATTAGATGAGTAGATACTAAATGGGGATTTTATGCACAAGCTTTCTGGCATCCATGATTACACTGGTTGTCACAGGGTGACCCTACTGTATAAAAGTTTTTGCCAGTTTAATCTCACAATGTTTGAGATCATAAAATACATAATATCATACATTATAGAAAACATTGATGATTTAGTTATTTGATTATTTTGAAATCTTTTGAGATTTTTTTGATATTAGAATATTAGAATAAAATATATATGAGAATTTTAAAAATGTAAAAAAAAAAAAAACAGGTTGGCAAAATGTTTTAGTAAAAGGCAAAGAATACAGATACAATTTCTTGACATCCACCCCAAGAAAGTTTCATAATTAAAAATGCAATGGTTAAATCTCAATAAATTATGCTTCATTTCATAATAATTGAAGTTTAAAATGGCAAATATTTAAATTGTGTAAATATTAAAATAAAAGTTTGTAATAAGACCAGATTGGCATTTCCATCATTCAACAGAGAATAGGAAAATAGTGAATCTAAAAAGATCAACAAAATATTCATTGGTTAAAATGTATTTTTAAAATCTGGACAAGTAAATGGTAATTTATAATAAATGTATAAAATCATGTTTTAAAACATCAAAATTATTTCATAAATTTTAGAATTTTAGTATTAGTAATGATAGCTAAGGAAATTGTCATAAAGTGTGATCATCTTAACAACTCTAATTTTCTTTGTTAACATTAGGATGAGATTCAACTTCTATTTTTATAAACAAAACATATACACATAAAATCAAATATTTAATAAATTATACAAAATTTATATTTAATTTATTACAAAAGTTTTCTTAACATAATGTCACAAATGTTGTCAAAATTAGATTACTAAACACAACAAAATAAACTTTTATCATTACTGAACTGCATGGAAAATAGAGACCTATTTAGATTTTTTTTTTAATTTATACATCAATATCCACTTGTTCATAGTTTATCATTAAAAAAAACATATTGAAATATTACTACAGGTAGCCATGGAAGAGCTCCTTAAAGTGGCAAAACTATCATAACATTTTTGAAGTAAATAGTTATGTTAGCTTTCTGATGTTAAAATTGGATGAACATTTTCTGGGAAAGTTTTACAATATTAAGTCATATCTCTGTATTTAAATTTTCTGGGCTTGAAGTACTTTCTTTACTCTTAATGGTCCATTTATAAATAGTTATATCACAATTTAACAGTCACCAATTTTATAGGAATGGCAAAAATATATAATTTACCATTCTTATTGTTATTTAGATAGCTGAAATTACCATTAAAAATAACTTTTATAGTTCAAAAATCAATTTGCAAAACAGAGATTTCACAAAATTGGGACATTTATTCATATTTCATTTTTTAAGTAGAAACAATTTTAAAAATTTTATTTCGTTTTAATGTTTGTTTTCAGTCATTTGAAAGCTATTCTTATTTAATAAACATAAAATATATTTATTTTTTATATGTAAATAATTATTTTTAGAATGATTTAAAGATTTGGTCATGGAAAAATATATATAGATTAAAAAGTAAGCTGTCTTTTTATTTTTTTTTAAATAAATTTATAGCTATTTTTTCTAATTATTTTTGAAATTAAATTTAATAATAATTTTGCTAAATAATAATTTTACTTTCAAAACTTTTATTCAAATTAAAGGCCACATACGTGAACATTTAATTTTTATAAGTTATCTTCATATTAATTGCATTTCATTGTAAAAATAGACTTAAAATATGTTTAACTACACGTTTAAAAATGTGAACTAAGTGTGACTGATATAATACAAATTTTGTTTTATGATTGAGTTTCCAAAGATTGGGATATATTATATTACAACACAGACATATGACTTTATTAAGTGTATTTTTCATTTATTTTGAGTCTATTGTATCCTTCACAGCTTGTGCAATTGGTAAAACATTTGAATTGGAATGAAGAGATCTCATGATCAATTATTCTGCTAGAATATGCATGCATGTAAATCTGTTGTTGCTTTTATAGTTTGCATAATTAATTTTGATTGTTTTCTCAAACATTTTTTTACTTGTCATTTTTTCATTTTTGTGAAAAAAATTAATATCCTAGTTTACTTTGTTTGGACAGCAAACAAAGAAACAATTAAATATTTTATGGAGATATATATTTATTGACCTAAATTTTAATTGACTAAAAAGTATTACAAAACTATATAAAATTTAACTAATATTTTACTATAATGTGAAATAACGTATTACAAAATGATTACTATTTAAAAAAAATAATAATGTCAACTTATAGATAAATATTTACCATAAATAACACTTCTTTTCAAAAATATATTTATTAATGTAATATTGAAATAATTCAAATCATTCAACATGATTAAAAAATTTAAATAAAAAATTACCTCGTGTTAATTTTGAAAAAAAAAAAAACTAATAATAATAATTAAAAAAATAACTCCAAATATTTATACAAGTTTATGTAAATATTAGATTAGTTCTTTAAGCATCGTTTTTTTTTTCTATTTTCTGCTCATATTAACAAAATATTTGTTGAATAATTATTTTTGCTTTAATTACACATTGTATATAGCATCTTTAAACATAATGTGAAATATTTTAAACTTTTTTTAAAATGAATTTTATTTTTCAATTATCATCTTTTTATTTCAAACTCAACCTATTATATTGAAATTATTTTTGTTTGATCACAGACTTTTATATTAAATGTATATAGATATATATTAGCAACTGTTTATAAATTATACATCTTAAAAAAATTGAATAATAGTTGTGATGCCAGAGAATAATATGTATTAACTTTTATGTTTAGTATGTAAGTTAAAAATTTTATCAGTTGTTGTTTGTTTCGTTTTAACTTTTTTTCTGTCATTATAAATTTAAACTTTTTAATGCATATTACTTATTAACAATATCAGTCATTAACGCATTGGATCATCAAGATACAGATCCTGGATATTGTTATATTTTAATGAATAGTTATAAAAATGCAACAGCAACAATTAGATTACATAATGATACTGGAAAAGTAAACATTGAGAAGAGTCTAATACAGTGTGAGTCCATATCTCCAAAACTTTTTACAATTATGCTGCAAAAAGTATTTTGTGGATTAAAATGGAAAGCTAAAGGAGTGAATATAAATGGAGATTATTTAAGTTATTTAGATTTCACAGATGATGTAGTTGTTTTTGCAAATAATGCTTTAGAGCTGAAAGAAATGTTGCACGAGTTATCAGATGAAAGTATGAAAATAGGAATAAAGGTAAATGTTAAAAATACAAAGGTAATGTTTAATGGATTTTCTCAAAGTATGAAAATAAAGATTGATTATGATGAGTTAGAAGAAGTTAACCATTACAAATACCTTGGTCAGCATATTACTACAGATGGAAACATAATGGATGAAATTAATCATAGAATTAAACTTGTTTGGTGTGCTTTTGTTAGAAATAACTTGATACTAAAATGAAATATGTCTTTATGTTTGAAATGGAATGTGTTTTACCAGTTTTTACATATGGATCTGAGACATTGACACTTAATAGAAGAGCAATACAGCAACTTCAGACCACTCAAAGCATTATGAAGTGATGTAATTTGAGAGTAACAAAATGAGATCAAAAACACAACATATGGATAAGAGAACAAACAACTGGTACTGACCTCATTAAAAAAATTAAAAGACTGAAGTGGATTTGGGCTAGACATATTGCTAGAAGAGATGATAATAGATGGACAAATGAAATCTTAAACTGTATTCCAAGAAAAGACCCAGAACAAGAAAACATGTGAGATAGATGGATGTAATTACAAAGTGTGCAGGGGTAATGTGGAGAAGAGAAGCTAAAGATGATAATAATTGGTGATTTATATAAATTGATGTCTGTATTTATTTGAAGCAATATATATATATATATATATATATATATATATATATATATATATATATATATATATATATATATATATATATATATATATATATATATATATATATATATATATATATTATATATATATATATATATATATATATATATATATATAATCTTATAATTAACTATTAGTAAATACAACAATCAACAATTTTAAAATGGATAAAAAGTATAATCATCACTTAGAAGCATTATTGACTATCCTTGTAGTCTTAGTCACCTAATTCTTTGAAATGTTAACTTTCTCATAATTTCATGACTTGAACAATTGCTGACAGCCTATTGATTAAATCTTGCTTGTATTTAAATATTAATGTAGTTTTTTTTTTTCCTTTTATTATTTATTTCAATTTGCAATATTTTTTACATTATTCTAATTGCAATTAAACCCATATATACATGTTTTATTATGGTTGTAAAAAACAGAAGCAGATACATTATTATTACCTTTGCAATTTTGTTTCATACTTTAAACTCTTTTTAAATACAGCAAGTGCTCTTTCATTCTTTTCTCAAATGTGCATCTCAATTTCCCTATATATCCACTACAACACCTAAATATCCTTTATAAATGATACATATTTTATTTGTAAATGAGGTTTTTCTTTAGAATTATTTATTAATGTATTTACTGTAAAAGGTACCTAAAATGCAATATCACATATACCTTTATAAATTTTCCTTATGAAATTTGCTTGTTGAATCAAAATATATGGTATTGATATCCAAATTTTATTAGTAGAATAATCAATCTTATTATTAACATTTTTTATTTTATATTTAAATTTGGTATTAAAATTTTTAATATTATAATAAATATGATTGTAATTATAGCCAACATTTAACAATTCATTAGAATACATTTCAATATTTTTGCCTTTATGTGATGAATATTTACAAAGATTATCATTTCTGAATAAGAACATCAACCCTACCATTTTATGTTACATTGCTACTCTTCATTTATATGTAATATAGCCTCTTTTTGACATTAGGTTCAATAGACATATAGTAATACAGTTTACATCGATTTCTAGTTATCGTAAGATCGATGAGCTGATCACACATTACATTTTCAATTGCTTTGACCCATTTTAAGCTATTTGTATTATTTAACTATTTAAACAAATCTTTTTATTGTTTTTGGCTTGCCACATACAAAAACATCATCGGTATATTGATAATGTAAAGTACTATTTTTTGATAACATTCCTTTGTCAAAATACATTCTTTTTTTTTGTAAGTGTCATAACATTGGCTGGAATGCGAACCCACAACCTGGGCAACTGCCTGCAAGTGCAAGTCAGTCGTGCTGATCTCTTGACTACCAATGCAAGACTAAAATATGTTCTTCATATGTAGAAATTACATATTTGGGCATCTAAAGGCAGACCCAACCAGTACACATTTTAAATGTTATTTTTACATGTTTTTATATAATAAAATTAAAAAAAAAAAACAATCAAGAAAAGAAGTAAATAAATCTTCATCATTTGTTATATTTGATCATAATAAATCTTGTCAATATGGATTTAAATTTGATTATAAAAATATAAAAATTATGTAAATTGAACATTGCCACAATAAATGTAAAATAAAAGAGGCTATGTTGATTTCAAGAAATCATCAATTGTTAATGAATAGGCAATCATCAAATGTTAAAATAACAGAATTGTGGGAGAACTAAACTAAATTGAACAATGAATATTCTGAAAGAAAGTCTTGTTTTGATTACTCAATATTATATAGTTGATGAGAAGTACAAGATATATAGTTGATAGTACTAATAAAATAACTATAGTTTATGAAAATTTTACTGTATTTTAATATATATATATATATATATTCATTTCAGTATAACATATATATTGGAAAGAATACAGACATCAAACTTAATTTATTATATATATATATATATATATATATATATATATATATATATATATATATATATATATATATATATATATATATATATATATATATATATATATATATATATATATATATATATATATATATATATATATAAACCGGACTGGAGTATCACTCTCTCTCTGGTGGCTAATTTACATCCTGAAAACTATATTGTAGGAAGGAAATAATGATTGGTGTTATTCAATTCTGATGGTATCCCCCCTATAACAATATTTTCTGCCTAGCCAGGGATGTTGCATTAAAGAAACTGAAAACATCTAGATATTTATCTGTCTAGTATCTCAAATGGCACCACTAGAGATTTAGCACTTACCCACATCAAATCATGCTAGTTATAGCTCATAAAACATGAAATACATATGAAAAATTCACTGGTTGATGAATGATGTGAAATGTAACTGACTACATATGTTAGTTTTGTGTAATAATAATTTATTTATCTAACAGTATTTGGTATTTGGAAAACATTTTTTATAGTAGTACATGGCAGTTTTGGCTCCATAGATCAGTTAGTCTACTCATTGGTAATTCCTCTGATGCTTGATTTTATTGTTGAGAATCATGTAGTGTCCATTATTTACATCCCATCATCCTGTTTCACAAGCATTTATATAATAGGGATTTATTTAGATATCCATGTGCAATCATATATATATATATATCTCCCCAATCATTACCAAGTTTAATTTTTACTTTTTTGAGACTATATTATTTTGATATAATGCTTATATATGGACTATTAAAATTCCATGGGAATACATTGATCTAGAATTTATCCAAGTCATATTTTCTTAACTAACTTGTTTACTCAAGTGGAAGACCAACATCTGAAAAATCTAGATATTTAGTTTGTGTTTTTTACCCTCTATTGAAAAATTTGGCTGTCATTTGTTTTTAGGCTGCTTTAAAATTTATGGATTTTTTCTAATATCTTAATATCAAATAAATTCAAAAACTATCAAGATAATTGAATAAGAAGTAATTTCATAATATATGAAGTCACATGTTGATGCCTAGTCTTTGTACTTTAGGTGATCTCAACAGTTTGTGGGATTAGTTTGAGAAAATATTATGATGGACTAAAAACTTGATTTTTTGGAAAGTTTAAGATTTTTTTGTGCTGTAATTGTATAATAATTATTAGAAATTAAAATTATATATTATTACATATTTATTTTTCACTGAAATGTTTTATTTTTAAATATAAAAGATTATTTTGTGTAACATTACCATAAATGTTATGTTCATGAGAAATACAACTGTTTAGAAATAATGTCACTCAACATTCTGTTAAAACATTTACTGATATCAAAAATTACTAAAAAAGACTAAACTTTTAAAGTTTAAAATGATAGATTTACTAGATAATAAAAATAATTCATTCAGATTTTTTAAAAAAACATCAATCAAAGAACATTTTGTTCATTACACATATTGAATTTGCTCCACCTGAACTTTGATGATGTGATAGTGCTTTGTTTAGATTTAAATCTAATTTTTAAAATAATTCTGAAAATCAAATATGATTTTTAAATTTTATTTTATTTCTAAATTAAAATATTTATCAAATGAAGTCAAATTATTATATTCTGGTAAACAATAATGGTTTAATATTAAAGTGACAGGTGAGAAATCTGTCAGAATTTTAGTGTAGTTTAAATGAGTTAAGTGTTGGAAGGTGGAGTGGATTAAAGCCTGTCCATTAAAATATGAAGAATGGCTATCTTAATATATATATATATATATATATATATATATATATATATATATATATATATATATATATATATATATATATATATATATATATATATTGTACCCTTACTTCTTGATATATAAAATAGTTTAAAATACAACTAGCTCAGTTACATTATTATGCTTCATTAAAATTTGCATATCTATCTTTAATATACTTTTATATTATCATATCTTAATTAAATTTATTATCAATCATCAAAATCAATATAGTTCTAGATTATACTAATTAAATAAGTATATATTAAAATTATGAGACTGCGAAGTAAAGTTACAAAGTAATAAGCAGATTTACACTGAGTCAATATCTCCTAAGATACTGTCTCAATGGCATAAGAATACTACTACTACCTTATCATCTTACCACTACATCTATAGCATTCTTATGACTTTTAAATGAAATAAATTATCTTTAATAATACTAAAATAATTCCTAACTTTTAACTTAAAATATAATTAAATAATCTCAGGTTCTTCTAAGTTTTAAAATAATAATAACTTATGTAAATAAGTATGATGTGGGATTTTATATCAAACTTAAATACACCTAACTTATTTTAATAATAATAATAAATAATACTAATCTTAGAGTGTAATTTAATCTCATCTATTTCTATTATATAATCAATCATTAAATGAATAAACAATCATATGTATATCTTTTATTTCATATGGTATCTTCATTTTAAAATAGATCAAAATCTTATACTTAATAATCTGTGGCAATAAACAATATTGTATTCTTATAATGTGCATTATAATCATCTTATGACCATTGTAATATTTATGTTCATGTCAATCAATTCTTATAAAATAATGTTAAGCAAATATGGTATTCAATTCTAAGTAATAATAACAAATTCATTTTGTGCAAATATTATGTTTATTTCAAATCATCTGATGTCAAAATGCTGTGGTGAAAAATAATGAAACTCGACACACTTTTAAAACAAATTAACAAATTTATTTACAATAACTTCAAATAAAATTTATTTACACTATTTACAGTTTTAGAATTTAAGAAAATAAATAAAATAAAATAAGAAATTACAAATACAAGAGGCTTACACTGTTATTAACTCATGTACTTAATAAGCAATTTTACATTCCTTCAAATGCTATATTAATAATATTACAGTGTGTTTTTCCAAAACTTAGATTTTTTTAAAATAAATAGTAATGTACTTTAATTACTACAAATAACAATATATGTCAAGACTATTTATGTAGCATGTGTAAACAATAAAGCTCTACTAATTAAATAGCTACATTAATTAAGTATTACCATTTATAATGTATCATCATATATTTACTTTATTATTAGCATTGCTTAATAGCTTTATAAAATTAATGTATCTTTGTAATGTAAAACAAATAATTGACTGTAATTATACTTTACTTAATGTAATTCCTGTTATATGTTTTATCAAATATGCATTACATATCTTTATTGTTCAAATATTATTATTTAAATTATTTATCAATTTCAAATTCATAAAGCATTACCTTAGATAAATTCTATGATTCTTTTCTATGTAAAAATCATTACTTTACTTTATGGGTTATTTTAATCCTTTCTAATACTTTTTTATTTATAAACATCCTCTAAATTTATCTAAAATTTCCGGAAAACAAACATCAACTTTAAATAAAATATTCATCATCCAAATTACCTATACTACATCGTCTATACTTAATAAACTTCAATCCAAATATAAGCTTCTACCCATAACGTAACTTAACTTATTTAATAAAACAAAATATAAAAAAAATATAGACTTTTAAAATCCTTTTTTAAATTGCAAAAAAAAAAAAATAATTATTAAGATAAATAATAAACATCATTTTAGTACTAAGCATAAATAAAATATCAAAATTATTTATGAAAGAATCATATAATTATTTCTAAGCTTCTTACGTAATGTTGTATCATGTTGATGTTATAAATCAAAACTTATGCATATTTTAATAAAGTTCGTTGCCAATATAATGTATGTTTTTCTTAAAAAATATCTACACATTCATCCCACAAAACATAATATTTAGTTGATCTAAAGAAAACATATTAAATTCATCAAAATTATTATACAATGTTTTTACCACAATAATAATAATGTCCATTCTGCTATCCAGTAGTCTTCGGAATTTGCAGCTTCAGAAAACAAAAATAATACACATTCATACTCATAACATTCACTAAAATATTCCATGTTATATTAATTATAAAAATAAATTTATGTAATTAATTATTATATTATTTTTAAGTTACTATTTAATAAATGTACCTAACCTACTTTTTAATAGTTTAATAATATTTTAAATTTTATGTTAAATAAATAAAATAAAAATTTATATTACGGATTCCAGCGATGACTTTTGTTCTACCATAAAAGTTCTAACAAATATCCTACGTATAAAGTCAATAGAACACTATTTCCTGTTCCGTTGTATCACGTGTTTCTTGAAAGTTTATAATAAAAATGATAACGTTCTTTTTTTAAAAAAAAAATAAGTTCCAATAAGAAAATAAATAAAATTTAAAAATAGTTTATAAGTTCTTTCTGGATCCAGTTCTTCATAAATATTATCTTTAAAGTTATTATTTCTAAACTAATTTATAGTTTATAAATTATTTTCATTAAATTACTTTAATCAACTTGGCTTGCTTGGCTTAGTTTGATTTGATTTGGACATCCATGTATTATTTGCGCATTTATAAATAATATATTCAGGTAAGAATTAATTTTTCCATCTATAACGTCCAGCGTTTTAGATTACTTCAATATAGCAATTTTATTATATTACGATTTTAAATAATCATATTTATAATCTATTTGCCTTTTAAAACGTCAATATTTAGTCTTTTAAGCACAAAGACTTAACAAGGCAAGTATTTATTTAAAATTACTACTGCTTCTTATATCTTTCCTTAAGATATACATTTTACTTCTATAATTTGTCAAAAATACTTTTTTTCCACAGAAGTATTTTTATTTCTTTAAAATATCTATTAATAACAGACAATAGTAATTTAACTTTAAAACTATTTATAGTCCAAAATACTACTTTTCTCCATCTTATAGTTTTCTGTACTAATCCAGCGTCTGTTACTTTTCTAGCATAAAGTTTCTGATATATTTCTACGATATGTGAAGTTCCCATGATTATTCGTATGTAAATTGAGCTTCGATATTGAGAAGACAATAGGGAATTATTAAGTTTCTACTGCATATTCATTACTTTAAAAATATTATAAATTATTCAATAACACTCTTATGATTTTACAACTGATTTTAAGAGCGTTTATAAATTTACTTAGCTATTTTCTCAATAGCACGATTAACTTAGAAATTTAATGTAGAGAGAGCCCTTCAACAATTGAATCCAGCTTTTATACTGGAAGAGACTCCACATCTGATTGGTACGTTTAAACAATCAAACTTTGCTTATTTACATATTTATCAACACACTATTAAAAATAAAATAATGACTTATTTAATATTTAATATTTTATCACATTTTAAAAACAATTTTATCGTTTATTCAAATCTATCAAACATTTTTTAAAATATTCTTTCTCACTTGATTTAAATCTTAACTTTTATAAGATCATTTAAAATAAACTAAATCTTTTTAAATACGTTATATTTTTAAGACAATATTTTTAAAAATCAGATTTAATATTTTACATTAATATCTTTATTTTTATCTCGTGATAACTCACGTATTATTTATAAATTTACAACATGATTTTTTTTTTAAAATAATTATGCAACTTTATTAGACAACTTCCACGCATGTGTGTATATTTAACTAACATCTGTTCTTTTTTTATAACACAAGAAACGCTTATAGTCTAAAAATAAACTTAACAATTGCTTTTTTAAAATAAATATTTATTTTAAAAATAAATAAGATATTATAACAGATTTTAAAATAATTATTTGATATGATTAAAATCAAATATTAATCTCAATTTAAGTACTTATAATTTAAAATATTTTTATTCACTTTTAACATATATTTTAAATTAAATAAATATCTTTGTCTAATTTTAACTTGTCTTTTAAATACTTTAGCTTTAAACATTTGTTATTAAATTTATTAATGCAGTATTACATCATAATCATCATCATTTTAAATATCTTCTCAATACCAACACAATTCACATATCAAATACTCATAGATTGCTTTAATTAAACTTATGGTAACATTACCACAAGCAAAGTCAACATCACACTTTTAAAATACTTCTTAAATTTAAAATTTTCTACTAGATTAGCACAAAACTTAAATGGTGACCCATACAAAAGGGCACAATATATATATATATATATATATATATATATATATATATATATATATATATATATATATATATATATATATATATATATATATATATATATATATATATATGAGAACTTATTGCATATATGTGTAGAGATGATAATCTGGACCATCTAGTGAGTACTGGTTTAGCATGAAAAACTTTATTGGTGATTATTTATTTTTTTGACATATATGTGTTCAATTGTATCAATGTTATGAGATAGAGTGGAGAGTTATGGGTCATGTGAATGTCTGTCCTCATATACTCAATATATTATAGTTCACACTATTAAGCTAGTGACCCACTCATCTTATTTGATTGGTCAAAGTGCTGATTTTTTTTAATGACATAAAAACTATAAGGATGTCTCAACAGAAATATAGGATACATGTTTTATGTAGCTTTCTAATGGTGGCTTTAAAAAAAATCCAATGAAAATTGGATTTTTTTTTTTTCATAACCAGTGCATTTAAGTTTTTTTTTCTTTGATCAATTTTGTAATTTCCATGAAGCTATAAAGACAGAAAATACTTAACAACCTAAAAACATGCTTTTATTTGAATAAAAATATTCTGATTCACAAACAAGGCCTTCAATGGAGTTAAATGTAAGCAAAATATATCAGGCTCGTATGTATACAATTTTAATTTTTTAATTTTTTGAATAATATTTTAATGTTTTTTAATTATTTGAAAAAATGAATTAAGTTTTATTAACCACTTCACTGGTGATTAATTTTATTGGCTGAGTGAGGTAAAACTCTAAACTTGTAATTGGTCAACTCACAAAGTCAAGTGTTAAAATATATTCATATTTTAATATTATATTCATTTTAGTTTCATTTGTAAAAAGTATACTAATAATTTGTCAAGTTAGGAAAGTAAATGAAAGTTTTTTCAAAAATAAATTGTTATTTATAATTATAAAAATATTCAATAATGGCAAATTTTAAAATGAATGCTACTCACCAATTAAAATGTATTGTTGACATTTTGTGACATCTGTGATTATTTTGTCAATTTTACAGTGCTGAAAAATAAATAATTTTTGCTAAACACTTAACTATTTTTCTAAAATAATTTCATTTTTAGCATATTTTATCAAAATAATTTATAATTTGTCAAAAAATTATTAAAATGGTCTAAAACATTTGTTTATCATTTTCGAAATGAAACAAAAAGAAATTGTGACTCTTCAGTTATTGACAAACATTTTTTTTGTTGTTGAAATGTAACAGTCAATAAGATTCAAGAAGAGACCACCTATTTTTTTTGTTAGACCTTTAATGACAGTATTATTGATTTTTTTACTTATAAAATAATTCAAGAGAGGGTAGCATCTTATGGAACATTTTTTAACCTTAAATAAAGCACAAAATCATCATTTTAACATTAAAAATAACGAAAATACACTATTAAAAGTGGAATCTCGAGTTAACTCGAACTTAGCTTTCAGACTGTTAATTTGTATTTGTAGTAGTGGGTGTCTATATAAATTCTATGTTTATTTATGCTCATATGAATTTATATGTATGGTAATTTTATATGTTGTAATCTATTTATTTTATAAAAATAAACTTATTTTATAAAAATAATTAATAATTTATTATTTGAAAAATGTTTTATTTGGTTTATGTTGGTGTGTGTGTGTGTGTAATATAAATTCTATATTTATTTTTGCTCATATGAATTCATATATTCTTTAATTTTGTATGTTCTAATACACTTATTTTATAAAAAATAATGATTCCCAAAAAGTTTAATTATTTATTATCATGGTTTATATAGTGTGTTTGTGTTTAAAAGTAATGATTTACAAAACTAATATTCATATGTACAGAAAGATTGCATATGCAGGCAAATAATGAAATTCTGATTCTTACCTAAGCCTTGATACTCATATGTGGAGTTACTAGTTTTATCATATCTTTCATCACATTATTTCAAGTCTATAGATAATAAATGGACTATATGCAAATAAATTATATATCTATCTGATATTATAAATATAACAAGATAGCATCATTTATGTGCATAAAGAATATAACATCACTGGTGTGCATACAGATTATAAATGTCACTGGTGTGCATAAAGAATATAAACATCACTGATGTACACAAAAATATATAATGAAAAGATGAAACTTATTTTATCAGTGATATAGATCATAGCCTACAATTTCTAGTTTTAGATAGACAAAAAGCTAATTGCTATGATGAGAAATGCATATATATCTTATGGAAATAATTTGTTTTGTATCTTGTATTAACAACCCTTTTCTTATACTTGTCTTTGATATTTAATAACTTTTGGTGTACAAGATAAAAATGAAGAATTCTCATGTGAATACTTTTGGAGATTCTGAAGCTATGAATTATCTCAGGTAAGACATATTATATATGGTATGAAAGATAATGTTATAAGGAATACAGAAAAATTATAACTGAATATGTAATTTAAACTTAGTTAATGATGAATTAGAAATTATGAACAAACAACAAAGTAATAATTATGTCAGATATGGAAATTTCTTTTTTTACCTTATTTTTAATGGTAATCACTATTTGTCTTGGCCTTATTGTTTTTCTTTATTTTTTTAATTTCTATCAATGTAATTTTTTGCTCTAACATTATTAAAACTGATGTTATTGTCAAAATTGTGACTTAGGTCAGTTTTTTTAAAAAAAAAATTAATAGGGTGCTAGGAGAATCAAGCATTTAAACAAGTTAAAAGTTGGACTGTGGAGTGGATTATAGCCTGTTCATTAAAGTATGAAGAATGTATATCTTAATATATATCTGAGCACTTATTTCATATATGTGTAGAGATGATAATCTGAACCAATTGATGTTTTTCATTTAGCGTGAAATACGAATATTGGTGATTATTTATCTTTTCAACATATATGTGTTTAAGTGTATCAGTGTTATAAGATAGAGGGGAGAGTACCGGGGTTTGTGAAAGTATGTGCTCATATACCCTATATATTATAGTTCTTCCAAACTGAAGGTTCTTTTATCATAACAATTTTTGATTATTTTTATGTAAAAAAAAATAGATGAAATTAAAAACATTGCTAAAGCATTAAATATAGTTTAAACCAATATAACAATTTGTATTTTTAAAAATCATACCAATCAGAAAATATTTAAGAATATTAGCAGCAGATAAAAAATATGACAAAAACTTAATGCATATTAATGTTTTTAAATACATTTTAAATGGAAGTAGGATATTTTTTTTTAAATATAAAGTTGGTTTTTAAATGACTTCTCATCAAATTAGAAAGTTAAAAAAGTTGAGAAACAAAATTTGAAAAATCAATGTATATTCAAATAAAAGAAAAATAAGTCAATAATAGAAATCATTAAATCATATTTAAGTATAGAAAAATAACTATAATTACTTGGAATTGTTTTAAAGCAATAAAGTATGTTTGTCTTTTGTATAAAAAACGAAATACAAAAGAATGTTAGATAAAGATATTTAATGAAACGTGGCAAAAATAAAGAGTCTACAATTCGAGGTTACAGAGTATTTTCAGGTTGTGTGTTTGTGTCCTATAACACTGTTTTTGAACTTTTAAATGTTTATAATAAATTTATGGAATTCAATTTGTTAATCCAATTCAAAATATTCTGAAGATATTAGATAACACATTAATTCTCATTATGAATTTACTCTAATTAAATATGTATATAAATATTTTAATGTATGTTGATATAAATGTAATTGTCTATTATCAATAGATCCTTTCTCCAGAGATTACAGACGTAAAACACTAATTTTGTAAACTACCACAATAAAAATATTTTACATGTTTATTAAAAAATAATAAATATTAAAATTTATTGATTGTTATTAAAAATCTGCTTAATTTAATTAATGTCCTTTGATGTAATGATGCATAAATTATTTTCAGATTACAATTAGTAACACCATTTTATGTTACTTACCAATTCATGACAATGATAGATTTTTGTTTTTGTTTTAACCAATTTAGCGATTCTAGATCGACAAAAATGTTTTCACCTTAATGAATATATAGACACCTGTTTATTTCAATATATATATATATATTGAAAACTGCATTAAATTTTTAAAAATAATCATTAAAACCGAAAGAAACCTTTTACATCAGCACTTTCTTATTTATGTGGTGTTTTATTTCTTTTAATTTAATAGCTTTAGAATATTAGCAATTTGCAATGAATTTTTTTTTAGTACCTCTTAAATAAATAGCCATAAAACTTTTATAACCAAGAAAATAAACACTCATATAAACAGCTGTAAAAATAAGTGCTTTATTTATTTATTTATTAAAAAAGAAAACATAACAAAGTTTATTAAAAAATAAGTTATTTGCCTGTCTTCTTTTAAATTATATATATAAGTGGGTAAAATTTTTAATACATTTTTAAAAAAGTTGCTTTAAAATTCACTCACGCAATGGCAAGATGATTTCATCAGATGTAAAACGTTTTGTCGTAATGAGAAGATCTAATGAATTTTCAAGTGGCTGTAAGTTCTTAGATCTTTATATCAGAGCATTTCAGTAGTTTACTTTATTCAACAACCAAAATAATATCAACTGTTTTTATCTAAAAATACTTTCTCTCTCCTCATAGTAAAATAGATCAACATTAAATCTCAAATTACAATTAGATGTTTATAACTTTTATTATATTTTTTCCCCGGTAAATAATGTTTGTTTAATGATTTTTTTTTCCAATTCTTTGGAATAAATTGCAAAGTTGTTATATTTATATGTATAATTATAGATAATAAAATTTAAAAAAATGTTATTACTTTTATGTATGCATTTTTTTAAAAATTATATATAAATTTATTTTGTAATAGTAAGAAAATCAAGTCATACTTTACACGACGTAACTTAATAGTATTATATTATATTTTGATACTCTATCTCTATAACTAAAAATGTTTTATGTAAGAGATGACAAATTCTCCTTATTATACGTAAATGAAATATGAGTAAATAAATGTAGCAATATGTTTATTTTGCTTTTGTCACTTTGTTAAATATGATATTGTTTCTAATCTTAAGTAGTTTGTCCAAAAAGTTTCATTTATTATATTTTTTCTGAATAGATATGTTAGATGTCTTATAAAAGGACAACTTTTACCTGCGAATTACATATAAGAATTGTAGTCTAAATTAATTATTTATATTATTATAAAAATTATAATATTCTTTTATATAACCCTAGTTAAGATTTTTTTTTTTCAGATTATAGGAAATATCATCTAAATATTAATCGAATCATTTGACTTTCGACTTATATTAGTCTTTTTATCATTTAAAATTTTGGTAAACATCACATGATCACCATCTCTTATGCTAGCACATAACTGTTATTAAACGGGCAAAACTCTCCATACAGTAGTGCCACCATGTGCCAACCAGACTTCTTTTAACAATAAAGGTGGAATTTGCCCTTCATTAATAATCCAATATATTTATATAGACACTAAAAATTGCAAGGAGACCACAGAAAATGAAATTATTTATACAAAATTGTTTAAATAAACCTTATTAAATAAGTAAATATAACCAGTTCTTAATTCAGACTAATAATTAGTCAAATATAACATTAGAAACAGAAAGTATAATTTTCAAATTCCACCCAAATGATTAATTAAGTCAGAAGTGTAATAATGTTCAATTCTCAATGGGTGTGTAAGTAATCATTTAACACCAGTCAACACTGGCAATTTTTAATATCAATAATAATCAATAATTTCAAACTGTTATCATGGGAAACTCCTTTTTAACAATAAAGGTCGATTTCCACCTTTCTTATTGTTCTAATATTTTTGTATAGACACTGATAACTGCAAATTGACAACATATACATATATATATATATATATATATATATATATATATATATATATATATATATATATATATATATATATATAATATATATAAAAAACCAAAACTGCCTAACACAATACTAGTAATAATTAAAATGCAAACCCATAAAGCAATACTAGATAAAATCCAAAATTTTTACCCAAATCCTTACATGACAATGGTTTTATCTACTACAAATAGACCTTTTCTGAAAATCAAACTAAAAGAACACACACACACACACACATATATATTTATATATATATCAAACTAAAAGAACACACACACATATATATATATATATATACAAACAAAAAGATTTCCATAATTCATTTCAAGCATGACCTTCCCATAATATCAAAATATGTCTTTATAAGATTGATAGCCTCAGATTCAAGAAGTTTTATCATCAAAGTCTCCTTTATTATTCTTTTTAATTCATTTTTTCATAAAAAATAACAAGCATTATTAAGCAATATTATATGACCTGAATTCAATTCAAGAATATATAAAGCTGAGTTAAAATACCTATGTTTAACTCTACTTATATGAACCTTAATCCTTATATTAAGGCTAAATTTACTCTGACATACATACAACTTTCCACACAACACGGAATCTTATAAATAATAAGAGGAATAGATGTGCAATCAATAGCTGCTTTGAGCCATTAAGTAACAAATTCAAATCAAAACTTTTCTTGCATGCAACATTCATTCCTCCTAACAAATGAATATTCCTATAAATCAAATTATATATTGAAGTCTTAAATGCTAAAGACATATCCTCATTATTCTTGCCAACAAAATTTTTACCATTAAAACTATGGCTTTAAACATTATTATTAAATACAACATTTCTAATAAAATTATCATTATAACCCAATTCTACATAATCAGCAGCAAATTGACCTCTTTGAATATCAGCATTATCATTAAATTTTTTAAGCTTTATATTCATGCAACAAATATTCAACAAAGACATTTTTGTGCATAAAAGGCTGATAACTATCAGGCCTAATTATATTATGGGAAGATTTGTTTGTTTGTATGTATGTTTCTTCCTTTAGTTTGATTTTTATTTGAGAAGGTCTATTTGTAGAAGATGAAACCATGGTTGAGTAAACATTTTGATAAAAATTTTGGATTTTATCTATTGTATTGTTTTATGGTTATGCATTAAATATATATTAAATTTAATTTTCATATATTTTATTTATAAGGTTGATAATTATTATTTATTTATGGTAGCACATATTATATTTGCTATGGCATTTTAATATTTATCTGAGATATTAAATACACATATGCTAATATTTTATTTTGCCTAGCCTTATTATATCACCATTAAGTTATATACCATTGCATTATAAAAAGAAAAAAAAAAGGATGATGGTTACATTAAAGGAAACTTTACAATATAAAGTTAAATGTTCTAACCTTAAGTAACATATCTATGATTCTGAGATCTTATTTCGAGAAGCTATCAAGATTTTCATTATTCTCCTATTATTGCATCATTCTGTATGTTGAACAATAGAAGCTTCTTATTTAGATACAAACATCAATCAATACCTATTGTTAACAAACATTTTGAATTTAAGTAATGTTGAATTAAAATAAAAACTTAGAAAGTAAAGCAAATATTATACATATCTGAATATAACTATTGTCATTTGAAAAGAAAATTAAACAACAATTAAAATAAAGAATATACCCTTCGTTTTTAATAAAATGAGTTTGTGATTTATTTGAAATTTATTTATTTCTTTATTTTTCACTTTTCAATACAATTGTCAGTAGGAAATGCTTGAGAGTGAGAATTACTTATATGATATTTTTTTTATGTTTTGCCAATATTGAATTTTATAATTACTTGCATAAGCCATCACAAATTAATATATTGTTTTGCATCCATTGACAAATATAGTTTGGTTTCAATAAAATTATCTTTGTTTCCAATTCATATTTTGGTGAGTAATTAAACCTTAATGGTCATGTTAAACCCTGAGAGTGAATCAGTTAATCTATCTTTTATTGCTCTTTGTATCTATGTATAATTATGTACAGCTAGTTGGATAGGTCATATTACAATTGTCATTCAATGATTGTATCATATTTTACTCATGGTTATAATTTATCTTCTCATCTATAGATGTTGTTCATCACATTTTCTGTCCAAATTTATGGTTTCATTAATTTAGGGTTTAGCATCACAATCCAGCCCATTGCAATTAACATCCAATGATTGGGCTAGTTTATTTTCCATTGCACATGTGCAGCCCATTATAATTTGTGCTCATCGAACACACAGTTCATTATAATATATATTGTAATCTTATATTTTATTAGGAGAAATAATAAACACTGTCACAATCTGTGAAAAAAAATATTGGCTTTCTTTTCAGTATAAATTTAAAAAATCGATCAAGATTATTGGTAAAATTGCAGATGATTTAGTTAAAAGTGAATTTAAAAGTCTCTTATAGTGTTACTTATTATAATAAAGTGGCAGAAAGTTGCCCAAGATATCTTCTGAACAGATTTTATTAACCAATGCAGAACAAAAATACATATGTCTTAATTTTCTCTCCCATTTCAAATATTCAGTTGATATTTTGTAGATGAAAACAGAAAACACATATATAAAATTGATAATATTGAAACTATACAAGATAGTATATTGACCAACTACAATAAAACATAATATTTGAAGCATTAATCTAATTGGTATATTATGGTAATTGAGCAACCAATATTACATTTAATTTGAACAATAATTTAAACATTTCTTTTGAATTTATATGTTTGCATGCACAAAAATTTCTATAATAAAATATATGATCAAGTCACAAAATTAGCAGTGTATTATAAATAAGTGGTAACACTTCAGGACATGCACATTAACACCTCTGTGCAATATCCTGCAGCAATGAGTAGTTTATATAGATATAAACTCAATGCATAAGCATATGCTTTTAAAGTTAATGATCATGGTAGAATGCACAGACATTTTAAAGTGAATGTTCTGATGAATTACTCTTTATTTATAATTTTATATATGGATGGTCTTATATAAGTAACAGCTTATATAAACAGGTTATATAACTTTAATAAATTACCAATAAATATTATTAAATTGAATTGGTTTTATTGATTATTAAATTTAAATTAATAGACTATTTATTAGATGAATATATTAATAAAACTTTGTAAACATTAAAATATAATCTACCCAACTATTATCATATTATATTCTGATGATAAATTTACTTTTATATAAAATTTAAAAAAAATGTATATTATATTTATATAGAAATAATCTAAATTAAAGTATAACATTAATTTTTTTCAATTTTATGTTTATTTTCAAATGCTGTCTCAAAATCTGCACTTAGAAATCCCCAGATGCTTAAGCTTGCTTCTATCATTTATTACCATAGCAACAAAATTAATTTTACCCATAAAATTTTAAAAAAACAAAGAACTTTGGGTGATATTGGATGATATCACAAACCACAAAATAATAAGATGTAAATAGTATCCCTTGAAAAAATGATAAGTACTATTTAATAAATTACAGTGCATCAATGACTATATCCAATTAAATTATAAAATTATCCATCTTTCTCATCTTTTCCATCATGGAAGAATAAAATAACATATTAAGCATTTTTCATATCTAGAAAATTGTATATTCTCATCAGGATAAATGGATAAATTGAAACAACAATAAGGATTATCATTGAATATTATTTAAAAGGAAATCAGAAATATATATTTTATGTCTCCAATGGCATTTATAAAATCCCTTATGAGATGCTCTACACATAAAATATTTCAGAAATCTTTTGTCTATTCTCTGAAATTGGAATAACATGCTTGAAATAATACTGACTGTCTCTTCCTTATTGACTTCTTGAATGTTAAAAAGTTTGTGCAAATTATGGATTAAAATTCAACATATAGTCATTCATATATGAAAGCTGTTGAAAGCTTAATGGAGATTGATAAATATAATTCAAATCAATGGATTATTTATTCTCTGCTCTCTCTCTCTCTCTCTCTCTCTCTCTCTCTCTCTCTCACACACACACACACACACACGCATAATAATAATAATATAATGATCTGAACTATAGTTGCTATGAAGTTGAAATTGCTTAAATTATTGGGCTATCAAACCCTTGATTTGAATATTATTCACTTAGTGCTTCCAAAGAATTGTCTTCCTGATATTAGGCAAATTAATAGTTCTAATATCAGCTCAATAATAAGGGATTTATAATTATTGATGCTATCATCATAAAATATGGTAAAAATGTTATCAGGTATTAAATTAAATTTTCTAAATTGATTAATTGTTATAGCTAGTCAAATTGGAATATGAGTAATAATTGTAATTTAATTCAATTTTTTTAAAAAATCATTCTATTATTCTGTTGAATCTTAATTTTTGAATTGGATTATTCCATCATGTGGATTTAATGTTATTATTTTATTATTAAACTATTGTCAGTGAACTTCCATAATAATTGGATGCTACTTCAAAATTGTAATATGGCTAAACATGTGGCTATTGAACTATGCATAGACTTCAGGGATTACTTGTTAAAAGAATTGTCTATTGAACTTTATTATTAAGTTATGAAATTATTTTATTTAAAGTATTATTGTTGTAATTATAATATTAATAAAGTATACAAAAGACTGCTAACAATTAAAAAGTTATAGGTAATCACCTTATATTATTAGTGAGATTTGGGTTTAAATGTAATATATGTTGTTATATTTTGTATTAGAGATAGGTTATATTAAGCCAAATTAATTTATTAACCCCATATACCCATTATTTGAATTGATTTATGTTTTATTTGTTCTTGCTCTCAGTATCATGCTATTCAGTCATAAAGCATTTTGAGTAGATAAGTCAATTATCAGGGAATATTTATGTTTCAATGTGCCTAGTAAAGAATGCAGCACAGCACTTTTGTGGTATTAATAATTTTAAATTTCATTTGTTAGTTGAAATTTGCTTCTAACTAAATATTGAAAGTTTAAGATATATTTGCTTGGCAGCATAGGCAATCATGCTAATAAAAGATACTTAGTCAGGTTTTTATAAAGTTATCTACTTATGTAGCATCAATGACAAATATGTAAACATTTTTCCTTGTTCATAAAAGGGTTATCCACGAGTAAGCAATGTTAGACATTGCATGAATAGTGCACATACCTCTCCATTATTGTATTTGCATCATTTTATTGGCTATACACATAATCACAATCCAATGCCGGATTATTTAAAAAGAACAAATAGTAATATTTGTAATTATTTTGCATATAACTTTGGATGATATAAGTACGCTTATTTTTCATTATTATTTTTTTGTTTTGTTCTTATATAATTGTTATCAATAATAATAATTGTTATATTGATAATAGAGTTATCTGTTTTACTGAAATCATCGTTTTTTACACATTATTGGAAAAAAAACAAAAAACACTTTGTTAAATTAATTTTCCTTATTGAATCCATTTGCATAATTTATTATTTCTGTTTCTAGTGGTAATATAAAATTCAATATTGGAGTACAATAAAATTATTTTAATATTATGATCATACCTGGGATGAGTTAATTACAAATGTTCATTTTATATTTTATTAAATGAACAATTTAATTAGATTTATTTAAAAAACATAAGAAAATTAATTGATTTGACCTTACCTTTAATCTGGGAATGGGACAGTTAATATTTCTATCCATATTTAAATAACACACTCGTTTATCATAGAGTAAGTCTTTATGCATTGTGCATTACAATGCAGTATGTATGCATAAAAAAACTTTATGATAATTTTGGTAAATCAGTAAAATTACCCTAAGGTATTAAATCGCTTTAATAAATATAAATACCATGATTTTATATAATAATTATTTTTTATTACTTTTAGAGACATAAAACAAATATATGTTCATTTTAGTTTACACTCCGAAAAGATCCATCCATTCTGAAACGCTTTCCACCTTTTTACATAAACGCACCCGTCTCAGCCCATTGTCTTTTGTTCCTGCCCAATTGCTACTTGAGATTTGCGTTGTTACATTATACATTAACGAATTAATATACTTGGAAATATAAAAAAAAATATTCAGATGAATATACAAGTGGTGCATGTAATAACTATAGTCAAATGTTAACGTTCTCTGCAGCAAATTCAAACTTTGTATTCGTAATTACTATCTAATGAAAAGTAGAAAGTGATTTCTTATACATATATGTGTTTTTATCTGTTTTTCAAACTGCTTTTTATTATTATTATTATTATTATTATTATTATTATTATTATTATCATCGTCGTCGTCATCATCATCATCATCATCATCATCATCATCATCATCATCATTATTATTATTATTATTACTATTATTATAGTAGCATCATTTTATGATGGATTGTGCTGCTTCAAAAATTAACTTAATTAATCATCTACGTAAAATGGAAACAAACTGGTAATTACATGAAAAAAAAATCTGAAATCTTTATTTAATATAGTATACCTATAATTTTGTAAAATTGTCTGTGTTTAATATATATATCTGTTTTAATACGTATAGCCTTTAAAGAATTATATTAGTATTTATGAAATTAAATAAATTTATAAATACATTGTCTAAATATTTTCTTGAATAAGTTACCGTTTGTGATGGTAATTTTCGATAAATAAACTCGTTAGCCTTATTACTGTTTATGGGTTTTTCGTTTTATTATTTTAATATATATATATATATATAGTTGTTTGTGCACATATACATATATAGGTGATGTATATGTTGTGCACAAACATATTTAAAAATCCCCAAATTTCTTCTAATAAAAAACAGAATTATTCCCAGTAAAACAAATAAAGCTTAGTACGTTTATCTAAAAGCTTATAATCAATGCCTAAAGGTGAATTTGTATTCCGTTACAAATAGTGATTTTCAAAGCAAACATAAAACCTAAGATTACGAAGGCAAATTAAAAAAATATATATATCTAAATAAAAAAAATGTTTTTTATTTTTTTTATTTTTTAAGATTTTATTTTATTACAGTACAAACAACGCAATAAAATTTTAAAATTCCAATTTACTTTTAATAACATAAAATATATATGTATGTGTCTGCGTGTGAGTGATTACATTATAATTTATTCAAATTTGTTTGTATCTAATGGAAATTCTTCTCCCCAGTTGCAATTAGAAAATAAAGACAGTTTTTATTTGAGTGTAATTCAAGAAATAAATAAATCTCACTAAATATCGACGAAAAAAAAAGTGCCAATATATTTATAAAAAAAAAAAAAACGGTTTTAATATCTAATCAGCTTTTAGATCATGGCTAAATTAATTTATATAACGATTTTTATAAGTGTTTTATATTTAAAAAATGATTTTTGGCAGAATAAGTTGTTGTAAAGAGTAATGAACCTGCGTTACATCCAACTTTTTAAATGTAAATGCACAGATTCAAATATTATATATTCTTTTGGGAAATTTTTGCAATATATATTTAATATTAGACTTGTCATTTGTATACTCGTCTTCTATTGTCCGTAAGCATTGTAAAAATAGATAGCACCTACATAAACAATTTTAAATATTAAAGTTGGAATTACGAACAGTGTGAAGGTAGTTTTATATTTAATTAAAAAAATATTTCATTCATTATTTTGTCATTGAACTTTGATGTTACTATTTAATGTAATGAAAATTTAATTGAATTATAAAATTTGTACAAATATGAGTAAAAACTACAATTTTATACATTTATTTTTCCATATTTTCTCTATGTATCTCACAGCTTGAAAATGAAAAATATTCTTAGAAACAAATTGTGCTCCTCTTAATATAGTTTGTATTATAGCTTCATAAAAATTCTTGTCAATTAGTCATAATAGATTTTATTTATTTTATTTTATTAAGAGAAATTTATTATGCGATACAGACCTACATTTTCTATTACATGCTATTACAGTATAATATAATTTTTTTATTTTGTTACATTACGGTTTCAGAGGTAAATCATTCAACCTTAGCATATTTACTTCTTATGTATGTAGTTGCTTCTCCTGTAGTTCAATTCTGTAGATTTAGCGATTGTCTTTTTTATTTGACGTTTCTCCAACTGACATTTACCAAATAGTCTGGAGCTATTAAATTGTTTCTTTGTTTGACTTTTTCTATTATTTTCTTTAGTTCCATTCCATGTGGATCTTTCAATTTTCCAATAGTGATTTTACATTGTATGCACCATAATGTGAAGTACATGAAGATTGTCAGTCTTATTTCTGCATATACACCTTGTTTGATGCAGCACTTAATGAGTATAAAATTTCCAAATGGGTTGATTATCCATCTTGTGAGGAGTGTTCTATGATAATTTAATTTAATACACCTTATAAATATGTGATCGAAGGATTCCTATTCCCTGCCGCACATGAGCACATAGGACTTTATTTATGTACTCATCTTTATTCACAATTAATATTGCTCCTCTTGTATTAGCTTCTTCATAAAAATCCTTCTGAATTTAAGTGGTATCATGCATATTTTTCATTTAATAATAATTTTAATAACATTATTATAAACATTGTCAACATATATAACATGTAAAACCTCTTTTTGATATACAAATGTCTAATTAGATGGCTCTTTAGTGATGATGTAATATATTTTATTTCCAAGAAAAGAACAATAATATTATTAATTTATCTGATGTAATAAATTGTGACAAGAATATTAATTACTAAATAATTGTTGATTTTTTTTTACTAAAAATCCAATCATGTTTAATATTTGCTAGGACTTTAATTTTTTTTTCCTGAATTACATCCTTCAAAATATTTTTTGGGAAATAAAATACACCTGGGTCTCATTTTATGCAATAGATAGGTTCCTCAGAAAATATGCGCAAATGAAATCGTGCAAAAATAGACGTAACTTATATTGAAAAAGGGGGGCAGTCTGTGATTTTTCAAAATTCACGTAAAAGCAAAGCACCAATGTAAAATTACTTTAAAATTTGCGCAAAAAAAAAAAAAAGTAAGGAAATAAAATATGACTAATAAAAAATTTCAAATTTGAAAAAAATTGATACAAGACAAACTTTTTTACCTATAATATTTAATTTTATTCAAAATAATATATTTTTATGCATAATTTACAGTACAGTAATTTACATTTTTTTATACATGTTTTAATTATTATGATTTTCTGGTGATAATGTAATTAGTAATTAATCTTTGAGATGATGATTTTATTAATTGTTTATGAAGCTTGAGACATACAACCATTTAGCTCTCATTAGAATTTAAGAGCACGTTAATGATTAGTGTCAGTAATAAGAAAATAATAATTGATTACGTTCTTTTTTAGAAAGCAAAAACAGAATATGATTTAAAATGCAAAATTAACATGCACAATGTTTGAACAAATTTACATTATTATCTTGTAAAATTTAATGTGTGTATACATAAAATGTGGAAATCATGATTTTAATTTCTTTATTGCATAAAATCTTACTATTATAAAGCACTGAAAATATTGAAATTACTAAGATGAAAGTTGAATTCCAATAATGTGCTATTACTTTCAATATAACGTAAATGCATGAAATTTATTATTTAAAGTAATAGCGCATTATCCGAAATTGACTTCCGGTGAAACACGAATTGCATAACTTCAAAATCGAGTTAAATAAGTCCACGTAAAAAGAGACCCAGGTGTACATAACACCACTAATAAAATGCTACGTAATTGAATACTTCCATATTATATTAACATTTTACTGGATGCATACATTGATAAAGCAGGAAGTCTTAAACATTATAATAAACATTAAAATACTATTACATTAAATGAACATATGTATTTTATAACTCGAAACTAGCTAATATAAAGTAATGACTGTAACTATCTTAATTATAATGTAAATGAAACTTAGCTTTTATTAAATGATAATAACTTTAATGGAGAGTTTAGTACTGTTATTAACTTGAATGAATTGATTACTCAAGCTACTATAATAAATACACCAAAATATATATTGCCACTTAAAAGGTATGTTGACAATATACCTCATTGATAGGAAATCTATATAATTTGTATTGCTGAAATATATTTTTCAATGTAAAACTTATTGATTTAACAGTATTAGTGTTGAAAAAATCTAAAAGGTAATTAATAAAGTTTCTGGATAAAATAGAAGTAAAATCAGACAAATAAATTTTAAAGTAGCAGTCTGAGAAAGTGTTAAAGCCATTTCTGAAATCAATCTAAAAATTATTGACATTTAATGTTAACTCTTTTTTCTTTCAATTTAAAAAAATTAATATACTATTTTATACAGTTATATCAATTTTAGAACTATGTGCATTTTTAGCATAAAGCAAATATCCACAAAAATAAGATATCAAAACATGTGTTCTGAGTTTTGTTATTACCACTTTTTTGCAGATCCAAAATTTGAAAAAAAATGTGTCTTAATTTTTGAAGTAGTACAATAATAACTTTAAATCCCATAAATACATTATTCAAAAGTAAAAGAGATTACTTTGATTCTTAACATATTGTTAGAGATACTTGTAATCTCTAAGTAAAGTAATAGTAATCTTAATTTGTTATGTGTATAATATAGATAGTGGTTTTCTTATACTTGGGGTTGTAATATGATGAAATATTTATATTTATGTAAGAAATAATAAACTTCTCTTCTGGTATAGTAATGTTAATATAAGATATAACTTACTCTGATTGCTTAATATTTTTTATGGAAGTGATGATAAATATCTCTTATTATATGTGGGAAACATTGGATTTCCACCAACCAAGACAAGAAGCTGGATTTAAAAGTGGTTTTAGTACAGTAGATCATATCCAGGTATTGTTAAAAATTATTGATAGAATAAATGAAATATGAGTTGCCATTATGCATTGGATTTGTAAATTATGAAAATGCATTTGATCCTATAAACATTTCTTCAGTGATTAAAGCATTGGGTCATCAAGGTAAGATCCAGAATATTGTCATATTGTAAAGGATATTTATAAAAATGCAACAGCAACAATTAGATTACATAATGATACTGGGAAAGTCAATATTGGAAAGGGTATAAGACAGGGTGACTCCATATTTCCAAAACTTTTTATAGAAGTGCTGTAAAAAGTATTTTGTGGACTAAAATGGGAAGCTAAAGAAGTGAAAGTAAATGGAGACTATTTAAGTCATTTAGATTTTGCTGATGATGTAGTTGTTTTTGCAAATAATGCTTTAGAGCTACAGTAAATGTTGCAGGTGTTATCAGATGAAAGTAGGAAATCTGGACTAAAGATAAATGATAAAAATACTAAAGTAATGTTTAATGGATTTTCTCAAAATATGAAAATAAAGATTAATTATAATGAGTTAGAAGAGGTTAACAATTACAAATACTTTGGTCAGATTTTTAATACAGATGGAAACATAATGTATGAAATTAATCATAGAATTAAACTTGGTCGGACTGCTTTTAATAGAAATAACTTGATACTAAAAGGAAATATGCTTATGTGTTTGAAAATAATGGTTTTTAATAAATGTGTTTTACCAGTTTTTACTTATGGATCTGAGACTTGGACACTTAATAGAAAAGCAATACAGAGACATCAGGTCACTCAAAGAAGTATGGAGAGATTCATATTAGGACTAACAAGAATATATTGAAAATGCAAATATGGGTAAAAGAACAAACATGTTTTACTGACCTCATTGAAAAAAATAAAAGAATAAAGTGAAGTTGGGCTGTACATATTGCTAGAAAAGATGATAATAGATGGACAGATGAAATCTTTAACTGGATTCCAAAATATTTTAAAAGATCCAGAAAGAGACAACATGTGAGATGGATGGATGAAATAAAAAAGTGTGCAGGGGTGAAGTGAAGAAGAGAAGCTAAATATCAGAGAAGAAGGATTGAACTTGGAGAGACCTTCATACTGCAGTGGATTGATAATGGTTGTTGATGATGATGATGATAATGATATGTGGAATAAGTGGGTGTATACATTTTTTGCAATATATTTATTTTTGAAATTTGGATGAATAAACCATTTCTAATAATCTTCAATTAGTTTCTTCAAACAATAATATGTGTTACATAAGTAGATAAGTTGAACCATATTAACCATTAGAGAAAATATTTTACTTAAGAAATACATAAATAATTTATAATAAATAATTGTAATATATTTTTTTATTTATAATCCTTATTAAGATTTGTTTTAGGTTATGGAAAAGACTGCCTAAATATCAATGGAATTGTTTTAGTTTCAATTTTTTTTACTATTTAAAATATGTAATAACTCCAATAAATGCTGAACAAAAATAGGTTTATTATTATTAAAGCTATGAAGTAACTTAAATGCCAGTAAATCTGTGTATACTTATTTTAATATATTTGGTTTTCATACTTTTTCTTTAGCCATAAAATTGTCAATTATCATTGACTTTTATGCACCACATATTAAAATTGCTAAAACATTTTAATATTTACTTTGTGACATCAAACACATATATTTAAGTATTTTCTTATGCTTAATTATAATAAATTGCTATTAGATATTTTAGCATTGCAATATATACAGAAAAGAATGATAATTACATTAAAAGCTATATTATTTTTTATTTACTTATATATGATTTGAAATCAATAAACTGCACTTTAATTTTGATATTTATTTAATTAAAAGAAACTCATATATAGTAAATGTACCTTAGATATTAAAATACAGCATATCTTAAACTATTATATATGGTGAGTTTTCTAGTTCAGAAATAAGGGATTTATTTTATTATTAATTCATAATTTTTTTACAGTTTTGGCTTTCTCAATGCATAATAATGATTATTAAGATGGTATTTTCTTTTCTACTCATTATTTACCATTACATTTTCTGCCATCCTCATGCACAAAACATTTGAACAGTCAGCTTTTCCTAGTATTGTCCATTACAATAGTGGTGCTTTCATTTGCATAGTAGCTAAATGTAATGACTTCTTTACTTTCCATTACAGGTTTTGATGCCCAATGTGGGGCTCAATTAATATTTGTAATAGATAAAATTTTATTATTCTTAAGTTTAGTTTGAACTGATAACTGATGCAAATAGTCTTATGCTAATAATATTTCGTAATAATTAATGCATTTTGATTTGCATGTAATAATTATGACATCATTAATATAAAACTATCACATTTAATGAAACAAACTTTATTGGAGAAAAATTTTTTTTTTCAGAAATAATCAGTATCAGGAATAGATATATTTTTAAATATGCCTATGTTAGATGCTTTTATTTTTATACAGCAATGGAAGATTAACAATATTCAAACTATTAAGGTTATGTATATGAATATAGTAGTTGTAGTTATTTATTTAATTTTATTTTTCTACTCTTTTATTTTTATACATAGCATTATGACTGTTTCTTATTATGGTATATCAGATATTTGGTCATTGTAATTTAGAAATGATAAAAATGTTTTAGCCATGATGAATAAATAAGAGGTTTTTATATCTAAAATAGATACTGACTATGCTAAAATAAATTTTTATACTGATTCTTTTTGTTCTAGGATAAAGGCTGAAGTTGACATATCCCACAATGAAACTCCATCATGTAAAAAAAAACTACGAAAGTAATAAAATACTGGAAATAAAAGTAGTGTCAATAATTATTCTGAGATCAGTGAGAAAAGAGTTATTTCCTTTGTAAGAGATTTGGATATAAATAATGATTTTGAAGTTAATAATTTTTTAGTTAGGGACATTTGTAAAACATTCTTTTTGGAGATAGTGCCTTTGATAATGATGATTCTGCCAATTATAAAGAAATGGTTATTGTGAATAACAATTTTATTTAGAAATGAATTATGTAATAAGTTTAAGGAATGATGTCCCACCTTATTTAGACAATAATACTAAATTTAAAAGCTTATAACTAGAGATAAAATATGTTAATCTTAAGTGCATTTGTTTCCATGAGTAACATAACCATAAATTTAAATATTTTGATTTTAAAAAAGCAAGGTTTAAGACAATTAAAATATAGCTATTACTTAATTTAAATCATTATAAGGAGACTGTAAATAATTAAGGTGTGTGATCATAGAAATGTATTTGGGAGGTAAAATATAGAAGGTAGATTTAACTCACATCACTCTGTAGCTAATAATTGCACAGTAAACAGGCAATGTTTAGTTGATTATAAATTTACTTTAGTGTGAGTACATTATAAAGATGTCTATGAATATGATTATGAATTTTTAGTTTATAGTAAAAAGAGCAATATTAATTCTATTCAGAATATAAAAAAAAAACTGTGTTTTTAGATATATTAAAGAATAAATGTGTTGGTGGAAATTTATGTCATGTATGTGATTTTATTGATTTATTTTACAAATATTCCATTTGACTGAAAGTAAAGGTAAGTATAATGTTGAGATAAATGGAGAATTAAGATCAATTATTTATAATAATAATTTTATATGGTAACAAAAGTCTGTTTTAAATACACTAAAATTATTTGTGTTATTTAAAATTTACATTATTTGTGCAAGGTTTTTGATTTATTTTAAAAAATAATCATTGAGAATGTAATTTAATGTGCAATGTTAACAATATTTATTATCTTCAAAAGTTACATACATATTTATGAGATCCTAGCTATTAGAAATAATCTTACAATTCTGAAGTTTTGATATCTATTGTACCATTGGGAATTAAAGGGATATATATTTTGTAATTTAATTCATTATTTGTTATGAACTAGTTAAAATAAAATTTTCCTTTACAAAAATTTAATTTTTAGAGAAAACTATATTCTTTTAATATGTGCAATGTTGTTATAGTATAATTCATTTCTTTATTGCTTTGAGGAATATGCATATATATATATATATATATATATATATATATATGTGTGTGTGTGTGTGTGTAAAACGAAGACTTGCACGGGTTAAATATATAAAATACATATTTTGTGGGTTCATCCATGTTAAAAACTTTTAATATTAATATACTGACGTTTCGACTTGGTCACACAAGCCATCCACAGAGTTATAAAAGGAAGAAAGATGGTTTTAGAGGCACTACAATCACTCATTTGAATAAAATGTTAAAATTCCACCAATAGCAAAAATGTTAAATTTAGGAAAGTTTTTTAAAAAAATCTTTCCAAATAGGAAGATGTTTGCATGTATCATCTTGCTTGTTGATACAATCTGGCCTTTTAAGTAACTCAATGGCTTCTCTAATTTTGCACTGGTAGAGATTATCACATCTGGATATGATCCTGGTACTAGAAAACTCAATTTTATGACCTGAATCTATAGTATGGAGTGAGAGTGCTGATGATGATGAGGGTTGTTTAACTGCATTAGCATGCTCATCTCTCCTAACACTGATGCACTCATACCTATGTAAGAAGCTTTACAATTTTTACATGAGATTTCATAGACACCATGAGATTCAAGAGGGATTGAATCTTTAGGCTTGGTTATTATATTGCTGATCTTTTGATGAGCAGAAAGTGATGTATCTATGTTGTAGCATTTTAATATACATCTGATACTGTATGTAGTTCCTTTTACATATGTAACACAAATCATAATAGCTGATTTATCATCTTTTTGTTTCCTATTTTGTCTATTTTGGGCTTGAAATAAGGCTTTTTTATAAATTTGTAATTATAACTATTTGCTAATAAAACACTATTAATAAGATTTATTTCTTCTTTCAGATGTGTCTCATCTGAAAGATTAATTGCTCTATTTAAAAGTGTTTTGGCTACAGAAACTATCTGAGTTGGGTGATGATGAGAATGGAAATGTAAATAACTGTCTGTGTGTGTATCCTTAAAAAGTTAAACTATTTGGTGTTCTGGTGACTAGAACATCAAGAAAAGGGAGTTTTCCATCAGACTCTGTCTCCAATGTAAATTTAATATGAAGATGCATATTATTTAAATGTAAGAAAAAATTATCTAATTTATTTTTTCCATGTTGCCATATGACAAAAGTGTCATCTATGTATCTGAGCCAAATGAGAGGTTTTAAAGATGATGATTCCAAAGCACGGGTTTCTATATATTCCATGAATAAATCAGCTATAACTCCTGAGATAGGTGAGCCCATAGGAGTACAAAAAACTTGTCTGTAATGCTGTCCAATGTATACAAAATATGTATTTAAAAGTCAATGTTTAATCAAAGCAATAATATGGTCTGGTAAATTACATCGTTGTGGGATTATATTTAAAGCTTCATCAATTGGAATGTTCGTAAACAAAGACACGACATCAAAACTGACCAGAATGTCATTAGCATTAATTTTTAAACTTTTTATAACAGAAATAAAATGAAGAGAGTTTTTAATATATGATTTAATAGATGGGATTGTTGGTTTAATGAAATCTGATAAGTATCTAGCTAAAATATGAGTTGGAGACCCTATTGCACTTACTATTGGAAAAAGGGGGGTATCTGGTTTGTGAATTTTTGGAAGTCCATAAAATTTTGGACAGACACAAGATGTTTCATGAGGGATTATTTTATTTTTATCTCTGTTTTAATAGGTGATTTATTAATAATAGCTTTTGTTGTTTTTTCCAAATACGTAGTATGATCTCTTTTTGATAGTTTATAAGTTTTATCATTAAGCAGATCTAAAATTTTATTATGGTAAATGTCACAATCCATTACAACTGTGGCATTACCTTTATCATTTGGAAGTACAACAATTGATTTGTACAATTTTATATTATTTAATGCTTGTCTTTTTTTCTTTGAAATATTATTTTTAGGAAGCTTAGCTTTTTTAAAAAATATTACAAATCTCAGCTCTAGCCAAATCAGCGGATAGAGAATCAATTTTATCGAGAGCTGATTCAACATTACAAACAATTTTCTCAAAAGATATCCGGGAAGGTGTTAAAGCAAAATTGAAACCTTTTTCTAAAACTGAAATTTCATCTGTAGAGAGGACTTTCTTAGATAAATTCTAAAGTTTTTTTTTGATTTGAATACATAATGTTTGGGGATTGTGTTTTAATTAGCATTTGCAATTTTTTCTTTTGCTTTGCTGTTACAAATTCCGAATCTTTAAATGATCTAAAACTTGCAATACGATCAAATCTAGTCCACAGTAAAGGATGTATTTTATTACTAAGAAATAAACATAAATGTAGCAATGCTTTATCAATTTTGTTTAATTTTTTCCGAGTTTCTTTAATAAAAGAATTTAAAATAATATTGCTCCTTTTCCTTAGAATTTAAGTAACATTATAATTGTTCTTGTGAAACACAATTTTACAGCAAGTGGGTATAACGTTATGATTTTTGCACACTAATAAAAAAGTTAAATTACAAAGTGACTTACATTTCTTAATCCACGTTCTTTCAAATATATGAAGCTGATTAAAAATTTCCTCCTTGTAGAGGTTAATAATGCTAAAACGAAGATTTGCATGTGTTAAATATATAAAATACATATTTTGTGGGTTCATCCATGTTAAAAACTTTTAATATTAATATATGATGTTTCAACTTGGTTTTAAAAAGTTTAAAAATTAATGCTAGTGACATTCTGGCCAGTTTTGATGTTGTGTCTTTGTTTACAAACATTCCAATTGATGAAGCTTTAAATATAATCTCACAACGTTGCAATATACCAGACCATATTATTGCTTTGATTAAACATTGTCTCTTAAATACATATTTTGTATACAATGGACAGCATTACAGACATGTTTTTGGTACTCCTATGGGCTCACCTATCTCAGGAGTAATAGCTGATTTATTCATGGAATATATAGAAACCCGTGCTTTAGAATCATCATCTTTAAAACATTTCATTTGGCTCAGATACATAGATGACACTTTTGTCATATGGCAACATGGGAAAAAATAAATTAGATGATTTTTTCTTACATTTAAATAATATGCATCCTCATATTAAATTTACAATGGAGACAGAGTCTGATGGAAAACTCCTTCTTCTTGATGTTCTAGTCACCAGAACACAAAATAGTTTATCTTTTTCTATTTACAGAAAGTATACACACACAGACAGATGTTTACATTTCCATTCTCATCATCACCCAATTCAGATAGTTTCTATAGCCAAAACTCTTTTAAATAGAGCAATTAACTTTTCAGATGAGACACATCTGAAAGAAGAAATAAATCATATTAATAGTGTTTTATTAGCAAATATTTATAATTACAAATTTATAAAAAAAACCATATTTCAAGCCCAAAATAGACAAAATAGAAAACAAAAAGATGATAAATCAGCTATTAGGATTTTTGTTCTATATGTAAAAGGAACTACAGACAGTATCGGAAGTATATTAAAACACTATAATATAGATACAGCATTTTCTGCTCATCAAAAGATCAGTAATATAATAACCAAGCCTAAGGATTCAATCCCTCTTGAATCTCATGGTGTCTATGAAATCTCATGTAAAAATTGTAAAGCTTCTTACATAGGTATGAGTAATTGTTGCATCCATGTTAGGAAAGATTAGCATGCTAATGCAGTTAAACAACACTCATCATCATCAGCACTCTCACTCCATACTATAGATTCAGGTCATAAAATTGATTTTTCTAGTACCAGGATCATATCCAGATATGATAATCTCTACCAGTGCAAAATTAAAGAAGCCATTGAGATACTTAAAAGGCCATATTGTATCAATAAGCGAGATGATACATGCAAACTACCTCCTATTTGGAAAGATTTTTTTGAAAAACATTCCTAAATTTAACATTTTTGCTATTGGTGGAATTTTAATGTTTTATTCAAATCAGTGATTTTAGCGCCTCTCCAACCATCTTTCTACCTTTTATAACTCTGTGGATGACTTGTGTGACCAAGTCGAAACGTCAGTATATTAATATTAAAAGTTTTTAACATGGTTGAACCCACAAAATATGTATTATATATATAATTATAAAGAAAGCACTGTAATTTAAAATTAATATTTGTTAAATTAGTGGACTTAAAGTAATGTAATTTAGATATATGTTCCTTATAAATCAAAAAAGAAAACAACATAATTAAGTTTAATAGTTAAAAATAAATAACATCTTGTTGTTAGACGTTTTAATCCTGTAGAATAGTATCCTTTATATTAGATTATTTCCTGTTATTATTCATTACATTGATTTAATATTTTTTTTACAATGCAGAATAAATGTAATAGGTAGCTTCCACTGCGATTTAAAAATTATGTTGTGTTTAAAAATAAGAATAATAAATAAATAATACAGATGTTTATTATTAATAATCATATACATATAGTAATTGTCAGAAATTTCACTTTAAAAAATAAAACTATTGTATCTATGTTATGTTTCACTTGTAAAGTTTTTTTTTTTTCTGGAAATTTTAAAAAGTTGTTGAAATTAAAATCTTTTATTTGCATTTAAGTGAACAATTATTTTAAATAAAAAAAGTAATTTGAAATATTATAAGAAATTATTGTAGTTTAAATATTTGTAAAAGGATATGAGTGCATGGTTATTTATTTAAAAAAAACAAAGGATATACAAAATGTAACTTTTAATAAAATTATTTGGAAAAAAATATTTATTATAGTTAAAGTTATGGTTTGAAAGCATGTACACAAGGTGTGTGTGCATGTATCAAAAAAGGACAATTGCTTTTTTCAGTATCACATAAATTTCTAATTGATAATTAAAACTATAGTTGTTAGCCGAGAGGTCATCGCACCAGCCTTGCAAGCAAGTAGTTGGTTTCAGACGGGTGTGGGTTCGTGACCCGGCCGATGCTATGACATATGAAAAAAAAAAAAACTATAGTGATTTAGACATCATTAATTTTAACAATAGAAAGACTGTTTATCCTTACAAGAAAAAAAAAAACTGATTTGTTTTTTTTAAATACTTTCAGGATATCTACAACTATTTTGCTTATGAAAGACTTTTATTATTTTTAAAAATAATGATTATATGTATCACCATGCTTATCAGATAGAAAAAAATTAGATTTGAAACTTGGATAGCTTCTAATTGTTTGTCTTACTTGACTCATTTCATTAATGACATGATGTTAAAATTAAAATAAATGTCTATATCACAAAAGAAAAATTAAAGAAATCTAGCTCTCTTCAAATCAAATTTTTAAAGAAACTATAACTCTTAAATAACAAAAAACAATAGCATACGATCATGTGAATTGATTAACAGCTTATTAACATTTTCCATAAATTAGTACATCTACAACTATCTTCAAAACAAGATTCAATGAACAATAGAATGTTTATTTCCAGGACTATTAACATTTTATTTTAATGAATTTTTTTTTTTTTGTGGTCATTTTTTTTTAAATGTAACCATTACCAACTGAAAAAGACTGGAAATAAACTAAATCTAGATCGTATAATACATAACATTAAAGACATTAATAATAATAATAATAATAATAATAATAATAATAATAATAATAATAATAATAATAATAATAATAATAATAATAATAATAATAATAATAATAATAATAATAATAATAATAATAATAATAATAATAATAATAATAATAATAATAATAATAATAATAATAATAATAATAATAATAATAATAATAATAATAATAATAATAATAATAATAATAATAATAATAATAATAATAATAATAATAATAATAATAATAATAATAATAATAATAATAATAATAATAATAATAATAATAATAATAATAATAATAATAATAATAATAATAATAATAATAGTTTCTGTGCTGAATTGATATTATGCATTACTTTTTGTTTTAGCTTTTCCTAAGAAAACCTTTTTTTAAAAAAATGATTTAGGTAATATTTTTTATTGTTTTATATTGAAGATATATATATACACACAATTAATTTAAAATTTGGCTACTTTAAATTTCAAAAGATTTTAGTTAGTAATGGCAGATTAATTCTAAAACGTAAGTACATTCATAATTAGTGTCGAAATCTTATTTAAATAAAGAAAGTAATATCTTTGTATTTTACATTCATAAAAATGTTTTCAATATTTAACTTTGCAACAAAAGCTGTTAATGTATACTTAATTAGTGCCAGGAATGTCATACACAAAAGGCATTAGGAATTTGGAAAACATTACTAACTAATAAAATAAATACAAGACTGAATTCTTATTAAACTGATCAAAATTGTTTGCAGCAAAAATATATATTTTAAAAAAAATAATCTTAATGCCTTTGATTTAAAGTCACATAAATACCTTAGAAAATGGGAGAGATTTTTTTCTTTTTCTTATTCTGATTCTTTGTTCTTATGAGAAGATTGTTCAATAGCAAAATAATCGACAATATTTTATTATGTACCATATCATGTTATCCATTGAGTAGAAAGTTTGTGTCTGCTTCCCATTTGCCATTTCTGAGGTGCATACTAGGAATCCTGACAGAATTGGTGGAATGCTTTTTATCTGAAATTTTCTGATCATTATATCTATAACTATGTTGCTGCCATTAATTTAGCCTGATGACATGTCATGCTATTCTTCCACAAATAAAAAGCCATCCAATCAATTAAGACACTTTTAACCAACTGCTTTCTGAAGAACCAGCCTGTTTTCAATCAACTATTAATATCTGAGAAAGGACCATGTGGACTATGCCATGAAATCTACAATTTTCCTTCAAATCTGGATCTTAAGTGTCATAAATCATTAAAGAGCATTCTAAAACAAAATATTTTTATCTGATGAAAGCAATTGATGCTTAGAATATATTTAAAATATGGATAAAATGGTAGTTGTATTAGATCTTTATAGAGAGAAAGAAATTTAAATATGATATTAATAACATATGTTTACAATATTTAGGATTTGTTTACTTATGATATAGTGAATTGATATTCCTTTTTATTTTAATTTACTATATATTACTTTGTATTTTTATTATATTTTATTATAATGCTTTACCTGTATATTTTTGTATCATGGTATATGTTGTGAAGGTGGTGAGCACAACTTTGTCAGATGTTATCTATTAAAAGATGTTTTAGCTTGTACTTTGTGCACTCTCTCTCTCCTTATTTCTTAAGAATACAAAATGACTTTCTCATCTTGTTGGTTATCAATAATCGATGGTTTAAGCATTATTGTTGGCTGATTTTTTTTCTTATCAATTTTCTCTTTCTTTATGGTAATCAATATGTTGTTTTATTACTTCGTATGTTGCCCAACTATAATAGTTATTGATTAATTGTCACATTCATAAATTATTTTAGTAGTTGATTTTAATTTTGTATGTTTACCATATTAATTATTAGTTCTACACATATATATCTTGATATTCTGTGATTAGAAGCCATTGAGATGATAAGATTTTCATGTTACAAATATAAAAATAAATTGTGGTAAATTTATTATACTTTTATAATAAAAATGATAATTTGACCAATGATAGTGTGATCCCATTATAATTTTTCAAGTTGTTCAATATAAATTTTAATTGCTTAGTATTATCAATTACTATTTTGAATTATGTTATTAAGCATAATGTGATTATCACTCATAATTAATATTATATTTTGAAATTATAACAGTCAATTTTAAAAATAATTAATTTAAGATTGATGTGCATGATAATATGAAACTATTTTATAAAAGAATTATATTTAGTGCATAGAATATTTAAAGTTGCTAATCAATGAACTGTTTGTTATGGATATTTTGGGTACTTTGATGGTTGGTGTTTAGATCTTTTATGTCTAAATATGATATTATTAATAATAAATTTACAAATAAGAATGATTTTGAAAAAAAATATTGATAATGTAGATGGGATCCAAGGGTTATGGTCCTCTGATAAACAAAATTTTGGTTTGCAACTAGGTCAAATGATGGTATCTTCTAACCAACAAAATATTGATATGGGGAAAACACATGTCATGTCAACTCCTCATATTCAGGATAGGTTATCTCTTCATCATTTAGCTCCAATTATACAACCAATTTTAAAATCTCTTAATAAATTAAATAATGATATTGAAAAAATAAAATATTTTATTAATGAGAAGAAAAAGATGAAAGAAACTTGTAGAAATGGGATTAAAGATATGAAAAGGTATAATAAAAAGACACAATAATATTTTAGTAATGAGAAAAGTGATGAAATAATTTTTTAGTAATGAGAAGAAAGAGATGAAAAAAAAACTTATTGTGGATTATGTAATAAATTTGTAAATCCATTATAAAGAAATGAAATTATCTTTTAATAAATCTAATAGATCATAAAAAGAGGACAAAAATTTGTTAGAAAATGTATGGAAGTTATGAAGTTGTATTGAAATCTTTCAGACATTTTTGTTACAAAAATAAAAAAGAATCCTAAAATCAGCAGTTAGTTGAATGAGAAATATTGCCAGTAAATAAAATGTTAAAATAGTAGAATATCAAACTCAGATAAAACTAGCACCAGAAAGTAAATTAGCTAATCCAAGAAAATCTGGCATAGCATTTTTAGAAACACCAGTTACAGAGATAAAAGATTCGCAAAAAAAAAAAAAAAAAAAGGAAATTGAACCTTCAACTAAACCAAGAATACACTCATAAAATAATTTGTTTAAATCAGAAGAGTTGCAGAAAGCCACAACTAAAAAAATCTGAAATAGTTAAACATTTTAAAGTATTAGGTGTATAATATGAATTAGAATTTGAAATTCTTGTGAAAAAATATTAGACATAGAAAAAAAAATAGATAAAATTGTGAAAAATGAAAGTTCTATTCTCTAATATAAAATAAATTAAGTATATAAACAATCATTTTATAACACCTAACTGGGAGATGAAGGATAAGTTTACATGTTTAAGAGCTGGAATTAAAAATCAAAATGTTTTAATATCTCACCATAAAGACTATATTAAATCTAAAATTTTTGTAATAAGATACAATCCTATTTATTTAAGAATCATGTTATACCTGAAAAAAAAACTAAATTTAAGAAGTTAGGTAACAGCCATAATGAGTTTGATAAAAAAAATAATCCAATATCAGATAAATATTCAAACTAGATATTGCCATTTTAATGCATTTAATGTTCATAGAGATTTATTAATTAGTATAGTATTAATTGCAAAATGAAAATTGTTACCAGAAATAATAATATATTTGATTGATTTAATGTTGATAAGAAATTATCAGTAAATGCAAATATTAATTGCAAAATGAAAAACATTTTAAATAAATCCATTGTATTTGATTAATGTCAAATTAATGAGAAATTATTAGTAAATGCAGAAACAAATTATAGGTTAAAATCAGGAATCTATTTTGTGTGATTCAATCAATATTGATAGAAAATTGTTAATAAATAAGATAATTTATTGTAAAATTAAAGTTATTCTACACAACTACATTTTGTTGGATTTACTTGATATTGATAAAAAATTATCAATTATTAAAAGGATAAATGATAAAATGAAAGTTAATTTTAAAAAAAAAATCAATTTTGTTTGATTTACTTAGTGTTGATAAAAAGTTATCATTCAATAGAAAATTTAACTGTAAAATAAAAATTATTTCTAAAAAAGTTTATTTTATTATTATTTTCTAATATCAATAAAAATTATTAGCAGATGGAAAAATGTATTGTAAAATAAAAACTGTTTTTAGGAATCATTTCTCATTTAATCAGTTTGTAGTAGTAAGATAGTTTTATTTGATGGCAAGATTAGGTGCAAGATAAAGATAGTTTTTTTTTTTTTTTTTTTGTAAACATGTCTCATTTGAGTCATGCTTTATTATTTCAATGATAAAGATTAATGATAAAATGAAGTGCAAGTTGAAAAGCTGCATTTGTCAAGCTGCTGTATATGATTAATAACTTAATTTAGAGACAATTGTGCAATGTTTTACACTGCACAACCTAAATTTCTCACCAATTGGAAAATATTGATAAATAATTATCTTTTGTAGAAAATGAATTGGTGACATGAGTGTTAAGTGAAATTGACTATATTTTATCATATGTAAATAGTGATAAGGTTTTTTTAATAAATTGTTTTAAAAAGTTTGTTATGGTATAGTAATTGAAGTTGGTGATGCTTATTTTATTTCCCTTAAAAAGATACAGGAAATTATAAACTTTAGCTTTGGCAGAAGCTTAATGTTAAGTCAAATTTATGTGGCATGAAACATAAAATATTTTTACAGCTTAATTCTGTTGTGGATAAATTGTTGCTAATATTTATAATACCATAATCTTACATATTGGCTATGTCAGTTTTTATCAGTTATACAACTCTAAAATAATTTTTTACAGCTTAAATGATAAGGGCTTTAACTTAAATAAATATTTAACATGCTAAAGATATATGTATTTAAATATCTGTTAATGTCAAAGATAAGCAGTGTAATTTTAAGTTAATAATGCTAATTAGGTGTATTCTAACTGTTAAAATGTTTCAAGAAAGCTTGTATTAATATTTAAATTCAAGTAACCAGGTTCAACCCGAATATTTTTGGTTTGCTGGTACCAAAAACTAAAACTGTAATATTTTAATTTATATTAATATTAACATATAATATTGTAGGTAATTATTTTGAACTCATTTAATTAGAAAATAATTTAATAAAGCTACTAATTAAGACTGGAATTTTAAAATAATCAATAAATGAAAATTGAATTAATGAATAAATATTATACTTATTTAACATTATTTATTTTTAAAATATTCTTAAAAAACAATTTAAAATGTATTCTGAGATTTTTATAAGATTTTAAAGGGAAACTAATAATTATTTTAAATTGTATTAATCTGCTTTATTAAATAGTTATAACCTTAATATATATTACTTACATAATGAGAATGCTCTTAACAAATTATTAATTAAAACTTTAAATAGTGGAATATAAATTTTAATTATGTAATATTTATTTTAAATTTTATCTTGATATTGTTTTTAATGGGTTATTTTTGTTTGCAACCAGGAAGTGTTTTCAATTAATTTCAATTGTGTAAAAAATTGATTTTTTTTTTTAAAATTGAATATTAATTAGATATTTTTTGTCTAACAACCTTTCCTAGTGATAAATAGATAAAACGTTTGCATGAATCAGAGAAAAATTGTAGGTTAAAATGTTAATAAAGTCTTGTCAATTGGTCACATCACTAATAGTGTAAATAAATGAGATTGTCACCAGATTTGATTGTCAATCAATTATAATGTTATTTCTGTTTGTAGCAGTTGAATTTTAAACTCCAATAAAGTGTTATAAAAGTGTAATTTTGTTTAAAACCTTTGCTTTTGCTTAGCTCAGTAAGTTAGGCTGTTCTAAAAACTATTTAGGCACAAATTATATCAATTGAAAATCAAAGACACTTACATTTCTATATCTTTTAGCACTATTGGTAATATATTTTGTTATTACAATATTTAGTATATTATTTTTAAAGTTTACTGTGTTGAAAAACATTGAAATTTATTGTTGTCATCATTACCATGACTTAAAAACAATTATCAATTTCAAAGATCAGTTGAATATCTGCATAATTAAAGTTGTCATAAAAATATTTAATTTTGTTATTGGCAAAAGCATTGCAGAAAGTCTTATTTTTTGGAAATTATTTTTAAAATATTTGTGTATATCAAATACAGTCCATAAATTATTTACTCAAAGTAAAATATTTTAATTAAAGTGTATTTTTATATAAAGGATATACAATTCCGACATTTACGAATGATTTATATCTACAAAAAAATAATAAACTAATAACAATTTATACTTCAATAAATTGATGTATTTGTGTTTATTCAAATAAAAAAAAATTTCTTATTATCTTATTAAAACACAAATAACAGAACTTAGTCATTATCACTATTATCATATTCTTCAGGCAGGCTAATAACAAAAATCAACTTACAAGGATTTGTTAAATAGTATGGGGAATTTAAAAATGTGTTACATGATAAAAATTTGGAAATATTAATTTACTTTTTTTTCTGTGTGTTGCTATGGAGACAATTGAAGTTGCAGACATGATATTGGAATTAAATAGTTTCTCATGAAAATATTTACCAATGCTAATAAAACATTATTTATAAGAAGTGTGTTATTATACAATATTCACATTATTTTTACAAGTTTAAATAATCTGTATACTGGATTAATTCTGAACATGGTTTCAAGGATTGAGGTATATTTATTGCAGTATTATGAATATTTATTATAATTTAAATTCATATATATATATATATATATATATATATATATATATAATATAATATACAAATCAATATATATATATATATCAAAATACAGTACAATTTATATAAATTATATTCTTTTAGAAGTACTTTCAACTATACACTTTGTAGTCTTTATCAACTATATAACGTTGAATAATCAAAACAAGACAACCCTTAACAATACCCATAGTTCAATTCAGATTTCCCACAATTCTGCTATCTTTACATTTGATGACTGGCGATTCATCAAATGTTAAGATAACAGAATTGTGGGAAATCTGAATTGAACTATGGGTATTGTTAAGGGTTGTCTCGTTTTGATTATTCAACATTATATAGTTGATAAAGACTACAAAGTGTATAGTCAAAAGTACTTCTAAAAGAATATAATTTATATAAATTGTACTGTATTTTGATATATATATTGATTTGTATATTACATATATTGTGAAACGAATACAGATATCAAACTTTATATATATATATATATATATATATATATATATATATATATATATATATATATATATATATATATACTGTAACTAAAATAACTATTATTCTTTTTGTAACTAAATAATTATTAGTCATTATTCTCTTAAGACTCCAGAGTTAGGAAGCCATTCTAACTATTTAAAATATACTAGCCATTTTAACTGAATAAAAACGATAGTGAAAGCACTATAGTGAAATTATATTTATTTCTAATAATATATTTTTTCAACAAAGAATCATCTCTTTTCTTTACATATATAAAACACTTTCATAGTCGCATACTGGCACTATTTCTTACTGATCAAAATATAAAAAGTTAAATATTATATATCAGCAAGTTTTAAAAAAAGATATCAAAGGCTTATTTCTTTTTTATTCAGTTTACTTATGTGTTTTATCCGGGTGACACAAGACTGTCTCAATCTAGATAAAGTTATATCATATACTTATCCATATGTGTATCTGGTTCAAACCCACTTGGTACAATCCTTATAATACATGCACTTGTATGAAGGGATAACATATTTATACTTTAATCATGCAAATAAAAACTATAAGACTTTAATATTATAAATTTTCAGTAATATTTTCACATGTGTAACCAACTCAGTTAAGCACAATAGATGTATATATTTATCAGATTTATAGATTTATCAGATGGTTGATGGTAACCATGTATCTATATATCTCACAAACAACATAGTGAGAGCCATTATTTTATATATGGCCATTAAACTCCTTTTTGTAAACCATTTATTACTAATAATAAAATGATAATGATGATGATAATGATGTGATATTTCCATCCACAGCTTTAAAATTAACTCACAATATTAAAATTTATATTTTATAAACCTATCATTATTTGCCTAAATAATATCATATTTAAATTATAACCTAATGATTAACATTCATTAGTGATGATGACTGATCCTAATTAATAAGACAATGAATAACTCTTAATAAAGATATATGCCTCTTTTAATAAAAAAACAGCAAATTAACATTTATTAATGACTGATAAAATATACATAATATTAAACAACATATATAGAAATCTAGATAAATAATAATAACCAATTGTTTATATTTAAATTATACAATTAATACTACCAAAAATCTTCTCTCTTTCTTTTTAATAACACATATCCAATGTTTATATCATAGGAAAACGGGTGCATTAATTTCTATAGTGACCACTAGAAAAAAAATCTTATCTTCTACAACACTTTTATTTTTTTAAAAATAAACATTCTATGTATGCACACACTTGCCTATTATGTATAACATATATAATTCACCTTTATAAATTTAAACAATATAAAAAAGAACCAATTAAAGAATGAAATTTTAGTCAGATTATAAAGAGATAAGAAAGCTCACAGAAATGAGCTTCAAATTACCTAACTCCCTTTTTAACAATGAAGGTCAATAAGCATTTTTTAAAAATTCCTCTCTCAATGTGAAACTCTCTACCAACTTGTGACACTCATACTCGACAACTAAACATGTGAGTAAGCATAATTATATTACTGTGTGTGTATGTGTTGATCCCCATTATGAATAAAATATTATTAAATTCTTTTTGATATACAATATAAACCAACATTTCATAATTTTGAAATTAATATACAATAATACATCTCTGTCAGGAACCTCCCCAAATCTCTCACCATGGTTTCATGCTTTGGCACTCCTCAGAGAAATTTTAAGTGCTGGTTCTGGCTGAGCATTTATCATAAAGCTTGTAGAGGAATTGGCAACCCTTTTTGTTTATAACTTACAAGCTTAAGAGATAGGGTCATGCCATCTTTGACTTTTATTTTGATTATTTAATAATACATTTTATAAAAATAAATACATTGATAAAAGGATATTGTAATAATTTCAGAATATGTAATATCAATAAAGCAATAGTTATTATTACTAAAATCATCTTTAATTAATTTTTACTTTAAGATTCAGAGATTAAAAAAAGATAAAGTGATTTGTTATTAAGAATTTGTTAATAGTCACTAATACATAAAAAATATATTTAAATTTCATATTATCAGTTTTTTTTTAAGGCACAGTGTTTTCACAGAGTCCCATGATTTAAAATTCAGCTTGTTGAAAGTTTAAACTTTGCAGAAGCCACACACCAATCTGTAACACACATATATTTACTAATTAATTAGTGGTTTACTGGAAAAGTCCTATTCTTTTCATGGTTTGGACTTTCAATTATTTTGCTGCAATGATGATTAAATCACTTGCATCTATAGGGACTATTTGACACTGGAATTGTTTCTTCATTCTTCTCAGTATAATTACATTTAATAGACTATGAATATCTGTAATTTTCATATATTTAGCATTCTGCTTTGGGTTTAAACTCAGCAAATGGTGTAAATAAAGTTGCATGGTTTAACAAATTTTAGCATTTTCATTTATCTTCATTTTAGATTTAAAAATACAGGGGAGCAATCAATTTCTTCTTTTTTATTTTTAGTAATCAGTCATCAGATGTTAAATACTTTGGGTTCAAATTCTTTAGATTTTCATGGGTTTAATAGACAGTCTGGGGCCCTTTGACAAAATAAATATTTTTCTACATGTTAATGTAAAATTTCTCCAAAACAAATCTAGTTTATTTCTCTTCAAAAATGTAATTTATTCTCCTCAGCAATCTAATATGTTTCTCTTTTTTAAACAAACTTATTGTCAGCCTTTTTATACAAGCTAGGATGTTTGTGACCTTTCAAGCAAAACATATGTTTTTTTCTTCAATTAAACCATCTAATTAAAGTCTTTCAATATTGTCATTTTTTAAAAATTAATTGTTCTGTCTGGTCCCCCAAATAATCTTTATTTCTTGTTATTTACACTGGTTGATTAATGACTCTTGGTATCTATTCCAACACATGACCCTTTTTCCCCAGTCTAAACTTAAACTTTATTTATTTTAATTAACCTTTGACTTTGCTGGACATTCTTGTGAAAGGTTAAGAGAAACTCTAACCTTTTCAGAAAAACAAATAAAAAGCTTAAATAATATAACTTTTAGACAATATAGCTTTTTAATAAAACTTATAAAATGATTTAAAATAAAACACTTTCTTTTAATATAAAACCTGCCTATTACAAAATAATCTGAACAACTCAAAATTCAAAAAACAAATTAGTAAGATTAGTATAATTAAATTATTATTATAGAAAGAATAGCAGAATTTATTATGTATAAATTAATTAATTTTGAATGTTAATAATTAAATCATACAAAATATTTATTCAGTAGTCTGTATCCACAGACACTGTTTATCTATGCTTACTATATAGCTATTAGATATTTAAAATATGTGTTGTTTTGTCTTTGATTAATAAACAATTAAACAAGGATATATTTTTCCAGCATTCTTGAATATTTGTGTGAAACAGTTATGTAGAGTTTGAATTCAATGTCATACAATATATATATATATATATATATATATATATACATATATATATATATAAGTCTACATTTATTTTAATTTTTTTCTAAGGATATCCAAAAAAAACCACATTCAACATTGCATAATTATTATAAATTGTAATATTTTAGTTACATTTTTTATATAAAGCAGATTCTTCCTCATATTCAAGTTTAATAAAAAAAATTTAAGAAGTAAGCAGAATGACCTTATTTAATTTATTTATTTGTATTATGATTTTTTATTTTAATTTATATATATATTATTATGATTTTAATTTTAATTTATATATATATTATTTTCATGCTACATGATATATTTTTAAAATGATATGGGTTAAAGATTTCAGAATAATGGATTATCATATTAACATCTTTTAAAACAAATTATATGTATCTCTCTTTTATAATATGAATAATATAGTTATGAAAATATATTGTTATATTATAAGATAAACAAGGAGATGTGTATTTCTATGATTTAATTTATAATTACTACTGCCTACTATTAAAAGGGCCATATCCAGCATTAATTATTGTAATTTATCATATTTCATATCTGTTAGCTGTTGTATTTTTGTTAGTGATATTATATTTACTTTTCTCTATTTTATGAGTGCTTTTATATGCCAGTCTTGCTGGGATTTATATGTTCATAGAATTATGTTTTAGGGATTGTAGTTCAGACTGTCTATTTTTAAGACAATGCCTATTTACTATTTTATTCCTGATGTATATTATCATTATATTTTTTTGATTAGTAAAAAGTTCCAGATCCTTTATTAGCTTTCAAAATTGCATCTTATGAACTAGGCTATAATCCTTTCACTTTGACTTATTTTATTATTATTGGAGGTGAATATTTTTGTGGTCATAGAATGTTTAATAAAGGATGTGTAATATTTAACTATGGCTTTCACTAGCATTTTTAGTGGTCTTATCAAGATATTGAGAAATTCTACCTTATCTCCATAGCATTCTTGATTGGCTTAAATGTGACTATTATATTGTAAACATGTAAATCCTAGATTTTTTTGCTAGTTATCAGGACTACGTATGATAAATAATTAATTTTAAAATTTTTATAAAGTTTATTTTAATTGTAAATAGACAATATACATACGTCTTATAATTATTTTATCACTGGATTCGTAAGTTAATATTATTATCATTGAATATTGTAAATATTCATAGAAAGGACACTACTTATAGGAAGTTTATTATCATTGTATGAACAAATTGATAAATGAGAACTTTGGTCTAAATAAACAATATAAAGTTTATTTAATATGCTGTATATTGTTGCTTAAACCAATGGAATTTATTTTAATAAAACATGATGCAAATTTTATTGTAATTCTTCTGTTAAATTTTGAAAACTATCATTGTGAAAAGTTTGGCTATGTGGACTCCAATATAGATTAAATGTAAATTTGTTTGTTATTTCTATAAATGATTATTTGTTATTACTTAAGAAATTTCTCATAGTTGTTTCTTCACATCATGTCACTTATCAAACAGAAATTATTCCACACATTAATTAAAAATTAAATGTTTGTAAAATATTATACCATTATAATAACCACATTTTCTAAAAGAGCAACTGACATTTAATTTAGTAAGAGTCATTTTATTATATTATTTATGCATTAGTTATACATCTACAAAAGATGCTTTTGTTTAAAAAAGTATTACAATTACATTTGTTATTTGCATCACTGTATTAATTTGATTTGCTTATTTCAAATCACTGTGTATATTTATTCTGAAGTTACTTTTATATTGGCAGATCATATTTATTATTTTATTATAAGATTTAATTTCACAAGAATCTAGTTCATATTTAGAAGGTGTTTAAGTACATTTATTCTACTTGTTTAGGATTGCTACAAAATCCCCTACACATTCTTAATATCTGAGTATAATCATAGTTTGTTCTTTTCCACATTATAAAATTAAGAGATCATGTTATATTTTATATAGTTTAAATACTATTATTAATAGTGTGATAATTATGGCTTAGGTGAAGTATGTGTCTTGTTTTTTATTAACTACAATTGCATTCAACATTGAATAAATGTAAAATATCACAAGAATTTATGAGATCATATTACCCTGAGATAACTTGATTAAATTTTAAGGACCATATTAATAAATGGATTATTTTATTTTAATATTACTTTTTTTTTTCAAATGGGAATTTAAGTAGTATATGTGGTTAAAAAACATTTGAAAATAACACTTTTATTTGATCAAAGCAATGATATGTCTAGGAGATATTTAAAAATGATTAAAAAGTGGTACTTTTATTAGATCTTTGTAGAAGAATGAAATTAAAATGTAACCTTTGTGGCATATGTTTGCAATATCAACATTTTTACCTATGCTAGAATGAGTTGGGATTCCATGTCCTTTTGATTTATTAATAGTATTAATTGCTATTGTTATTATATTTTAATATGTTTTCCCTGTATATTTTTTGTATTGTGGCATATTTTATGAACCCTCTGAGCATAATTATGTCAAATGTTAGCTGTCAAGAGATGTTTTCAGTTTACTTTCTGCAGTGTATCTTTTTCTGATTACAAAATGACTCCCCCCCCCAGAAACGGATTTGGATTGATCATCTAGGGTTTAAGCATTGTTGTTGGCTGATTTTTTTATCAGTTCTGTCTTTCTTTACATGTTATAATATATATATATATATACTGAACCACATCAGAGAAAATCACTCTGATCACTTTCTTTAGATCTCGAATTTAACTCGGGCTTCACTTCCACTACTGCAGCAGACATGCCCTTCAAGCAGAAAAGTATAATACCACAGATCTATGATCATATTTTCATGTTTTAACACTTCTCAACTGCTAGATTCAAATCCCTGCCATCTGACCACTTTATTTGTTTTGAGGGTTAATCTCAGGCACCAGCTAACCATAGAGTAATATAGTCAGCATGTCCAGACTACATATAGACCGTCAAGTGCTTGATATATACCAAGCTAGTTTCTTTTCTCAATTGTGAAGGGAAATCTCTGACACACTTCCCAACACTTACATTTAATTATAAATTAATCTATTAGTGACACAGTTTATAAGTGAGACAATCAATTTCTCTCTTGGACAACAATTAAGCAAACAAATATTTTATTTTAAACACATGCATGATTATAACCTGATATAATAAAAATGACATGTACACACCCACCTATTTATAACATAATATAATATAAATATAAAAATGCAGTATTAAAAATTATGTTGACTTTAACTATTTGAGTTCATTAATGTACTTTCATCACATATATGTGCACATCTTTAAAATGGAAAAATAAGAATTATATTTACCTAAGATTTTAAATAGCACATCATATTTATGGATTCAGTTCATTGCTTGTTTTCTTATTTGTCCATTACCAACCAGTGGGGCTTTACATTCCATCTATGGTTTTGGCTTATCATTGATTTTCCAGTTTGCAATGTAGAGAGATAGATTACTGGTAGTTCACAGATTATGAGATGGGCATGGGTTCCAGGTAAAGAATATATGGTACTGAGAACTTGTATCAATGGCTATCCCCAAACTTTTGTTGTTGTTTAGCACTGCCTGCTGCTAAGATGGCTTCAGTGAAGAAAAGTTGAGACATATACAACCTAGAAATGTGGATAGCTTTTTGCCATCTTCTTTTCTTTAAATTTTTATTAATTTCACTGCATATAAAACAATGTAACTGGCAAAAATAAATGAATGATATTTTATCATATCTCAGTACTTTTATATGTTTGTTTCTCATTGTTTTTATTTATCATCCTTCGATCTAGTTTAATTAATTCTTTATGTATTTAATTAATTTTTGCATTCTATTTTAACCTAATTTTTTGCTAGATTAATCAAGTACTGTGATAAAAAGAGTCCATGGTGCTTTCTTTTATATCTTTAATTAGTTCAATGAGAATTATCTTTTTTTACCAGCAAAGTAATCTTTAATAAACTGCACATTTATAGTTTTCTTGTTACAAATTATATTTTTAGTTTAATTTCATTTTCACATTCATTCGTTATTATTTTCTCTCTTTTTTATAACTTATAAAAAAGGAGAATATTTCAATTTTACTTAGAATTCTTTCTTTCTCCCTCCTTCTTGCTTTTTAATACTAAAAAGTTTACTTCATTTTTAAAAGAAAAAAATAATGGAATACTTCATTTTTGTAAGTTTATGTTTTAAAAAAAAAAACTCTTTAAAACATATTATAATTTATATTTTATTATTTTCATTTTACTTTCACTTTTAAAATCAATTTGATTATTTATTATTAAATGATTATATTTGTAATGAATATTATACATGTGTTTTAACCTATATATTTATTGGCAGTACATCTCAAACCCTCCCCCAATTTGAGACGTTAAATGTGCCAAATTGATCATATTATTTCTACTAATTCACTTACAGCTTTTCCTTTAATTTTTCCCTTTTGAATTATTACTTATTATTTTTTCTTTTATGTTATGGATTCTAACCTCTATTTACTTATGTACTACTTTTCTATCAAATAATTTTTGGAGTTGCTAAGATGGATAATCTACCAAGGGTGACCTCTCTTAAGCTACTCTTCTTTCCAAGCTGTACTTAATGTTGATCTCAACAAATGTCATGTGTTTTTAAAACTAGGGACAACATACATCATTCCAATGTGTACACGGGTTTGAATGCAATGCATCACAGAATATTTATGTCCTGTATCCAACTTACAGGCTTAAAAAAACTTTACCTTCTATGCTGGAATTTCTCTAACAGATGACTGAATGAACCCATAACTCACTCCAATGAGTCCACCTCCTAGAAGATGAAAATGTGATTACTGTGAAATGGTAGGATTCTTTGACTAACCATTCAGCTTATGCTATTAACAATATTTATTATGAAATTTTTGGTAATTTTCTTTCCACTAAACTGATTTGTGACTTATACTGGTATTTTACCTGTGTGCCTATTTGAGATAAGGGAATGGGATTATTTCTGCCTGAATAATTTGGATGGGCCCATAAATCTCTCTACTATTTCATCACCCTAAGGACTATCCCCTGTTTTGACCATTATATGTACCATTTTCATACAGTTTGATAGCCTAGACTTATAATACTTTTCCCAACCTTCACTTTCTCACTTCACACCCTTTTACAACTCCAATCTATCTGACATTCAATACTTATCATACATATTATTTTATTGTAGGTTTTTATTTATTTAAAATTCTATTTATTTTATTTATTTAACTTTATTATTATTAATGTATACTATTTCTTGAAAAAAAGTTTACTTTATTTTATTTCTGTTATTAATTCTCATAAAAAATATTTTATTTTATCTTATTTAATTCTACTGTCATATATTAGCTCTCAAAAACATTATTTTAATTCATTTATTTAACTCTGTTTTCAGATATATAATTTTTTTTTTTTTAAAAAAAAAAAAACAATTCCTTTATCTGTCCTCTTCATTATTAATTTTCCCAAAACATTCTTTTTTATTTATGCTACTTTATTTCCATTAACTCCCCCCGCCAAAATATACTAATATCATTTCCATTTTCCATGTAATCCAGGTATTTATTTATTTTTCCACTACCTACCAGTTCATCCAACTATTATAGCATTTCATATTAATAGTACTATTAAATTCTTCCATATTCTTATACTCTTTATTATTCATATATTTATAACATTTTGTTTATAACAAATATTTCAAAAATATTATTTTCTTTATATGAATTATTTTTATACAATAAATTTAATTGCACAGCTCAAATTTTATTAAAATAACTTAGGATTTCACTTTATTATGCTGCAATTATGAGGCTACTTTTTGCTAGTCTTTAAATATTTTTCCTATATTATATAGTTCTCCTTGATACTACAGTGTGTATTTTTCAGTGCTAATATTAACTCTTTTTGTAAAATATTACATAATTTCAAATATTTATCATTTAAATATTCATTTTTTTTTTCGTTATAAATTACTTTTATCTTTCGATTAAGGTTCACAAATATATATATATTTTCTTTTTCTGTCCTTATAACTATCAAACTGTTGTAAAAGAATAGTAATTATTCGATAGTCTACCTTATAGTCTGAGCGATCATCGGAAATGTATAAATATCTGAAAAAGTAAAAAGCTCTGATTTAAATTCATTGATATAATATGCTAATTCTGAAATCAGATATTAATAAACAAAATTTGAGAAAAATCAAATCGTGATAAAAATAAATGTTATTATAGACAAATGTTTTGCTTAAAACTGAAATGAAATGACAAAGGCTTCTAAGATTAATAATATATATATAGATTTTTTTTGTTCTGTTTGTATATACATCTTATTCATATTTTTATATTGTTAGCTTTTGTGTAAGCGCTTGCATGTTCAAACTAAAAACTATATCCGGAAATCGCATTAAGTACTGAAGTGACCTGAAGGTTATCGGGAAGTTTCTTTATCTTTTTCTATTATAAAGTTTTGCTAATCTGAAACTGCAGTTTTCTTCTCAACATCCGATTCAAGTTAGATAAATTTGAGAAACCTAGATATAGACGACAAAGAAAAACCAAAATAAATTTGAAAATAAAAAGAACATTTTACAGAAAAATAATAAAATAAATAATATATTCTTTTTTTTTTTTTTAAAAATAATAATAATAATAACAACAATAATTATAAGCGAAATATTTATCACGGTTTATCTATGGTTAAATTTAAAAATAATTGTATAATTTATATTAAAAAGAAATAAGATTGTGGTTATATATGTAAAAATGGCAAATTATACAATTTTTATGAAATATTTTACATCAATAGTAATCGAAAATTAAATTTAATGTTTATTCATCTTTATATTTACTTATTTTGCAATATATCCATAAGAACTACGAATTAATAATCCTAAAAAAGCAAATATTATCTTATATAAAAGTTAATATTAAAAAATCTACAGAATGTTCAAAAGTGAAACACGTATCACGTGTGCTTGGTAGATTCAAATGTGATATCATTATAGTCACAATCTTAATTTTAAAAAAAAGTTTTAATTAATTATAAAAAATGTCTCTTATATGGTTAATAATGTGCCATCATAATATGGACTTCAAGATAAATATAATATGATCTATGTTTAAGAAAAAGGCCATTACATTTCAACATCTCTACTCTCAAAATAAATAAATAAATGTCTTCAAATATTCCTATCTCAAAAAAAAACACCTGCAGAAAAACCAAGGTCTTCACTTTAGATAAGTAAAAAAGTTAGGAAGTAACTTGGAGTTTAACAATCACTTTTAATTATTTAGCATATTATATCTTTAAGGAAAAATATATATTGCAGCAAATTCACATCATTATTTGAATGCGTCATCAGTATTGAAAAAAATAAGTGAGTTATTTGAGTAATAATCGCAATGAAGGAAAAAATAAAAGAAACTACAGTAACTAAAATTACAAAAAAAAAAAAAAAACAAGTGCTAAACATTTTTTTTAGAAGAGAATAAATCGAACATAAATGGATTTATTTTAATATTTTTTATTAAGGTATTTATAAGATTTTGCAAAGATAAAACACTAATCATACATTTATACTAAACATATGTATTCAAACAATATTTAATATTAGCAATATAGCAAAATATGTAAAATAATCTATGAAAGCTGGAATGTAATCATTACAGATTATGTTAGTATATATTATAATATATATATATATATATATATATATATATATATATATATATATAATATATATATATATATATATATATATATATATGGCTGCAGAAAGGAGTTTGCTATTAACTGAAAGGAGACCCTTTGATTCCTCTTGGAGGCCTTAAAGGAACTGAGCAGGGCAAATTCCTAATGTCCATTCCATACGTTCTTGTTGTTGCAGCTGTTATTACTATGTGATTATTCATATAGTATACGAACATGGATGGGCTGCTCACCAACACACATTAGCCAGCATGGTGAGTTTATTGGCTTTTTACCTCTGAGTTTAAGATCAAGAAACACCATGGTCTTTCTTCTCAGTGCCTGATAAGGCAGAATGAATGTTTGTGTAAATGATAAATATTTTTCCAATACATATATACAATTATGACAGACAAAAATAAAGCATGGCCCTTATTCCCAGGAGGCTGTAAAGTCACCAACCAAGGCAGCTGTTGGTGGCCGAAGGCGGAGGGTGCTAAGAATCCCCTGATTGCAGACCCAGGCTGCCATTTGATGATGACTTTTTATTTAGGTACTTACAACTGCAGATCACTTTCAAGTGAAGGAAGATTGCAAGAATTAGAAGAAGAACTCTCTTATATTAAATGGGACATTATTGGACTTTGTGAAGTTAGAAGAAAAGGTGAAGAGACAATTGATTTAAAAAGTGAACATATACTCTATTATAAAGGCACAAATATTGGAAATACAAGTGGAGTAGGATTCATTATAAATAAAAAGTGGAAGAACAATATTGTGGAGATTGATGGTGTATCAGACAGAGTGGCAAGATTAGTTATACAACTTAATAGCAGATATCAAATGCAGATAATTCAGGTTTATGCCCCAACAAGTTCTCATAGTGATGAAGTAGTAGAAGATTTTTATATGGATGTACAAAAGGCTTTTGATCAGAGTAAACAACATTTTAAAATCGTTATGGGAGGCTTTAATGCTAGAATTGGTAAACAAATGAAAGATGAAAGTGCTGTAGATAATTTTGGTTATGGTAATAGAAATGAGAGAGGACATAGACTTGTGGAGTTTGCAGAAAAAGAAAAACTTTATATTATGAATTCTTTTTTTGAGAAAAATGTTAAAAGGAAATGGACATGGAAGCATCCAAATGAAGGTACAGCAGAATTGGATTATATTTTGACTAATAGGAAATACATATTTCAAGATTGTAATATTCTTAATAAATTTAACACAGGAAGTGATCATTGATTAGTAAGGTGTAAGATACATGTTAATGTGAAACTAGAGAGACAGAAATTATTAAGAAAAACAATATTTACAGCTGATATTCCTAATCTTCAGAAACATTCTAATGAATTTAAATTAGAACTTAGAAATCGGTTTCAAGTATTAGTAGATTTTGAGCATAATTCAGATTTGAATGAAATTAATATGAAAATAACTGATACACTTTTAAAAACTGCAACAAAGATAGCTGGTAGAAAAAAGCAGCAATTGACCAATAAAATTTCTACTGAGACTAGAGAATTTATGAAGAAAAGAAGGAATATGAAGATATACAAAAATGATGCATTGAAAAGAATTGAATATCTCGAATTTTGTAAAATGGTGCGGAAAAGAGTTGAAAATGATATAAGAAAGTATAATTGTGAACTAGCAAGGAAAGCTGTAGAAGAAAATAAAAGTCTTAAGAATGTAAAACAACATTTTGGTATTGGTAGGAAATTTATATCTGCAATAAGAAAAAAAGATGGAATTGTTACTAAAAAGAGAGATGACATCATGAAATTGGTAGAAGATTTTTATCAAGAATTATATAGTAATAAAGAACAAGTACCTCCTATATCTATTACATCTTCCGAATTGCCCAGAATTTTAAATGAAGAAGTGAGACACGCAATTAAATGTATGAAGAAGGGAAAGGCTCCAGGTAATGATGGAATTATAATTGATATATTAAAAGAAGCAGGTGAAGAAATAGAAAAAATTTTAGCAAAGTTATATACCAAATGTCTAAATGATAAAGATGTACCGGATGATTTGAAGAATGCAGTAATAATATTAATATTTAAAAAAGGTGATAAAGAAGATATTAGAAATTACAGACCTATCAGCCTTTTATCAGTTTTATATAAAATTTTTACCAAGATAATTACAACTCGTCTGCAGAGAACATTGGATTTCCACCAACCAAGAGAACAAGCTGGATTTAAAAGTGGTTTTAGTACAGTAGATCATATCCAGGTGTTGAGAGAAGTTATAGAAAGGTCAAATGAATATGAGTTGTCATTATGTTTTGGATTTGTAGATTATGAAAAGGCATTTGATTCTATAAACATTTCTTCAGTGATTAAAGCATTGGATCATCAAGGTATAGATCCAGGATATTGTCATATTTTGAAGAATATTTATAAAAATGCAACAGCAACAATTAGATTACATAATGATACTGGGAAAGTCAACATTGAGAAAGGTGTAAGACAAGGTGACTCCATATCTCCAAAACTTTTTACAGCAGTGCTGCAAGAAGTATTTTATGGATTAAAATGGGAAACTAAAGGAGTGAAAGTAAATGGAGATTATTTAAGTCATTTAGATTTCACAGATGATGTAGTTGTTTTTGCAAATAATGCTTCAGAGCTGCAGGATATGTTGCAGGAATTATCAGATGAAAGTAGGAAAGTAGGACTAAAGATAAATGTTAAAAAGACTAAAGTAATGTTTAATCGATTTGCTCAAAATATGAAAATAAAGATTGATTATGATGAATTAGAAGAAGTTAACAGTTACAAATACCTTGGTCAGATTATTAATACAGATGGAAACATAATGGAAGAAATTAATCATAGAATTAAACTTGGTTGGAGTGCATTTGGTAGAAATAACTTGATACTAAAAGGAAATATGCCTATGTGTTTGAAAAGGAAGGTTTTTAACAAATGTGTTTTACCAGTTCTTACTTATGGATCTGAGACTTGGACACTTAATAGAAGAGCAATACAGAGACTTCAGACCACTCAAAGAAGTATGGAGAGATGTATGTTGGGAGTAACAAGAAGAGATCGAAAACGCAATGTATGGGTAAGAGAACAAACAGGTGTTACTGACCTCATTGAAAAAATTAAAAGATTGAAGTGGAGTTGGGCTGGACATATTGCTAGAAGAGATGATAATAGATGGACAATTGAAATTTTAAACTGGATTCCAAGAGATTGTAAAAGACCCAGAAAGAGACCACATGTGAGATGGATGGATGAAATAAGAAAGTGTGCAGGGGTGATGTGGAGAAGAGAAGCTGAAGATCGGAGAAGATGGATTAAACTTGGAGAGACCTTCATCCTGCAGTGGATTGATAATGGTTGATAATGATATATATATATATATATATATATATATATATATATATATATATATATATATATATATATATATATATATATATATATATATATATATATATATATATATATATATAATAAAATTATCTACAAATTACATCACACCAAGATATTAATATATAAACAAAAACTATAGCGTTCTTATAACATGAATGAATGCTGAATCAGATTTACCGTTTGAATTTAAATAAACAAATGACTTTTTATATATCTAAGCGTAATTGCTACTGAAAATAACACTCACACCATAAAGTGTGTATAGCGTTTATTTATTTTTATAATGATACTGACAATAGTTGAGTTTATTCTAATCTTTTTATTATGCACATATATTAAGCCATAAACAGTCCCATCTATTTGACTATAATATGTAATTCAAATGCTTACAGACGATTAAAATAAATCAATAGAATTCCATCAATGTGCTGTTATGGCAACACTTGTACTGGCTATTCTATTGATATAAATAATATATAAATATGTGTTTTTACTTAGTAAGAATAAATATATTTTTAATGCTATCCATATGATTTTTTTTTTGTTTTTGCCAAAATCCTAATAATTATATTACTTTATAAAATGATATTAATAAAAAAATTCATTTGAGTTATAAATTATATATTTTTTATTAAAAGATCTGCAAAAATGCAAAATATTTAATAGCAAGGATGGATGATATATATATATATATATATATATATCATCCATCCTTCTAGTGATCATATATATATATATATATATATATATATGATCACTAGATGGAGCTTACCAATAGCTCTAAACAAGCTTTATTTTTATAAGTGCTGAGAGAGAAAGAATTCAAAATCTCTATTGGTATCACTACCTCTAGACCAATTGGTTTTGAGCTTATGGTTTACTTCAGTGGAGGGCTGGGACTCTAGAAACTAGATCTAAAATACTAACTCAAAAGTCAGCACATATAAAACATGTTTCAATCAATTTGAAATTCTGAACTTTTGAGGCATACAAATATCTTACAATCCAGCTTTGCAAACAAGATAGCTATATGGGTCGGAATTCAGCTCAGTTTCACCATATAGTAATAGCCTCTGCAATATAGCATTACAAAATCCATCAAAGATGAGCCAAAAGCTGGGAAACAATTGGTGTGAAGATAGGGATAATGATAGAGATTTTGAATTCTTTTTCTTTCAGCACTTATATAAATAAAGCTTGTTTAGAGTTATTGGTAAGCTCCATATAGTGATCATTTAAATGCAAGCTTAAAGGGAAGGTTTGAAAGGTATAACTTGTTTTATTAATTATTATAAGTGTACCTTTGATGGCTTTTGCAAAGCTATATTTCAGAGGCTATTACTATATAGTGAAACAGAGCTGAATTCAGACCCATATAGCTCTATGGTTTGCTAAACTCGATTTGAAAACATTTATGTGTCTGACGAGTTCAGAATTTTAAATTGATAGAAACGTGTTTATAAGTACTGGCTTTTGAGTTAGTATTTTAGATCTAGTTTCTAGAGTCCCAGCCCGCCACTGAGGTGAGCCATAAGCTCAAAATCAATTGGTCAGGAGGTAGAGATAACAATAGGCATTTTGAATTCTTTCTCTTTTGGCATTTTATAAAATTAAAGCCTGTTTAGAGCTATTGGTAAGCTCCATCTAGTACATTTTTCCATATAGATAGAAGTTTTTATTGTTTCATCACAGTTTATTAATGCAATTTGATTTTCATACAATTTGTATAGAGACCCTAATTACTCATTGTTGATGATTATTGCAAGTCCTATGAGTTTAGTATTTGAAAAATATATATTATGACCTTATAGAGGATGTTGATTTATTTACTGCTTTGATTTGTTTATCACTTCCAGCACTTACACGATAATTGAACCTTGCTTTGTATGTGATTTGGAACATGCCACAGAAAATACCCTATACACCTTGAGCCTTTGATGGTATTAAAACTTTAGGTTTAGTTAGAAAACTATTATCCTAATGCTTAATTTAGTATGTTATTTTTATATCATTGCATTTCAGCAATCATCCAATTCTATATGTGATTCTTTTTATCTAAGAAATCTATACTTTAATAGAAGTATTTGTTTCCTTTTGGTGTTGTCGAAATTTTTTAATAAGGCATAAAATCAACATATTCATTGAAAGTTATAAAAAACTAATTGCCAACCATGTAATGCAGTTATTATTTCTTCCCAGAAATATAATTATTTAGGCATGTGATATCTTGTTGAAATATCATTATTTTAATTAACACACTTGCTTCAAACCTATGATTTAATTTATAAAACGTTTTTTGTATGTGACAACATTTATTTCAACATATATATTGTTAAAAGAAGGTTGTCTTGACAACAGTTTGAAATTGTGAATTGTTTTGATACTGGGATTGTCAAAGTGTTGACTGATTTTGAAATAAAATAAATATAATAATCAAAATATTCTAGAATAAATGTTAAAAAATTCCATATGATCTATATAAAACACAAATAAAATCTTTGCTATAGCCAGCTTACAACATTTGAGATAGCTATAGCAAAGATTTTATTTGTCTTTTATAACGTCATATGATTTTTTTAGTATTTATTCAAGAACATTTTGATTATATAAATGTAAAAATTAGAGATTTTTATGGATTTAGTATAATTATAATATTATAATAAAAACAAAATATGTAAATAAGTAGTATATCGTTAGAGATGTTGTTAGGAAACCATCAATTATTATCAAAAATTCAAAGGCTACGCAACTTTTCTTTACTACTCAATAATAGTTAATTACCAAGTTGTTATGTGGATTTAAATCTTGTCAGCTATTATTGAATTACAAGTTTGAAGACATACATCTTTTCTTTTGATTTACTATTAATAATGATTTATCCCCCCCTCCAGAGTATTATGTACATTATAATTAATGATTTCCTGGATCAATTATGATGTAAACAAAGTAATCTATCTATCTATCTATCTATCTATCTATCTATCTATCTATCTATCTATCTATCTATCTATCTATCTATCTATCTATCTATCTATCTATCTATCTATCTATCTATCTATCTATCTATCTATCTATCTATCTATCTATCTATCTATCTATCTGTCTGTCTGTCTGTCTGTCCGTCTATCTATCTATCTATCTATCTATCTATCTGTCTGTCTGTCTGTCCGTCCGTCCTTCCGTCCATCTATCTATCTATCTATCTATCTATCTATCTATCTATCTATCTATCTAATAGAATACTAACAGTGTTCTATATATATATAACATTTAAGATTAAGACTAATAACAATATACAGCACAATAAATATATTTAAAATGTTCTCTAATCTAGCATAACAAAGTGCTCATTTATTCTTATACCTCATTTGTTAATGTAGCAGACTGCCTAAACTCTTTGATTAGAAAAAAATAAATGTTTAAATCAATTGTGCAATGTATCTAAATATATTTCAAATAGATTTGTTACAATAGTTGGCAAGCCTGAAAGTTTTCTTAATTTAAACATTGTCAACAATGATTCCAATAAACGTAAGTATTCAATAATTTACTTCCAGTGTTTCCTATATAGAAATGTCAACTTATAAATAAATATTAAAAAATACAGTAATTAAAAATTTGAAAAAATAACAAAAATATAAACGTTACTTAGGAGTGCTTTTGACTATCCTCCTGGTCTATGTAAACTAATAATTTAAAAGGTCAACTTTCCCGTAATTCCATGAACTTAACGTTGACTGCCTGCCTATTGATTAAATCTTGCTTGTATTTATATATTAACATAGCTTCCTTGATTTTTCATTTATTATTATTTCTTTCAGTTTGCAATATTTTTTACATTAGTATAAATGAAATCAAAACCATATATGCATGATTTATTATGGTCATAAAAACTGAAGGTTATAAATTATCATTATCATTAGAATTTGTAATACATATATTATCACTGTAATTTAATGGTCAGCATTAAAAATAGTTTAATTATAAGAAATAAAATGATTATAAAGGACAAAGTCTTAGTTCAAGAACTTATTTATTATCATACTGTGAGTTGTTATTTTGTATATAGTTTAGGATCATATCTAATATATATTTCATCTTTATAGAAATTCAATATGTTAATCATTTGTATTAAAAACCAAATAAAAACAGCCATAAATCGATATAGAAATACATACCACTTAATTTATTTTAGGCATATATATAAGAAAGGTGGATGCAATTGGTTTGCTAGAGTGTTAGCTGAAGAAGAGGTGACTTTTATTTATATTTACATAAAAAGAAAATCTATTATTATTATTATTATTATTATTATTATTATTATTATTATTATTATTATTATTATTATTATTATTATTATTATTATTATTATTATTATTATTATTATTATTATTATTATTATTATTATTATTATTATTATTATTATTATTATTATTATTATTATTTTTTTTTTTTTTTCTTAAAATAATTAAGAATAATATTAGTTGAAGGTCAGGTGATGAAATTAAACAGTATGTGAATTCAAAAAATACATACATGAAAAAAAAAAACATTCTAAAAATTTGATTCACATTCTTTGGACATGAATAAAGTTTTATAGATTTTATTTTATTTTTTAAAAGTATTTTATTTAAACATGAAGTGTTCTTTGTATACTGAAAATGTTTACATTGTATTTAAATAATACAGACTAAAAAAAGAACAAATACTGAACAGTCCTGAGTATATGGATCAACAGTCTTTAATTAGTGATGAGTCCTTCAGTGAGAGAGGATATGTATCTGTTTAATCACTCAGTTTCTTGTTAGGTGCATTATGTCCCAAAATGACCTCTGGTTTAGAGGAGTTCAATATTCTGAAAGGTGAAGAAAAGATTAAATAGACACTCTGAGTGGCTGAGATATGGTTATGCTGAGAGTTGAAGGAGAAGGGTTTGAAAGATACACTATCAATTCCTTCATTTGTTCTAAAAAAATGAAACAGAATTTTCCCATATTGTGGACTATAAGACATCTGGGCCCAGCAATTAAATACCAGCTACAATAAAGGACCAACAGCTAACCACACACCGATCTCCTCGTGACTTTGTGGGAATTAACACCTTCCAAATTACAAGCAATTAGAAACTACAAACTTTTTTTAAAAAACAGTAATAACTATATAGTTAATGAACATTTTCAAAACAGTAACAACTTTAATTCCAAAAACTTCTCAATATTTAAATAGAAATAGAATTTTTTATCTGACTAAATTATTTATTAATTATTTTATTGAATGTATTTTTTTAAAAAAAATCATTTCCATTATTTTATTTTTTCATTCTTTTAAATTTTTATTATGATTTTTTTTGTATAAACAACTTTTAATAAATGTTAAATGCATGTTGGACATGAATGTCTGTATAGATTTATAAAGTTATGTTAGTTTAAGGGAGGGTTAATGTTAGATTTTTTGTTTCTTAGTTAAATTGGGTTAATCGATACCATATATTGGTGTAATTAGTAAATGTAGTATGAAGGTCTGCTATGTGCAGGATCACATGATATGCCACACTAAGGCAAAATAAGGCCCATTTCATACTGACCATTGGAAGCAGATGTATTTCCTGATCCTTGGATCACCCCTTTAGCCTATGGAATGGGATGGTAAGATGGTAAAAAGGACCACAATCCCTTCCTATGGAGTTATTTTTATTGTTTTTCTTGCCAGACAGATGTAACATTTCTGGAATGAATGAGAGACAATTTGTTCTCTTAACCATGCTGTTCAGATGTGCATTCCTGACAATATGGTATTGTGCTGTTGTATTCATGTTACATTGAATACATCAATGTAACAGATAGATTGACATTTGTTTTACTGCGAATTTTTGGCCTAAGTTTAAATAAGGGATAGAATATTTTCTTTTCAAATTCAATCTATGTAATCTATTCATACTCAACACTTTATTAAAATATTAAATTCATCTGTGAGAACTTTAAAAATAAAAGGTTAAAAATGTAAATTAAATGTTAAAGTAAAAGTTAGACTAAAATAATAATTCTAAATTACATGTATGTTTAATAAATGTTTGTGTGTGTTATTAATGGCAGTGGCTTCTTTCATTTTTTTTAATATTGAAAATATTTTTTAGATAAGAATTTATATTTTATAAATCTCTGCATCTCTCTGAGCTAGTGGTAGGGGCTGAGGGTCGGAATAAAATATATATAATTTTTTTTTCTATCTGCCTACTAAATAAATTTTCCAAGTTCAAATGGCCTGGGGGCACCCTGTATGGTAGATACGGTAAGCTTCCAATTCTCTGACCATTATAATATATATATATATATACATATATATATATATTATTCAAAACAATACATATATATATATACATATATATATATATTATTCAAAACAATACAATAATTAATACAGTAAAACAATATTTTAAAAAACAAATATATACCACAATTTAATAGAAGTACTTTCAACTATCTATGTAGTCATTATCAACTAGATTCAAATTGTATTAGAAAAAAACGTTACAAATGTAAACAAAAAGTAATACATCATACATCAATTTTCCCACAATTCATTAATTTTTATATTGGCGATCTGTCTGTTTATCAAATGTTGCTTTTCACTTTTTATTAACATAGCTTCTTTAATTTTGCGTTTATTATTATTTCTTTCAATACACAAAATCTTAACTTTATTAAAATCAAAATCAAAACCATAATTACATGTTACATTATGATCAAAAAATACTGATGGTGATACATCATCATTTCTAACATTCTCTTGTCTTGATTTTTGTACTCGTTTATATAACAACAAATGTTCATTTGATCTTTTATCAAATGTACATCAAGATTTCCCTATATATGTCTGTCCACAAACACACAGCCATTTATATATTGCACAACGTTGATTTAAAATACTACACCGATTTTTTGAATTATTTATTAATCTATTTAAATTAGGAATAGTATAAAATGCAACTCAACATATATTTTTATATATCTGTTTTATAAATTTCACTTGTTCATTACAAATAAATGGTATTGATATCCAAGTATATTTTATTTTATCAATATCTATAGCACCTAAAACATTTCTATTATTATTAAACTTAGTAACAATATTATAAATTAATTTATGATCATATCTAACATTTAACAAATCAATAATAAATACATTTATGTTACCTATTTTATCCTAACTATATTTACATAATTTATTATTCCTAAATAAAAATGATTTTAAACAGAATAATTTATGTGCTATTGGCACATTTAAATACCAAGGAATATATCCTCTTTTATAATATCTTTTATTACCATACAATAATCTAATTTAGTTTTATTAGGAGTATCTTTAATATCTAAATACTGAATTGACATTTTTTTCTTCAAAAGATTTACTCCATTTTAAACCTTCTAAACTATTTAATTTATTGAATAACACATTTATGATATTTAAACTTCCACAAACAAAAACATCATCAACATATCTGTAATAAATTTTAATACCTTGGTAATATATATTATTATTAATAATTATATCTTTATATCTTGATACTACAAAACAACATATTTGTGAAACTACAGGATGTCCCATAGGCCATCCATTATCCATTTTATAATAATTTTCATTAAACATAGCATATATATATATATATATATATATATTTATTAAAAACATAATACATCATTTACAAATTTTACTTTCTTAACATCAACTTTTTTAACATCAAAGCATCTAATATATTTTTTATAGATTTAATCTATCTATTGAACCATACATCTCACATATATCAAATGTACAAATACTATCATTATTATTAATATTAATATCATGAATTTTCTTTACAATATCAAACAATGAACTAGTAATATATTTTCCAAATCCAAGAACATCTTTTAATAATTTTTCTATAAATTTACAAGTTTCATACTAAAATAATCCACCAAAGTCAATCATTAATCTTAAAGGTTTATCTTGTTTATGTAGTTTAATATTCAAAAAAATCCTAGGACAAATTGCAGCAGATGGATAAAGATAATAATATGTATGAGCATCTATATATTTATTCTTTTTAGCTTTTTTTAAAATATCATCAATAAACTTTACACATAAATTTTCAATGTTTATTTTTCCAACCTTTGTAAATTTAAGCTTTTCCATCTGAATTAAAACTTCATTGTAGTAATCAAGTTTTGACATAAGACATAACCTCAACCCCTTATCTTCTTTTAAACAAACAAGATCGTTATCATGATAAAACTTTTTAAATCTAAATATATGTGAATTGCAATTGCAATTAGCTCTGTTTTTAAATTTCTTAACGTTAACTTTTTGTATTATTTCATTTGATACTTCAGGAGAACATTTAATTACACTAAACAAATGTTCAATAACATCTTTTAATGATAAATTACTATCCATCCACATACCACCAATGTATTTAGAACCATAATTCAAAATATATTCTTGTTGAAAAGCAATATCCATATTAGATAAATTGACATAGTTACTATTTTTTTCTCCTATTTACATTTTTATTATATAGAAATGTAATTTTATGATTAAATTTTTTATAAATTTTTATATAGTAGTTATTAAAATAATATTGACATCGACTTTTGTAATTAAACCATTCGTCAACATCATGAAGATTAATAAAATAATTTAAACACTTTAAATACTTACACTGATTAAATAAAAAAAAACATTTGCATTGACAAATTATATTCCGTAAAATATTCATTTTAATATCTTGTATTTTAGTATCTGGCAAATTGCATTCCTTATTGATTTTAACGTTGCAACAGTTTGGGAAAATATGACTCATGTTACAATTATATAAAAATCGTAATCTACCTTTTAGATGCATTATTCTCATTGACACTCATTTACATTCGTGTAAAATCCAAATTTGCTTATTCATATTAAAAATTTAATATTCCAAAGTGAACGTAACTCAATAAATAACCGTATTATATTCCAAAGAAAACGTAACTCAATACATAACCATATTAAATGTAAATTATTAATCAATGTCTGTATTCCAATTATAATAAAATATAAACACCTGAGTATCTTGTTACACTGACTTATTTAACACTATTTTGAAGTTATGCGATTCATGTTTCACCGAAAGTCAATTTCCGATAATGCGCTATTAATTTAAATACTAAATTTCCCCTCTTACATTATAATGAAAGTAATAGCACATTATTGAAATTTGACTTTCATCTTAGTAATTTCAATATTTTCAGTGCTTTATAATAGTAATATTTTATGCAATAATGAACTTAAAATCATGATTTCCACATTTTATGTATACACATATTAAATTTTACAAGATTGTTATGTAAATTTGTTCAAACATTGTGCATGTTAATTTTGCATTTTAAATCACATTCTGTTTTTGCTTTTTAAAAAAGAACATAATCAATTATTATTTTCTTATTAATGACACTAATCATTAATGTACTCTTAAATTCCAACGAGAGCTAAATGATTGTATGTCTGGATATCGCAAGGTTCGTAAACAATTAATAAAACCATCATCTCAAAGACTAATTACATTGTCACCAGGAAATCATAATAATTAAAACGTGTATAAAAATGTAAATTACTGTCTGTAAATTATGCATAAACATATATTATTTTGAGTAAAATTAAATATTATAGTTAAAAAAAGTTTGTCTTGTATCAATTTTTTTCAAATTTGAAATTTTTTATTAGTTTCCTTATTTTTTTGCGCAAATTTTAATGTAATTTTACATTGGTGCTTTGCTTTTATGTGACTTTTGAAAAATCACAGACCACTTCCCCCTTTTTTCAATGTAAGTTACATCTATTTTTGCACGATTTTATTTTCACGTGTTTTCTGAGGAACCTATCTATCGCGTAAAACGAGACCCAGGTGTATAATTATTCAAAACAATACAATAATTAATACAGTAAAACAATATTTTAAAAACAAACATATACCACAATTTAATAGAAGTACTTTCAACTATCTATGTAGTCGTTATCAACTAGATTCAAATTGTATTAGAAAAAACCGTTACAATTGTAATCAAAAAGTAATATGTCATACATCAATTTTCCCACAATTCATTAATTTTTATATCGGCGGCCTGTCTGTTTATCAAATGTTGCTTTTCACTTTTTATTAATATAGCTTCTTTAATTTTGTGTTTATTATTATTTCTTTCAATACACAAAACCTTAATTTTATTAAAATCAAAACAATAATTACATGTTACATTATGATCAAGAAATACTGATGGTGATACATCATCATTTCTAACATTCTCTTGTCTTGTTTTTGTACTCGTTTATATAACAACATATGCTCCTTTGATCGTTTCTCCAATGTACACTGAGATTCCCCAATATATGCCTTTCCACAAACACACAGCCATTTATATATTGCACAACTTTGATTTAAAATACTACACCTATAATTTGAATTATTTATTAATCTATTTAAATTAGGAGTAGTATAAAATGCAACTCAACATACATTTTTATATATCTGTTTTGTAAATTATATATATATTGTAAATATCGATAAGTCTATCTATATTTTAAAAACTATCATTTGTTATAAAAAAAATATCTTTGAGTTGATGTTTATATATGAAGTATTATTATTGTTTATGGTTATTAGGTATAGTTATTGTTTAAAGTTATTATTTTATTTATTTGTTGATGGTCATTGTGAATATTTAGCTATTATTATTATTATTCTTAATGGTGAGATGTTTAATAGTAATATATATATATGTTCTAATTATTATAAATAAATAAAGACATATAAATTGTTGATTATAAAAAAAGGATTATTTATTTGTGATTATTAAAAAAATGTAATGTTATTATTTATGTATATATACATATATTTTAAAAGCTGTCAAATAAATTTTCGATTTAATATATTTTTTTATATGGTTAATATATTTTTTATTTTTGAATGTTAATTGTTTAAAATAAAACATGTGTAACAATGGTTTTCAAAACAGCATTTGCTAGCACATGGAACAACAGCAACAACAAAAAAAGAAGCCATTATTATTAGGATAGTGATTAAACAAATAAAAGGATAAAAAATTGTTGTACTTTGTTTCTTTGAAATTGCCATTCTTAAGAATAGTGGAATAAGATAAATTTCTGTAATCAATACATAAACATGACTGGCTAATATATATATCGCAGCCAAGGGGCTGCACCATTTTTTTTTCATTTATTCCAAGGCAGTTTAAAAAAAAAAACTAAGCAAATTTCAACATATGAATTTCATCGCGTCTGAAGCTGAAATTTGATTTAGCTATCTTGAATCTATAATGGTCAATCTAATAATAATCTGGAGGTAATTAAAATTAATATATTGGATTCAACATTTCAATTTATTTATTTGTTTTTCAAAGAAAGAAATTTTAGAAGGATAAAAATATACATACATCCAAGAATTGACAATTTTCTCTAACATGATAGTTTCTTCACTTTAACTAGAATGCATTCTAATAATAAATGGATAAAGAAATAAAACAATGGAATAAGTTGACTTTTGAAAGAAGAATAAATAAGTGAACTTTGAAAGGTAGTAAATAATTTTATATGTATAAATGATATATAAATATATTTTTGAGATCGATATTTTTGTTTACTTTTATTTTTCATTATAAAAATATAACGTTTTTATAAATTTTCAATTCAAGCTTCTTGTTTTCTAACAGCAATAAACGTTTAACAAGTGTCAAAATTAACACTTAAGTAATTTAAAATCTTAAAGTATGGCTTATAAGTTTGGGTTGCATATGAGTTGTTATGTATATTTTAATAAGTAAATTTATATTTGCAAATTTTTATTATAAAAATTGTTTTATTATTAATTTATGTATTTCCATTTTTTTAACTTTATATAATAATTCTTATGCAGACCAAAACAATAATTTATATATATATATATATATATATATATATATATATATATATATATATATATATATATATATATATATATATATATATATATATATATATATATATATATATATATATATATATTTTGAATGTCTGAAAGATATAAATATGGATTTGTATTTATATTAATACATACTTGTTAAGCACAGATATGTCTTTATCTATTTAATATATACAGTATATGTATATTTATTATTTGGATTTGTATTTAAAACTTATTTAAAACATTGATACTACCTAAAATTAAATTATAATATAGAAATAAAGGATGTACTATTTGTTTTATAGATAATGCCTTTGTAATTTATTAGAAAGCGTATTAATATTTTATTCTTATTTTTCTTTTAATGCCAGAGTCATTATGAAATTAATTGAATTCACAATTTAATAGAGGATAACTTCATATTTCATTTATTGTTTAATCTTTATGCCACTTACACACATTATTATTCATTGATATGTTTAGATATACATAAATTTACATAATAGATGTGTATATTGGATTTAATAGAATTCCCTTTGTTTCTGATATATATATTTGATTAGTTAGTCATATCAATCTTGAAAATAAATTATAAGGATAGATCTCATTGCTCTATATGATTTTAAATTTATTTCTTGTATAGCTAATTGGAAGGGCATATAAACAATTTATTTAAATATAACTGGGATAATTTTGTCTTTCTTCATTTAAATCATACAATCTATTATATTAGGCTTTCTTAACAATTGGATTTATTTAGATTACATATATTCCATTACATTTTTCATCCAATGTTTGAAACATTATTTTCTTCTAACATATTGACGTTCCATTACATTTGATTTATAATATGTTTGATTTATAATATGTTTATATGATATATATTCCATTACATTTGGCACCACAAACTGTGGGACCTAGTTAATTGGTGATTGGTATAATAAATATATTTTCCATTACATTTGACATGACAATGTGGTCAGCATGATATGTTTATATACATATCGTATAGTTTCCATTACATTTGGCTTTCCCAATGTTTGGAGCCTTCTTTCTTCAATTTAAATGGAATGCAGCATTTACATTCCATTACAATATATATATATATATATATATATATATATATATAATACCATATTGTGTTAAACAATACAAATATATGCTCATGGGTTAATATTATTCAAGAGTGTTAGAGAGGCATTTATTTTTCTTAAATCTGGATATCGGTTTATTTGTTTTAGCTTCTACACAGACTGTAACTTATTCTTGTTGTCGAGCTTAAAATGTGGGAATATGATTATTAGATTTCGATATCATATTTTGAGAATACACACATTCATATGCACAAGTATATATTATTTAATTCATCACTTAATCCAGTACTTAACTTATAAATATATTTCCAAAGACAATACTTGTATATTAATTTATTATTTATTTAGCATTTTGTAAATAAACTTTATTTTTTTTAAATTTAAATTTGAAATCATATATTATTTGTAACAATAACAATTTATTGATACATAACAGAATAATTGCTTTATGTACTTGAACCATGATAACTTATTGTTGATAATGAATATTTAGCGAGAGGAGTATTAGCATGTGCAATATGCATTAAATTCATCCATGACACTCAAACAGATTTTCTGTATTATATTTCAATATTCACTTATATATTTCAAATGGCAGACCTATGAAATCACCAGATTAGTGCTAACATAATATATAATTAAGTCATAAATTGTAGGAATATATTTATACTAAAGTTTGAAAAAAACATAAAATTTTGGTTAAATTTGAACACAGACATTTCTAGTTGAATTAATTGTTATGTGGATGTTATAAACTTCTCTTTACTCCACATAGTATTGACATTTTCATTTTCTAATAATCAGTATATTAATATTCTTTTTTCCTACAAAGGTATCATTGCTATCACTTTTATAGCAATCTCACAATTACACTTACACATGCCAATTCATGAATATTGACAACATATTTTTTCATGTTTACAATATAGGGGGAAGGATTTGTGGAGGCTACACAATGCCCACTATTTTTGGTATTTAAAATATGGATGATGTGAGAGATAAATAGCTTTAGCAGAAGCTAAACGCCAGGTTAAATTATGTGCTAAGATATCTAAAATATTCAACATTTTTATATAGCTCAATCTGTCATTAACCAGTTTTATTAGTGATTTGTAAAACCATGATTTTATATAGCAAAGTCATTATATCAGCATTTTTATAGATTGTGCAGCGGTAAAATAAATTTTACAAAGCTTAAATTATAATAGGTTAAAGGTTAAATAAATGTATAACATGCTTAAGGCTTCAAATTTTAAATAATCGATAATGTAGAGTATAAATAATGCATTCTAAGTTACTAGTGCTAATTTGGTCATGATTTTATTATTTAAAATATTTCAAAAATATTGTATTAATTTTGAGGTTAAGAAACCAGGTTCAAACTCTATAATTTGGGTTTCCTGGTATTTATATTAAATCCATAATACTTTAATTTATTTTTAATTTAACACAAAATATTCTACTTAAATATTTTAAATTTATTTATACAGAAAGAGTTTAATAAAGCTAATAATTTAAATAAAATTTTAAAGCAATAAATAAATAAATGTTGAATAATTGAATAAATGTTATATTCATCTTAACAATATTTATTTTAAAATATTCTTAAAGATAGTTTACATTTCATACTCTGCCAAGCTTGTTTAGATTTAAACAGTTTTAAATAAATGTATTAAATATTATCTGTACAATTTGTTTTAATTTTTAATACAATATAAACTTTATTATATAATGTTTTATTGTATCCTGGTGTGTGTAACTTCTAAGTAATTAATTTTTTTGCAATCAAGAAATGTTTTTAATTAAATTTTGTTAATCGACTAGAAAAAGGTAGATTTATTATAAAAATAAAAAAAAATAATAATATTTTTTTATTTGACAATCTTCCCTATTTACAATAGAGCAGGATTCAAACTAATAAAGAAATAAGTTATGTAATATAAATTGAATCAAGTCTAGTAAAGCAACGATATGACTACTATCATTAATAAGATGAAATTGACACCTGGTAGGATTATTATTATTGATCCTCTGTATTTTATTTTATTTATAGCAGATGAACTTTTAAAAGTGTAATTTTATTTAAATTTTTCCTTATCTAGTTTAAGAATAATAGGAAAATTAAAAAAAAAATAACTGGAATCAAGTACTTGAACTAAATCACCAAAGAAAATAAAGTCTTAATATCTGACAGCTTTTGTGGTAATATTTAATTATTACAATGTTTAGAATGTTAACTTTTAAATTTTCTAAAAAAAAAACTTTTAAATTTTCTCAGTGGAGAACTTCAGCTAATATTATTATTATTGTCATTATGATGACACAAAGAACAATTGTCAGTTTCAGGTCACAGAAATATATCTGTTTTAATTTCCAGTTTGCCACAATATTTTTAAATTTCATAGCAACAATAATCACTTTAAAAATATTAATAATTTCCTGATATGTTGTTTAAAAATACTCAATCTTATTAAATATTATTACGAATTTATTAACTTTTTAAAAATGCTTTAAATTCACAGGATAAGAACAATATTTTATTGTGGTGAGTATTTTATCAGACATTTATTAAGTTATTTTAACTTTATAAAAGATAATGTTTAATATTATCTTAATAATATTATACTTTATTGAAAGATTTATTAGAGCTATCTTTTTTAATATAAGACATTATATTGCTAATTGAAAAAAAACATCACAATTTTCTTTTTTATTATGACTATAACAAGAAAGGTTACTTCACTTCAAAATTCAGCAATAAAAATACAAATGATTTTGTTTTAATGATTTAAATCAATATTTAAAACATTTTAAAAATAATAGGGTTCTTCCACTAAAGAATACTATAAATTATATGTATCATTAAATCATATTACATTGGTAATATAAAAGAAAAGTATGCATATCTTTTTTTAAAAAAAATCTAGCTCATATTTCTAGAATAATAATAATAATAAGTTCTATGTGTATTTAATGCATACACACATACTCATATGTTCATATAATAATACTATAAAATATTCCAAGCAATCTAAAGAAAAAATATACATTGTGTAAAAATTACTATATTTTACAAAGTTTATCCATAATAACAAATTGCTAGTTTGTCACTCTTAGACATTTTCTGGTCCATATTTCATAAAAGAAACATATTAAATAAGAATAGAATTTACTCATCAAGAACTATCATACTTAGAAAAATATTTATAAAAAACTTTACAAAGAATTAAGTATTTTTTACAATAATAATTATGTTAGATATTAGTAGATTTTTTTATATGTAATTTTCCTGCCGAACAATAATATAACAAAAAAAAAAAAACTTAATACTATTATAAGTAAGCAAAACGATAATTAAGAATATATTTACAAAAAACTCCAATCCACTATAAAGTAAATTTAAAAAAAGTTCCTTTCTTTCTTCTAATATTTTTTTTTATTAGAAGACTCTTCATAAATTTTTTTTCTCCTCCCAAAACGTTTATTAAAACAACTATTGTCCAACACTTTAGAACAAAAACTTTTCTCCTCCCCAGATCAGTTACTAAGATAATGCTACTGTTCAACACTTGATAACAAAACACAGAGTTCTCTTTTTTTTTTGATGTGGCATAAATTCATAAATGAAAACAAAAAAAATGAAATGAAATCAAGTCGACTTTTAAATCTGAAATTATATAGAAAAATAATCATTAATCCTTTGATGAAAGTTCATAAAAATTATAGTCAATTGTTTATAGCTCTCAGGACAATGATTATTTAAGTATGATATGACTTTGGGAAGTTATAAAATAATCCTCCAGAGTTTTCCTGTTAGCTGGAATCCTACATGGGCTTTTGATGCATCAATTATGGATATATGGATTTATGCAAACTTGTATGGAAAATATTCACTTATATTCCATTAAAGTTAGCATTTAGAAATTTAATAAAGGCATTATAAAGTTATTTTATCAGGATAATTTTAATTACCTGGATATTTCTTTTCCAAAGAATAATTTTCCAAAATCATTTTTCTTACATTAAAAAAATGCAATCTTCTTTCCTAATAATGATGACTTGTTATAGAAATATATTTGCAGTACTATTGGTTTTTATATCTTTAGCATTCAAAGGAAAAGTTTATAATAAACTTTTTTAAAAATATTTCTTTAAAATATTTACTACAACTCTTATAAAAATATATTCCTCTTAAAATATTAAAGTTAAAGGTTTTATTGTATAGCTTTGCTTTACTGATATGACTATCTTTTCTTACAATATAATGCATTTAAACTAAATTTTTGATGAACTTTTCTGTCCAATTTCATTAACAGTGTCAAAAATACCAAAATAAATAATGTTATATTTTTTCCAATAATATTTTTAGAATTGTATTTTCATTCGGTATCTGTATGTCTATCCTTACTTTCCTCAAATATACACTTATTTTTGTATAAATCCCATGGCTACCATGCAGCTGGTTCAAGATTTAATAAAAATATTTGATAGGGAATCTTGTTACTTTAGCAATGCATGATTTTAATTTAATAAATGTATAATTGTTTCAATATTCTCTTTTAAAATAATTATTCCAAGTAATAAACTGAGCAATACTTTGATATTTAAAAAAAAATATTAAGAGAGTTAATAGATTACTAAGTACCTATTTAAGTTATTAAAAGCACCCAGAAACATGTGATCATCAACTTTTATAGTGAATTGAACTGATTATTTAATTGCTTATTAGATCTTTAACTGGTGATCTAATTTACATATTAGTCAAGATTATGCAATTAAAATTTAAAATAAAAATCATGACTCATTTTAAAATATTAAATATTACATTATTTAATTCTAAACTAATTTTATGCTTTTATTTAGACAAACCAAACATTTTAAAATAAAATTTTAAAAATAATACTTTAGTAATTTATCCAATAATTAATTTCAGTGTATCTATTTTTTTTAAATCTAATTTTATTAACTACATTTGTTTTTAAAACCACCTAATTAAATATTTTATAATAGTTACTTATCATGTTGTGACAAAAAACTTTTTTCAATGTTTAGCACAATTCTAAAGTAATTTTGAAACTATATTTATAAAACTTGTAAGCACAAAGTATGAATACCAGTGCCACATGATTTTTTTAAAAACCAGACAAAATGTATCATGTTTTTTTTAATTATTGTTTGAAAACAGAAATAAATTTCAAATTACAAGAATATTATATTAAATAAATAATAATACAATAATAGAATTTGGAATAATAATTTTAATATTATTTAAGCTGTAACAAATTGAACACATTTGTCCATTACAAAATATTACATTTAAATAAATAATTTATAACACAAATATTAAATGTATTTTTTATTTTACAATATACTAATTTATTTAATCTTAAGTTATTACTTTAAAATTAAAAAAGTTAATGAATTTTCATAAGATAAACAAAGTTTTAAAAAAAATAATGAATGTAATACATTAAGTCAATAATATAGCCTTAAAAGATACAGAAAAAAATATGATAGGTAAATTACTGTAAGTAAGAAGAAAAAAACAAAAATCAAATGTTACATTAACAGACTTTAGGCAGTACATCATATACATCAACAACTAGAGATACAGAGTTTGTCAAACCTATATATATATATATATATATATATATATATATATATATATATATATATATATATATATATATATATATATATATATATATATATATATATATATATATATATATATATATAAAACTGAAAAGAGATCCTTTGATTCCTCTTGGAAGCTTTAAAGGAACCGAGCAGGGCAAATTCCTAATGTCCACTCCATACATTTTTGTCATTGCAGCTGTTATTACTATGTGATTATTCACATAGTATAAGAACATGGATGGGCTCCTCACCAACATGCATTATCCAGCGTGGTGAGTTTATTGGCTTTTTACCTCTGAGTTTAAGATCAAGAAACACCATGGTCTTTTTTCTCAGTGCCTGATAAGGCAGAATAAATGTTTGTGTAAATGATAAATATTTTTCCAATACATATATACAATTATGACAGAGAAAACTAAAGCATGGCCCTTATTCCCCGGAGGCTGTAAAGTCACCAACCAAAGCAGCAGTTGGTGGCCGAAGGGGAGGGTGCTAAGTATCCCATGAATGTGGACCCAGGCTGCCATTTGATGATGAATTTTATTTACGTATTTACAACTGCAGATTACTTTCAAGTGAAGGAAGATTGCAAGAATTAGAAGAAGAACTGTCTTCTATTAAATGGGACATTATTGGACTTTGTGAAGTTAGAAGAAAAGGTGAATAAACAATTGATTTAAAAAGTGGACATATACTCTATTATAAAGGTACACATATTGGAAATACAAGTGGAGTAGGATTCATTATAAATAAAAAGTGGAAGAACAATATTGTGGAGATGGATGGTGTATCGGACAGAGTGGCAAGATTAGTTATACAACTTAATAGCAGATACCAAATGCAGATAATTCAGGTTTATGCCCCAACAAGTTCTCATAGTGATGAAATAGTAGACGATATTTATATGGATGTACAAAAGGTTTTTGATCAGAGTAAACAACATTTTAAAATTGTTATGGGAGACTTTAATGCTAGAATTGGTAGACAAATGAAAGATGAAATTGCTGTAGGTAATTTGGTTCTGGTAATAGAAATGAGAGAGACATAGATTTGTGGAGTTGGCAGAAAAAGAAAAACTTTATATTATGAATTCATTTTTTGAGGAAAATGTTAAAAGGAAATGGACATGGAAGCATTCAAATGAAGATACAGCAGAATTGGATTATATTTTGACTAACAGCAAATACATATTTCAAGATTGTAATGTTATTAATAAATTTAACACATAAAGTGATCATCGATTAATAAGGTGTAAGTTATGTGTTAATGTAAAACTAGAGAGACAAAAATTATTAAGAAAAACAATATTTACAGTTGATATTCGTAATTTTCAGAAACATTCTAATGAATTTAAATTAGAACTTACAAATCGGTTTCAAGTATTAGTAGATTTTGAACATGATTCATATTTGAATGAAATTAATATGAAAATAACTGATACACTTTTGAAAACTGCAACAAAGATAGCTGGTAAAAAAAAAGCAGCAATTGACTAATAAAATTTCTACTGAGACTAGAGAATTTATGAAGAAAAGAAGGAATATGAAGATATACAAAAATGATGTATTAAAAAAAATTGGATATCTTGAATTTTGTAAAATGGTATGGAAAAGAGTTGAGAATGATATAAGAAAGTATAACTGTGAAATAGCAAGGAAAGCTGTAGAAGAAAATAAAAGTCTCAAGAATGTTAAACAACATTTTGGTTTTGGTAGGAAATTTATATCTGCAATAAGAAAAAAAGATGGAATTATTACTAAAAAGAGAGATGACATCATAAAATTGGTAGAAGATTTTTATCAAGAATTATATAGTAATAAAGAACAAGTACCTCCTATATCTATTACAACTTCCGAATTGCCCAGAATTTTAAATGAAGAAGTGAGACATACAATTAAATGCATGAAGAAAGGAAAGGCTCCAGGAAATGATGGAATTATAATCGATATATTAAAAGAAGCAGGTGAAGTAATAGAAACAATTTTAGCAAAGTTATATACGAAATGTCTAAATGATAAAGATGTAATGGAAGATTTGAAGAATGCTGTAATAATATTAATATTTAAAAAAGGTGATAAGGAAGACATTAGAAATTACAGACCTATCAGCCTTTTATCAGTTTTATATAAAATTTTTACAAAGATAATTACAACTCGTCTACAGAGAACTTTGGATTTCCCCCAACCAGGAGAACAAGCTGGATTTAAAAGTGGTTTTAGTACAATAGATCATATCCAGGTATTGAGAGAAGTCATAGAAAGGACAAATGAATATGAGTTGTTATTATGTTTTGGATTTGTAGATTATGAAAAAGCATTCGATTCTATACACATTTCTTCAGTGATTAAAGCATTGGATCATCAAGGTATAGATCCAGGATATTGTCATATTTTAAAGAATATTTATAAAAATGCAACAGCAACAATTAGATTACATAATGATACTGGAAAAATTAACATTGAGAAAGGTGTAAGACAAGGTGGCTCCATATCTCCAAAACTCTTTACAGCAGTGCTGCAAGAAATATTTTGTGGATTAAAATGGGAAACTAAAGGAGTGGAAGTAAATGAAGAGTATTTAAGTCATTTAGATTTAGCAGATGATGTAGTTGTTTTTGCAAATAATGCTTCAGAGCTGCATGAAATGTTGCAGGAGTTAGCAGGTGAAAGTAGAAAAGTAGGACTAAAGATAAATATTAAAAAGACTAAAGTAATGTTTAATCGATTTGCTCAAAATATGAAAATAAAGATTGATTATGAAGAATTAGAAGAAGTTAACAATTACAAATACCTTGGTCAGATTATTAATACAAATGGAAACATAATGGAAGAAATTAATCTTAGAATTAAACTTGGTTGGAGTGCTTTTGGTAGAAATAACTTGATACTAAAAGGAAATATGCCTATGTGTTTGAAAAGAATGGTTTTTAACAAATGTGTTTTACCAGTTCTTACTTATTGATCTGAGACTTGGACACTTAATAGAAGAGCAATACAGAGACTTCAGACCACTCAAAGGAGTATGGAGAGATGTATGTTGGGAGTAACAAGAAGGGATCAAAAATGCAATGTATGAGTGAGACAACAAACAGGTGTTACTGACCTTATTGAAAAAAATTAAAAGATTGAAATGGAGTTGGGCTGGACATATTGCTAGAAGAGATGATAATAGATGGACAATTGAAATTTTAAACTGGAATCCAAGAGATTGTAAATGACCCAGAAAGAAAGCACATGTGAGATGGATGGATGAAATAAGAAAAGGTGCAGGGGTGTTGTGGAGAAGAGAAGCTAAAGATCGGAGAAGATGGATTAAACTTGGAGAGACCTTCATCCTGCAGTGGATTGATAATGGTTGATGATGATAATGATATATATATATATATATATATATATATATATATATATATATATATATATATATATATATATATATATATATATATATATATATATATATATATAAAGTTATCCAAATTTCATTGATTAATGACATGGTTGGCTTAAAGACAAATGAGGACCATAACAATATTTAAAAGGTGATATATAAAAGAACTATTAGGAATCACTAATTAGGATAATAAGTAGATTAAATATAATGTGTAAAACCAACACAAAATATATGTAATAATTACATATGGTATATGAAAGTTCTAAATAGTTACAGTTTATATCATTAGTAGGTGAAAGGTAGGTTACTTTATTCATTAAGAAGATGGTAGAAGTTTGAGTTCTTAGGCCATGAAACAGCATGAGTCATGATTATAGCCTCATTTGGCTCCAGGTCTAGTCAGCCAGCCAAGGATGATATGATAATTTATCCTCATATCTAATCTTGTAAAGATCTTGAGAAATCAATTAACTATTGAGTAATCACTGCCAATATTAAATATTATGCTAGAATGGGCCACACAAATTAAGAAGTTAATGAAAGTGATCAATCTTATTTTTCCGAATTGACCTTTTTTAATTGCAGCATTAAGAGAAATGTTAGCAGAATCATTTTCATTTGTGTGGACCAGTGTGAGGTTCCAGAGTAAGTCCATGAACCACATTGCTTACAATGTGGCCAATGGACTCATCTTGTTTATTGCATAGGGAAAAAAGATAATGTTGTATCCCTTTGGTAGTAGAGAAAGGCCCCAGTGGAGAAAGCTCCAAGGATGACTTTTATTAAAAGATAAACAAATTTTTGACTCAGCTTGAATTTTGTTAATTTGGAAAATTGTGACCTTCCTATAGGGAGTATATTAATGTATTTAGTTTTTTTGGGAAACATTGTTTGATAAACTTCCCAATATGATAAATTTTCTCCAAAAAAGAAAACATCATGATGGAAGTTTTGAATGATCACAGTAACTAGTTTTTGCAACAAAATGCTTCTCCATCTAGGTGGAGGTTGATCAGTAGTCTCAATCTTTTCAATGGTGAATGGATCACTCCATATCAGGATTATCTTTAAAAATTTTGAATAGTATGTCATGAGTTCATTGCAAGTTAAAAATCTTCAGTGAGTGAAAAAGAAGGTCATTAAAAAGCTTAGGTTTTTGTAAAAGGAAGTCTCCTGCCTCTTCAACAGATCTTTCTCCATAAAGTTTTAAGCTGTGGGGTAAACCTGTCAGTGGGGGAAAATCCTGGCATATATTGTTATTTTGGGCAATACTACAACTTTCAGTAGAGCAAATTTTTCCATCAATAACAGGTAGACTTTAGATGGTATTGTTATGATTGAATTGATCTTAGATAATAAAGAAGCTTGAGCTCCCTCCTCATAATATATGGAAGGAAGACAAGGGGAAGCCAAACAGTTTCTGAGAGGGGTTTCAAACTCAGTTGGAATTTGCTTATCTGTTAGAATAGAACACATGGCTGATTTTCTTCTGTTTATATGGAGACCAAATTTGCAAGCAAAAGAATTTAGGATTTCCTCAAGGTTAGTGAGCTCATCCTGAGATGATATGAACACCACCACATCATCATAGTAATGGCTATTCCAGGAAAGAAAGCCTTAATGCTTAGCAGTAATGGGTTCATATGAGGTATAAAGGAGAGTGCACTTATAGGCAAGCCCTGCAGAATGGAAACACAGGGATGAAATTCTGGAGCCAACCCACCATCCAGAAAGAGAAACACCTCCTGAATATGTAGAGTGGTCTCTAAGATCTGGAGATATGCAGAAGGTATTTGGAGCTCTTCCACTCCCCTAAGTAACAAGTTGATTTGGATGCAATCAAAAGCCCCAGAAAAGTCAATTTGAACTTTAACTGGCCAGTATAATCTTCTCCTGTGAACATGATTGATATGAATGTGAAAATGATTTGGAAAATTGGTAGGATGATAATTAGCCTAAAATGATGTCTTGGATATCCCATTTAACTAGGCTCTCAATGGTCTTCACTAGTAAAGGTAACATCAATATTGGCCTAAGATTGTCCAACTGATGCAGGAATTTTTATTTCTTAATAAGGGAAATGACAATTGAACACATACAATTGATTTGTAATCTGCCATCAGGGCAGGAAGACAACCATTCCTTTGATAATAGGAGTGGTAAAGGTACAAGTGTACATGCTCAAACTTGAGAATACCATGCAGGCTAGGATGAGTCCTATACGCCAACAAGCTTAATTTCAGTAGTATCCTAGCTTTGATGTACTTGTGCAGAGCATAATCCCCATTGAAAAATGTCCTAAATGAATTGAATACTCCCAGAAACTAGAATTTTCTGGAGTAAAATTTACAAATTCTGGCCAACATAAGACTCAGAGTATTCATTGCTCTGCACCTCAATCAATGTAGGGGGCTTAGATATTTTTCAAGAGCTTAGGGCCCATTTCAAATAGCCTGCGATCCCGCAATGTTAGTGAAGAAGATATTGGTGGGCCCTCTTAATTGAGAGATACTCAGCAATGGCTTTCTGTGTGTGCAAGAGATACTCAGCAACAGCTTACTTATGTGCCTATATTTTGTCTTTAGATCCAAAATATTAAAAATATGCTGGGCTTCATAAGGAAGCAAGCTGAGCTTTTTGGTGATGAAGTCTAATTCATGAAGCATGCAGATTGGAACCTAAGATGTATATGTACATTTATTGATTGCTTATTTAATATTATCAACAAATACCTTCCAAGCAGCCTGTGCAGAAAGTGATGTCAGCTGTAGACAATTGAAGGCAATTTAATTTTCCAATATCAGCTGGATAGTAATATTGCCCTTAGTAAGCATACAAGTCATTTGTGGCAGTACATCTACAACTTGTGAGACTGTTCTTGAGTTGACTGTAACTTCTAAAGTGAAGTAGTCAGAGAAAACTGCAGGCCACAGATGAGCTTTAATAAACAGAATTTCTAAATAAGCTAAATACAAAAGAACAATTTTTATAAAATATAATAGTAAAAAAATAATAGTAATTAAAACAACATTTTTAGAAACAAACATATAAAATCAATTTATTTAATGAGATTTTTGTTATTGTTAATTAGATGTCAAATATTTTATATCTGGTTCATATTTTATTATTTTTAATAATGAACATACTAAACTAAATTCATCTGTCATTTTATTTCTTGAATTGTCTTTAATTAAATTTGTTTCTGAAAACAATGATTCATATATAGAGAAGAAAATTAATAATATAGTGGTTGCTATTTTTTTTAAACAATGAAATGTTTAAGGGATAAAATTCCAGGCAGGCAATAGATCTGCTTCATAATTCATTTTACATATATCAAATAATCAAACATTTTCTATTGTTTCTAGCTCATTCCTCAAGTCAACAAATTTCTGTTTTTGTATAGAACTGGATTGAAATTTGAACTGATTGTATTTCCATATCTTAAAAATTAGGATATTCAAAAGTTTCTAACTTCAGACTATTCATTAATATTCTGGGTATAAAAGAAATTTTGATATTTCTGAAAATTATCTAAACAATGTAAATTTTAAAGAAAATGCATCATTTATCATTTGAATAACAGCATATTACTTGATCTGGTTTCTCATGAGATTACAATTCAGTCCAGAGTTTTTTTAGATTTGGAAAATATTTCAAGATTTATGAAATAACATCACAGTTGAAAATTTGTAATTTAACTTCAAATTTTTTGATCAAATGAAATATGTCAACAAATGTCTAATTATAATCTTGCAGCTTTACATTTATTTCATTTAGATGTGAACACATATCAGTAAAAAACATTAATTTTGAAAGCCATTCAACATCTATTAATTCATTATATTTTTCAAGGATTTTCTCATTACATAAAAACAGTGTAATTTATTCTAAATGCCCAAAGAATATTTGAAGAACTTTTTTTCAACTGAACCATCAGACAATGTTGTACATAAGTAATCCATAGTATACTGAGTTAACCTCACTCAATGTGTAGTTATAAAATTGATTAACTCAGTAACAATGTGCATAATATTATCCAGTGGCTTAAAGCTGATCTTTTTGCATAAAATATGCTAATGCATAATGCATTGAAAACCCAAAAAATATTGTTGAATTCAATTGATAAATAAAATGAGAAAACTATTTTATTTTCCACTCATAAGCACCATCTGTAGTTACTGATACAATTTTGGCAACATTTATGTTGCAAATATCTATTCCTTTTGCTGTTGTTTCTAATGTGGTTAAACTGATTAATTCTTTTTTAATATTATTACCAACACAACAGCGAATTAAAATATTCAAACAAGGCGATCCATTCATGTCTGTACTTTTATAAAGGCAGAAAGAAATTAAACTAGAAGATTTTATATCTCTTTTTTGTTGGTAAGTTATGTTGTTAGCCATTTTCAGATTCTTTCTTTAACTATATTTCTAGCCAATGATAAATCTTTTATTTTATTAATTATTTTTGCCTTGTTTTCAAAATCTTCAAAAATAACTGCTGCACATTTCATCCAAACTTCTTACATTTATTCTCCATCATTAAAAGTTCTCCATGGTTGAAAATTTAATTTAAAAAAAAACTAATAGCAGTTATATTTGAGTGATTTCTGATAAATTTCATGATAGATGTTGATTGAATATTTATATTTTTAAATACTTGGATAATATATTCTTTTTGTTCATCTATACTTTTTTGCATAGTGATTTATAATTGGTCTCATAATGCCATTTTACCATTAGTGTTCTCAATACAACTATTCCAGAATATAAAACACATACTGCTCTAGTGCCTTTATTAATCATTCCATACTCATCTGTCCACCAATTTTGAAATTTACTGCTTAATAATTTTATTTTTTTATTTGTACTAGTCATATTAATAAAATGGTAACAAATTTATTTAAAACTAAGTTTAAATGAGCTTTAATAATTTTATAAATCAAGGATTCATTATAAGTTAAAATAAATTATTACCCTTACATTTCACTTTTACAGAAAAACTACAAGAAAAATCCTTTGTGATTATATTAAAAAAATGAATGGTTTCAACCTGTTTAGGTGAAAAAGGATTAGGATAAACCATTTGATTACTTTTACTTTAAATTTTTAAAAAAATTACTTCAGAGAGTTATAAAATATTTTACCAAGTTTGCTTTCCGGTTTTATTGAAATCATTTGATGTGTTTATAGAATATGATACCACAGTATTCACAAACAACTTTACTTGATTTAAAATACCATAATTTATTGCTTCTAATCAGAGTTCAATTGCAAATTGATTTGTAATATAATATTATATTTATTTATTTTATCTTTAGTTTATAGTACATTTTTATTAGTACGGATTTTGGCAAGAAAAAAAAATATTAAAGAAAATTATGATATATAAATAGTTTGCTGTGCCAGTAAAAAATTGAACATTCCATCACTGGCATGCATGCCATAGGTTTGCCATCACTGGGTTAGATCCTAGTGTGGGTTGTCCCAAAGTTATGGGGATAGTAATTTTGACAATTATAAATGAAAATAAAATAATTTATTATTGTTGTTTTAAATAAGTCTTTAATAAAACTGTGATTATTATAAATAATTTAAATGGAAAAAAAGCAAAAGATAATCAAATAAATTAAGTATTTATAAAAAATAAAGTGATATATAGAGGACTTGGGCACATACTTTCAAGCTCCCATCAGCTATCCATTCTATCTCATAAAAACAATACAAATGACAACCCACATGTAAAAAGATAAATCATCTCCAATCAATAAATTTCATGCTTTACCAAGACTGCTCATCATCATCTCATATAAATATATAATCAGTGGTCAATTTATATTTAGATAGAAAATCTTTATATTCTAACGGATTGACTCACTTTCTATTTCACTTTTAACTCTTCAGATTTCCATATTATTAAAAATCTGATGAAGTAATGCCCAAATCTCTTGTTAATGCCAATATTATTATTATGCCCATGTTGAATTTAAGTCTCTCTGACTTCTCATGTATTGGACCATGTCCATTTAAAGAAACAAAAGAAGAATGGACATGAGGGGTCAGAGTAACATAAAGGTCAACATGGACATATGTGTAGGAGATAATGATGTGGATTCACTAATGAGTGCTGCTTTAATACAGAATACATATATTGGAGATTTATTTTTTTCACATATATCTGGTTATGTGTATTGGTTACATAAGATAGAATGTATGGCTGAAGGAGCTTGAAATTCTGTGTCCAAATCACCTATATTGCATCTAGACTCCAAGTTTATAAAACATACTTTTATTTAAAATATTAAAAAATAAAGTAATAAAAGGAAACAATGTAAGCACAGTAAAAAAAAAAAAAACTGGTTTATTTTTAACCATTTTGACCAGTGTCAAAATTAAAAAAACTTATAATTCAGTCAAAAGAAAAAAAAGGCAAAATGAAAAATTGTCTTCTTAACATGAGAAAAAGAAATTGCATACCATATAGAAATTGCACTAAATACACTCTGTAGAAATTATTTCATAAATGGTTCAGACATGACGAAAAGTAAAGTGTCTGACTAAAACAATTATCCATTAAATTGAATATTCAAACTTTTTTTTAAAATTTCCAACATTTCCATATCTAAAAATGTAATGCCATTTTCCAATATCCTTATATGTATGGCTATCATTTCATAAGCTAGTCATCTTGAATTCTGAAAAAAAAATCTTTATAGATGCTAATGTATGTCTTAAAATTCTTTGACTAAGAAAAATCCATGGTACCACGTAAACTATGTTGCAAATACTTATACTTTCATGAATAATATCCATATATTCATTTACCACTTAAATTAATTATTATAGTGTACTATTGTAAAGCTAGCTTAAACCTCCATTTTGATGCACTTTTCATTGATTCCTATTTCATTAATGATAAACTAAAGTTTATAATGATTTAAATGATTAAGCACAAATTAAGGTCACCTTAAATGCTTAACAATATTTAATATATATAATGATAAGTTTGTTTGATTTTTGCAAACTTTTATTATTATATTGAATTATATTTCAAGAAATAAATTATTTCTAAAATATTGTAGTGATATATAAACTGAAATAGAAATAAAAGACAATTATTTCATTTAATTAATTTACGTTGTTTTTAAAATGTATTCTGACCTCTGCCACAGTCATAAAAGTAATATTTTATTTTATTTTGAATTTTTTATTGAAAATCAAAGACATCAAATTTCATAACTATATATAAAATCTATAGAAGTGGTTCATTATTTTAAAACTAATTCCATAATGGACTGATTAGGTTTATGGCTTTATAATATTTTATGTATTTATAAATTCAGCTTTAGATGTTATTAAAGGGGATTTAGTCATGCATTGTTAGCCGAAAGGTCAGCACAGCTGGCTTCCAAGCAAGCAGTTGGTTGCAGACGGTTGTTGCGGGTTTGCCTCCTGGCAAATGCTATGACATATGGTAAAAAAAGGGATTTGAACACAGACTTCCACGTTTTCTTCCCTCCATCTTATATAATTGATAACCATAACTTCATACACATGAAAAAGATAAATAATTTTCATTACACGTATTTCATGCTGAAAACCAACACTCACCAATTGGTCAGATAATCAATTCCAATATATATATATATATATATATATATATATATATTGGATATATATACATTTATATAATATGCATATATATATATATATATATATATATATATATATGCATCATTATTAATGTTTGCCTATACATTTATTTAACTAATTATGTATGTATTCATCAATCTGTTTATCTATCTTTCCAACTATCTATACATTTATCTTATCATTATCTACCTACAAACTTATGAATATGTTCCTCTGTCTTTATTATTTCTCTACACCCATCTCTTTATATATACATATAACTATTATTTAAGTAATTAAAGTTGTAAATTACAAAATTTAAATAGCAATACTAATTTTAATAGTAAACTTTTAGGTACTGACTATGCTTTAGTGTCAACATAGTTTAAGTTTTATTTTGTTACAATATTTCAATAGGTGATATAGTTCGCAAATTTCAATTTTGAAAGTAATAATTTCTTACTGGTTGACTTACTAGATATTAACTTTTCTCGACTTTAAAATCAGCATGCTGTTTTTTCTCTAGCAAGATCACTAGTAAGATTACTTTTAGCTTAATCATCTTTCGTTTGCGTTAAAGATTGAATTACTAACTTTCAACATTTTTATAGTTATCATTACTAACAAAAATTTTAATATCTTTTAGCAGAAAAGTGAACTAAAATAATATAAAAGGAAAATATTTTGAATCTCGGTATGCTAGATATGCAATATTAAATTATTTTCAATTTTATAAACACTTAATTTTAATCCTTTAAAGAAAATTTCAATTTAATTTTTTAGAGTAAAAAAGTGTCACTTTTCATTTAAACTTAAAGACATTAATATATATAAACACAGGCACATAATTGTTTTTTGTTACAGCGCTAATTATTACGAAATCACTGATTAGACAATCATTCTATTGGCTAATACTATCAACGCATTGCCTTACATTACCGTATTCTCTTTGTAAACAAAAAAAAAAAAGTTACTTACATTCATGGTAAGAAATCTAGACAAATGATTTTCATTAAAGTGAATATCTAATTACCCATGGATGTTAACACAGTCTCATTCAATTCAATGACAATGTAACGTGTTAGCACTGTATGGAATAGTATATACTAATTTCACGTTTGGGTATTTTCAAACACGCGTATTAAATAAGTACACTTTTAATTTGCATTGGGAAAGTAAATTAAAGTTCTAATTCATTACGTATTCATAACCATTAAATATGACTAATATTATTTATTCGAATGATTGTTTTACACAAATTGGGTAAGTGTGTGATAATTGTTTTCATTTGGTAGGATGACAACCTTGGCATTAACGAGGGGATTAGAACGTTCCATTATCAGATTAACAATGAAATGAATGCTGAAGAGTTGTGGGTTGGAGTAGTTTGAAGCATGTCCATTAAAGTATGAAGATTGTATATATGTGTGGAGATAGTAATCTGTACCAACTGATGATTTCTGGTTTAGCATGAAATACTTATATTGGTGATTATTTATCTTTTCAACATGTGTATGATGCGGTGGGTCAATACGAGATGGCATTTTAAGATGAGGGTCGAGTGAAAGTCTGAGTTCAAATCTCCTATATATTACATTATATGTGTGCAGGTGTGTGTAAGCTTGTACAGTGTATTAATTTACATTATAAAGTAAATATTGCAACAAAGATCCGTATATTAATATAATTGGTGCTTGAAAAGTTTATTGGTCAATGATCAATGTCAATAAATCAATGTATGAATAACTTAGTAAACAAAAACCAATTAGCATCACATATATATGCAAAAAACAGGCTAATAATTATCTTGACGCTATAAAGGTATCTTATCCTATGAATGAAAAGACGTTCTGTTTTTTTTTTTTTTTTTTTTTTATGGACATAGAAGAAAACTCCAATCAATACACACAAACAATAGAATGCTTTTAAAAAAAGCAAATGAATCTATGTAAGAGTGAAAAAATCAAACAACAATGAAAGTACACATTTTTACTATACAATCATATTAAAAATTCCTTATAGCATAATTATCATCTCCACTAAATTTAGAGTAAAAATTATAAATAAAAATTTCTGTAAAATTACACAAAAATATGACATGACCATCTATAAATTTTAATATATGTAAGAGTATACATAAAGAACAACATGTATATATGTAACTACATGAGTAAACAAGTTCAAATCATTTATATAGATGTACTTTTAAATAGTTTTAATTTTTAAACAGCACATAAATCAGGATAACAGTTTAGTATGCGTCCAGCTAAATTATTCTACCCATTACATTAAAATCATGTTGGCCAGCATATACGAAATATAGATACTAATATTGAGCCTTAATTGCTATATTAGTAAAATTAACAAATGCATAGTGAAATGTAAATTAATAAACCATAATGTTGGTTATTATGATATTTATCAAACCTAAAATTAGATACACAAATGGATAAATGAAACAGTGAAATGAAATGCAAATCAGAAATCAAATAAAAATGCATTTATTTACATAAATATAAATTATATAACAAAAGTAAATTAAATAATAACAATAAGTAAATTAATAAAATGCTAAATAATTAATAATATATATTTCACATTCTGCCTAATGTATCCATCTATGATAATGCAGTTATTTTGAAATGACTTCAAGCATTACATTGATTATTTTACAAATTGAACAAGTATCCATCTTTATAACATTTTAAGTAGATCTTTATTTTGCAAAAGTCAAATCACTTTGAATTTAGTTCATGTAGTTTAAATTTTATGTCACCAAATTCTGAAATATCCATATCTTATTTCACTTGTAGTCTAAACATTTGTAATTTTTATTAATCTTTCCAAATGATCACATTGCACCTCAACTTTCTAAGAAATAAATATTGTAAATAATAACAACAAAAATAAAAAAGCAAATTTATTTTATTATAATACTAGTCGGTACCCAAAAATTCAGAATTATTGTTTGGAGAGTGAATATTCATAGTGCATCTCTCTAACAATGCATTTCTTGTTAAGTCTGACAGTATCAGTTTGTTGATGTTTGACACTGAGAGAATTTGTGGTACCGTGTAGTAAATATTTTTGGTAAATGGTTATCAGTTGTATGTCAGTTTTTAAAAATGGCTGAATCCTTAGAATAATGTGAAATTTTATTTCTGTTAAGAAAAATGAAAACAGAGATAGTTATAATGCTTGAAACAGCATACAAGTAAAATGATGTGGGAAAATCAAAAGTTTACAAATAGGTTAATGGAAATGATAAATTCACTGCTCCCCACAAAAATATGGTGAGTGAAATCCAGTGTCAAAATAATGCTGATTTTTTTTGGTTTTAATGCAAATGGCATGGCTCCCTCCAAATTCAGTCACAAAATTCAGCACATTAACTGCAAGTTTTAAAATGCTCACATGATATGGTAAAATAAAAACATCCTGTTTTGTGGCAAAGTGGGGAGCGCATGTTCCACAATGCCCCAAACACATAAATCTTTGAGCATAATACAATAATTAAATAAAAACAGCATTATCCAGTTTAACTTGATCTTGCTCTGTACAACTTTATCCACCTGATTGACAAAATACTTAAAAAAAAGAGGTGTTAAAAGTCATCAATTTGCAAAAAATGAAAAAAAAAAAAATTAAATCAGTTCATTGCATCAGATAGACATTGTCTTCTAATAGATTTAACTTGTAACACCTAATTATAAATACACATTTTTTTATTACATAATTTTAGCTGTTTGTTTGTACCCCTTGGAATTGAGTATGTAACTGATTTCAGTAAAATAAAAATAATTTTATTTCATTTTTGCAATTTTATAGCTATATTATTATTTTGTTTATAACTGATTTAATGCATATGTATATACTGTTTACAATTAAAGCAAACCAAATTTAAAATGATATGTATATATGACAGATACTTTTTAGTAACAGTATTAAAAACTACTAGTAGTCTGAATACTTTTAAACCACATTGTAGTTGTTGCAGGATAATTTAAGTTTTCTTTAATGTTTCCCAATATTTTGAAAAAGAAAAATAATGTTTATAAGTAAATGCTTCATATAATTTTGTGTATATTATAACTGCATCATGGTCTTACATTTATACACATATATTTACTTTTAAGTCCAGAATGTAATTACAAGTGTGTACTTTCTAGTCATCCCTAATTCTTATAGTATCTTATGTGTGAAATATCATTTGTGAAGATTTCCATTCACAATATAAAATGGAAAATAAATATTTTTATTTTATTTTTCAATCCTTCTTCATTTAAAATATTAGCATTGCAGACTAAATTATATAATAATTTTCTGAACTTTGGTTCCAATAAAGAAAAAATGCAGTCACACTAAATCAATGTACCAACATATATAAAAACATTATATTGTTTTTTATGTGTTATCTTTCATTATAGAACTAATTTATTCATTAATTATTATTATCTGTGCCATCCAAATTTTTCATACAATAAATATCAATCTTTTGACTGCTCTTATAAGGAGTTTTCCTGCTAACAAATGCATTCTCCAAATAACATTTACAGACTGACCAAAACTTTCACATAAATGTGTGTCTTAAACCAACTCCAAGGTATATATATATATATATATATATATATATATACCTATGGATATAGAGGGGTGTATGTATTTATATATATATATATATATTATACATAAAGTATACACACCTTGGAGTTGGTTATATATATATATATATAAAATCAGGTCTCTTTTTTGAATAGTTGGTAGATACACCTATAGGAAGGAGCATTTAAAATATGCTGTGCTCAGACATATCTATTAACCTATACTTCATCAGTGCTAAATATGAACAATATTCAGTTTATTCAGAGATAAAAAATGGTCAGTGCAACCCAAATTTTTGATCTTTCTTTTAAAGCTAAATCTTCATGCCCTACCTACTTCTCTTATTTCCTAAAATATTGCATGTTGTACAACAATATTGACACTTTTTGTTTTTTTGTGTTACAGGGAAGATGAAACACAACAGCACCTATTCTGCATTTGCACTGCTTTGTCATCTACATGAGAGATTATGGTTACCATGTATAGACAAAATAACATTAAACTTGATAATTTAATAGTGACACTCAAAAAAGGTTCAATCCTGGTAGCCCATGAAGCAACCTTTTATTTATATACTTTGTGGTGTGCTTCAGAAACAACACTGTAAGGCATCTAGATAGTTTCTTTAATAAACTTAAATAACTAAAGGTTATATGTGGCAAAATTGCATTCTCAATTATTTTGATGAAACATGGTCACTTTTAAAAAAAAAGATCCATACAATAATCTCAAGCAACCAAATGACTTTTGCTTTAACAAACAACATTTTTTGTTATCTTATTTTCAACAATTTTTTGAACACTACATCTGTGTATTAAATAGTCCAAAGTATATATTCAATTCAATCAAACAAAGTATTTTAACATATTAACCAATTCCTCAACAACAAAATAGAACCATAGACAAATACACAGTTTACAATCCTACATTTATCAGTCATCTGTCTAACAATTTATTTACACTACACCAGTAATATTTCTAACAATGTAGTTTTTAAGACCAATAAAGTTTGATTTGAATAATAACAACAACAACAGTAGTAGTAGTAGTAGTAGTAGTAGTAGTAGTAGTAGTAGTAGTAGTAGTAGTAGTAGTAGTAGTAGTAGTAGTAGTAGTAGTAGTAGTAGTAGTAGTAGTAGTAGTAGTAGTAGTCAAGATGGCCACCATGCCTCACAAGCACGTCGTTTTGGCTCCAAAATAATTTTAAAATTTTCATTGAAATTCTACTATTTGAGTCTACTTGTGGTTGATACTTTTATCATTATAGTTTATTACACCGGAATAAACAATTAGGTAGGTAAAATCTACTTCCTTTTTTAAAATCTGACAGATTTAATTTATCTGTTCTATAACTATGGAGTCGAAAGACTCGTTGCTTCTAAATCAAATGACAAACGTAAGTGAGCCTACAAATAATTCTGTTATGTCTAATAATAATTCATCATTTCAAACTGAAGATGTTCAAATTACAATCAATAACCAAAATAAATCGAATAACACAATTCAAACTAGCAATCAAGTGAAACCGCAAGCTAAGCTAATGAAACCTAAGAAAACGTTCGGCTCTGTTAACGTTCAAACGAGCATGCAAGAGTCTATCGAAAACATGGACAGTTTCCCAGAATTACTGAAAACAACTAATAATATTAATGCTAATAACCTTATGCAAGAATCAGACAATAATCAACACTTTTTCAAACAAGATCTAAAGGAAAATCAAATAAAAGAAAATAATTTGTATGCTAGAGCAGTTAAATCTCATGCCGATAATATTACCAGTAACGTGCAGAATTCAACTGAATACTTAACAGAAGTATTAGGCTTAGAAAATGATAACGAAGACGAACAAAATAATGTAAATATAATTCCAGATGATACCCAATTAATTACTTCGGAATTATATGCTCAGTACACAAATAATTTTAACCAAACCATACCTCAAAGTCTCTTTAGATCATTCCAAAAATTTCATAGCGAGAAAACGTTAATAATGGCAGTTACAAACACGGAATGTGATTTATTTAAATTTCCTATGGATGAATTTTATCAACTTTTGACGGAAAAAAAATTATGGACATTTATTTATAAAATATTATACCATCCTAATAATAGATATTTATGCATAGAATTCCATAATAAAATGCAAAGGAATATTTTCAAAAATAATATTAAATTTTTGAACTCAAGAATCCTTTGTTACATCGATATGGAGCGACCCCTATCTCTACAAGAAAGAATCAAAAACTGCCACATTGATTTTAAAGAAATTGACTTGCAATTAATTCTTTCAAAATACGGGAAAATAACAAACTTTACATATCTGCTTGATAAAAATGCAGTTATCCCAGTATTTTTAAATATTGCAATGTTTAGCATAACATTAAACAAGAATGTTACACCTAGTGATATACCAACTGTACATGAAACAGACATCTCACCAGTAATCGTCACTTTCAGAAGTTTACCACCCCAGTGCTTTCATTGCAAACAACGATCGCATTTAATACAAGAATGCCCTACCAAAGTATGTCAAAAATGCGGATTAAAACACTCCAGAACACATCGTTGCTGGAGCCAATTAAATACAACAAAATATAACGAAAATATCAACATCAAAATAACACCAACTTTAAGTCAAACAGGAGATAATGATAATACCCAAACGGAGTTACCACAAACCCGGGATTCATCAACCTTGATTATCTCTGACAAACAATCAATACCAATACACCTGGATGTACCAATAATTAGTAACTCAGAACTTGATGATGAGAATATTAGCTCATCCTCATCAAGTGAGCTTGAAGATATTTTCGCGGAAGATTCCATTCCATTTCAATTAGTAACAAAAAATAAAAAAATTGCAAAAAGAAAAAAGGGAATTGATGTAACTGAATCGATTCAAGATAATAATAATCAATCTACCGCTATAAAATGTAAATCACCAGTGAATCATGCTCCAACAAAGCAATCCACTCCGTTTAAAAAGAAAATAAAATCTAATAACTCTGACCTCCAAATAACAGGAACTCCAACGGACACACACTCGGATAGACAATTGCGTTCAGTTGCTTCCACTTCAACACCACAACAGCAGGTATATTTAGCTGGTGTTGATATCCACAGAAGAACACATAAAAAAATAAAAGTTAATACTGAACACACATCAGATAATCCTAATGCAAATTATCCTGGACACATTAAACCAAACAAAACTTAGTGATATATCATGAATGAAGGACTATATCCAACCGTTTTTATTTTATTTTTATTTTTTCCAATTTGTGTTAAATACTCTGTTGTAATGATTTTTTTGTTAATTTTTATGTTTGGTAGGTGTTCATTGCTGATTACACTTACCCAGCTAAAATACATATATCACATTAATAATATTATACACACACTACATGACAAACAACCACACATAATTACATCTTATACCCGTAAACTAAATAAACATAAACTTTATAATAAACAAACACATATATCTATAAATTATAAACTCACTAATACATTTTTCCTTTTATTATTAAACATGCTATATCTGTTCTCATTATATACTATACAAAATTATTACCTTCCTTTAACATCCTATCCCACTGTTACATTGGATAGACTGTTCCAGTCTTCATATGACTATACTTACTCCATAAAATCTTACTTTCCACTACCAAGATCATTAACAACTACAAACATTATGCATATACAACAAATTACCATAATCATTGTACAATCTAGAATTACTCATGCTAGTATCAATTACTGAAGTTAATGTCAGAGGGATAAACTCACCCCATAGAATGTTTGCCATTACCAGCTGGATTCGGCAATTCACACCACATATTCTTTTTTTTACAGAAACCAAATGCTCAGTAAGTTCTCCTTTTAAACCTGAGCAGCATCTTGCCAAGTTTGGATATACCAGATTTTCCACATCAAACTATTCAGCTGCAGGAATAGGAGTACTCATCAATAGGAATTCTCCATTCCAATCTTTCAACATCTTATATATTGATCAACACATGATTATCATCACTCTTCATAATGCAGCATGCACAATAAATATTATAGCATTATACTTATATAATCAACCAATACTCATACACCAGCTTATTAACATAATTAATTTAACACTAGCAACAAATCCACACCCCATAATTCTCTTGGGTGACTTTAATATGTCATACCAAGACTTTACGATGAAATATCTTCATAAAATTAACAAAAGGCTAATGAGCTCAGAAGGTTTCTTTTCATCAAATACAATATCATTTTTCACTAAAAATCATTCATCATTAATAGATCTACTCTTTTACTCTCCTGAATTGCACTTTATAATTACACCCTCCCTAAACCCAGTAGCTTTTTCTGACCATCATGCCCTTAATGTCGTATTAAATTTAGATATGCAGATACACTCAACACTTTTACTGAACAATACCACCCATTTATTATTAAAAACAAATGCTCCTGAAGCCATAATATCTAACACATACATTTATTTTAAAAAAATTGACATACTTTCACTCCAACCAACAGAAGCTTGGTTTTCCTTCATTAATATTTTAGCTTCTAACATCAAACATTATACTGCAAGAAATCCTTCTCCTACTGCACTTAGCAAAAAATTAGATATGCTGCATATGAAGCTAAAAAGCACACCTACCAGCTCAAATTCAGTTAATACCATAATGTTACTAAAGCAAGAGTTCAAACAGACACAACTCACACTAGCTAATTATCTTTCTATTAAAAAAGCCAAAATCTTTTTAAAAAACACCCATGACTGGTCAAGGGCATATATCAAATGGGCATTAGGCTATAACTCTAATATAATCACACCCTCATCCATATTAATAAATGATAAAATGATTACCAGAATAAATATGCTTCCACCAATTAAACAATATTTTAAAACTAAATTTCAAAAGCTACCTATGCCAATTCTCGCTCCACTTTATTTTGGTATGTCACAAACTATCCTTAATATATCTAAAGAAGACATTGCAAATAAATTAAAAACTATTCCAAACAACTCGCATCCAGGAACACATGCCATTCCGAAATTTTTGCTTGAACACCTTAGCCACTTTACTATTCCCATAATTTACAATATGCTACATTACTTGTCAAATCAAATTCATAGTATAGAACTACTCTATCCTGTCTCACTAGTGCCCTTTCTAAAAAAACCTTTACTACCCTCCCCTCTCAATAATCTTAGACCTATATCTATGTCCCCACTAATCATTAAAATAATAGAATCCATTATTAAAGATAAAATCCAGCCTCTTATATTACCTACTCTATCTAAATTTCAGTTTGCCAAAAAAGGCTCATCCATCCCCGAGGCTCATGTCTTATTTAGGGCACTAACTGATGACATCCGCCACCATAGAAAAGCTGCACCTATTGCAGTACAATTAGATATTGAAGCTGCCTTTGATTCTGTGCCTATTGAAAAACTCTTAGAAGTGCTTGGTAGTCATGGAATCCCGATTCCAATTATGTATATTTTAGCTAATCTCTTTATAAATAGAAACATACACATCACCTTAAATGGAAAAATGTCATCAGAATTCATTCCACATAATTCAATTCCCCAAGGTTCACCCCTTAGTGCCCTCCTCTTCATCACCTACATTAATCCCCTCTTACTTCAAATTGAAACTGAACTACCGGGAATACACACAATTTTTTTAAACCGTACAATTAACCATATTTCATTCATGGATGACATAACTGTTTTTCTTCCCTCACAGAAATTGTTACCAAAACTACATAACATATTAAAAAAATACACAAAAGATTATACTCTAAAATTCAATCCTGAAAAAATGGCCACATGGTCCATACTTACTGGCACTCCAATTAAAACAAAAGTTGAAACCCGACCTCATAACTTTCTGGGAATACCCTTCCATCAATCAGTAAATATAATGAGAATAAATATACAAAATCAATTAATCATTTCTATACAAAAAATTATTAATTCTCTAACTAAAGCTTATCTTTCAATACACAGCAAGATATCTCTAATTAACATGCTAATCTATCCAAAAATTAATTTCTATTCACCCACCATTAAATTCACAACCTCATTCATTAAGAAAATCAATTCTCTATGTACTAAATTGATCTGGAACCAGAAGACAATTTTTATTAGCATTAATAAACTCCAAAAGCATTCAAAATTTAATGGCTTATCTTTGCATTCAATAAATACCTTTTATTATCAAAAATCCTATAATACACTATTTAAAATCTGCACTAACTTTCAGAATTTTCAGGTTTTCATTCCAATATCTCCTACTGACACACCTCCACCTATTAACAATAAGTTCATTAATAACCTAATTAAAAACATATGTCAATACAAATTACCAGATAATATGTTTACAGCAAAAATTAAGTACTGGGATGCATATCAAAATATGACTAACCTAGATCTGCTTCAGACACCAGATAGTACACTTAAACTAACAAACAAATCTTTAATACAAAAATTTAAATTTTGGTATCTAGAACCTAAATACTTAGACTTCCTCATCAAAATTAACATGGATGCATTACCAACAAGTGAATTTCTTTTCAATAAGAGGAAATATACTAACATTCATCCTATCTGTCCCTTATGTGGTAGGGAGGATGAAACAATGCAACATTTTTTATATCACTGCAATGCCTTACATATATATAGACAACTGATATCCACACTCATTTATAATTCTAAACCAATATGTGACATCTTAATAGAAAATATTCAAAAAGGAATATTTCCCAATATAAGACTGTCCATCTTTATTATTTTTACTCTCTGGTTCTTAAGATGTCACTTTGTTTTTAATCCAACATCACGAAAATATAAATCTCTTTTTGAAAATAAAATCCTAAAAATTAAAATGAGAGATCATTCTTTGGCCCCGTTGGATATAGTCAATGCCACCTGGAGCCTCATAAAATTATCTCCACAATAATAACTCTTAAACAAAATCAGCAATGGACTAAAAAAACTATTACAACCATCAATGAATAGCTTACTCATTAATTTTCATGCCCCAATTTTTTTTTCTTCTCTTTATGATTCATGTAATATTTGTTTACTTTATATATATATATATATATATATAAATTATTATGTAAAATTTTTTTAACATGTAATCAGAATATAGAAATTATGTAACATTTTTAATTTGTAATCACAATATAGACATAATAATAAAAAACTTTTTAAAACTAGTAGTAGTAGTAGTAGTAGTAGTAGTAGTAGTAGTAGTAGTAGTAGTAGTAGTAGTAGTAGTAGTAGTAGTAGTAGTAGTAGTAGTAGTAGTAGTAGTAGTAGTAGTAGTAGTAGTAGTAGTAGTAGTAGTAGTAGCAGTAGTAGTAGTAGTAGTAGTAGTAGTAGTAGCAGCAGCAGCAGCAGCAGCAGCAGCAGCAGCAGCAGCAGCAGCAGCAGCAGCAGCAGCAGCAGCAGCAGCAGCAGCAGCAGCAGCAGCAGCAGCAGCAGCAGCAGCAGCAGCAGCAGCAGCAGCAGCAGCAGCAGCAGCAGCAGCAGCAGCAGCAGCAGCAGCAGCAGAGCAGCAGCAGCAGCAGCAGCAGCAGCAGCAGCGGTAGCAGCAGCGCAGCGCAGGCAGCAGCAGCAGCAGCAGCAGCAGCAGCAGCAGCAGCAGCAGCAGCAGCAGCAGCAGCAGCAGCAGCAGCAGCAGCAGCAGCAGCAGCAGCAGCAGCAGCAGCAGCAGCAGCAGCAGCAGCAGCAGCAGCAGCAGCAGCAGCAGCAGCAGCAGCAGCAGCAGCAGCAGCAGCAGCAGCAGCAGCAGCAGCAGCAGCAGCAGCAGCAGCAGCAGCAGCAGCAGCAGCAGCAGCAGCAGCAGCAGCAGCAGCAGCAGCAGCAGCAGCAGCAGCAGCAGCAGCAGCAGCAGCAGCAGCAGCAGCAGCAGCAGCAGCAGCAGCAGCAGCAGCAGCAGCAGCAGCAGCAGCAGCAGCAGCAGCAGCAGTAGTAGTAAATAATACAGTGGTAATACAGTGGCACCAGATTATACACACAATTGCAGGTAAGCAAAGAGTCTCCTAGTATTTTAAGATTAAATAGCTACAAAAAAAGTTTTTTTGCTTTAAAGATTTAAAAAAATGTTCAATTCAATGTGTTAATCTTAGTGTTTTAAGAAACGTGTTTTTTTTTTCCAAAAAAATGAGCGAACAATGAAACAATCAGCAAAAACTACTTGTAGTAAAATAAATTTCTAGCATGTCAGATAACTAATAATTCAAACAAATGTAATTGATAGCATTATTTAGAAGCAAATTAGTAAAAACAAAAAGGAGTAGAAGGGAAAATAGTGAAAAAGTTAGTAAGAGTTGCAAAAAAATAGAGTGAAGAAAAAAATAGTTAAAAACATTATTTTGTAAAGTTACTCACTATACTATAAAATGGTGACTGCAAAATCACTTGATCAAAAAGATGGTCCTTCACAAGACACAGAGAATATGTACATAGCAAGAGTCAAAACTTATCAAAATAATGTAAACCCAGGGAAAAAATCCTAGATTTAAAAAAAAAAAAACATCAGACAATCTTAAAGATTTAGATCTAGTAACTCAGAATGCAATTGACCCTACCACACACACACATAATGAACAAATGAGATGCTTCAACCCAATACCTAGCACAGTTTTTGCAACATTCAAAATATTTTTTACTGAGAAGTCAATAGTCATGGTGGCAACAAACAATCACTGCACTCTCTACCATTTTCTCATTGCACTCCTAATTGAAGCACTAAATAAATGTAAATTATTGGAGACAGTACAATGCATAGGCAAACATCCTAATGGAAGATATGTAGCAGTTGAGTTTTATGAAGATACACAATTAGATCAATTTAAAATTTACATTAAAGCTATAGAAAATTTTGTTATTGAATGTGTTGATGAAAACATATACAAGAATATCACCAGAGTGTTAAAAATGCCTACTTCAGATATAAAGTGAACAAGCACCAATTGCCAAAGACTCCAATCTGCCGCCAGTGTCAATGGAACCTTTGGGAATAAAAATTCTGGAAAACGTTTTAAAAGAAAAAAAATAAACCATATGTAATAAAACTAATAGTGCAACATCATATGTACAAAGGGCTCATCAATAGATCAAGCAGCAGTAATATAAAAAACAATCATTAACTCAGTAATTAAAAAAAAATAATTATGCATTAATGGCTGTGCAATTAGATTTTGAAAGTGCATTTTATTCAATGTCAATCAAAACACTGTTCATTCAAATAAAGAAAGATAAATACATCACACAATCTTATATACCATTTCCAATGTACTACTAAACAGAGAAATTAACATCACACTCAATGGTGAAACAGTAAGTTTCGTATTCAAATCTCAAGTTTCACCTTTTTCTGTCGTCTCTCACTGACCGGTCTATCCCACCCAAATTTAAACTTTTGGTAACGAGTTGTGTGTGTAACAATATTAAAAATGTATAAATACATGTAGAGTTCAACATAAACATGCACACATTTCGATCTCAAATTAAAGGCAATAAATATGGATAAAATAATATAATTTAGATTCCTTTTAGTTAAATAAATTTTGTGTAATATTAATCATTTATTTTGAATTTATAAAGTTCGTATTTATTGCTTAGTTTAAAATTCGTTAAATAATAATTCTAACAAAATCTGTTGCAATAATTAATTAAAGTTAAAATAATTTTATTCCCTTTTGTCTTTGAAAATTTAAAAGCATCGGTCAGTGATAGATAATAAATTAATTATAGAAAAATTCCAAAAGAATGTAATTAACGAATGTAAAAAAAACAACAAAACAAACAATAGCACAGCAGATTTCTTTCTAATTAAACCCAGCAAAAGCATTGATTATCCTGAGGGCAAGATAAATAAAACCTAAAATTATCTCAACAGAAAAATTAAAAGATGAAGATAAAAAAAGAGGCCATCTTAGACTTGCTGGAGACTTTCACTTGAACTTTAGCTTTGCTCTTGAGTGGAGAGTCTAAAATATCTTAAAATAAATTGATATTGCCAAGGTATGACCGAGTCAGCACCGAGATTATTCTCCACTGGGAGATGGCCCACCGTATGCCGAACTCCACATTGCCCATCGTAAAAACACCATAATGATCTGCTATCTGAAATAGACAAGAAAGCCGCTGCTGTTACAATCAATAAAATGCCAAAGACAAGAAAGAAAACTGCTAATCACAAACAATCTACTATTAAACAAATGGAAGAAAACATCTTATCAAACAGGTACCTGTGTGTGTATTCCAAATTATAGAGTACTCTAGTAATAATAAGGTATAGCTCATCTCCTACTATTTGTCTAACTTCTAAATGTTAAAATTGTAATTTTGTGAAAATAAAATTTGAGAACTAATGTAATCTGTAAATTTCTCGCTTAATCTAGCTTACCTCCCTCTATCCTTCTTAGGTGTGTATTTCTCAAATCTACACTTTATTTATAATTATTATTGAAATATTACCTTCTCATAATTGTCTTAGTTTTATATCTAAATCTATAATCGCTTGAACATTGAATGCATGTCAAATTGTCATTAATATTTGCTTTATAAATAACTTAAATTTCAGGTAAATACGACGCGCATTCAAAGAATCAGTTATTGTAATGCAGGGTCTACTACTTCGTAATAGCTGGCATACTCGCTGTAATATTTCCCCTTTTAGATATTTTTGATTATTAAATTTTAATGAATAATTACAGAAATTTCATTTCTTTGAGAGTCACCAATTTTCTTTTAGTCAATGTTGATAATGGGGGGGCCGAGTTTGAAATCTAGTTAAATATTACCATAATCTTTTAGATCTTATACATGTGTTACGTTTTGAAGCCACAATGACTTATTCCACACCGTGAAAACTCTGGATTCTATAGGGTTGAATTAACCCCAGTCATCCTACACAAGTGGACATGATAATGTTCCCGTAGGTCTTGACGACCATCACGCAGCCAGCTGGCAAATTGCAACACGGACTGCTTGTCCCTGGTTATGCTCATGTGACACCTTACCTCTTCGGGTCAAGGCAGAGACCAACCCGAAACCCTTATAAACTTATTCACGGCATTGCAGTTTCAGTGCTGCCATTTTATATCGTCCTTCTAAAGCGTACCACGTGTTCCTTTATTTAGTTTATCATTCTCTATATCACTCCGCCTCGGCATTATCTTCATCATCCACTCTCAAATAAATGTTTGCCTTTAGTTGTAAAATAAATGTTTTATTAAATAAATGTATGTCTGCCACTACTGATGAGTCTTGCAGTGCAAAGTATAAATTCCCTACAGCACGTATTAGAAATACTCCCTCGAGAACCTTAGGTAGCTAGATTATGCCTTTATATAAATGAATGCTCTTTATAAATAAATGTATTTTATATATAATAAAATTGTCAATTAACTATTGAAACTCTGAATATAAAATATGATTAATAACATTAATAATGTTTTTTTTTATTAAATACGTAAATAAATAATTTTAACTATACGTCTGTAGTTAAGTTTTCATTTATTCGATGCCCATTATACATATTTCCTCGATTATATATGTTAATTAATATTCGTTTGATTGTTGGCCAACTCGGGAACAAAACCATGAATCTCGTGCATCTCCCTGACCACCGTGCCTAAAGAAGTGTTTACTTATGTCACATCAGAGGCGTTATTCCGTAGATTGTATTGTGGAACCGATAAACTATGTTCGAACTCGGTACCACGGGTAGCTTCGCTACTCGATGGTGCTGCTGTTCTGTGTGGTGGTCAAATTCTGCACTATGTTAATGAGATACACGTGGTTTGACTGTTACATAGTTAAATTTTTTTTTAGCATTTGGCGCTTTCCAACGTGAGGCTTCGAGTATAAAACCCATAGATACCCTGAGCAAAAATAACGCAGATAAATTTCTTTAGCGTTCGTTGCCGAGTTGGCTAATTGTTTTATATATATAAGAGTTTGTTTTGGATAAAAATAAAAATAATAAAAATAAATCGAGTGAAGTAATGTGGGTCGAGTGAGTGAAAGGACAGCAGGCGTAATAACAAATTTAAGGAAAGCAGGGATGTGTGTGTAATGTAAGAAGGAACGAAATACTCGGATCTAATGAAATATCTTTTTATATATAATAATAATAATCAGTAGCTAAATGAGACAGCAGAAGCTTATTATGTTTTTAACAATAAAATTTAGTTAAAGTAAATATATATATATATCATAGACAGCAGTGGCTTATATGCGTTACTAATAGTTCATGATAATATATAGGTTAAGTATATTAAAGGCAGCAATGTAGAGTAGGAGAGGGCAATGAAAGAGTATTATAGGGCCAAGATACCGGTGGGGAATAGTTAAATGCTACTAGTGTAAAATAAATAAATAAATAGTAAGAAAATGGATAAGAAAATGGAGGAAATACTCAGATGGAGTATGCAAGAAATGAAGAAAATGTATGAGGAGAAAATGAGAAAAAGAAGCGATGAAGAATCAAAAAGGAGACAGGAAGAGGAGGAGAGTAGAATTAGGGAATGTCAGAAAATTGATAGGGATATGTTGATATATCTTGAAAGGATCAAAGAACATTATGGAGTATCCCCAGTTAGTAAAAAAGAAGAAATTAAAGATATGGAAAAGGAAAGGAAGTCAGAGAGATCAGACCAACCTATAATAGTAGAAGTGCAAGCAGGTAATGTAGTGAAAATAGAGTATGATGAGCAAAGAGACCTCATTCCAACCGATGAAGGCCCACAAGAACTGGAAAAGGAAGTCAGCATTAAAGAAAAGGCGAAGATGGACGTTGTACACCAAAGCTATTTAGCCAAGATGATCCACATCAAGATATTTAGAGGGGAGATCGGAGAAAACTCGCAAGCCCACTTAGAGAGCTTGCAAAAGTTTTTTCCAATTTCATCAAACAGGGCCAGATGAGCAGATAGTGATAGCTAGCTACCATCTACAGGGATCTGCCAAGGACTGGTGAAATATGGTGAGATGGAACCCTAAAACAATCGGAAATTACAAAGATGTGTTAATGAAGCGTTACTGGAGCAACGAGCGTCAAAGCGGTATCTACAATACGCTCTGCCAGAAAAAATATGGGACGATACCCCAAGAGACACACACACAGTTTTTCCTCCGCCAAGCGAATCGGTTTAAATCCCTTACAACGTTCGCCTTTTTGGATTCACACGTCATAGGGACCATCCAGCGTGGCATGCCGCTGGCCATCCAACAGTTGATGGCAGGCAGTTGTATAAAGGACATAGAAGAAATGAGTGAATTTCTCACTACATTAGATTTTAGCCATTGGGCCAAAGAACCGCCGGATAGAAGACAAAAATTAGAAAACCCAAGGCCGCAGTCATCAACGACGAGAGATATATATTATCCACCTGACCCGGGGTTATAACAATATTGGAGCATTTCGGACGGCCATTCCGTGTATAAAATTTAGTAAAACGAACTTGATAAATATTGGTTGAATGGAAATTATATTGGTCAAATAGGGCTTTATATAGAAATTTTGTTATGTATATTTAATTATTATTATTCTTTAAAATTTTTTTTATATATATTATGTTAATTAATATTAGTCTAAGAATTTTTTTTTGTATATAAAATCAGTTTAACTAATAGTATTATAATGATTGCTAACCAGACATGGCCAAATTAGGTCATTTTAAAATTAAAGTTTAAATTCTAGATCCGGGTATATAAATTGTTCGTTACTTCATGTAATCTCTGCTTTCTATATTTATATGTATCTGTAAAAAAAAAAAAAAAATAATAATAATAATAATAATAATAATTCTTTCGTATTTAAATTATGTAATGTAATTTTTTTTTCCCTTTCTTGCCTCCTTTGTTCTTCCTTAATTGTTCACGGGAAGTACGGGGAAATGAAACAGTGAGATTCGTATTCGAATCTCAAGTTTCACCTTTTTCTGTCATCTCTCACTGACTGGTCTATCCCACCCAAATTTAAACTTTTGGTATCGAGTTGTGTGTGTAACAATATTAAAAATGTATAAATACATGTAAAGTTCAACATAAACACGCACACATTTCGATCTCAAATTAAAGGCAATAAATATGGATAAAATAATATAATTTAGATTTCTTTTAGTTAAATAAATTTTGTGTAATATTAATCATTTATTTTGAATTTATAAAGTTCATATTTATTGCTTAGTTTAAATTTCGTTAAATAATAATTCTAACAAAATCTGATGCAATAATTAATTAAAGTTAAAATAATTTTATTCCCTTTTGTCTTTGAAAATTTAAAAGCATCGGTCAGTGATAGATAATAAATTAATTATAGAAAAATTCCAAAAGAATGTAATTAACGAATGTAAAAAAAAAAACAACAAAACAAACAATAGCACAGCAGATTTCTTTCTAATTAAACCCAGCAAAAGCATTGATTATCCTGAGGGCAAGATAAATAAAACCTAAAATTATCTCAACAGAAAAATTAAAAGATCAAGATAAAAAAAAAAGAGGCCATCTTAGACTTGCTGGAGACTTTCACTTGAACTTTAGCTTTGCTCTCGAGTGGAGAGTCTAAAATATCTTAAAATAAATTGATATTGCCAAGGTATGATCGAGTAAGCACCGAGATTATTCTCCACCGGGAGATGGCCCACCGCATGCCGAACTCCACATTGCCCATCGTAAAAACACCATAATGATCTGCTACCTGAAATAGACAAGAAAGCCGCTGCTGTTAAAATCAATAAAATGCCAAAGACAAGAAAGAAAACTGCTAATCACGAACAAGCTTCTATTAAACAAATGGAAGAAAACATCTTATCAAACAGGTACCTGTGTGTGTATTCCAAATTATAGAGTACTCTAGTAATAATAAGCTATAGCTCATCTCCTAATATTTGTCTAACTTCTAAATGTTAAAATTGTAATTTTGTGAAACTAAAATTTGAGAATTAATGTAATCTGTAAATTTCTCGCTTAATCTAGCTTACCTCCCTCTATCCTTTTTAGGTGTGTATTTCTCAAATATACACTTTATTTATAATTATTATTGAAATATTACCTTCTCATAATTGTCTTAGTTTTATATCTAAATCTATAATCGCTTGAACATTGAATGCGTGTCAAATTGTCAATAATATTTGCTTTATAAATAACTTAAATTTCAGGTAAATATGACGCGCATTCAAAGAATCAGTTATTGTAATGCAGGGTCTACTACTTCATAATAGCTGGCATACTCACTGTAATAATTCCCCTTTTAGATATTTTTGATTATTAAATTTTAATGAATAATTACGGAAATTTTATTTCTTTGAGAGTCACCAATTTTTTTTAGTCAATGTTGATAATGGAGGGCCGAGTTTGAAATCTAGTTAAATATTACCATAATCTTTTAGATCTTATACATGTGTTACATTTTGAAGCCACGATGACTTATTCCATGCCGTGAATACTCCGGATTCTATAGGGTTGAATTAACCCCAGTCGTCCTACACAAGTGGACATGATAATGTTCCCATAGGGCTTGACGACCGTCATGCAGCCAGCTGGCAAATTGCGACATGGACCGCTTGTCCCTGGTTATGCTCATGTGACACCTTACCTCTTCAGGTCGAGGCAGAGACCAACCCGAAACCCTTATAAACTTATTCATGGCATTGCAGTTTCAGTGCTGCCATTTTATATCGTCCTTCTAAAGCGTACCATGTGTTCCTTTATTTAGTTTATCATTCTCTATATCACTCCGCCTCGGCATTATCTTCATCATCCACTCTCAAATAAATGTTTGCCTTTAGTCGTAAAATAAATGTTTTATTAAATAAATGTATGTCCGCTGCTACTGATGAGTCTTGCAGTGCAAAGTATAAATTCCCTACAGCACGTATTAGAAATACTCCCTCGAGAACCTTAGGTAGCTAGATTATGCCTTCATATAAATGAATGCTCTTTATAAATAAATGTATTTTATATATAATAAAATTGTCAATTAACTATTGAAACTCTGAATATAAAATATGATTAATAACATTAATAATGTTTTTTTTTATTAAATACGTAAATAAATAATTTTAACTATACGTCTGTAGTTAAGTTTTCATTTATTCGATGCCCATTATACATATTTCCTCGATTATATATGTTAATTAATATTCGTTTGATTGTTGGCCAACTCGGGAACAAAACCATGAATCTCGTGCATCTCCCTGACCACCGTGCCTAAAGAAGTGTTTACTTATGTCGCATCAGAGGCGTTATTCCATAGATTGTATTGTGGAACCGATAAACTATGTTCGAACTCGGTACCACGGGTGGCTTCGCTACTCGATGGTGCTGCTGTTCTGTGTGGTGGTCGAAGTCTGCACTATGTTAATGAGATACACGTGTTTTGACTGTTACAATGGCAAATCACTATCATCTTTCTACCTCAACCAATCAATTCCACAAGTATTTCCATTCAGCACACTATTATTTATATTATATTAAATCCCCTGTCGGATCAAATAAAATAAAAAATTCAAAGAATTACAAATTCAAACACATGCATATCATGTATAGCTTACATGGATGATGTTACAATATTTCTAAAATCAAAGAAGAAATTCCCTATATTGCACAACATCTTAAAAGAATATACAGCAAAGTTCAGGTAAAAACTATTACCAACAAATTGGCTGCATGAGCAATATTTACAAGTAAATTAAAAACACAGATATATCAAGGGAAACCTATTATGATTCTGGGTTTTCTGTTCCACTTGAGCATAAGTCAAATGAGAAAGTAAATACAAAAAAAACTTAAAGCAAAAATCACTGAATAAGTCTCTAAATCCTACTTCTCAATTTACACAAATGTATATTTATAGAATCAGCTTATTATGATAAATGTCACCTACTACTTCCAATAATAAATTTCACAAATTCATTTATTTTGGCACATAACTCACTATGCAACAAGCTACTATGAAAAAGAAAAGTAGCAGCCATCTCAATAAAACAATTATACTGACCTAGAAAATGAAATGGTCTTGGACTACATGCAAAACCTGAGTTTTACACCCAAAGAACAGTAAATCTGCTTATAGCCATATTTAGAAGTTTTTCAGAGATTTAGATAATAATAGAAATCACACCCACTGATTGGGTTCCCCTCACATATCACTATATCTGTACCTTGCTTTTAAGGTATGAACCCATAAGTAACATATTGTCAAATACAAAATATAATGTTTTCATACCAACAAGAAAATAACCAGGCAACAGTACTGGGAATAAATAATGGCCAAATGTTAAGAAAGTCCAAGTGATGGTTCTTGTAATCAAATGTTTATGATTTTAATATCAAACCTAACTTGAATGCATTACCAACAACACACTTTATTATGGACAAGGGATTTTACAGGAATGTTGATCCATTGTGTATTATGTTACACGGATGAAGAAACACAAACTCAATTCTTATATGATTGTCTAGTCCTAGAAAAAGTGTCTAATGAAGCTGAACCACTACAAAAAACAGGACCACAATTCATAAAATAGTAGATACAGACAAAACACATTACCAACAATGTATGCAGCCACATTAAGCTTATATGCATAATGTTTCACCTGTTGCACATTCAGATTTGGAAACAATCTTAGAAGACACCTCAACACCTATTACAACACACTTAAAAATAAGGATAGATACAGTTTCTTGCACCAAAGGACATTTGAGTGGAAACATGGTTCCCCTTCAAAATATGCTCAGCATTATGATAAGAACTGGAATTAGCACCCTTAAAAAATAAATTTAATAAGTAAAATATGCTAACACAATCCCTACAATAGGCAATCACTATAACAATGATTTTTTTTACCTGATTAAACAAAATAACCTTCAAAGGTAAGAACTTAAGCAAAATTAAAAATATTTTTTTTCATATAAGTACATGTAACCATAGTGTAATCTATAGTGATGTAACCAATTGATACTAAATAAAGTTTGATTTGAATAATAATAATAATAATAATAATAATAATAATAATAATAATAATAATAATAATAATAATAATAATAATAATAATAATAATAATAATAATAATAATAATAATAATAATAATAATAATAATAATAATAATAATAATAATAACAACAACAAAAACAATAATAATAATAACCGTAGTATTAGTAGTAGTAGTAATAGTAGTAGTAGTAGTAGTAATAGTAATAATAATAATAATAATAATTATTATTATTATTATTATTATTATTATTATTATTATTATTATTATTATTATTATTATTATCATCACCATCATCATCTAATTATTAAAAAAGTAAATATAGTACAATTTTTTAATTAGATTAATTGTAGGGAATATTATCTTATATTGTTATTATTGTGAGATGTAATTGAATATGATGCAAAATCCATCATCATAATTGGCTAAAGGATTTTCAACAAATTTGTTGATTTATTTCTATAGCACATTAGATGTAATGTTTTTCAATAATAGTGATTATATAATTTATTAATATTATATTTAAATTCTTTAATATTTTTTTAAGTCTTAAGAATGGTATAGATTTATATTATTATCTGAACTTTAAGGGAAGATAGTGTTCTTATGACAATGACATTATGTCCTTAGAGAGATACTCTCAATGTTTATCAACTACTGTACATTGTTCTAAATGTTTCATGATTATTATTATTTATTTATTTAATGAAACCATATATTATTAATTATTAAAGTTTGAGCTAGTCTAGTGGTAGAAATTATCTTAGGATATTGTTAGTACTTACTTCTTGATATATTAACTTTACGCACAGTTGAACTGAATTATTTAGTCTTTTGGCCAATTTATCCCCTAATAATTATTTTCATAAGCACTATACATTAAAATGTTTGTAAATCAGTATATTTTAGTATAATTTTTTTTTCAAAAATTCTGTGCTAAAACGGGATAAATTCAAAATTCCCACTCTTACAATAGACATAAACCCGACCCTGACATTTTCACCCATTGTCTCTTAGTAATGCTGTAAAATGTGAAATGTGTTATGACATTGCAGTTTCCAATGATGCAAAAACATGTTTATTTGCAAATTTATTATGGTTTTACTTTTTTTTTTTAAATAATTTACACAATATTTATTAGATATCAAGAAATATAAATTATTAATAACTTATTTTGACTTGAAATACTTTATTTTCAAAAATATAATGTTATATTAGTAGCTAACATAAATACGGCTTCAAGTAAATTAAAAAATTCTAGCTTTGACAGTAAACCATCTACATTATATTCAGAGTAAGAAAATACTGTAATTTAGAAATAGATATTTAAAAAATTTAAACTTTTAAAGCATAATTCATTTTATATAAGAGAAATAAATAAATAATCATTAACATTTTTAAAAATAATCAGAAACAAGAAATATTTTGTTGATTTTATAAAATGATAATAATCTTTCTACAAATGATGACATGTAACATCTTTGTTTTGATTGCAATCTAATTTTTTTAATATTTACAGAAACAAAATGTGAAAATTTAAAATATATTTCAGTAGTAAACAAAAAGATATATCATAGTAAGTCGAATTTTCTATTTTCTGTAATGTAATAATCATTTTATTATATATTTATAAACTGAAAATAATCTTTCTAGAAACAATGTCATGTAAAGTCTTTGTTTTGATTACATCCTCATTTTTTTAATATTTACAAAAACAAAATGTGAAGATTTAAAATTCATTTAAGTAATAGACAATAATATTTATCAAATAAAGTCAAATTTATTATTTTCTGAAAGAAATAATGATTTTATCATATATTTTACATTGATGTGTGAGACAAAAAAACATCAGAAATGCTGAAATGTAAGAGGCATGATGCTGCAATTAGAAATGGTTAAGATAACAGCTTAGCCAAAGATAATTTCTATATATCTCTTGATTGCTTAGTGAGGTACAATATATATATATATATATATTGTAACGATATATAAATATGTCGTTACATTAATTTAAAATAAAAAACTTTTAAGTTCGCATATAAAAATAAGTGTATTAAAAATAAAAGTAAAAAAAAACAAAAAAACTAAACGCTAAAATTAAAAACGTTTGTTATACGTATATATATTCGCACAGATGCTAAACTTTAAAAATATTTTTTTTTAATAAATAAAAAAAGGTATTTGAATGTATTTTTTATAAAAAAAAGATTTATAAAAGTATTTTAATAAAAAAATAACGTAAGTTAAAATAAAAACAGGTATTAATTAATTCCTGTAATCTATAAATGGAAATGATTGTTTATTAATTATCTAAAAGCTGTTTAATTAAAAAGTCAGATGGAAAGTTAGATAAGAGAAGAAAGGGATTTTAGCTTGACCAATGGAAGCCAAATAAAGGCCCGGACCATAACGAAAAAACAGAACAGTGACGTTTTTGTTCATGGAATCCATAGGAGGACTATAAAAAGAAAAAAATATTGAGTTCCAGTCAGAGAGTTTTTCCAACTTGATTTGATGACAATGGTAAGACGCACTTACCGTTCTCTCTCATTTTTTTTGTTTGTTTTAAAAAAAAATTAAATGAAAAGACTGTGATACCAGAATGGAACCAGCTAATGCTACCTCCAGAACATTTTCTTCCAATGGAGACACTGTGGGAATTGCCAACGGGAACATGGACTATATGAAATGAACAATTGTTAAAATCAATCAAGAACTTTCGTCAAGTTTTACAAACTGATAAACAAGCCAACTGAAATGTTAAAACGGACTCTTATCTGACTTTTGTAAGTCTTTAAATCAAATTAATAATGTTTAATTTTATATGTTTTCCGATTGATAAACATCATTTCAAATTGTTTTTTCTTATTGTAAAGATTGGTTAAATGTATGAAAATCAATTTGTTTATAGACGCTTGCATGGATTCGTTTTCGGTTAATTATATTTTGGTTTTCATATTTGATCAAAATATATAGACATTCGATAAATAATGATACCTTATGGTGAGTATCTAAAATGTATTTATTCGGATGTCTTTTAAGTTATTGGTGACAACGCAAGTATCTTATGGTGAATACTATTGGGTTACTTATAAGTTTCCCTCTGCGATTGTCGGTATCAATAATTTTGTATTTTGATCGTTTATGTTTATTTTGAAATGTTTTTGACCGTGGAATCTATGTAATCGATCTATACCCAACATTTTTAAACAAATCTGTGCAAACGTATTTAAATATTAAAATTAAGTCAGGCGTGAATGGCTATATAGTTTGTAAAGTTATATTAAGGGAGGGTAATCTTAGGTTATTCATTTCGTAGTTGAATTGGTTCAATGGATTGGATATATTTGTGTAATTAGTAGATGTAGTATGAGGTCCGCTACGGGCAGGATTATAGATATACGCCACACACCCTCTGTTTGCCTATGGATGGGTTTGTAAGTCGGCAGAAGACCGCAGTCCATTCCTATGGAGTTTTTGTTTATTGATCTACTTGCCAACAGATGTCACATTCCTGTTGGTGGAGAGTCAATCTCTTCTCTATTTCTACTTATTGTTCAGATGTACATTCCTGACAATATAGTATTTTGTGTTGTCGTATCATGCTACATTGAATACATGAATGTATCAGATGGATTGGCACCAGTTGATTGCGAAATTTGTTGCCTAAGGTTAAATCAGGGAAGAATATTTTCCTTTCAAATGCAGACCTATGTAGTCCATTCATACTCAACCCTCTAAATAAATAGTAAACTCATTATTTGCAATCTACTTAAATTTAGAATTAAAGCTCAATATAAAATTATAAACGTTAAATTTATTCCTCATAATTTAAATATTATTTTATATGTGCGTAAATAAATATTTTTATGTGTTAATTTCTGGCAGTGGCTTTTATTCTTTTATATTTAAGATATAAAATTTATATTTTATTATCTCTGCTACTCCAATGAGCTAGTGACTTGGGCTAACAATCGGAATATTTAAATAAAGTGGAATCTTAACAGCACGTATCTGCCTACTCTATAAATTTTTCTAGGCTCAAATGCCTAGATGGCGCCCTTGTAGAGCAGATATTGTGTTTGCGCTTATATTCGATCTTCACTTTCATTCCGATTGGTACAATATATATATATATATTAAGCATTTAGTTGTCTATAAATTGAATATATTTCATTTTAAAGAATTATATATATATATGTTTAAAATAATATTTTTAACGGTTTACAAACAATTACAAACAATCTTTAAATCCGCAGAAGTACCTTCGGTTACTTTCTAACTGCCTCAACTGCTATAAAATTCAAAAACTAAAAGCGGAAGCAAACATCATCAATTCAAATTCCACGAATCTCGTATTTTAATGTTAGAAGCTTGTCGATTTATTAAATGTGTTTTATTCCTGTTTATAAAAATTGCCTCTTTAATTTTTCTTTTATTATGGTTTCTCTCTTCATAAAAGAATTTTCACATTTCCAAAATTAAATTTATATTTATATTTACATGCTTTTTCATGATCGAAGAAAACTGAAGAAGATATTAAATCGCCATTATTTTTATTTTTTACACGCTTATATAACAATTCATGTTCCTTCAATTTTTTCTCAATGCTACACCTAGATTTACCTATATATGATAGCATGCAATCACAAAAAATTTGATATATGACATTACTTTTTTATTTGACAGGTATGACATCCTTAGAATTATTAACTAATTTATTAATATTGTTTGCAACGTACAATGAAGCATTAAATACATTATTATATAAATCCTTAAAAAATTTTACTTGTGGATTTGAAATAAATGGAATAGATATCCATTTTTTATTATTAAACTTCATTTCTTTTAAATTATAATAATTTTTTTTAAATTGACTTAAAGTATTGTTTATTTGTTCTATTTTATAACCAACATCAAGCAATTCCTTGGCAAATATCTCAATATTTTTCAAATTATCACTTTGGTAACAACATAATTTTTCATTCTGAAACAAAAAAGATTTAAAACTTGCCATCTTATGCATCATTGGTACTTTTGATTTTCAATTTATATATCCTCTTTTTTGCAATGGCTTAATTATTAGTTTATAATTTAATATATTGTTATCTCTTGTGATCATTAAATCTAAATACTTAATCTTATAGTCCTGTTCTTTTTCAATAGTCCATTTCAAGCCATTCAATTTATTTAATTCATCTATAAGCAAATTTATACTATTAGTGTTTCCACAGACAAAAACATCATCCACATATCTTTTGTAAATTTTAATATCTCCAAAAATACACATATTTAAAATACTACTCTCATATGTAGATAAAACGAAATTGCAAACTTGTGCAACTACAGGCAATCCCATAGGCCAACCTTTGTTCATTTTATAATATTGACCTTCAAAAGATGCAACAATGTTATCATTAAAAAAATTTAAAGAATCAATGATAAATTTTATCATATATTTACAAATATTTTTACTTTTTAATGCATGTTCAATTATTTTTATGGAATTCATTCTATCAATAGATCCATACATTTCTGTAACATCCACTGAAGCAATAATATCATTTTCATCAATAATTAAATTTTTAATACTATTTACAAAGTCAAATGATGAAGCAATAGTATTTTCACCAAATCCTAAAAAGTCTTGTAAAAGTTTACCAATATATTTAGAAGTCTGATATATAAAGGAACCACCAAAATCTATCATAACTTGCAAAGGATTACCTTCTTTATGTAATTTTATATTTGCAAAAATACAAGGACATATAGCACAACAAGGATATATCATATAGTATACATTATTATTTAAAACTTTATTTTTAGCACTTTTTAAAATATTATTAATAAACTTTATTATTTGACCATCCATATTATAATTCAACCGATGACGTATTACCCTGAAGGCATATCAGTCTAATCTTGCGATTTTTAAGATAACATCTCCATGTGATCTGCGGACACATGTAATCACTAAAATGTGGCCGCAGATCACGTGAACACAGAACGTTAAAATCGCAAGATTAGACTGATATGCCTTCAGGATAATACGTCATCGGTTGAATTATACACAAGATAAAAAATAAAAGAAAAGAAAATGGCAAAAAATATAACAATTTAACAAAAAATTTACATTTTACATGGCTTCTTGACAGGCAGGCAGAAAACGGACACCACCATGTTTCTTGGTCCTGGGAAAAAAAATACAAGAAAAAGCACAAATTATTGAAAATGTACATGCATGAAATACAAAATAAGGTCAATATAAAAACTAAAAATGATTGAAAATTTACATGCATGAAAACCACCGCTAATTTTAAAACCTACTGTATATTGGCATTATACTTAAAAAATTGTTGAAAATTATTTACAAATTAAACATAATTAAGTGGAAGTTTGCCGTACTTTTATATACATTTTCTAATTTTAAAACCTAAAAATTGTTTGTAAATTTAAAAAAAAAACAAAAAAACAGATAAAACACTTTACCCGAATTAATGAGAAATATTAACAAAATTTTTTTGTAAATTTTAAAAAAAAAAAACAGATCAAAAACACTTTACCTGAAAAAAAAATACAAGAAAAAGCACAAATTATTGAAAATGTACATGCATGAAATACAAAATAAGGTCAATACAAAATATAAAAACAAAAAAATTATTGAAAATTGACATGCATGAAAACCACCGCTAATTTTAAAACCTACTGTATATTGGTATTTGAGTTTAAAAAATGTTGAAAATTATTTACAAATTAAACATAATTCATGCTGTACTATTTACATACATTTGCTAATTTTAAAACCTACTGTATATTGCTATTATAGTTAAAAAATTGTTGAAAATTATTTACAAATTAAACATAATTAAGTGGAAGTTTGCCATACTTTTATATACATTTTCTAATTTTAAAACCTAAAAATTGTTTGTAAATTTAAAAAAAAAAAAAAACAGATAAAACACTTTACCCGAATTAATGAGAAATATTAACAAAAATTTTTTGTAAATTTAAAAAAAAAAAACAGATAAAAAACACTTTACCTGAATTAATGCGAAATGTGGCATTAATGGCGGTCTTGTACAAAATGTCTTATCACATGTTGTACTTTAATGGCGATCATATGCTGTACTTTTACATACATTTGCTAATTTTAAAAACCTACTGCATATTGCTATTTTGAGTTAAAAAATTATTGAAAATTATTTACAAATTAAATGTAATTAAGTGGAAGTTTCATAATTGAAGAAATATTAAAAAAAATTTTTTCTAAGTTTAACAAAAAAAAATTACTGCGAATGTAGCATTAATGGCGATCTTCTTTAAAACGTGTTATCACAGGCCGTGATAACTGAAGAAATATTAACATAAATTGTTTGTACATTTAGAATAAAGATTTAATGTGAAAATGGCATTAATGGCAAACTTAAGAAATACATGCATTTGGATTACTTATTGTCTATATTCAATAATATAATTAATTCTAAAAGTATAATTATTAGAAAAAAAATGTAAATTACTTACAAATAGCGTTCACTGCGGAGGACTGAATTGGGATATATGTTCCAAAATTGCAGCGAAAGGATCAGCTTTGTACGACTGCCTCCACATAAACTCGCTCAAATATGAGTCCAGGTGCTGACGTGCTGTCCCTCTGTGTTTTTTATTATGACATTTGACCAAACCCCACAACCTTTCAACATTTTGTGTATGTACGCCACTTGTGGGGTCTACAAAGTTGTACATGTGATTAACACGATGGTGTTCATATCCAGCCTCAACTAACTCTTCGCTCTTATATCCCTTCCAGCAATCGCTGTAGATAGTCGAGCCTTCCTGTACATTTTGCAAAATTTCTTGCATGAGAGTAGACGCACTTCTATCTCTAATGGCTACAATAAAACATTCCTCAGTCTGTCTGCATATGCCACCGAATTGCCATTGCTGTGGTAGGACTCTTCCGGCATTATTCTTCCGTTTTGAGAAAAGGCTTTCGTCGATTTCAAGTGTCCGGACCTCCGATTTTCCGCCTTTCATTTCTTAACAATCTCCATGTACAAACTTCGCGGAGATAGTTGTTCCAATCAATAACAGTTTTGTTCGAAATATTCAATTCCTCTGCACAAAATGTTATGGATGTTAATTGTTTGGACCAACTGTAAATGAAACGTATAGCGGTCACGAAAGTCATTTTGGAGCCAACGAACCACGTGCCTTTTCTCATGGCGATTTGCGATAAACAATCTTTCAAGTTGCATCGCCATTGTTTGACCGAATTGGGTCCCGAATTGTGAACATACTTTTTCATTTCATGCCCATTTTCACACATTTTCCTTTTGGGGAGAAGTCCATGGTCTTGTAAGAAGATGATAGCTTCTTCCTCCGTACTTGGCAAATTAAATAAGGTTGGGCAGGTTGTTGGAGCTTCACCCATCATAAACGCAAATATCACAAAGTAGAAAAGCTCAAAAAAGTCACTGTGATGCCGTGGACAGCAAAATCACAATAGACAGAAAAATAAAAAAAATTTTCCAAACCTCTCTCCGAATTTTAAATCTCGTGGGAGAAAAAAAAATTGACTCTCTGATGGATTAATCATGCCAGTCACTTGGTTACCATGACAACATTGTCATGCAAAAAACGTTGATGCCTACCGGAAGGGAATTCGGTAAGTGAAAAACGTCATCGGTTGAATTATACACAAGTACCTTATAATCTTCAATCAAAAAGAAAACAGTTTTTTCCATTTGCATTTTTAATTTTATTAATATATTGATATTTCGTCAAGAAGTACATATGCAAACCTTTGTCCTTTTTCAAACAGATCATATCATCAATCTTCAATTTTCGTTTAAATTCCGAAATAGCCAATTGCCATGATTTATCATAAGATATTGTATCAAATCTATTGCAATTAATTTTCTTAATAATATCATCAGCAAAATTATCATTACCAGGAATCATTTCAAATGTATTTTGAACAGTTGCAATCAGTTCCAAATTATAATCTTTCCAAAATACCACCAACGTATTTAGCTCTGTGACTTAAAACATATTTCTGAATTAAATGTATCCTATTATTTGATAAATTAACAAAGTTTAAATCCTTATAAGCATGTGGATATCGCTTATTAAATAAAAAATCAACTTTTTTCTCAAATTTGTTATATAATTTATGTTCAATTATTTTAAATCCATTTTCACAAATAATTTTATATTCGTTCCAGGCACACCATTCATTTAAAATTATTAAATGTTCAATTGCTTTTAAATATTTACGAATATCAAAAAGTTGCTTTTTACCACTCTTAATAATATTATTTAAAATAATCAATTTTAATTTATCCAAACATTTTGGTATTAAATTTATACAGCTGTTCAATTTTAAGCTACAACAATTCGGGAATATATGAAAAATTTTACAAACCTTGAAAAAACGAAGTTTGCACTTCAGCTTAATAATCTTTTTACATTGTCTCCGCCATTCCTTAACGATCCACCGTTTTCTAAAATTACTTGAATCCATTGTTAAATATATGTAAAATAAATAAAATATCCATTAATTAAAAACAATATTGTAATTATAATTGAAATAATATTGTTAACGGTTTACAAACAATTACAAACAATCTTTAAATCCACAGAAGTACTTTCGGTTACTTTCTAACCTGCCTCAACTGCCATAAAATTCAAAAACTAAAAGCATTTAATAAATCGACAAGCTTCTAACATTAAAATACAAGATTCTTGGAATTTGATTTGATGACGTTTGCTTCCGCTTTTGGTTTTTGAATTTTATGGCAGTTGAGGCAGGTTAGAAAGTAACAGAAAGTACTTCTGCAGATTTAAAGATTGTTTGTAATTGTTTCTAAACCGTTAAAAATATTATTTCAATTATAATTACAATATTGTTTTTAATTTAGAGATATTTTATTTATTTTACATATATTTAACAATGGATTCAAGTAATTTTAGAAAATGGTGGATCGTTAAGGAATGACGGAGACAATGTAAAAAGATTAATAAGCTGAAGTGCAAACTTCGTTTTTTCAAGGTTTGTAAAAATTTTCAGATATCCCCGAATTGTTGTAGCATAAAATTGAACAGCTTTATAACTTTAATAACAAATGTTTGGATAAATTAAAATTGATTTTTTTAAATAAAATTATTAAGAGTTGTAAAAAGGAACTTTTTGAAATTCGTAAATATTTGAAAGCAATTGAACATTTAATGATTTTAAATTAATGGTGTGCCTGGAACGAATATAAAATTATTTGTGAAAATGGATTTAAAGTAATTGAACGTAAATTATATAACAAATTTGAGAAAAAAGTTGATTTTTTATTTAATAAGCGATATCCACATGCTTATAAGGATTTAAACTTTGTTAATTTATCAAATAATAGGATACATTTAATTCAGAAATACATTTTAAGTCACGAGCTAAATACGTTGGTGGTATTTGGAAAGATTATAATTTGGAACTAATTGCAACTGTTCAAAATACATTTGAAATGATTCCTGGTAACGATAATTTTGCTGATGATATTATTAAGAAAATTAATTGCAATAGATTTGATACAATATCTTATGATAAATCATGTCAATTGGCTATTTCGGAATTTAAACGGAAATTGAAGATTGATGATATCTGTTTGAAAAAGGTCAAAGGTTTGCCTATGTGCTTCTTGACGAAATATCAATATATTAATAAAATTAAAATGCAAATGGACAAACTTGGTTTCTTTTGATTGAAGATTATAATATGGATGGTCAAAGAATAAAGTTTTTTAACAATATTTTAAAAAGTACTAAAAATAAAGTTTTAAATAATGTATACTATATGATTTATCCTTCTTGTGCTATATGTCCTCGTATTTTTGCAAATATAAAATTACATAAAGAAGATAATCCTTTGCGAGTTATGATAGATTTTGGTGGTTCCTTTATATATCAGACTTCTAAATATATTGGTAAACTTTTACAAGACTTTTTAGGATTTGGTGAAAATACTATTGATTCATCGTTTGACTTTGTAAATAGTATTAAAAATTTAATTATTGATGAAAATGATATTATTGCTTCATTGGATGTTACAAAAATGTATGGATCTATTGATAGAATGAATTCCATAAAAATAATTGAACATGCATTAAAAAGTAAAAAAAAATGTAAATATATGATAAAATTTATCATCGATTCTTTAAAATTTTTTAATGATAACATTGTTGCATCTTTTGAAGGTCAATATTATAAAATGAACAAAGGTTGGCCTATTGGATTGTCTGTAGTTGCACAAGTTTGCAATTTCGTTTTATCTACATATGAGAGTAGTATTTTAAATATGTGTATTTTTGGAGATATTAAAATTTACAAAAGATATGTGGATGATGTTTTTGTCTGTGGAAACACTAATAGTATAAATTTGCTTATAGATGAATTAAATAAGTTGAATGGCTTGAAATGGACTATTGAAAAAGAACAGGACTATAAGATTAACTATTTAGATTTAGTGATCACAAGAGATAACAATATATTAAATTATAAAGTAATAATTAAGCCATTGCAAAAAAGAGGATATATAAATTGTAAATCAAAAGTACCAGTGATGCATAAGATGGCAAGTTTTAAATCTTTTTTGTTTCGGAATGAAAAATTATGCCGTTACCAAAATGATAAATTAAAAAAATATTGAGATATTTGCCAAGGAATTGCTTGATGTTGGTTATAAAATTGAACAAATAATCAATACGTTAAGTCAATTTAAATATATATATATATATATATATATATATATATATAATTTAAAAGAAATGAAGATTAATAATAAAAAATGGATATCTATTCCATTTATTTCAAATCCACAAGTAAATTTTTTAAGGATTTATATAAGAATGTGTTTAATGTTTCATTCTACGTTTCAAACAATATTAATAAATTAGTTAATAATTCTATGGATGTCATACCTGTCAAGCGAAAAAGTAATGTCATATATCAAATATTTTGTGATTGTATGCTATCATATATAGGTGAATCTAGGTGCAGCATTGAGAAACAATTGAAGGAACATGAATTGTTATATAAGCGTGTAAAAAATAAAAATAATGGCGATTTCATATCTTCTTCAGGTTTCTTCGATCATGAAAAAACATGTAAATATAAATTTAAATTTAATTTTGAAAATGTGAAAATTATTCACGAAGAGAGAAACCATAATAAAAGAAAAATTAAAGAGGCAATTTTTATAAACAGGAATAAAACACATTTAATAAATCGACAAGCTTCTAACATTAAAATACGAGATTCGTGGAATTTGAATTGATGACATTTGCTTCCGCTTTTAGTTTTTGAATTTTATGGCAGTTGAGGCAGGTATAGAAAGTAACTGAAAGTACTTCTGCAGATTTAAAGATTGTTTGTAATTGTTTGTAAACCGTTAAAAATATTATTTCAATTATAATTACAATATTGTTTTTAATTAACGGATATTTTATTTATTTTATATATATATATATGGACAAACCAAATTGTAACCAAATAAACAGAGAATGAAGGGAATGGTTACTTATACATCCAGATATCATGTTGGGTATGGCAAAATTTTAAAATGAGGATACAAAGAACAAGGTGCCAAATTGTAACTTTAACAAATCAGCTGCTTTACTGATTTGATTGTGTCATAGATTTATAAATTATAAATTTATAATGAAAGTAATTTATTAACTTCTAAAATTATTTTAAGTTGCAAAATATCTAGATTTAATTGTCTTTTTAAATTAAATGGTTTCTTAAATCCAGCCAGCCAAATTGTAACTCACAAAAAGGAATAGACTGACTTGGCTATCATGTACTTGTCAATATCAGTCACATAAATCAAACACAGCTGTTTTATATCTTACATAGACTAAGTAAGATACCTATCCCCTATCGCTTATGCATAGATATCTATAATTGCTTTGGTAATTCATGTAATAAATACCAAAAATTATATTAATAATACACATTATAAAATATTACCAATAAGCACCGAGAGGAGGAGGAATCTTGACTTACCGTCATAACACTTTAGTGACCTTAGTATTTTTCACATAAATCACAACCATCATAGTTACAATTAATTTATTTCTTATGATAACTTCTCTATATTCTCCTCTTTCACTAAACTGTACTACCTTTACCTTTACACAGTGTTGCATTGTCATGATCAGATATGCACAAAATAAACAGTCTTATTGATTTAATTAATTTATAATACTACATTAATTATATAATAATAAGTTAATGAGCTATTAATTCAAATTGGAAAATTAGTCTTATGTTTCAAATAAAGAATGCAAAATATTCATTGGTGATGTACTAATTTATTGTTATACAATAAATGTTATCCCAGCAATATAACTTACGTAGACATATGTTTGGTCTCTAAGTAATAATAATAATAATAATAATAATAATAATAATAATAATAATAATAATAATAATAATAATAATAATAATAATAATAATAATAATAATAATAATAATAATAATAATAATAATAATAATAATAATAATAATAATAATAATAATAATAATAATAATAATAATAATAATAATAATAATAATAATAATAATAATAATAATAATAATAATAATAATAATAATAATAATAATAATAATAATAATAATAATAATAATAATAATAATAATAATAATAATAATAATAATAATAATAATAATAATAATAATAATAATAAAACAACAACAACAACAACAACAACAACAATAATAATAATAATAATAATAATAATAATAATAATAATAATAATAATAGGAGCATGCACGTGTATGCCTAAGTCATCAAGAATGAAGGTCTTATTAATAATCTTTTTTTCCCCATATTCTAATCGGTTTCACACTTAAAAACTGTGATATATATCTGTGATAGATAAAGACAGCGATGGCTAATTACTGAACAGTTGTTTTCTAGCAAAAAGTAAGTAATACGGTCGTTCATAACAAAAAATAAATTCTAACATCATAAACAAGCATGGCGTCGTGTCAAGAAGCAAACGACGTAAATTGCGCTCAAACAAATGGCAATAAAATGAAAACTGCCACTATCGCAAAAACATACGCAAATGTAACAAAAATAAACCAGCAGCTTCACAGCATCGAAAAAAGTCCAGCATTAACACAGACAGCAAGATTTAGGAAGGTAAATCAAGCTGACATAAATAATTTAAACCTCATGAAAAACAATAATGAAGAGCCCTCCTCAACGATATGGAATCAAGATGAACTGCAAGAAATAAATGTTAATTTCAACAGCACCATCCCAAAAAAATTATTCACAATTTTCCAAAAATTTTTTTCACCGAGATCATTAGTGTTAGCTGTCACTGATAGGAATTTAACACTCTATAAATTCCCCAGAGAGCTTCTTTATGAGGAGCTGACAGCAACAGCATTGTGGGATACAGTCTCTAGTATTGGAGAGCATCCAAACTTGCAATACATTGCAATTCAGTTTTTCGATGAACATCAGCATGCAAGATTTCAAACTAAAGTAAAAACTTTGGGAAGCTATGCACTAATAATAGTCAATCAAACCTTGCAAAACTATTGTAACGGAATAGTTAAAAACACTTACTTCGGATATACCATTCAGGATTTTCAAAAATTAATACAGTCATTTGGCAAAGCTATTTATATAAAAGAAATCTACTTATCCGACACCCCCATACTGGTTTTCAACAACAACTTTCATTACAAAATAAATCTGAATGACAATGTAAACCCGGAAGATATTCCAACACAAATAATTGACCAGAAGGCAATACTGACTATTCACATAAAAGGATTAAGGCCAAGATGTTTTGCGTGTGGTAAAACTGGACACTTAGCAGTCAATTGCAACTCCAAAATCAACCAAAAAAACCAACCGAGCTCTGAAGATCAACCAACAGAAGCTCACCAACCGGAATCAAACAGTACAAAACAGATAACGAAAACAACTAATAAACAAGAAAAAATTAATAAAAAAACCACAGATCAACAGCAAATGAATAATAAAAAAACTGCACACACATTGCCAGCACCTGAAATTCTGGATTTATTAACAAAATCAAACAATATAATTCAAATCCCCACAGATAAAAAAACAGAAAGTCAACAACCTCAAGAGGCTCCAATGGAAAAAATAGCGCACAATCTAAGTCAGCCTACCAAAAATACTGATGAAAAAGAGATAATAAAAGAACAAATAAACTCACACAGTAATAGTGATCAAGAAAATATATATATATAACACACCAAACACCCAATATTAAAAATAATACAACAATGGAAATTATGGAAGCTATCACCCCAAATATGCCTAAAATCACCAAAGCTGACACAGAACAAAGAAGAAGACCAGGCCGCCCACCAAAGAAAAATAGAGGGCCCAAAAAAACCAAAACAGAATCCAACCTTAGCCTTTTTGATCACAACAATACAACTACAGTGGAAACAGATGAAGATCTGGAAATGGAATATGAGAAGGAATGGGAAGAAACACCAGATCAACCCTAATATTTAAATCTCAACCAAAAAACATATAATGAAAATAAAAAATGTGGCAATCAATGTCAGGGGTTTGAACTCAACCTCAAAAATTAATAAGTTAAAACATTGGGTCAAGGATATACAACCACACTTGCTTGGTATACTTGAGACAAAAATTTATGCTGGACCACAAACTGACCCAGCCAAACATTTATATATGGAAGGTTTATGTGCATGCTCCAGAGACTCTTCCTCTCTCTCAGCTGGAACTGGTCTCATAATTTCTAGAAATTGTCCATTCACAACGTTCAAAATAATTCACATTGACATGAACTTATTAATTGCAACCTTCAACCAAAAAAGCATAACAATAAATCTGGTTTTTGTATATATGCCTTTACAGGATAAAAAAATAGATACCATAATTGCAAACATTAATTCAAGGTTAGCTACAACTTCAAACCCAACCATCTTAATTGGAGATTTTAATTTAAAATATCAGGAATTTACCCAAATGTTGGCTTCACAGAATAAACATACCACTAATGAGTGGCCAAGGTTTTTTGCCAGATGATGCCATCTCTTTCCACAATTATCACTTCTCTTCACTTATTAATCTGTGCTTTTATTCTCCAATGCTTCATGACCTTATTGAAATAAAACTAACTCCCTCAACTTTTTCCGATCACTCAGCTCAAATAGTCTCAATTGACTGTGCCCAAATTCAAATATCACCCTTTCCACTTACAAGAACAATAAGAGTTTTACTCCCAGAAACAACCCCTGAATTTCTGTTCTCTGAGACCTACATATTGCTAAACAAAATCAAAGATATGACTTTGAACCCAGTCCAGAAATATCTAGCATTTATGGGATTGTTGTCCTTTAACATCAACTATATAACAAAAAAACAACCTCCACCATCAAGACTTTTGTCTCTGGCAGATCAGTTACACCAGAGAATAATCATGATGAACCCATCACACTGCACCCAGCAGTATATATTCAAGCTTACACATGCATACAATAAAGCATGTGAAGAACTCAAAAGCTATCTGAAGATAAAGAAAAGCAAGGTATGCCTAAGCAGGCCACACACTTGGACAAGAGATTATATAAGATGGGCGCTGGGGAACCAACCAGATGTAAAAGTGCCAATGGCACTATATACAAATAGTGGAACATATGCAGGACACAATATGATTATGCCAATTTTTGAATATTTTAAAGAGAAATTACAAGAAAGACAACCATATAAAATATCACATAATCTGTTTGGCCCACCAGAGACAAAAACCCCATTCACAAAAGATTTATTCACAACAAAACTAAATACTATTCGAAACACTTGCCATTCAGCTAGTCCTGGAGTTCCATTGTTTGTATTAAAGCATCTAAGTAAATTCACAACAGAATATTTGTGTCAGTTAGCAAACCACCTAGCACAACAAATTCAACCCATGGAGGGTGTCTATCTAATAGCCACAGTACCCTATAATAAAAAGAAAGCAATTATTCCACCTATTACAGACCTCAGACCAATATCTATGGGACCTTTGCCGATCAAAATTATGGAGAAAATTATTAAAGATGAAATTGAACCGTATATAATGCCACTTATTTCCGAAGCATAATATGCAAAGAAAAACTTTTCAACAACAGAAGCAGCTTTATTCTTCAAAGCAATTCTAGCAACAGTAAAACAGCAGAAAAAATATGGACCCATTGTTGTGCAGCTTGACATAGATGCTGCATTTGACTCAGTCAATATATACACACTTCTAAAAATGCTAAAAGACACAGAAATTTCTAGAACACATGTATATATAATTGCTAACATACTTCTAAACAGAGAGATCCATATAACTTTAAATGGAACCAAACTCACCATCTTTCACACCCACCAAATCTATATCTCAAGGATCCCCTCTTAGTTCACTATTGTTTATATTTTATATCAATCCCCTTATTAAAAGCATACAAAATGAATTTACTGGGATCGAGATACCAGACACAACACAGCGCACTACATACATTGCCTATATGGATGATATTACCATATTCCTAACATCAAAAAAACAAATACCGCAACTCAAAAAGATATTACAGGAATATTCTCAAAAATATGAATTATCATTTAATCCAGCGAAAACCACAGCCTAGTCTCTATACACTGGTAAACCATGTCCATCAATTTACAAATCAAATCCAAACTCTTTCCTTGGGTTCCCATTTCATATGGGAATTACAGGAATGAGATGTCATATCCAAAATAAACTTAAAGAAGAAGCCACAAAAATTATAAACTCCTTGTCCAAGGCATATCTTTCACTATATTCCAAAGTACAGTTAATTAACCAGCTTATCACAACCAAAATAACTTACTATGTACCGGTTATTTCATTCTCAAAGGGGTTCATTTCAAAAATTAAAACCATATATAATAAACTACTTTGGGCCAGAAAAACAGTAGCAATTTCCACAAAAAAACTTAGCCAACCTCTAATAAAAAATGGACTTGGCTTGCACAACATCAATGTTTTTCATATACAGAAGTTAAGGAACTCAATAATCACAATACTTGCCAAATACCCCAAAATTAACCACTTGCTAGAAGTTACTCCAACAGATAGACCATCTCCAAAAGGTTCCTTTTTCACCAACATTATATACCAATGCAAAACCTCAGACAAGATTCCAGAACAGTATTTGCATAAGTATTCATACTGGGATATTTATGGTTTAATAAACAGAGAAGCAGATACTAATGTTATACAACCTATGCTAGGAATTAACAACAAGAGACTACTCAAGGAATATAAAAAATGGGCTCTAGAGCCCAAATACTTTGATTTTATCATGAAAATAAATCTCATTGCCTTGCCAACAACCCACTTTCTTTATCATAAAAGAATGTATATATCTATTGACCCCTTCTGTGGACTCTGCCATCGAGCAGAAGAGACACTGGACCACTATTTATCAATGTGTAGCACTTAACCAAACACGACAGATGATGTGTAACACCTACAGAAAACTGGGTACAATCATTAATCACATAATAGCTGCTTTTCAGGGAAGATCAATACCTAGCATTAGGGCAGCCACATTTGTTCTATATGTGTATTGGTGCACCCGATGTACTTTTTTAATTGGCAATAACACCAGATGACATCCAGCTACATTTAGCAACAAACTGCTACACATTCGAAATAGAGATAAAATAATAACCAACCCCCACTTATATGCAGTAACATGGTCATTGTTAAAACAAACTTCAATGCTGTGAATGCTGCAAAGAAAAACTATCATTCAACTAACATTCAAAGTGACATGCGGACAAAACTAAATAAGCTCCTCAAACGTTAGAACTCTGATTATTTTTGCTTTTTTAATTTTTATATTGTTATAGTCCATTAACCACAAAGTGTAACCACTAAATTCATTTATATGTGTTTACCCTAATATTATTCATTGTATGTTAAATTTCAAATTTTTCTAGATGTAAACTTATGTAAACCATTGAGATCAATAAATCCTTTATTGAAGCATAATAATAATAATAATAATAATAATAATAATAATAATAATAATAATAATAATAATAATAATAATAATAATAATAATAATAATAATAATAATAATAATAATAATAATAATAATAATAATAATAATAATAATAATAATAATAATAATAATAATAATAATAATAATAATAATAATAATAATAATAATAATAATAATAATAATAATAATAATAATAATAATAATAATAATAATAATAATAATAATAATAATAATAATAATAATAATAATAAATTATTAAACAATTAACTAAAATAAAATATTCTACCATCTATAAATTTTGAATTAGATTAACATTGATGGGGTGGGGGATTAGTATAAAGATTGGATATCTTAATATAAAGCTGAATACTTATTATATATATATATGCGTGAGGATAGTAATCTAGACCAACTGATGATTGCTGGTTTAGCATGAAATACCTATATTGTTGATTATTTATCTTTTCAACATATGTGATCAGGTGGGTCACCAATATGAGATGGCACTGAGAGTTGTGGGTTATGTGAAAGTCTGAGTTCGAACTCTGCATATATTACATATATAAATGCAGGTTTAAGCCTGTACAATGTATTAAGATTGGTAAAAATGATTTTATGTAGATTCTAAGTCACAACTCAATAAATTTATAAAAATAATAATTCATTTAAAAGTAAATCTCCTCCCAAATGTTTGCATTGCAATCATAATAATCTGTTAAGCAAGTTATGAATGTTTCTTTAAAGCAAATTTCGGATTTCAGCAGACAATATCAATTTAATAATCAAACTATTGCAATGTGTTTGTACTGGAATAAGCATTAAAACATTTAACTAAAATTGCATATGATTAAGACTTCTGGATTTCATATGCCTCTTAATGCTACTGACTTTACAAGCAAATATCATAATTTGTTTCACTATTTTTTCTAACAGTCATACCTGCCGATGTAACTAACAACTCAGATTTAAACTTACAACTTTTAGTTATTTCTTTAAATTGTAGCATATTCGTTTGATACCTTAATTTTCTAACTTTAAACTAACTAGTTATTTTAGAGATCACACTCTTGCACTTACATACATTAAATGCTTTCTATGTCCCAACATGAGTAATAAACCATGATGTTACCATTCGTACTTGTTTCAATGTGAAATACCGTGATACTAATAAAATAAGTGTTCCAATGCAACCTATCTGAGATAACTGTCTCCATAACTGTGGAGCCCATATAAACCACTGGACATTGTTTTTGTGTTTTATGTTGTTCACAATAAAAAAAAAGTTAAGACAAATTAAAAAAAAGTTAAAAGTTGTTTAATTTTAAAAAGTCTCCATATTTAGAATTAAAAAAAAAAAAGTTTTTTTTTTTTTTTTTAAAAAGTTATTTTGAATAATTAAAAATTGTTTTAAAAATCGCAAAATGTAAATAATAAATAGTAAAAATAGACCAAAAAGTTGTCATATTTTAAAAGTAGAGTTTTTAAAAATCACAAAATAAAAATTAATAGTTAATGTAGACCAAAAAAAAAGTTGCCATATTTTAAAAAGTTTTAAAAGTCACCTTATTTTAAAAATCACGATATATATATATATATATATAATTAATAGTAAAAGTAGACCAAAAAAAAACATCATAATATTTTTAAAAGTTTTAGAAAGTCCCTGTATTATAAAAGTTTTAAAAAGTCAACATATTTTAAAAATCGCGGCCGGAAATGTTGCATTGTATTGTTTTTGACTGGAAAAAATGCCATCAAGTGGTCAAGCCTGATTATGGAATTAGTACTGAAAAATGTGTAAAGATTGGCCACACTCCAAAATAGTTTTAAGCAAAAGTACAAAATTGTAGCTAATGTTCACATTTAAGAATTTTCCTTCACTTTCTTAAATAAAGCCATTCAAATATTCTATATAACAAAACATTTCTAACAAAATAATTGTCAAAGAAACTTAATATTTATGATATTTCATGTTTGGAAGATTTGCGAGTCCATTTATAATATACCATACATTGACCAAACGTACAGAAATTTACCATCATTGGGATCAGATTTATGATTGATTTTTGGAATGACATACATACCTGATTTAGAGATTCACATCAATATTCTTATAAAACATAGTACAATATTACTTTTACTGAATGTTTTAATAAAATAATAGGTCAGAAGATGAAAACAAGCAGAATAATACAAAAAAAAACCCAATGGAACAAAATATCAGAACAACGGAACATTTGTCAAATTGTATGTGCCCCTTTTATAATCTTCACTTGTCACTCATCTTCAAATTCACTTCCTTGACCATTAACTCTTGGTATTACATTTTGATTGGTTATTACACCCAATTTTGATATTAATTATTCACACTACTAAATGATCACATGGTTTACTCGAGAATTTCCCAGTTTTAAATTGTAAAAAAAAAAAAAAAAAAACAGGATACAATAATAGCAAACTGCAATATATATATATATATATTTATTTATAATTTAGAATAATGGTTTTAATTTAACTTAAAATTTATCACTAAATATTATCGGATATTTATTTGAAAATAATATAATATTGTAGTCCTTTCAATTTGCTTTCAAATGACACCTTACATAAGACCACGAATTTATAATTATCCAATAAAGTTTTTCTTAATTCTACAACCCATACTTACTCACACACTAATAATCTATCTAGCTAACTACTGGAATCACATCTAGCATTAAACCTATTACACAATATTAAATTTTAAAGATTTAATCATATAAATTGATTACTAAAATTTATGGTATACACTCACATTAATTTCTTTCAAGTGTGTACATTATTTTCTCAAATAAGTATTACTTGTCAATCTTAACACGAAACCCTTCTCCACTTTTTAGGTACCACACTCAATCTCAACAGTTAAAACGCATTTGAATTTACTGTGTGTTAGACTCTAAATCCAACTTATCCTTATTTTATTTTTTTAAATATTCTACAAATATGATTTCTTAATGCATTATATGTCCATCACAATATCTCTGATGTCTCTGATTAGTCTAAACTACTGTTATTTGTGAATTGTTTAATTTACTAGATATCTTCTGTGATAATATTTTTTCTTTATTGAAAACTGCATCTGCCAAGAATTCAGCTAACTTTGGCCAAAGCCAAAGGTTACAATATATATATATATATATATATATATTGTATATAAAGGCAAAGGTTACATATATATATATATATATATTCAATTAATTCATTTACTTTTTTATTTTTAGAAATAAAAAAAAAAATAAACCATGTCTATTAAGCCATTTTATGTCAGAATTGACACAGTGTTAAAATCTTTTTAAATATTGTAATTATTATAGAGCAAATATCACATTTTAAAACAGAATATTTATAGATTTATTATAAATTTAACTTTGTCACATTTTTTTTAAAATGTTAAATGAAAAATTATTGATTCATTTTCTGAGTGTTAACATTAACTCTAGATGACGTTTATTGTAAATTATTCCAATTTATAAGTCAGTTTTTAAATAATTAAAAAGCCCAAATATATATATTTTTTAGGAAAAAAATAATTACAAAATTAAATTAACAAGAAATCAAATCCATCTTATTGTGTGTCTGTATAAAATACCGACTTTATACAATAGTGAAAGGAAACAAAAGAAATTGCCAGATTTCAAAAGAACTAAAAAATTGTAAAAGTCTGAATTACATGAATAACTGAATATCAAAAGAGTTTATGAAATAATGAAAAACTTTATTTAAAAATATATGCTTATGCATATTAATGTGTAATATAATATGTGCAATGTTTTGATATTACCAGTATTATATTATGGTAAATAAAATAATAATTGTAATAATAAATAAATGGCTTAGCATTTAAAAATGGCACTTAAATAACATTGAACGTAAATTAATCGCCAAAAAGAAAAAAAAAAAAAGACTAGCTTAAGAAGTCAAGCTAAATGATAAATTAACTCTTAGTAAAAACACTTACTAATAGATTTATGTAGGTGGATTAGAAGGGAATATATTCGTACTAACACATGGTATAATTTTATATAGCTTATACGTAATAAATCTCTTATGTTTGTTAAATTAATATACTTTTTGTAGGTAATCAAAATATAGATTTATTTAATATGTAGCTTAGAGAAACGTGATTTACTGGTCTATACTGGAAATAATTTGAGGATATAATGGTAATGAAAAGAAGATAGCAAAATAGGAATAAAATATGACTTGAGAAAAAGTAAAATTAGACAGAGCAAGATAACTTTTATTGATATAATATACATCATCTGTAAGTAATATTATAGTGATAATTTTTTAAAATATATTATGCTCAATTCACAACATAAAAGTACATTGGCGGAGAAATTGAATAAATTCAGTTTTAATTATTTTTCAGATGTTTGGAGAAGCTAGTGTTATTCAACTATATTATATATCTAATGATCAAACAAAAAAATGGACTTTTGTGTGAGATATTGTTTATAAAGTCACATAAGACTTATATTAGTCATTATACTAGTAATAAAAACAAAAGATTTCACAGTGATATATGTATCACAATTCATAATTATTCTCACTATCATCCATGTAAAGTAATAAAAGGATGTAAGATGATTCCAAAAATTAATACATTTTATTCTATATCCATAAAGGACTTGAACATAGACTTTCAAGCTGCATTCAACTAACTGATCTATCTCCTACAACAAATACACATTACTGTACATATGTGAAAAAATAAATGATCTCCAATATACATAATTCATTCTGTGTGAGCACTCATCACCTGGTAAAGATCATCATCAGTTATAAGTTTATATTAAGATAACAAATCTTCAAAAATGGATAGGCTTCAATGTACTATATCATTCAAATTTTCAGTCATGCATACTATTGAAAATCTGAGGATGAAACACTCAATTTTCTTGTTAATGCTAATATTATTGTTCAGCCCATGTTGACATTAAGGCAATCTCAACCCTCATGTATAGGATCCTTATCCATTTAAATACAAAGAAGAGTGTTGGCAGGATACACACTGAGTTTGTAATAATAAATTGAATACAAGTATAATTTAATATACTTGGAGTTTAGCTGTAACAATAAAAGACTTGAACACAGACTTTTGAGTTTCCTTCAACTATCTACTCTGTTTCATAAAAACTGATACACATGACCATACACATGTGAAAAAGATAAATCACAATATGTGCATTTTGTGCTGAATTAACACTTATCATTTGAACATCTCCAACACCCTCCTGACACACACACACACACACACACACACACACACATATATATATATATATATATATATATATATATATATATATATATATATATATATATATATATATATATATATATATATATTGAAACAGTAAGGTCTGCTTTGCAGATCTTCATTTCACCTTTTCTCACCTATTTCCTACCATCATACCTTAGTTTGAACCCCAATCTATCATAGTGTGTCTGCAATATGCTTATATACCAAAAATCACACCTAATTTTAAACCATGAGTACAATGCTCATATTATATATAAGTATAATTCATGCCTAAATAAATAAAATATTATAGATTATGTATATGTTCACATAATTTCAATTTATTTAGAAGTAGGTTATATAGGTCATAATTGCGCACACACTATGATATGCAGTTTAAAACATATCAAAATTATAAATTGTTAATTAAAGTTATTTTGTTTGAATCTGTTTACAAAAATATATTACCATCATAATATTTTTTTTATTTAAAATAAAATTCATATTCGTTTAGTAAATAGATTCAAAAATTGCAATTTAAAAAGTAAAATAATTTTCTTTTAATTTAATAAAAGTCATTCCAAATAGGTCTGTTAAAATAAATGAGGGACAATAATTTAATTATTTAATTTTATAGAAGCTTATCTGAAAGTACAGCAGATGTCCACTTAAGGTTTTCTTTAATTAGTAAAAGTAATTTTTAATTAAATCTAGTTTGTAATTCAAATGTCGACAAGGAAATTAACAATAGAAATTAATTAAAATTTTCTTAAATTCCTTTAGACATTCAGATAGGTTTAATTACAGCTGATAAGTCTGATATATTTTTGTAACACTCCAGGGCAGTTCTATTGTTCAATTCCACTATAAAAAGAAGGGTTTTCTTTTGTTCTCTACTCTGGTCATTTGCTGATTAAATGTTTCTAACCAAAATTATTCTAGCTTGTGCTGATGAAATGTTTCTAACCCAAATTATTCGGGTGTTGCTAATGAAATGATTCGAGTAATATTCTAGTAAGTATTCTTCAAAATATATTTTCCTGAGATTTTAGCTCTGTGCCTGTGAACTTATATTTGAAGCCGAGTTTTCGTCTCCAAATTAATTCATCATGTTTACCACACAAATTGCTAACCTTGACATGTTGGAGTAGAGCCGGTGCAAAGGCTATTTCCCTTTGGGAATGGTCAGCTGCTGCTCTAGACCATTGGAAGCTATCACATAAGGAACCCTGGAACTGCTGCTGCTGCCAAAAATATGAACAATTCCAGATTTTGCTGCTGAATTGATAAAACCTGCCGAACATCAATCTACCTGCAAATGCTTCCCCAGAGGTAACCCAAATTAACCCAAGAGCTCTTGTGATTCCTAACATACTATAGCTATTTCCATTTGTTTTTCTTTTATTTCACTTGACTTATTATGTACTTCTTTAACATGTTCAAATATAATCAACAGTTTTGCTCTCTATCCTTGGGTTAATATTTTCTATTTATTAAGCTTTCTTTTATTTTATTATGATAATGTGTCAGAATCATCTTTGACTGAGTGAATTATTCCCTTTGATGAAGGTAAGACACAGCTATTAAGGCATATTTTAAATTTATAAATAATTCCCAATTTTATTATCTTGCAAATCACTCGTTGGAGGGTGATTCTAATCTTCTTTAGTATATAAAATAATCAAATCATTTAAAATCTACATTTTATTGATTTTAACCTAATATGAGACTATGTGTGAGATCAATGATTAAATGTGTCCCCAAATGCATGATTGCTTAAATAAACTTATGCTTCCTTTTCAAACCAGCAAGCATGCATTTTCCTATTTTTAAATACTGTGTTCTACTTTAATTACAAAGTTCATCATTGATGTCGAGAATGTAAAGACCCTTTTAAATGAATTTCTGGGAATTTTATTGGGCATTTCTCTTAATCCAACTGAAATCCATTTAGTATGTTTTATATACATTAGTTTAGTATTGCTGGTAAATGAATTGGTTGTTGAAACTGCTTTATTTTTTTTTCCAAGAATTTTAAATGGCCAAGTCCACTTTCTTTTCGTTTCCTGCATTTCCCAGGCAGAGTGTGTACTCAAATGTCACACCTGGTAATTACATGCAGTCGTCACCCAGTCGCAAAGTTTCGGCTGTTCGTGATAACACTTTCTTCTGGGTTAGCAGTGAGCTGCCCTCTGTTGTCATTCCAAATATTTCACTATTGTTTTATTTCTATATTTATTTTTACAAATCATCCATGACTTAAATGTGTCACAACCTCCATCCTTTAATAAATTCATTATTAGCGATACTGACCTCCCATCTGCTTTAATTATAATTATAAAATAAATGCCTTGATCACATCCCCACTTTATTGCTTAGTAAGCTTTTGTCCATTCTATTCTTGAAATCAATAAAGATTCTATAACACTTAATTTTCAAATATTTTATTAAACTTTTATAATTACTCAAAGAACCTCACCCATGTCTCCATCTCTTTTAGAGCACATTATCATAAGACTATTAGCCTGAGGGATAGAATATATTTTCTTTAAAACCTTTTTGTAATTTATTGGAATGTCATGCCAACAATTATTTAATATGTGTCCTGTCTCATATAAGCAGACAGTGGCATTATATATATATATATATATATATATATATATATATATATATATATATATATATATATATATATATATATATATATATATATATATATATATATATATATATAAATTTTGAAATCATTTAAAACTAATTTTGATCTTTTATTTTATTGATTCCTATCACTGTCTCAGTCTATATATATATATATTTTCTACATTTCTTTTGTACATCCATAGACGTTAATTAGCAACCCAAACTTATCTTAGTATAGAGTCTTTTTGTTTCTCCCTGACCACCAGGCACTGGTAAAAGGTTATACTAGTAGTAGCATCAGATGCGTTATCACATAGGTGGCACTGTGAAATTTGGACTTTAGATTCGAACTTAGTATATCTAGTAGGCAATCCCTCCTAGAATGTTCAGTTTTGTGTCTGGGTTTGAATTCTGCAGTGTGTTAGCGAGATAGATGATTCTGACTGTTACAATATATATATATATATATATATATATATATATATATATATCAGTGTTCAGTTTATATTAATAATAGCAAGTCTTAAAACTTTAATGGACAAGCTTCAATCCACTCCGCTTTACAATTCTTCAGCTATTTATGCCATTCAATCTTATATTACAAATTCAGTCTGTATCCTGCTCATTCCTTTTTTGGGTATTCAAATATATAAGATCCGATACATGAGGGATCATATGACTTAAAATCAACAAGATCATGACCATAATATAGGCATCAATTTGGGTCCTCCATCAACAGATTTTCAATGGGATGAAGAGTTTGAGGGTGTAGTGGATTGAATTCTGTCCATTATTATAAATGGAGCACTGTTTATATATATATATATATATATATATTGTAAATATCGATAAGTCTATCTATAATTTAAAAATTATCATTTGTTATATATTAAAAAAAACCTCTTTGAGTTGATGTTTATACATGAAGTATTATTGTTTATGGTTATTAAGTATAGTTATTGTTTGAAGTTATTATTTTATTTATATGTTGATGGTACATCGTTATGAATATTTAATTATTATAAATAAATAAAGACATATAAATTGTTGATTATATAAAAAAATTATTTTATTTGCAGTGATTATTAAAAAAATGCAATATTATTATTTATGTATATTTTTAAAGCTGTCAAATAAATTTTCAATTTAATATTTTTTATATATATGCTTGATATTTTTTTTTTTTAATGTTAATTGTTTAAAAGAAAACATGTGTAACGAGGGTTTTCAAAACAGCATTTGCTAGCACGTGGAGCAACAATAAAAAAGAAGCCATTATTATTATTATTATTATTAAGATAGTAATAAAACCAACTGAAGGATAAAATTTTGTTGTACTTTGTGTCTTTGAAATTACCATTCTTCAGAATATTGGAATAAGATAGATTTCTATGGTAAATACATAAATCATGACAGGCTAATAGAGATATATCGCAGCCAAGAGGCTGCACCATTTTCTTTCATTTATTCCAAGGCAGTTTAAAAAGAAAAAAACTAAGAAAATTTCAATACATATATTTCATCGCGTCTGAAGCCGAAATTTGACATAGCTATCTGGAATCTATAATGGTCAATCTAATAATAATCTGGAGGTAACTAGAATTAATATATTGGATTTAACATTTCAATTTATTTATTTATTTTTCAAGGAAAGAAATTTTAGAAGGATAAAAATATACATATATCCAAGAATTGACAATTTTCTCTAACGTGATAGTTTCCTCACCTTAACTAGAATGCATTCTAATATTAAACGGATAAAGAAATAAAACAATGGAATAAGTTGACTTTTGAAGGAAAACTAACCAAGTGAACTTTGAAAGGTAGTAAATAATTTTATATGTATAAATGATATATAAATATATTTTTGAGATCGATATTTTTGTTTACTTTTATTTTTCATTATAAAAATATAACGTTTTATAAATATTCAATTCAAGCGTCTTGTTTTCTAACAGCAATAAACGTTTAACAGGTGTCAAAATTAACACTTAAGTAATTTAAAATCTTAAAGTATGGCTTATAAGTTTGGGTTGCATATGAGTTGTTATGTATATTTTAATAAGTAAATTTATATTCGTAAATTTTTTTTATTATAAAAAAAATGTTTTATTATTAATTTATTTCCATTTTTTTTTAACTTTATATAATGATTCTTATGCATACCAAAACAATAATTTATATGTATTTGCTGTATATAATATTTTTTTTTTATTATTTTAAATATCTGAAAAATATAAATATGGATTTGTATTTATATTGATATCTACTTGTTAAGCACAGATATGTCTTTATATATTTAATATATATACTTATTGCAAGTATATATGTATATTTATTATTTGGGTTTGTATTTAAAACATTGATATTACCTAAAATTAAACCATAATATAAAATAAAGGATGTACTATTTGTTTTATAAGTAATGCCTTTGTAATTTATTTGAAAGAGTATTAATATTTTATTCTTATTTTTCTTTTAATGCCAGAGTCATTATGAAATTAATTGAATTCACAATTTAATAGAGGATAACTTCATATTTCACTTATTGTTTAGTCTTTAGGCCACTTACACATATTATTATTCATTGATATGTTTAGATATACATAAATTTACATAATAGATGTGTATATTGGATTTAATAGAATTCCCTTTGTTTCTGATATATATTTGATTAGTTAGTCATATCAACCTTGAAAATAAATTATAATGATAGATCTCATTGCTCTGTATGATTTTAGATTTATTTCATGTATAGCTAGTTGGAAGGGCATATAAACAATTTATTTAAATATAACTGGGATAATTTTGTTTTTCTTCATTTAAATTATACAATTTATTATATTAGGCTTTCTCAACAATTGGATTCATTTAGATTATATATATTCCATTACGTTTATCATCCAATGTTTGAAGCATTATTTTCTTTTCATATATTGATGTTCCATTACATTTGAGATATAATATGTCTATATGATATATTGTCCATTACATTTGGCACCACAAACTGTTGGTCCCAGTTAACTGATGATTGGTATAATGGAGTAAAAGTATGTTCCATTACATTTGGACGCCATAACGTGGTCAGCATAATATGTTCGTTTAATTATTCATTACATTTGGTGTATCAAAGTTAGGGGCTTGGTTAACTAATGATTATTGTTGCAAAAGTTCATATGTTTATTTTCATTTGAGATCATATAAAGATACATTCCATTATATTTGGCTTTCCCAATGTTTGGGGCCTTCTTTCTTCAATTTAAATGGAATGCAGCAAGTACGTTCCATTACATTTGGCGCAACAACTAGGGCTCGAAATAAGCTAATTAGGGCTTGAAATACCCCACATACCTGAGAGATGTGTAGTATATATATTGATATGAGATGTATAGTTTAAAGAAAGAGAAGCATTTTTGTGTGTTTAATTTTTTTTATATAAATGGAAATATTTTGGCCTTATGTTTAGATGGTGATGGTTACTGTTATTGTATTTTTTTAATGATGAAAGATAAATATAGTCATGAAGCAGTTTAATTTCAATTTAAAAATTATATTGATGGTGTTAAATTATAGCATAATAATTTTGTCCATATTTGGAAAGTTTATGTTGTAGAAAATCTATAATTTTGAAGGTTGGATTGGATATTTGATTGTTGGAGTTTGGTTGGTTCTGTTGCAAGTATTGATGTTGGATGGGGAATTTTTGTCATTGTCTTGAGGATGTGATGCATTCATGTCACTTGTGATTGATTGATCTCATTTATTGCTCCAACCCAAATTTTGATGTTTATTATTATTTATCATGAAGCAGTTAACAGTAGTCCTGCCATGATTTTACCTCTAAAACTCCAGAGAGAGTAAGGTATAATTATTTTGATATATGTATAATATTTGCCTCTAAGTCTCCCAAAGATGAGCAAGGAAATATTTTATAAATAATAGCCCCTAAGACTTGGATGTAAGCAGGGCAGTGTAATAGTGTTTTCAGAAAATTATTATGGGTTGTAGTAGCTTGGATAGAATGAAATGTGATAGTCATCTAAGTGTTCATGAAACATTGTATGCTTTAGGAGTAATGATTGAATTCTTTTATCTATATCAAAATTGTGAAGTGCTAATCAATCTTTTGGCTGTCAGTATCTGTCGGATCTTTGGAGGAATAGATAAGTATATAACTTAAATATATAACACCAAACTTAAGGGCTTGGTTAATTGATTATTGTTGGTAACAAATAATCTATTACATTGATTATCAATTAGGGTTTGAAAACAAACATATCAATGTTTTATTTTCCATTATAAGTGACTTTTAAACATGAAGTTCAATTAGTGAATGTTTGTTGATAATAAATTGCATTAGTACAATTTTTAGTAAAATAGTGTTTTGGGCACAAAAGCTAATAATTAGTGAAGTTGATTTTTTTTTTATGTATATAAAATGTTATTAAGTTTTAAGGTCCAGAAAATTTATAGGTATCAATTTAGTAAGTTTATGCTTAACTACCATTATCTTGAGTGCGAAAGTTATCTCACAATATTATTGAATTGGTTGTTTTCAAGGCATGTGAACATTTTATTGTATTTTAAATATTTCAAGGTTATATTGAATTTGATATGAAATTTCCACATTTCAATATTGTATAAGTGTGGAATATTTATTATCATTATCTATAAATAAATGTTAGTTAGTGATCTCAGTTGTTACTTTCTTTTTCTCTCTCTCTCTATATATATATATATATATATATATATATATATTTAGAGGAATTTATTATTGTTATAGTGATAGAAGAGACTTTTTATAAGCCAATAAGTTTATGAGTTCTAACAACTGAAATTTAGATTGTCGGATAGCTATTATGTATCATAAAATTAAAAAGGCTTGTACTTTGCTTAGTTGAGTAATTGCTTGTTGGAATAATGATTGGAGATGGTGGGCCCTTGATCTGTGGTAATTACTACATAGAAATATATATATATATCTTAGATATTTTTTTTTGTATAATATTACAGTATTAGTAATAATGGATAATAGTAACGAAATGCCAGTTAGTGGTAATTTTGATTTGGGGAGTTTAATAGAGAAACTGGAGGTTATGATGAAAACCAACTTAAAAACCAACTCTGATGAACTTAGAGCTGAGATGAAAACCAACTCTAATGAATTAAAAGATCTTAGAGCTGAGATAAAAACAAATTCTGATGAACTTTCCCAGAAACTAGAATCTAGATTAAAAACAAATTCTGATGAACTTTCCCAGAAACTAGAAACTAGTTTAAAAACTAACTCTGATGAACTAAAAGAGGAACTTAGAACTGAGATGAAAGTCAATTCTAATAAATTTTCTAAGGAATTAAAAGATGAATTAAAAGCTCTGGTAGATAATAGTGTTAGAAGAGTAGAAGTAAAATTTGATGAAAAGATGGAAAAATACAGAGAAGAGACAATGGTTGAAGCTAATTCTTTAAAAGCAAAATTTGAGGAAATAAGTAGTGAAATGAGGGAAGAAAATCAAGGAATTATAGCCAGATTAGAAGAGTCTAAGAAAGAGCATGGGGAATTTGAGAAAAAGATTATTAATGATAGTAAAGTATTGTGGGACAAATTCCAAGCATTGAGAATTGATAATGAATCTTCATTTAAAAACATTTATACAATTATCTCTGCTGAAGTTAAAGTTGCTGTGGGATTGCAACAAGAGGAACAGCTGATTGATGTTAATAAATTACAAGATATAAATGAACGTATTAATGTAGTAAATGATGTTACTTCTAATCGTATTCAGGAAATAGATGTTAAATTGGATCAAATTCAAGGAAAATTAAGACCCCTTTCAGAATATATGAATAATAGTGGAATTGAAGCCTGTAAAAATTATGAAATAGAGGTACGAAAGGATGTGGCAGAGATAGATGTAAAAGTTGAGCAAATAAAAACCATTACGTTAGAGAATTGTGAATGTATATCAAATTTACAAAAACAATGGAAAGAATATGAAGTAGAGATAGACCAAAATAAAATGAAAGATAATATTACAGACAGAGGTTATCTTAAGGATGAGACATTTGTTAAGGAATTGATAAATAAAGAAAATTGTAAATGTTGTTTAGATAAAGTTCATAATGGAACAAATGTGATGGAGTCCAAAAGATCTTCTGATTATCCACACCAAATCTCTAGTGATTCATATATGAATCATAATGCTTCAAGGTTCATTAATGTTAGGGTTTTTAAAGGCGAATATCATGAAAATCCTATGGAATACTTGAATACATTAGAAGAGTTGTTTACACTCAGTATCCTGTCAGAGAAAGAAAAGTTGGCAGTTGCTAGTAACCATTTATATGCATCAGCTAAAGAATGGTGGAGATCTCTGTTTGAAAGGCCTCAGACTTATGGTGATTATCGTGAAGCAATAATGAATAACTTCTGGAATGAGGACAAACAGGATTCTATACGCCATAGACTTTCTCATGAAAAATATACTTCTCATGATGGGAGTTATACTCAATTTTTTAGACATCAGGTAGCCAAATTCAAAACCCTGACTGCATTTCCATTATCAGAAACTCAGATTGTGCGGATTTTGCGTAGAAATTTACCAAGGCATATTGAGCAAACATTGGTGGCTGCAGATCGGCATACCGTTGAAGAAGTAGCAGATATCCTGGGAATATTAGAAGCTGGAGATGGTACTTGTAATAGATCAACTGGAACTACAAGAGATAACTCTAATTATAGTTTGGCAAATGTAAATTATCATGTACCAGGAAACCAATTTGCAGGTCGCATGCAAAGGTCCACAAGGAATTATCATAATAATAGGAGACAAAATCCATATCGGGATCATGGAGGTTACATTAAAAATCATGAATATAATCGTGTTACCAGTTTACAACCAGGAAGTTATCCATATGGTACCACCAGTACTGGGATTAAGACTCCAGTGACTGGATGTTCAAATCATCCATTAAACTGAGTAGGGCCTCGTGGCAGTGTTCCTCACTGCGGGGACCAATGATTGATATGGAGAGGAACGATTTGGTTGTAGCTTTAAATTCAATAGAGTTTGAACTGGAAGATTTTGGAGTGGAGGAAATAGAGAATCAATTTTTTTTTTAGCAATTGTCCAGAAATTATGATCATGTTTGGAAAAATTGAAATTAAAGCTTTAATTGATACCGGTAGTCAGGCTTCCATCATTTCAGATGAATTGTTTCACCGACTTTTAGAAGTGGGTATGATTGTTCCTTCCTTGCCGATCAAACAATCCTTTCAGGTTACCTTAGCCAATGGGCGAAAAGCTAAATTGATTCCTCAACAAGTATGGCTAACAGTACAATTCAATTCAGTAAGCCAGGAACATGTTTTTTTGATAATGGCAGGGTTAGTACATGCTGTGATCTTGGGATCAGATTTTCTTCAGATGCATGGTTGCATCATAGATTATATGGCAAAACAATTGATATGTAAAGGTGAAATTGTTCATTTTAAGCAATATGTACTGCACCAATCCTTAAATTTAAGTTGCATAGAAACAGTCACAACAGATCTTGATGTAAAATTAAAGGTAAATGAATCAATTGGTTTAACTGATGAAGTGAAAGAGGCCTTATATTTGTTATTGTGTAATTACAAAAATGTTTTTTTTCAAAACAGCCTGGAATCATCAAAGGGTATGTCCACCGGATACGACTGAATGATCTGGAACCCTTTCAGTGCAAATCCTACCCAATACCTTATCAATACAAAAAAGAGGTGGATAAGCAAATTAGCCAGATGGTGGAATGGGGTGTTATCCGAAAATCTGCTTCGGCATTTAATAACCCTTTAGTTATTGTCAAAAAGAAGGATGGATCAGCTCGCATTTGTTTGGATGCCCGATTTTTAAATCGTAGGACAATTCCGGAACGTGATGTTCGTCCAATAGTACAGGAACTCTTAGCTCGTTTTGAAGGAAAGAAGATATTCACTACTGTTGATTTGACAGCCAGTTATTGGCAAATTTATTTGCATTCGCAAGATCAAAAGTTTACTGCTTTCAAATATGAGGGACAATCTTATATGTTCCAGAGGATGCCATTCGGATTGGTTAATAGTGGGGCAAGTTTAATTCGCTGTTTAAATCAAGTTTTATCTACAGAAATTAAGAACATATTAGTGATGTATGTAGATGACATCGTTATTGCTTCACGGGATATGAATGAACATCTACGACATTTAAAAGCATTTCTTCAAGAATGTAAGAATAAAAACATCAAAATTAACTTAAAGAAAAGTACCTTTGCTACTGAAGAAATCATCTTTTTAGGGCATCTGGTAGGTGCAGCAGGAATTAAGCCTCATCCTGACAAAATTAGGGCTATAAAAAATTTTCCACAACCTGAAAATAAGAAGCAACTGCGTTCATTCTTCGGATTATGCAATTTTTACCATCGCTTTTATAAGAATTTTGCCTTAGATACAATTCACATGTCTCAATTGTTGAAGAAGGATGTTAAATGGAAATGGCTAGATATTCATCAAGTAGAATTAGAGCATGTGAAAGCAAGATTTTTGGAAACAGTAATTCTACATTATCCAAATTTTCAACAGCCATTTTATGTTCAAACAGACAGCAGTGGGTATGGGCTTGGAGTGGTGCTATTTCAAATGAGTGTAGAAGGTAAACCATTGATATTGTATTTTTTAAGCCGTAGGTTAAAAGGGGCTGAAATGCATTATTCCACAACAGAGAAAGAGGCTCTGGCAGTAGTTTGGGCTTTCACTAAGCTTAAGCAATTTTTGTTGGGATCCCAAGTGGTAGTGATAACAGACCATAAGAGTTTGGAATTTTTAAATAAGGGATATCTAAATAATGACCGCTTGGTGAGATGGAGTTTATTCTTGCAACAATTTAGCTATACTGTGCAATACTGTCAGGGTAAAAATAATATAGTATCTGATATTCTTAGTCGGAACCCAATGGAATACCCAGATCAACCTATTAATTATACAGGAAACTTGGTTTTGACAGCTCTTACTTTGGTAGTCGATGACTCTGTGGAGAAAGATTTAACCAATATTAGTGAACTTCAATTACAGGATCCTAAATTGGGGCCTATAATGTCCCAATTGAATGACAATACTATTGCAATGGGAGTGGCAGAGCCAATAATTAATGGAGAATTGATACGGTATCAATTGTCAAAAGGTATATTAATGTACCAAGTAGATCTTACAAATTCTGGATCATGGAAAGTTTATGTTCCTAGTAATATTAGGAAAAGACTTATAAATTATGTACATTGTCTGTGTGGACACTATGGTCCTAGAAAAATAGAACATGCTTTGCATAAATTGTTTTATTGGCCTCGAATGTATGCATCTATACTGGATACTTTACAATTGTGTGAAATTTGTCTTAAAACAAAGTTTCTGAATAGGTCATATGCGGGAAAATGGCAGCCTATATTACCAAACAAGCCTAATGAAATTTTGGCCATTGATTTTTATGGTCCTTTACCCTCTTATCGGCAGTACAAGTTTTTGTTAGTAACATATGACTTATTTACAAAATATGTCACTGCTTATCCAGTGAGAAAAGCTGCAGCAAATGATGTCATCAAAGTAATGACAAACTTTCAATTTCCAATAGTTGGAAAACCAGAGTCAATTTTGACCGATCATGCCACTTCATTTATGTCAGTAGAATGGAAAAATTGGTTATGTATGCAAAACATTAAACCTGTACTGATTTCTATTCGTAACCCTCAATCTAACCCATGTGAGAGGGTTATGAGAGAATTAAGTCGGTTATTTAGGGTATATCTTGAAGGAAATCATCGTGGTTGGGTAAACCAATTAAAGCAGGTATTGTTGTACATTAACATGACTAGAAATGAATCTACAGGTTTTACACCTATGCGGTTGCATTTTGGAAAGGAAGAGCAAAGTGTAATTAAAACCTTATTACCTGTTATCTTAGAGGAGCCAAATCACAATGATGATGTCATCAAAGCTAAAGAAAATATGATAAAAATGGGAGACAAACGGGGATTACAAGGTCCACAGCGTCCCAGTCAGTTCAAGGAAGGAGATATGGTATTAGTTCGTACACCTCATGTTAGTAATCCACAAGACCACAAATTCAAGAAATTTTTTAATATTTATGAGGGACCATATCAGATCGACAAAAAGGTTGGAACAAATGCTTATGTGGTTCATATGCATGATGGTTCGAGGGGAACCTATAATGCTAGAAGTCTTTGGCCCATACATTATGATTAGTTAATAGTTTAATTAATATTTTAATGTAAAACTTATATTAACAGTTTTTACTTATAGAATTTATGAAATTTGTAATAGAAGAATGAAAGTATGTAAAACTATAGTAAAATTCAAAGAGATGAGTAGAGAGAAGTTTAAAATAAATTATCTTAAAGGAAGTATAGATTTTATAAACGATATTGGAAAAGCCAAAGTTAGACTTAAAGTTATAGAAGGAATAATAAATAATATTGATTTTCTTAGAGAGAATATTGACAAAGAAAGAGATGTAGGTAAAGCAAAAGTAAAATTTAGAAGAATGGGTAAAAAGATATTTGATCTGAATCTTGGTAGAAAAATGATTGATGAGGAAAAAGAAATTGGAAAATCCAAAATTAAACTTAAAATGAGAAGTGATGATGTGATTAGTAAAGATTTTCTTTGAGAAAATATAGCTAAGGAAAGAGATTTAAATAAACCTAAAGTTAAACTGAAAAGACTTAATATAGAACAGAATGATTTTCAAAATGATTTTCAGAAATTTTTTTTTTAATGCTGAAGTTGTATTACATCAATCTGATTTGCAATTTTTAAAGGATTATTTACAAAATTTGAATGAATACCATTCAAAATTGCCAAAAGTATTGTTTTCAATTGAACATAGAACAAGTGAAGTAAAATAAAGACTTACACAAGTCGATGATGTTTATCAAGATAGTCAAAGGAAAAGTAAGATTATCTGATAAAATAGCAACTGTTATTGATAAAGTTAAGAATTATGTTAGTGCTTATGATCAAGTCACTATTTATGTAAAGGATATAGGTGCAGAATCTAAGGAGTTCATAGCAAAATCTTTGGGTACTTATCTCAAAATTATTCAAAAGCAATTGAATTATACCAAAATGCTATATGAAAATCTTGTAAATCAAAGCAAACTTCTTCACAAAGTTCATCATACTGGAAATTCTTTACAAGAAGAATTAAAAAGGCACTTTTGATTATTATTATTATTTTTTTTTTAAAGAAAACTTGGACAAATATCTAGATGATCTGAAGGATTATTTACAAAATTTGAATGAATACCATTCAAAATTGCCAAAAGTATTGTTTTCAATTGAACATAGAACAAGTGAAGTAAAATAAAGACTTACTCAAGTCGATGATGTTTATCAAGATAGTCAAAGGAAAAGTAAGATTATCTGATAAAATAGCAACTGTTATTGATAAAGTTAAGAGTTATGTTAGTGCTTATGATCAAGTCACTATTTATGTAAAGGATATAGGTGGAGAATCTAAGGAGTTCATAGCAAAATCTTTGGGTACTTATCTCAAAATTATTCAAAAGCAATTGAATTATACCAAAATGCTATATGAAAATCTTGTAAATCAAAGCAAACTTCTTCACAAAGTTCAACATACTGGAAATTCTTTACAAGAAGAATTAAAAAGGCACTTTTGATTATTATTATTTTTTTTTTTTTAAAGAAAACTTGGACAAATATCTAGATGATCTGAAAGATAGATATAAATAAATGAATATGGTTATTAATATGAAAAATAATATTCTTTAAACCATGTTAGTCCTTAGAAAGATTACAAATTTGAGAAGTTTTTCGATATCTCATAATTCATTAGTTATCTGCAAAGACTTTTTTTTTTTTCGGTGGATTAGAGGGTATTGTAAATATCGATAAGTCTATCTATATTTTAAAAATTATCATTTGTTATATATAAAAAAAAAAACCTCTTTGAGTTGATGTTTATACATGAAGTATTATTGTTTATGGTTATTAAGTATAGTTATTGTTTGAAGTTATTATTTTATTTATATGTTGATGGTACATCGTTATGAATATTTAATTATTATAAATAAATAAAGACATATAAATTGTTGATTATATAAAAAAATTATTTTATTTGCAGTGATTATTAAAAAAATGCAATATTATTATTTATGTATATTTTTAAAGCTGTCAAATAAATTTTCAATTTAATATTTTTTATATATATGCTTGATATTTTTTTTTTTTTAATGTTAATTGTTTAAAAGAAAACATGTGTAACGAGGGTTTTCAAAACAGCATTTGCTAGCACGTGGAGCAACAATAAAAAAGAAGCCATTATTATTATTATTAAGATAGTAATAAAACCAACTGAAGGATAAAATTTTGTTGTACTTTGTGTCTTTGAAATTACCATTCTTCAGAATATTGGAATAAGATAGATTTCTATGGTAAATACATAAATCATGACAGGCTAATAGAGATATATCGCAGCCAAGAGGCTGCACCATTTTCTTTCATTTATTCCAAGGCAGTTTAAAATGAAAAAAACTAAGAAAATTTCAATACATATATTTCATCGCGTCTGAAGCCGAAATTTGACATAGCTATCTGGAATCTATAATGGTCAATCTAATAATAATCTGGAGGTAACTAGAATTAATATATTGGATTTAACATTTCAATTTATTTATTTATTTTTCAAGGAAAGAAATTTTAGAAGGATAAAAATATACATATATCCAAGAATTGACAATTTTCTCTAACGTGATAGTTTCCTCACCTTAACTAGAATGCATTCTAATATTAAACGGATAAAGAAATAAAACAATGGAATAAGTTGACTTTTGAAGGAAAACTGAACCAAGTGAACTTTGAAAGGTAGTAAATAATTTTATATGTATAAATGATATATAAATATATTTTTGAGATCGATATTTTTGTTTACTTTTATTTTTCATTATAAAAATATAACGTTTTATAAATATTCAATTCAAGCGTCTTGTTTTCTAACAGCAATAAACGTTTAACAGGTGTCAAAATTAACACTTAAGTAATTTAAAATCTTAAAGTATGGCTTATAAGTTTGGGTTGCATATGAGTTGTTATGTATATTTTAATAAGTAAATTTATATTCGCAAATTTTTATTATAAAAAAAAAATGTTTTATTATTAATTTATTTCCATTTTTTTTTTTTTTAACTTTATATAATGATTCTTATGCATACCAAAACAATAATTTATATGTATTTGCTGTATATAATATTTTTTTTTTATTATTTTAAATATCTGAAAAATATAAATATGGATTTGTATTTATATTGATATCTACTTGTTAAGCACAGATATGTCTTTATATATTTAATATATATACTTATTGCAAGTATATATGTATATTTATTATTTGGGTTTGTATTTAAAACATTGATATTACCTAAAATTAAACCATAATATAAAATAAAGGATGTACTATTTGTTTTATAAGTAATGCCTTTGTAATTTATTTGAAAGAGTATTAATATTTTATTCTTATTTTTCTTTTAATGCCAGAGTCATTATGAAATTAATTGAATTCACAATTTAATAGAGGATAACTTTATATTTCACTTATTGTTTAGTCTTTAGGCCACTTACACATATTATTATTCATTGATATGTTTAGATATACATAAATTTACATAATAGATGTGTATATTGGATTTAATAGAATTCCCTTTGTTTCTGATATATATTTGATTAGTTAGTCATATCAACCTTGAAAATAAATTATAATGATAGATCTCATTGCTCTGTATGATTTTAGATTTATTTCATGTATAGCTAGTTGGAAGGGCATATAAACAATTTATTTAAATATAACTGGGATAATTTTGTTTTTCTTCATTTAAATTATACACTTTATTATATTAGGCTTTCTCAACAATTGGATTCATTTAGATTATATATATTCCATTACGTTTATCATCCAATGTTTGAAGCATTATTTTCTTCTCATATATTGATGTTCCATTACATTTGAGGTATAATATGTTTATATGATATATTGTCCATTACATTTGGCACCACAAACTGTTGGTCCCAGTTAACTGATGATTGGTATAATGGAGTAAAAGTATGTTCCATTACATTTGGACGCCATAACGTGGTCAGCATAATATGTTCGTTTAATTATTCATTACATTTGGTGTATCAAAGTTAGGGGCTTGGTTAACTAATGATTATTGTTGCAAAAGTTCATATGTTTATTTTCATTTGAGATCATATAAAGATACATTCCATTATATTTGGCTTTCCCAATGTTTGGGGCCTTCTTTCTTCAATTTAAATGGAATGCAGCAAGTACGTTCCATTACAATATATATATATATATATATATATATATATATATATATATATAATCTTTAACATGGATGAACAATTCAAAACAAAACAACACTCTCCATATAGTAGTGCCATCTTGTGCTAACAAGAGCAATCAATGGATGCCAGAAGGCTTGTGCATAAAATCCCTATCTAGTGCCTACTCATCCAATATCCCCAGACTAGTTTCTGGCTTGTGGCCTTCATCAGTGAGGAGCCTTGGATCTGAGAGCACTGCACCTAGATCTTAGGATCTAATGCACAAGATGGCACTACTATATGGAGAGTGTTGTTTTGTTTTGAATTGTTTAATAACAATTATTGTGCTAGTATGAGATAGTGATCATGTGATGTTTAGTGGTTTAACACCAATCCTGTCTAATAGGATAATGGTGGCTATGGTTGTTAAAGAGCCAAATACACCAAAATGTATGGGTACTGAATTGAGTTCAGACCCATATGACTATATAAGCTATTGAGCTTGGATTGAAAATATTAATAGTGTTTTCAATTTCATTCTCATAGTTTTGTAGTTAAATAGAGTTAAAAGATGGGTGCTGGAGGGTTGCATTAGATCCTAAGATCTAGGTGCAGTGCTCTCAGATCCAAGGCTCCTCACTGATGAAGGCCACAAGCCAGAAACTAGTCTGGGGATATTGGATGATTAGGCACTAGATAGGGATTTTATGCACAAGCCTTCTGGCATCCATTGATTGCTCTTGTTAGCACAAGATGGCACTACTATATGGAGAGTGTTGTTTTGTTTTGAATTGTTTAATAACAATTATTTTGCTAGTATGAGATAGTGATCATGTGATGTTTAGTGGTTTAACATGGATGAACTTGTAGAATATGTCTTTTATGTATGCAATCCATGAAAAACTTCATTTCAACATTATTAACCTTTTTTGCTGATTATTCTATTGGCTTAGTGAGGTAAAAGTCTAAACTTTTAATTGGTCAATTCACAAACTCAAGCATCAAAATATATTCATCTTTTAACTTTATATTTACTTTAGTTTTGTTTGTAAAAAGTATATTAATAATTTGCCAGGTTATGAAAGTGAAAGAAAGTTTTTTCAAAAATATTTTTTTTATTTATAATTATAAAAATATTCAATAGCAGCAAATCTAAAATGAATGTTACTCACCAACCAAAAAGTTTTGCTGATGTCAGTGATTTCTATCCCAATTTTGCATTGCAGATAAGTAAATAAATTTTGCTAAAGTTTTAACTATTTTTCTAAAATACTTTTATTTTTAGCATATTTTATCAAAATAATTTTTAATTTGTCAAAAAATACCTTTAAAATGGTCTAATACATCCGTTTATCATTTTCGAAATGAAACAAAAGAAATTGTAGCAGTAAAAGTTATTCACAACCATTTTCTATATTGTTGGTAATTAACAGCCAATAAGATTCAAGAAAGGACAGCCTTTTTCCTCTGTTAGACCTTCAACATCAGGTTTATTAATTTTTTACTTGTAAAATAAATTATGAGAGGGCAGCATCTTATGGAACTTTTTTTAACCTTTAAAAATGATGCAAAATCTTAATGGTCATGTTAAAAATACCCAATTTAGAGCGACTGGAAGCCGATGTCAGACCATCACATTTTTAGCCATAACTAGCAAAAATTTGGTTAACCTGTATGGGGAGGAAATAGTTAAACAGCATCACGTATTTGAAAGAACATGGATTAAGAAATGTAAGTTACTTAGTAATTTATCTTTTCTATTAGCGTGTAAAAATTGCAGTGTTATACCCACTTGTTGTAAAATTATGTTTCATAAGAAAATATATGATATTAGTAAAATTCTAAGGAAAACAAGCAATTTTATTTTAAATTCTTTTATTAAAGAAACACGAAGAATCTAAACAAAATTGAAAATGTATTGCTGGATTTACATTTATTCCATAGTAATAAAATGCATCCTTTGCTGTGGATTAGTTTTAATTATATTGCAAATTTTAGATCCATTAAAGATTCAGAATTTGTAACAGCAAAGCAAAAGAAAAGAATTAAAATGTCTAATTAGAACCCTATCACCAATCATTATGCATCCAAATCAAAAAAAAAAAAAAACAACATTTATAATTTATCTAAAAAATCTCTCTGTATTGATGATGTTTCAGTTTTAGAAAAAAAAAATTTTAATTTTGCATTAACTTCTTCCCAGATATATTTTGAGAAATATGTATGTAATGTTGAATCAGCTCTCAATAAAATAGATTCTTCATCCACTGATTTGGCTAGAGCCTAGATTTGCAATATTTTAAAAAATGCTAAGCTTCCTAAAAATAATATTTCAAAGAAAGAAAGACAAGTATTAAATAATGTAAAATCAGACAAATCAATTGTTGTATTTCCAGCTGATAAGGATAATGCTACTGTTGTTATGGATCATGACATTTACCGTAATAAAATTTTAGATTTGTTTAATAATAAAACTTATAAGCCATCAAAACGAGATCATACTATGTATTTGGAAACAACAACAAAAGCCATTATTAATAAATTGCCTATTGAAACAGAGATAAAAATAATACAATCCCTTATGAAAAATCATGTGCCTGTTGAAAATTGTATGGACTTCCAAAAATTCACAAACTAGATATGCCCCTTGCAATAGGATCTCCATCTCATATTTTAGCTAGATATTTATATGATTTCATTAAACCTACAATCCCATCTATTAAATCATATATTAAACTATTTTCACTTTATTTCTGCTTTAAAAAAATTAAAAAACTAATGCTAATGATATTCTGGTCAGTTTTGATGTCATGTCTTTGTTTACAAACATTCCATTTGATGAAGCTTTAAATGTAATTTTACAATGCAGCAATTTACCAAACTATATTATTGCTTTGATTAAACATTGCCTTTTTGAACACATATTTTGCATACAATGGACAGTATTACAGACAAGTTTTTTGGTACTTGTATGGGCTCACCTATCTCAGGAGTAATAGCTGATTTATTCATGGAATATATAGAAACTTGTGCTTTAGAATCACCATCTTTAAAACCTCTCATTTGGCTCAGACACATAGATGACACTTTTGTCATATGGCAACATGAAAAAAATAAATTACATGATTTTTTTCTTAGATTTAAATAATATGAATCCTCATATTAAATTTATAATGGAGACAGAGTCTGATGGAAAACTCTCGTTTCTTGATGTTCTAGTGATCAGGACACTAAATAGTTTATCTTTTTTTTTATTTAAAGAAAGCATACACACACAGACAGATATTTACATCACCATTCTCATCATCACACAAACTCAGATAATTTCCATAGGCTAATTATTTCAAATAAAGCAATTAATCTTTCAGATGAGACACATCTGAAAGAAGAAATAAATCATATTAATAGTGTTTTATTAGCAGATAGTTATATTATAAATTTATTATAAAAGATTATTTTAAGCCCAAAATAGACAAAATAGGAAATGAAAGATGATAAATTAGCTATTAGGATTTGTGTTTCACATGTGAAAGAATCTACAGACAATATTGGACATATATTAAAACACTATAATATACATAAAATGTTTTCTACTCATCAAAAAAGATCAGCAATATAATAACCAAGCCTAAGGATTTAATCCCTCTTGAATCTCATAGTGTTTATCAAATGTCATGTGAAAATTGTAAATATTCTTACATAGGTATGAGTAATTATCACAGCAGAGTTAGGAGAGATGAACTTGTTAATGCAGTTAAACAATACTCATAATCATCAAAACTCTCACTTCATACTATAGATTCAGGTCATAAAATTGATTTTTCTAGTACCAGGATCATAACCAAATGTGATAATCTCTACCAGTGCAAAATTAGAGAAGCTATTGAAATACATAAAAGGCCATATTATATTAATAAGCGAGATGATACATGCAAACTTCTTCCTGTTTTTAAGGATTTTTTTAAAAAAAAAACATTCTTAATTTAACATTTTTGCTATTGGTGGAACGTTAACGTTTTTTTTTTTTTTTTTCAAATCAGTGATTTTAGCGCCTCTTACAACCGACTTATTGCCGTTTATCACCAGAAGATGACTTGTCTGATTACGTCGAAACGTCGGTATATTAATATTTATTTTTTTTAATAGGAATGAACCTGCAAAATATGCTTTATATATATGTAAAAAGATTATCTGGACCAAAGAATGATGCTGGTTCAGATCGAAATACCAATATTGGAGATCATGTATCTCTCCCACTTGTGTATTATCATGTATGTCGGTTGTTTGAGATAGAGAATGTAGCTGAAGGGATCTTGAATATCTGCGCTCAAATCCTTTATGGTTACATCTAAAATCCAAGTATATTAAATCAAATATGTTATGCTATATATACATACATATACTTCTGCCGATTTTTTCCAAACGAATGAAAGATTTGAATATTAAAACTATTTTTAACAACAATTACTGATATATAAGAAATTAAAATTATAAAGGTGTATTTTTTCCTTCTTTTTAGTGTGTATTAAATTCATAGTTTATATTTAATTTATATTATTTAAAAAATATCTTAAGTGTTGGAGCTTCTACTTAATCTCGCTCAAATGGACATTATTTAAATGTTGTTGAAATGTAACATCTGCTTACTTTTTTAAATCTTTTTAATATATAAATACATATATCGAATTTTCAATTTATTGCCATTTTATAATAATTTTAAATGATATCAATTTCATTTTATTCTTTTTTTTTAAATCCTCGCAATGTTTTTTTTTCCCCCAATAAACATATAGATCAAATCCAAAGCGTAGCTTGCATTAAAAATAAAGAAAAAATATTTGCACAAAGTTGAACTATTATTATCCTTGCATATTAAAAAAAAAGACTAATTTTAACAAAAGTAATGAGCAGTTTCTTATAGACTCGTCAATTATATGACATCATAAGACATTTAAAATATTTAAGGTTTAATGACTATTTAAAATGTCATGTCAACTCTCATGAACTGCTTAATAAGGTTTTTGATTTTCATGAAAAACGATTTATTTGTGATAAAATAATAAAATATAAATAGCTTTTTTTTCTACTTTAATTCTTCTTGAAATAATATTTGTAATAATTGTTGAGAGCTCAAATTCTAACGGAAAAAAAATGTCAATGTTATATATATATATATAATTCATGTTATAAATTATTTATGTGTATCGTAGATACTCTGTTTACTATACTCCTATAATGCCTTCTAATATTTAAACAAGAATTACGTATATACGATCAAAAGCTACCGACATTCGAAATACTCCCCTTCGCTTATGAATAGATTATAACTGTCAAACTACAATCACAGGAACGATTAAGCAACTTTATGTGAGCGTATTATTGCGCCAAGATGAACTCAAAATGCCTGTATACATTATTGTATATAATTATATATGAAGTATGTCGGCAAATTATTTTAAATTTTGTCCAACATATTTGAAACAGATAATAATAATAATAATAATAATAATAATAATAATAATAATAATAATAATAATAATAATAATAATAATAATAATAATAATAATAATAATAATAATGGTGGAATGGATTGGGTGATGTTTCACTGGACTAGCAATTAGATAATGAAGGAAATAGGGTACCTTTTAATCTCACATCATTGTCTAAATAATAACTAAGTATACAACCTTCTTCATAAGTTTACCAAATGGTAAAGTATTTCATATAATGTTTGGATCAAGGAAACAATACTATCAGATTTCAGTATGTTTATTATCAAATTTACAAAGTAATGCACTTATTTTGTAGAATGTGGAAACTAGAATACAAATGCATATAATAACAACTGGAGACAAAGTTTTAAAGAATAAATGAAGCATTTATTTACGTTTGCTATTGAAATAGATATAATTAGCTCACATTGGGACTATTATCCTAATTCTTAAATTTACACATACATTATTAATCTGGGTTTGATATCTCTTTTGTTAAACTTTTTTATTATTTATTGACAAGACATTTACAAGATATGAATTAATAAATAAAATAATGCCCTCTTATTCTGACTTCGAATATACTTAGGCTGTTAATTAACTTTAACATTATTATTATTATTATTATTATTATTATTATTATTATTATTATTATTATTATTATTATTATTATTATTATTATTATTATTATTATTATTATTATTATTATTATTATTATTATTATTATTATTATTATTATTATTATTATTATTATTATTATTATTATTATTATTAGCATACAACACTGGGTAAATTAAATGTCATATTATGGGCACAAATATACAAGTTGGAGAGGTCACACTATCAATTATTGGGATCAAACAAATTAATAAATTTGGCTGTCAAGAGAGTAACCTTAAAAAGCTCAATTAAATAATCCCTTTAAATATCTATACTTTTCACGCATTCAAAAATAAAATAAAAATAATATTCATTCTGATGATTTAAGGCTTGTGGTAAATTAATATGATATAATTTAAAATATTTACTTCCCGATATATAAATTTAGCAGGATTATACTTTCATGTCTGCAAGATTATTTGCATTACATGTGTGTTGCATCTTATGCTATAATTAAACAAAATCATACATCTTATCAGTTTACTTATGAATTACTAATTAAGTAATAATTCGGAATAACACTATTTCTGCTTTGATATTCCATAAAGAATTTAATCTTACCATTTATTAATCCGCCATCTACATTACATATAGCTATGGTTCTGTGATAACACAAAATTAACATTCAAAAAAAAATTAAGCACATGAGGAATAAACCAGCTTCTTGGCTAATAAATATAATGACAAATAATGAATTCCCACCTAAATTTGAGGTAAACTATTGGTGTAAATCTCAACTCTAGAATAAAGGGGAAAAATATACTACTCAACTTCATAAATATAATTTTTATAAGGCATACCTTCAGAATCTAGGAATATATTTCACTCATGGCAAATACTAGATATAATAAGGGAGAGAGTTCTCAATCCCTATCTACATAGAACATATCATGAATAATTTTCTTTCTCATACCTACTCTATACATTTCATTCTATACAATTGAAAAATAAACATGCATATGCAGATATGGCACTATATCTATCAATTCTTTTAGCATACAGCACTATCCGAAATTAACCGAAAGAAAAACAGTCATAAAACTGAATATTTACTGATTATATGAAATAAATACATAAGAGAGACACACATAGTATAAATAAGAGTATGAAAATAACTTCAAATTATATAATACCCAAATATTAAGGTAAAGTAAATGATAAATCGAAAATAAAACTTTTAGTCTGTGACAAATTATTAGCTGTTTTAAAATTTTTAAAAGACAATAGTAGTTTCTGATAAAAATATTTATCTTTCATACATTAATCATTCTCTGAGCCAGTTTCTTGCTTAGAGATATTTAATAAATAAATAAAAATATACCTATTAATAATGCACCCAAAAAGTATATACAATACACATAAGAAATTGTATTCAAATAATAATCATTTACCGGCATATTGCGATTTGAAACATGTTATCAGAGAAGTTCTTGAAATAAAATAAATTAAATAAGAAAATACATAAATAATAAATCTGTCTATCTATCTATGGTATATCAATAGCAACAAACAAAAGAAAAAAGTCACTCTTATTTTAACTTAAAAAAATTCACTTGTAAAGTTTTAAACATAAAGTTTCCTGAATGACACAAAGACAGGAATGATGATTCCAAATAAGTACATGTTACTAAGCACAAAGACAAATTTCTATAAGATAGTCATTCACAATTTACATTTAATTCAGCGATCTCCAATGTTCTTAGCAATAGCTAATTGAGTTCACTAATATAGCATGTGCAGTAATAAATTTTTATAATAACAGAGATATGGATAGATAGTTTCTGATACATCTCTTTTATATTTATAATTTAATTAAGTCTGGAAATATTTGAATTTAACAATAACTTAAGCAGGTTTCTAAAAGTAAATGTTAGCTTGCCATAAACTTTATAAATTATCACAAATATAATGATTTTGGTCCATTGCTAATTAATTATTCATGTAAATCTACAAGTCCTAAAGTAATAATATTTTTCTTTATATAATAAGTTCACATACCAAGAAGAATAAGAAATATGTAATATTAATGTTCTTCTATTTGATTTAAATGTATACCTTAACCTCTTTTTTACTGATTATTTTATTGGCTAAATGAGGTAAAAGTCTAAACTTGTAATTGGTCAATTCACAAACTCAAGCATCAAAATATATTCATCTTTTAATGTTATATGCACTTTAGTTTTGTTTGTAAAAAGTATATTAATAACTTGTCACATTATGAAAGTGAACAAAAGTTTTTTTCAAAAACATTTTTTTATTTATAATTATAAAAATATCTGATAGCAGCAAATCTAAAATGAATGTTACTCACCAACCAAAAAGTTTTGCTGATATCAGTGATTTTTTTGCCAATTTTACCTTGCAGAAAAATAAATAATTTTTGATAAAGTCTTAACTATTTTTCTAAAATAATTTTATTTTTAGCATATTTTATCAAAATAATTTATAATTTGTTAAAAATGCTTTTAAAATGGTCTAAAACATTTGTTTATCACTTTCAAAAAGAAATCATAATAGTGGAAGTTATTGACAAGTGAATTTTTTGTCCTCAATAGCTGAGAGCCAATCAATGCTTGGAATGGACTGCCTCCTCCCTTTGTTAGACCTTCAACATCAGTTTTATTGATTTTTTATTCGTAAAATAAGTCAAGAGAGGGCAGCATCTTACAAAACATTTTAACTTCTAAAAATAACACAAAATCTTAATGGCAGCATCAAAACTAACGGAATTAGAATGACTTGAAGCTGACATGAAATTGTGAGGTTTTTAGCCATAACTAGCAAAAAATTAGTTAAATAAATACTGATAATTAGTTAATTATTTGCAAGCCACATATTCACTTCTTAATAAGTTAGTTTATGAGCATGAACAATAAGCATAATTATTATCACCGAGTAATTCAAATATATAGCACAAAAATATTATACTAGAATCCTTCCATTTTAACTTGACTTGAGTCTAAAATAGGTTTTGTTAAGCCATCCTGCATAAATTTCCTTAAAGATTATAAAGTTCATGCAATTTCTTTAAAAGATTATAAAGTTCAAGAAAGTTCATTTTTTCTTTAATAATAATAGAAGATATAAGCAAACAATGTAGATTAAAATTCATCATCATCATCATCAACAACCATTATCAATCCACTGCAGGATGAAGGTCTCTCCAAGTTTAATCCATCTTCTCCAATCTTTAGCTTCTCTTCTCCACAACACCCCTGCACATTTTCTTATTTCATCCATCCATCTCACATGTGGTCTCTTTTTGGGTCTTTTACAATCTCTTGGAATCAAGTTTAAAATTTCAATTGTCCATCTATTATCATCTCTTCTAGCAATATGTCCAGCCCAACTCCATTTCAATCTTTTAATTTTTTCAATAAGGTCAGTAATACCTGTTTGTTGTCTTACCCATACATTGCGTTTTCGATCTCTTCTTGTTACTCCCAACATACATCTCTCCATACTCCTTTGAGTGGTCTGAAGTATCTGTATTGCTCTTCTATTAAGTGTCCAAGTCTCAGATCCATAAGTAAAAACTGGTAAAACACATTTGTTAAAAACCATCCTTTTCAAACACATAGGCATATTTCCTTTTAGTATCAAGTTATTTCTATCAAAAGCACTCCAACCAAGTTTATTTCTATGATTAATTTCCTCTTGTTTCCATCTGTATTAATAATCTGACCAAGGTATTTGTAACTGTTAACTTCTTCTAATTCTTCATAATCAATCTTTATTTTTATATTTTGAGCAAATCGATTAAACATTACTTTAGTCTTTTTAACATTTATCTTTAGTCCTACTTTTTTACTTTCATCTGCTAACTCCTGCAACATTTCCTGCAGCTCTGAAGCATTATTTGCAAAAACAACTACATCATCTGCAAAATCTAAATGACTTAAATACGCTCCATTTACTTTCACACCTTTAGTTTCCCATTTTAATCCACAAAATACTTCTTGCAGCACTGCTGTAAAGAGTTTTGGAGATATGGAGTCACCTTGTCTTACAACTTTCTCAATGTTGATTTTTCCAGTATCATTATGTAATCTAATTGTTGCTGTTGCATTTTTATAAATATTCTTTAAAATATGACAATATCCTGGATCTATACCTTGATGATCCAATGCTTTAATAACTGAAGAAATGTGTATAGAATTGAATGCCTTTTCATAATCTACAAATCCAAAACATAACGACAACTCATATTCGTTTGTCCTTTCTATGACTTCTCTCAATACCTGGATATGATCTATTGTACTAAAACCAGTTTTAAATCCAGCTTGTTCTCTTGGTTGGTGGAAATCCAAAGTTCTCTGTAGACGAGTTGTAATTATCTTGGTATACATTTTATATAAAACGGATAAAAGGCTTATAGGTCTGTAATTTCTAATATCTTCTTTATCACCTTTTTTAAATATTAATATTATTACTGCATTCTTTCAATCTTCCGGTACATCTTTATCATTTAGACATTTGGTATATAACTTTGCTAAAATTGTTTCTATTTCTTCACCTGCTTCTTTTAATATATCAATGATAATTCCATCATTTCCTGGAGCCTTTCTGTTCTTCATACATTTAATTGCATGTCTCACTTCTTCATTTAAAATTCTGGGCAATTCGGAAGATGTAATAGATATACGAGGTACTTGTTCTTTATTACTATATAATTCTTGATAAAAATCTTCTACCAATTTCATGATGTCATCTCTCTTTTTAGTAATAATTCCATCTTTTTTTCTTATTGCAGATATAAATTTCCTACCAATACCAAAATGTTGTTTAACATTTTTGAGACTTTTATTTTCTTCTACAGCTTTCCTTGCTATTTCACAGTTATACTTTCTTATATCATTTTCAACTCTTTTCCGTACCATTTTACAAAATTCGAGATATTCAATTCTTTTTAATACATCATTTTTGTATATCTTCATATTCCTTCTTTTCTTCATAAATTCTCTAGTCTCAGTAGAAATTTTATTAGTCAATTGCTGCTTTTTTCTACCAGCTATGTTTGTTGCAGTTTTTAAAAGTGTATCAGTTATTTTCATATTAATTTCATTCAAATCTGTATCATGTTCAAAATCTCCTAACACTTGAAACCTATTTGTAAGTTTTAATTTAAATTGATTAGAATGTTTCTGAAGATTAGGAATATCAACTGTAAATGTTGTTTAAAACTGATTAAAATTATCAGCATATAAATACATTTTATAGATGATAATGTTATGTTAATGTTTAACTGAGTGAAGAAAATGAAGAAAATATACATTTTTTATAATTTAGACTAACATTCTTTTTTAAAGCTATCTGGTAGCTAGAATCCCCACACTTAATTTTATAAAGAATATAAGGTTTTAAAAATTTACACTTTGGAGTTTAACTGATTTGATTTCTGGAAGTGATTTTAAAATGCACAAAAAAGAAGTGGCAGAAGCAGAGTAAATAATTTAATGAATGAATGACTGAATGAATAATCACTGAATTTCTATTATCAACTATCACTTAAATACATTTTTTTCCATCAATCAAGAGGTCATCTTATCCTCCAAATGTTAGCTTCAGCCTTTGTACTCGGTTAATTAAAGAACAAATATTCAAGAAATCTTTTCTTAAAAAAAATATTTTGATTTTCTACATCAAATCAAATCAAATAAAACTAATAAAAAAAACATTTTTTCACTTTTAAAATAAATGAATATTAATTAATTAGTAAAATAAAGTAGTTGGTAATATAATTTAATTTATCAAATAATTCACCAATTCAGATATCTATTAATCACCCAAAATATATTTACATTTGTTATTAGAATTATTTACTGTAATTTTAAATCTTTTATTGTAGAATGTAAACTTTTATATTGTAATTAAATATAAAAATGAAATTGAAAGATCACATAGGCACACATGCATACAAGCTAATGAGATTAGGTTGAAAACATTATATTGTTTTCATGATGGACTCAAAGCTTTATAGTTAGCTAAAAGTATAAAAGGTGGTTGTTGGATGGTTGCATTAGATCCTAAGATATAGACGTAGAACTCTCAGATCCAGAGCTCCTCACTGATTTGATGAAAGCTCCCAACCTAGAAACTAGTGTGGGGATAGTGAATGAGTATGAAGTAGATAGAAATTTTATGCATAAACCTTCCTGAACTTGCACTGAGTTGTGCTACTGTATGAAAAACAGCTTGTGTAAACATAAAGAATGATGGTCATGTAATGTCCGATGGTTTAAATTTTTCTAATGTTACTTGTTATTGTAATCAAATGTCATTATGAATGCTTAGTATTTAAATTAATTTCATGATCTTTATCAATGAGCTTTAAATTTAATCAAAGTAATTCTTTTGATTAAATGGAGTCAAATACTGATATTACTATATGTTATTACCAATTTTTATATTATAATGAGATTATCATCATTATAACTAAATACTAAATTGATACAATGTTCACTTAATAAATAAATGTTTACAAGAATAATCAGGCACCAAATTTAATTGTCATTATTTATTTTAAACAATTAATGTATTTGTACTTTATAAGATAGCCAATTATCTCAGAGATAAAATTATTGCATATAATTAAAAATATACTAACCTTGTAATTACTCAGTAAATATCTAGCAATAACAAATTAATTAATTTATTAGTACATGAATATGTGTACCTGATTTAAATAATAATATATTAGATTTACCACAAATAAAATGATAGGTAATTGTATATCCACTTACCAATTTAACTGCTTAATTCTTAGATTGTCTTACAAATATTTGTTATAAACTGTGTTATAAGTCAATGCATGGCTATTATTTGTTAAATATTATTAGTCAATAGGTTTGCTTTATAAATGGATAGAGAACTAAAGCATGTTTATTTGTTTTAAATGAATTTCAAATTTATTAACAATACATATAAAAAAATAAATGGCAATAGACAATGCTCTTTCAAAAAATATACTATAATCAAACATTATGAGACATAATCTCCATTAAAATTAATATTAATAAAATCTGTGATTCTATAAGAAAATTAATCTATATAATACTTATGTGTGTGACAAAAAATTTTGTTACACACATACAGACTTTGTATTTGCTCTACTTTTGTAAAGTACATTGTCTTCATATATAACTTCAAGAAAATAAGAACAACAAAAAAGAAAGTATTTCTTTTAAAAATGAAATAAATTATTAATCCCTACAAATGGTATTAAAGTTTAATATATATATATATATATATATATATATATATATATATATATATAATAGCCATAGTTTATATGTATAATATTATGATTATTATTAGATATTATATTATAAATATGTTTGTACAGCTAATGCTCCAGATGTGTAATTAATAAGATATACAGTAGAAGGTTTTATTTTATGTGCTGGTTTTATTATTACTGAGCTTTTTTGAATGAGTATTTAGAAATATAAATGATTGTACTCAGATGTATAACATTCTTTTCTATATTATGAAAACTATTTCATAAATTAGAGTATTATAATTATCAGTATGTATATGAAAATTTTAAATGGTTTATAAATAATGTGTTGCCATCATTATGCAATAATACAATTTGTTGCTATGCATATAATCTTAAACCAATTGAATGAATTATGTGTTTATTGTGTGTGCATGTGAGAGGGACAATTATTCATATATGTATTATTATTACTTTCATGGCTTTTATTGTTAGTACTATTTTTGAGGCAGTTTTAAGTGAATATTATATTACTTTTACGTGTATTTATTCTTTCCATTTGATAGATATTAGAGTATATTTTGGGATATACCTACAGTCATGTTCAGCTTTACAATGTATTATTAGCTCCATTATGTTTTAACTAGTATATTTTCAGTATTTAGCATAGTTATTCCGTCACCACAAAATAGGTAATATTAATATTAAACCAGTAAATATCACATGATAATATTGTAAGTGTTTAATATTGCATAATATTTGCTGCTGTTGTATTAATATACAGTAAACATTTCCATATTGATTACTTAATACTATTTTTGATTAAGGAAAGTGTATAATATCTCCTAGTAGCCTGGACAATGGTGTAGGATATATTGTTTTCCATGATAGACATTGAGTTTGTATATAAAAACTATATTTGATAAATAAGAGAAGGCTACATCAATGTATAAAGTTATTAATATTTGTAAACAATAGATAGTAGATTAAAGAAATATTAATAATTAGTGTAAATAAATATTTTCATTATATGGAATATTATATGTTGTAAATAAATATTTTATTATTAATTAAATATGTTTTTGTTTTATTATCATTATAATATCCTTGCATAAGCACATCTATTTATCAGAAAATTTACTTTAATAATTTTGCATTGATAGTTACTTTTTAAAAATACATTTCAATGATCACATAGTGTTTATACACACATTTTTCTTAATAATATTTTTACTTGCATTCTTAGAAGATAAATGTTATATTATTTATTTCATTTCAAATGCGCTTGTTGTGTAGTTGGCAGTGTAAAAGATGTTGTTACTACCTTCTATATTATTTCGATATTGCTTATTTAAATTTGCACCAGAAATTAGTACTTTATGGTCAGTAAAAGTGAAATATTTATTATTAAATAATTGTAAAGTATTTAGAGATGTTATTTCAAGTTTCCAATTATATATTACTTAAGTATTTGGGTATTCTGTTATTATATAATTTCATTTCTACTTTTTAAAAATTAGTAAGATTCTAAAATAAACTAAAAGAACTATCTGTTGTTCCATGTCTAATTTAAATAATAACCATCATATTTTTTTAAAAAGTTAAAGTTTTGCCACTAACATTTTGTTCCAAATGCATTTTATTCTGATTTTGAATACTGAGATCAATTTATTTCAAATCTAGAAAAAACTTATATTTGAGATTCAATATATTTAAACTTGCAAAAGAACTCTATATATATATATATATATATATATATATATATATATATATATATATATATATATATATATATATATATATATATATATATATATATATATATATATATATATATATATATAAAATCTACCAATTGAAGGTTGCCAAAAGGTTGACTGATCAAAAGCCAACATATTGTACAAGCCAAAAATCAAAAACTATGTAAACTAAACTTACAGAAGTTGCAGGCTATTAGAACAATTAAAGAGTACTTGTGCAGGGCACTTTTTTATTGGCCAAGTGAGGCAAAACTCAGAAACTTTTAATTGGCCAATTGACAAACTCTTTGTTAGAAATATTTTCATCTTTTAATATATATTAATTTTAGTTTTGTTTTCAAAAATCATATTAATTATTTGTAATGTTAGGAAAGTAAACGGAAGTTTTTTCAAAAATATATTTTTATTTGTATTTTATAGAAATATTTCAAAGTGGAAAAATCAAAGAAAACATTATGAGCAAATTACAAGCAATGCAAACGTCATTTATATTCCTCCCAGATTTAACATTACAATTTTTTTAAGAATTTTTTAGTAAAATTTTAGCGATTTTCTAAAAATAATTATATTTTCAGCATATTTTAAGCAAAATACATTATGTTATTTAAATAAATTCCAGAAAAATATTCTAAAACATCAATCTTTGTTTGAAAATTAAATAAACAGCTTGGGGCAATCTAAACTCTTGACAGAATGTCAAAATTATTGCTATCGTTGATTTCTTTTTCAATTTACAATCATGTAAAGTATACAATTTTTTTTTATAAAACCTTACTACTTTTGTAAAATAGCTATATTTTCAGCAGATTTTATGAAGATATCTATAATATGTACAAAAATAATAAAAAAAAACCACTCTAAAACATATATTTTCATTTTCAGTGGTGAAAAAATATTTATCGGACTCATCAGCCAATAAGCATTGAGAATGGATGGCCCAACCAATATGAACTGACATTCTTCTTTTGTTAAAGTTAAAACACTCCTAGTATTGATTTCTTACTTGTAAAATAATTCAAGAGAGGGCAGCATCTTACAGAACTTTTTCTACGGTTTCTAAAGAGTATATATACGTCACTATAGCTCAAAAAATGGTCGATTTAGAGCGATCCAAAGCCTTTGATGCAACAATGCATTGAACCCCACACAACAGTTAATATCATAAGAAAAATAATAAATTTAATGGTAATAAACTATTATAAAGTCTTTCAATCCCCAGAAGTACTTTTGGTTAATTTTTTTAAACCTACCTCAACTGTCATCAAATAAAAAAAAACAAAGGAGGTAATTTTTATAAATAATAATAAAATGTGTTTAATAAATAGAGAAGCTCCTAGCATGAAAATACAGGTTTCATGGGATTTGAATTGATGACATTTGCTTCCACTTTGTTTTTGTTTTTTGTTTTTTTGTTTTTTTTTTTTGTTTTTGGTTTAATTTAATGGCAGTTGAAGCAGATTTAAGAAATTAACCAAAATTACTACTGTGGATTGAATGACCATTTATAATAATTTATTACCATTAAATTTATTATTTTTATTATGATTACAATTTTCTTTTAATTAATGGACATTTTATTTATATTATATATGTATTAACTTACAACCTGATTCTAATCATAGTTTGAATGTCTCCTTATTAAGTTACAATTTAACAATGCTTATTAGTCTAATTTAAGTAAAAATATCATAAGCAATTATTCAAAATAATGTGCATTTTGTTAATTTCAGAATGTTTTAAGTATTGAATTGTATTTTTTTTATTTTTTAGGTATTTACCATTATAATAATATTATGAATGAAGAGATGTCAATATCCATCTATGTCAGTAAACTGTAGAAATAAATTGATTTAAATCCTGAGTTGAAATATTTCATTGATATTATAAAATTATTTATGCAAAGAAAAACAATTCTTATACATAACATCATGATGTTAGTTTTAATATTCCATTAATAAAATGGTTTTTTATGCAATATCCATCTTTAGTAATGAAATTATAAGATCACATTGAATACTATGAATTTAGTTTTTCATTTTTTTAACAAATTTTGGAAATACTGTCCACTTTTACTGGAAAAATATAATGATTCTTACCCCACCATTTTTTACAGGTTATAAGTAAATACTTTATAAATAAATGAATACAAATATATATGAATAAGCTTAAATCTTCATATATTTAAGTCAAAACATCAGAGAGAGAGAGAGAGATAGTGTTCAAATTGTTTGCTCTCTTTTATAATTTTGTATAACTGACATCATGAATGCAAGGTAACACTATTTTATAACTATATTACTGAAATCCACCTGCATTTCATGTCTAACATTGCTTTTAAAACAACAATAAAATGAAATAAAATATGAAAAAAATACCTCATAATCATTACATATAAAAACAGCAAACACATTTAAAACATTAAATATTCTAGTATTAAATGCAATAATCAAAAACATATATGTAAAAATATTGTTAATTTTATTAAATATCATAAACTTTATTATTTACATAGCATGTAAAATGAATTAAATTATTTAACAATTTTATATTGCAATAATAATAACACATTTTTGGCCTTAATATTTTATTTTCATTTTAACCTACTTTACTAGTCTTGGCTAATACACTTTTTATTCAAGTCCAGCTTATAATATAAAAAAATTCAATTACACTTTACATCACATATCAAATTTACACCAAATTTTACTTGGCACAATATATACACGATATTTTGTTGCTTTGACAGTATTTTGCATTAATATTGTAGTTCAGTATCTACATATTATAAAAAGCAAAGTTATTAACAGCAACTATTTTACATGTTTTTTTATTTATTGTTATTAAAAGCACACTGCCCATGGATATTAATGACTAGCCAATGTGTTTTTAAGAATAACAGACCTCAAAAAATGAACAAAACTTGTCATCATCTAGCTAAAGTAGTTGATAAAGAGCAACATGCCAATAATCAATAGTTTTTTTTAAATCTAAGAAAGTTGAAATCATTTTAACAGGTAGGGGATGTATGCAACCACATATATAGTTGACAAATAAAAAGACAAACATCTTGGTTTACTTATATTCAATTCAGTTATTTACAAAATTTGTGATGTTTTGACTACTTAACCTCACATATGATAAACAAATATTAAGTTTTAATTTAACACAAGTAACCCTACTGGGATATTTAGTGTTAAATTAATTCATAATTTATATAAAAGAATAGATTAATTATCAAATAGATAAATTGGTTTTATGCATATTCAAATGAAAATTTGCATGAACAAAAATGTGTATAGAGCATATAAATTCTATATAAGTATGCAAATATATTAGTATGCTTTTATTTTTACTTTTGTTGTTGTTGCTATTGTTCTTATTATTATTACAATAGCAAACTTATTTTTCTGTTACATTAAATTTACTATAATATTGGTTATAAGGTTCCTCAAAAGGATTGTCAAATGGAGTTTTGATATACAAATAAATAAAATAAAATACTAATACCATTGTTAAAGGAAATATTTTTTTCATAGTTTTTACTAAAACATATCATCTGTTTAAATATACACATAGGCAGATCTCTCCAAATAGTAGCACCACTAAATGTAAGCCATAGTAATCAATGGATGCAGGAATGTTTGTGCATAAAATATTTATCTAGGAACCACAAATCCAATATCCCCAGACTAGTTTCTTCAGTTTATGCACAAACGATCCTGTATCCTATGATTACTCTGGCTTACACTGAGTGGCATTATTATATGGAAAGTTTTGCCTTTGCATAAACAGCTTCTGTAAGTATAAAAAGTATTGATCATGTATGTTTAGCTTTTTAAAATAGATAAATTATTTGTAAAACAATATTGAATTAATAGATAAATTGGTCAACGATTTAGTATTGGAAATAAATATGTTAAGATTCATTGAAAACTGTAAAGTGATTTATTTAGTCCATATTGTAAGCATAGGATTGTTGCATGTGCTACAACTTTATATATATATATATATATATGTGTGTGTGTGTTTAATTTTATAATATATACAATTAAATTATATGTATTTATTTATATTCTTTTTTTAAAAAAAAATTCATTAACTTGTAACAAAATAAACATAAAAAATTTACATTTTTTAATACTACTTTTTATTTTGTTTCTAAAAGATATTAAATCTCAAGTATTCAGATAACATGTTTTAAGGTCTAAATATTCAATAAAATTTAAGTTGTTGCCGAAACACACGAAAATGTACTCAAAAATCAAAAAGCTTTTTATTTTTTATATATATTCTCTTTTTCTCTTTTTCTTTTTTATTTCAAGGTGTTTTTTTTCCAGAAATTTAATAGTTTAATGCAATTTTTGTAAATATATATATAGTATGAATGTAGATGCATTATTTATTATATAAATATATAGTGAAGTGAAAAATAATCTTAATAGTGATTTGTTATTATAAGTTCCTTTTTTTACACACACACATACACACGCGCACACGCGCGCGCACACACATATATATATATACAATTATAAGGAACTTGAGGTTAGATATTTAAGTTCCCTACAGCTATGCTCTCCATTTCATGCAACTAATATCACATGACCATATATGTAAAAAAGTTAACTGATCTTCATTATATATATTTAGTGCAGGACAAGCACTCATCAGTTGGTCAACATTATCACCACACTCATATATATATATATATATATATATATATATATATATATATATATTACAAAAGTCATGTCATATGTCACATGACTTACTTTAACAAGCTTGTATTAGAAATGTTCTATATAGAGCTGGAAAATAAGCTCTTAACAAACTTTGCAGAATATGCCAACCTCAGACTGGTTTTGTCTACTGACTTTCTTAGTGATGTGTTAGAGTATATTGAGATACACCAGAAAATCAAAAATCTTTGTGTCCAGAGATCAATTAAACTGGATGGAGGTGAAAATGATTATTAATACCGACCATGGGAAAGGGTGAACATTACCAAGGTGTGGATAAAGTAAGTTATAGATTTGCCAGTAAGTGTACTTACACTTTGGAGAAGCTCATCTAGTTGCCTTTGGTTACTGTTGAGCTTGTAAGTGTCTTTGAGAAAGCAATGGATGAATTGGAATTTGTTGGGATTCCAGTTATTAGGTTGATGGATATTTGTATATAGAAACACTGTGATGCTGTGAAGATCTAGACACTATGGGTGGGCTTCTGGTTAAGCTGTTGGAAAAATAAATACTCTTTTTTGTTTCCACAACTGTTTATTTCAGATGGATCGTCATATATAATTGAATATTTGTGGTTATTTATTTCCTTTTTTTTAGTTTTTTTAAATATATATAAGGACACTATATTAATATTAATATATTGCAAGTATTTTCCATTGTATGATCTGGTGACTGCTTTAGCAATGTGCAACCTTTGATTTCAGTAGATTTTGTTTATTCTATAATGAAATTCAATAACTTGAAATTCATTGCTTACACATTTTAGTTAAAAACAAAATACTTTTCTAGAAATTTATATTCGAATTTTGTAAATATTGAAAAAATGATGATTTTATGTTTCAATGTTGAAAAGAAATACAATCTTAGTGAACAATTCTAGTAAATAAACAAAATCTTAGATATTGTTTTTTAAAAAAATATGAATGAATAAATATTAATTTATGATAAATCTATTAAACTTTGCTTTAACATATTGAAGTTGTTATATATATATATATATATAACAACTTCAATATGTTTATGTCAGGATCTTTTCATATATATATATATATATATATATATATATGAAAAGATCCTGACACAAACAAATGTCAGTAATGACGAGTAATGACATTACATGATCAGCATCAAATGACAGGGTCATCTTACAGGATTTAGTTTTTTTCATAATATTTCTCGGCCTCAGGGTGGCCTTCGAGCATTCCATCATCAGATTTTCAATTGGATGGACGGTTGAAGAGTTGGAGTGTGTAAAAGATCGGAGCCTGTCCATTAAAGTATGAGGATTGTCTATCTTAATATATATCTGAGCACTTATAGTACATATGTGTGGACGATAGTAATCTGGACCAACTGATGATTGCTGGTTTAGCATGGAATACGTATATTAGTGATTATTTATTTTTTCAGCATATATGTGCTCGAGTGTATCAGTGTTATTAGATAGAGTGGAGAGTGATGGGTCATCTGAAAGTCTGTGCTCATATATCCTATATTATATATATATATATATATAATATTTATATAGGATATATGCGTATATATATATATATATATATATATATATATACACGCAGGTATAAAATAAGCTTGTGTTTCAGTTATTATATAGATTTATTATAATTTAAAAATATAAAATAAATACACCATAAAATCAATATGTATGTGTATTTATTGGATTTCAAATAAGTATTATATAATTATTGTGTAAAAGTAATACACATAATTTATATTCCTTGTTAGTTCAATAACTTTCTTGAAAGAAACTCGCAATGCTGAGGAAATCAGATTACAAAAATGAAACCCATCAAAGAGTAGAGGTAGAACCAAACACCTGGAGATAATTTTCTGCAAAATGCTAATCTCCTTAGACTCTTTATAATTAAAAAAAACAATATTTAATATTTTAGAGTTTCTGCATTTTAAATAAATCTATTAAAATATCATTATAAATTGCTTTAGATGAATGATGTAAAATGTCAAAATTATTACATCATTTCTGAAGTAAGTGGACACGTTAGTTGTTGGATCTCATATAAACCAAATTAAAATTGATCCTGCTTTCCTAGAAATAATAAAAAATATAGATAAAGACTTATTTCAATATGTACTTTTTTATAACTGATATTCTCTGTGCTACCATTGTAAAACCTAAATGATTATAAAAAATACATATAAATGATTTTAATAGAGTTTCAATAATGAAGTAAATAAAAACAAAATAAATGTTATATGTATATTGAAATGCACCAAAAAGGATGATCACTTTTACTAGAAATTCGTGATTATTTATCTGTTCAGATGTAGAAATAAAACTGATAATATTTCTTTCCCAACTAAAATATTTATATTAAAGAAATTCTGTTATATAAAGAGAATCTATAAGCATGATTGCGATTTCGATCAAATTCATGTCTATAGTAATATTAAAATTTCGTTAATGATAATCAATTGAATAATAAAATTATTTAATCGATGTGGTTTTTTTTTCCAATGAATATGTAAGTTATATGTAAAAAGGATATATATATAATTATTAAGGAAGACAATAAGAACCTTTTAAATTAATGTATATTTCATTCAAAAAATAAAAAAACAATGTTTTTTTAAAAAAAGATTAATATTTGTTTTATTGAAAACAATACATTTCAGTTAGAAAAAAAATAGTGTAAATTTATAATCCTTCTTAATTTAGATTACTTTTTGTCTGTTTGATATTATTTTTTTTTGTCAAAATCCATTAGCTTCTTGTAAAAACTTTTGTTATTTCTAGGCTTTAGGTTCTTTAATATTTTACTAACACGTCCAATCGTTTTAGCAAAACCATCACTTTTATAAAGTTAAACTTTACAATGAAACAAAAATAATATTTGGTTAATATAACTTTGGTTTAAATATTTGATAATATCATGTTAAATATGCATTTACTTTAGTTGAGTTGGTTATAAGAGTTTTCATTTCAATAAGGTCTAATGAGGATTGAAAGTAAAAAAAAAAATCAATGTATTTATAATTATTATTTTATTTTCAATATAATTTATAAAACTATATATTTGAGAATCAATAGATAAATTTGTGTAATTTTATAGATAATCCAGTATATGGACAAAAAAAGCATGATTTTAAAAAGAAGTATTAATATAATGGATTTATTGTTATATATATATATATATATATATATATATATATATATATATATATATATATATATATATATATATATATATATATATATATATATATATATATCATTATTGATTTTAAGGGACTATATGCAAAACATTTTTTCATAATAACCTAACATTTACTGAAATTTTCAGACTACTGATATTCACTTTCACTGAAAGGCTGACTATTTTTTGTTTTCATTTTTTACAAGAAATAAACATCTTTCTATGTGTTAGATATGAAATACTTCAAATAAGACAAAGTCATATATTTATCCTACAAGAATTGGTCAATTTGCAGCTCTCAGTGTTTATCTTATATATAGAATTATATATAAGTTAAAATTATTAAAACATCACATGAAAACTTTTTTATGAATTGATAAACTGTTAAATCAGTGTATTTTCATCCACAGTAGTGTCATTGGTGGAAAGCTATGGCAGTTAGTAGATAAAAGAATGTTATGCATCATAATCTCTATTGTTTTATTCAACATCTTTAAACTAGGCTCTAACTTATGGCTTTTAGTAGTGAGGAGTCTTGGATCTAGTAGCAGTACACATGGAATGATAGATCCAGTTCACTCTTTACTGATAAAATCTATAATCTAGAAAGTCATCTAGTGATATTGGGTAATAAGCTCTGGATACAAATTATAATGCACATCCTATCGTGAATTGATTCCAAGAGCTTGCAGTGAGTGACTTTATTTGGGAAAAAATCATTGATTTAATAGCATATTTAAGCTTAAAAAAGATGAACATATGATCATTGAATGGTATAATACTAACTATAGTCACAAGATAATGGTATGCATGATGATTAAAATACAAACATCAAAATATATAAATAATGTATTGAGTTCAGATCTAAATGACTATACATACACTTTAAATTATATTGTATTAAAACAGCACATGTTTCAGCTTGGATTGACAACTTTATAGTTAGCCAAAAAGTAAATGATAGCATAATTCATTAGATCAAGAAATCTAGATGCAACTCTCCCAGATTCAAAATTATAAGACTGAAACTAATGTTGTAATATTTAATGGAAGTAGATAGGAATTGTGATGTACAACTTCCTATCATTTATTACCTGCTAGGGCTCATCCAAAGTGACATTATTGTGGGGAAATATTTGTTACTGTTTATTTGGTGCCTCCAATATTTCAAAAAATACACTGTATTTATATGTTTTGCAGTTTTAACATTGCCATCTTTTTAAAGTCTTGTTTTAATAAGCTAATTGTGATTTGGAAAATCCTATTTTACAATAGAAACAGTGTATTAATTATAAAAAAAAAAACACTTGTCTCTATTGCTCAAGAGTTCATAAGGTGTTTGAGCACCAGAATTGTGAGTGCCCAAATCAATCTTGGTATCACTCTATCCAATGACAGTCACTTTATTAACTATGCAAAACTATGAAGAGCATGTTAATTGCAATATTCAGCAAAGCAGGGAATCCCCAATTGTCTTTATAATATATTTGGTAATAACATAAGCTTTGACAAATTATTTTTAAAAATGTGAATGTTTACTATTGGATTCTACTTATTTGTAGGTACTGTGTACTATTTGGAAATGCTTTGAATATATATCTAACAAAGTCTTTATGTCAAAATGAAGTTGATACATGAATTGAAATTTTGAAAACATGCTAAAGACACTGTCAGTTTTAAAAAAATAAAAGAACAATAAGCAAAAAATGTAATAAGTTTATAATTGGAGACTGGAGATATTTTACATAAAAAAACTTTATGAGCAACAAAATTGATGAAAGAACACTATTTTACAAGAGTAAATAATAATCAATACAGTTATGCAATAATTTCTACTAATTAGTTTAAACTCTTGATCTACAAAGAACAGATGGGAAAATCTATTTCAAATAAATCATATTTCTTTTACTTTCTACATGTAACTAGTGCATAAGAAAACATAATTGGCATATCTTTATTTTAAAGCAAGTTATAAGAATGGTTAGTGAATGTGAAGAAAGTATTAGTTCATGGAATCATTGAAAAACGTTTATATATTTATTATGAATTTATTATTTTAGCAAATGAAAATATAATACATAATATAGAATATTTTATTTATTAAAAATAATATATATATATATATATGTATGTATATATATATATATATATATATATATATATATATATATATATATATATATATATATATATATATATATATATATATATATATATATATATAAACTATGTACGAAAAATAGAATGCCATATTTGATTAATAGAGAAAACAATCTGAAAATGATGCAGCCATATATTTTTTTAAAAAAGGTTATTTTAGATATACAAACTGGATTCAGAGAAGATATATAAACTTGAAACTACTTTTAATATATGGTGGTTAAATAATGTATTATAGCAAATAAATAAAAAATATTTGATTTGTTAAATGTAGGTGATTCATTGTTTCAGAGTGTTGAATTGTAGTTAAAAAAGTATTTAATTAACTGAAATCATGTGGCACTGAGATTAAATTGCACTGCTTTATTTTATAAAAAAATGTTTAACCTTTACTTTGTCATAATAAGAAATATTAGCTTCAATAAAGCCAAATATTGATTGAGCATTAATATGGAAAACCTCACATTCGTTATATACATATATTGATGAAACTAAACATAAAGCTGAAAATAAAAAAAATAAAGAAAATGTTATGTTTTATTTAAAAAGATAAAACAAATATATACAGTAATATAAGATTAAAAGGAGACATTTGCAATTTAAAATTTGAAAAACTGTCTATAAAATGAACAAAACATACAGAAACTTTTAACCAAATATATTTTTTTAAGTCTTTAAAAATTTGTATATCAGTCATGACACTAATCGATATTAAAGATACCAAAATTATTTTTCATATAGTTTTATATGACAACTAATAAAAAATACTACAAAAATTGTATAATTTATAGATTGTTTTTATAGAATAAATTAAAATTTTTTTTTTATTATTGTTCGGGGCAGTATTTTTAAATTGATATATAAATATTGAAATGATATAATTAATTCACAAGCTTACATTCACCTATTTTTTCATAAAAAGCAGATGGAAAAAGGTGTGATGCAGCAAAAAGTATCTACTCTTTAAAAATAAGCTAGTCAAAGCTATAATAGAGGAATTAATGTTATTTAAATATAATAGTAAAAACATTCAATTTAAAAAACCCAACGGCTTCCTACATTAATAAATATGCATTTTTGTTGCGTATATGTATATATGTATGTGTAAATAATATCTGCTATTTATTTGTGAATAAATAATATATATGTTAATTCTAATATTTTTTACGGATAAATGATGATTTCATATTATTATTATTTTCGGGATATATAAATAAAATAAATAAAATATCCGTTAATTAAAAACAATATTGTAATTATAATTGAAATAATATTTTTAACGGTTTACAAACAATTACAAACAATCTTTAAATCCGCAGAAGTACTTCTGCGGATTTAAAGATTGTTTGTAATTGGTTGTAAACCGTTAAAAATATTATTTCAATATATATATATATATATTGTAAAGATTATTAAAAATATAATTAGATATTTTTTTAATATTGTCTAAGATAATTTCTAAACTGCGTATTTTAAATTTTAATAAAGACTTATTATAACAAAAATTATAAATAAAAATATTCTTTAAATTTAATAAATAAAATTAGTGTTACTAATAATAGTGACCGAAATAGATTTTTAAAATTATAAGGCAATAGGTATTTTTAAGTAATGTTTTACACAGAATCAAATACACACACAATATATTGTCACAACACCTTACAGTATAACTATTTGAAGTACAGTGTAAGCGGAAAAATTATTCTGATTAAATAATTATATACTAATATAGCTTGATTGATCGAAATACTTAATTTGAAATCGAAAGCTAAAATTATTTTATATTTATATGTCTCCTCTTTTTTTTCTCATCTTTCTTCCTCTTTTTCAAAATAGGACCACAAAATTCTTTTACCAGTGTTGTTTTTATTATTATTTTTTTTTTTTAAAGCAAACAAACATTCAAACATTTTTCATGGTTTATATTACTTAATATAATCAATTTTAAAATCTTACTTTCATTTTCTCAGTCAAACAGTGAGATTAATATTTTACGTTTCAAGTAACTTAAATTATTTTACGATTACAATCTTTTTTTGTGATTGAACGCTTTGTTTATGTTTGATTTTTAAAAGATATTATTACAAATGAACTTAAAAAATTTTGTTGAAGGATTTAAAATTATATATATATATTGAGATAATAATCCCACTATTTCAATAACATTATAATAATCCCATGATGACCTTTTCTTATGCGTGTTCTAGCTGTTAAAACAAGCAAAATCTTCCATACAGTAGTGCCACTCAGTGTAATCCAGAGCAATCATTGGAAGAAAGAAGGTGTGTGCTGGCAGGATTGGTATTAAAATTTCTAAACATGACATTATCATTTTTTATGCTTTCTCAAGCTTGTAAAACACACAAATCTCTCCATATTGTAGAACCACTGACTAATCAATATTTGCTGAAGGGTTGCTTTAGATTCTAAGATCTAGGTGAAGTGCTCTCAGAATGAAGACTCCCTATTGATGAAAGCCCAAAGCTAGAACCTAGTCTGATGATATTGGATGGGTAGCAACTAGATAGGGATTTTGTGCACAAGGTTTCCTGCACCGGTTGAATACTCTGACTTGCACTGAGTGGCACTACTGTATGGTGAGGTTTCCCTGTTTTAACAGCTTGAGAAAGCATAAGAAATGGTGTCCATATGATGTTTAGTGGTTTAATACCATTCTTGCCTAATAGGAGAGTGGTGGTTATGTTTATTGAATAAACAGACACTAAATGTATGGGTCCTGAACTGAGTTAAGACCTTTCTGTCCATATAAGCTTTTATAAGGTAATGAGCTTGGGAGAAAATATTATGTTTTCAATTTTAGACTCATAGTTTTGTAGTTAAGTAGTGGTAAAAGGTAACTGCTGGAGAATTGCATTTGATCTTAAGATCTAGGTGCAGGGTGCTCAGATCCAAGGCTGCTCACTGATGAAAGCCACAAGCTACAAACTAGTCTGGAGATATTGGATGAGTAGGTACTAGATATGATTTTATGCAGAAACTTTGTTGCATCCATTGATTACTCTGGCTTTCACTGACTGACACTACTGTATGGAGAGTTTTGCCTGTTTAACATTATAATAACCCAACTTAGTTAAAAAAAAACACAGAAATTTTATTTCAATTTTAGGATATCTATAAGTTTAATGTTTCCATGGGTTAAACATGACAATTACAGATAAGACCTGATAAAACATGTTGGTAAATTATAAAAATTGTTGCCAAATTTAATATATAAAAACATTAATTAAATATTTTAGATTATTAATCCAATATTACACTGGGATATAATTTATAGTTGAATATCTTGTAATAACATAAATAAATCATTCGTAACTTAGCGATAATTTCAGAGAATGTATTTAGTTTAAAGTACGTATAGACAAACTTTTAAATGTGCTTGTCTGTATTTGTTTGTATGCATAACAGTGATATAAAATTTGTTTTCAGAATGTAAAAATATATTTGAAAAAAGCCTTAGAGATAACAAATTAGCATATAATATATTTTAATATATATGTTAAAACCTACATTTTTTTTCATATATTCTTAATATGTATAAATAAAAATGTCCCAAAATCACTTTAAACTGAACAAATGCATATCATTTGATCAAATCTTTTATGTGACTTTATTATTTGTCCAATATTTACCCATATTAGACATCAATTTATATATGCATCAACCTTTCTGATCTAAAAACATTGAAAGTAACCCTTTCAGATAATTATATTAATGATTATTACTACTTGTTTATTAAACTAAAGAAGATATAACAAATTTATGACATTGGAAGTTTAGATGTCATAAATTTGTTATTCAATGAATTAAATAGTTTAGAAGGTTTAAAATGGAGTAAATCTTTTGAAGAAAAAATATCAATTCAATATTTAGATATTAAAGTTACTTGTAATAAAAATAAATTAGATTATTGTATGTTAATAAAAGATATTGAAAAAAAGAGAATATATTCCTTGGTATTCAAATGTGCCGATGGTACGTAAATTATCCGGTTTAAAATCATTTTTATTTAGGAATAATAACTTATGTAAATATAGTTCTGATAAAATAAGTAACATAAATGTATTAACTATGGATTTGTTAAATATTGGATATGATCATAAATATAATTTATAATATCATTACTAATTTTAATAATAACAGTAATATTTTAAGTGCTATAGATATTGATAAAATAAAATATACTTGGATATCAATACCATTTATTTGTAATGAACAAGTGAAATTTATAAAACAGATATATAAAAATACTACTCCTAATTTAAATAGATTAATAAATAATTCAAAAAATATATGTAGTATTTTAAATCAATGTTGGGCAATATAAAAATGGATGTGTGTTTGTGGAAAGGCATATATAGGTGAATCTCGATATACATTGGAGAAAAGATAAAAGGAGAATTTATTATTATATAAACGAGTACAAAAATCAAGACAAGAAAATGTTAGAAATGATGACGTATCATTGTCAGTATTTTTTGATCATAATGTAACATGTAATTATGTTTTTGATTTTAATAAACTTAAGACTTTGTGTATTTAATAATAAACACAAAATTTAAGAATCTATGTTAATAAAAAGTGAAAAGCAATATTTGATAAATAGACAGGTGACCAATAAAAAAATTAATGAATTGTGGGAAAATTGATGTATGACGTATTTCTTTTTGTTTACATTTGTAACAGTTTTTTGTAATACAATTTGAATCTAGTTGATAACAACTACATAGATAGTTGAAAATACTTCTATTAAATTGGGTATATATTTGTTTTTTAAAATATTTTTTTATTGTATTGTTTTGATAATATATATATATATATATATATATATATATATATATATATATATATATATATATATATATATATATATATATATATATATATATATGAAAATTATATATTTAGATCCAAGTTTAGATATGAAGAGTTTTGGAATTGTAATGAAAGATAGTCAGAGATTTAAAATGATAAACTGTATATGCATTGATTATCAGTCACATTCTTGTTTTTCCAATGATATTGTTAAACACAAAGTATGTTTTATTATATAAAGGAGAAAAACTAAAATAAAATAATGTATCCTAGTTTATTAGGAATTTTGTTTGTTTAATGAATAACAAGTAATAAAAAGCCTTGCTATGTTTGTGTTGTTCTGTAAAAGTCATTGCAAATTATTTGGTCACTTTAATTTTTCTTTTTAGTTTATAAATATATATGGTAATGTGTAAAATGTTGGTCTCTTTCTCTTAATAATGTTGATTTCAAATTCTAGATGAATAGTGATAGTCATGAAGACAAATCTTACACCATTCAAAGAAAATAAAAAGGTCTATGTATTAGTATATATTTCATTAATGGGAATATTAAATACTAAAAAGTAATGCTATTTTTAAATTAAGTTGCTAAGAAATGTGTGTGTGTCAATTCAAATAAATTTGTTTTGTAAGATAATTCAGACAATAATTAGAAAAGCTTTTTTTTTTTTTCAAATATAATACTTTTAATTCTGAACTGCAATATTAATTAAACAGAAAAGTATCATAGAGACATTATGTTATATCATGAATTATTTTGTTTTAGAGAAGATATTGGTCAGTTAACAAGTTGGCAGTGACTAGGCAAAGTAGAGAATTTTAGCACAAAGCCAGATTCTCACTCCTTGAAGGATATACAATCTATTCAATATTAAAGCATAATGAGGTTGTATAAAATTATTTCTCTTGTGTGTATCACGGTTACCTGGCTCTGCTTAATATCAGCTCTTTCATGTTATTTGTTTTTCCTAACATGTGCTAAAACTATCAAAGTCTATCTAATTGTTCTTCCATGTCAATTTGAAATAACATAATGAAGGCCTTGCTAGACTGGACAACACATCTTTTACTGCTCACCAATGTATTGTTTGGAAAATAAAACTGCATATTTAAAAAAAAAACATCTTGGGGAGAAATATACCACAAGAAACATATATTTTAAGCAAAAATTCTGTAATAAATATATCAAGAAGAATACTGCCAAATTCCAAAAGAAGATTCTAATATCACTTACACTGAAATAACATAATGGATGTTATGAGATCTATAAATATGTATAAATATAAAACTACCACAAGATCTATGATAAAGGATTTAGATACATTTATTATATGATTGTCATTAATATTTGTTCTTATTTTTCTTGGAGACAATTTATCTTAGCCATATCATATTAAATTAACATTGTTTTAGAAATTAATCTATTAAATTATTAATTAGTATTTTAATTTACTTTCCACATTTACATTCATTTGTCTATAATATTTTTTATGTGTACACTTGTCTCAAGAAAAAAATATTATTCAATGTAATTAAGCATTTTCACTTATTAGTGCTGCTATTGCTAGTGCTAATATTATTACTACTTTTATGATGATGATGATGATGTTAGTTTATTTATACTAGATGATAAATAAATTTTAGCATTAAGGTAATCAAAACATTTCGTTTTGTGTTATTCTGGTTCTTTGTCTCATTCCATTAATTGGTTTTGCATTCAAGCATCAGCATTATCTGGACTGTAAATGAATATATTCTCCAAATTGTGGTTTTGCAAGAACATTAACAGAAATAGTATCAGGATTGCACAGCTGAGATTTGTACTAATTGTAATTATTAGAGTCAATTTAGAGATAGAAAATGGCATTTCAAGGCTCTGGTCATTGATATGAGTTTTTAATTTAAACTATCAGTGTAGAATAATTTTGGGATTAACCATAGAAAAGTAGTCAGAAACTAATGATGATAAGGAAGTCTAAATTGTATTTAAATTGAGTGCATAGACGGAATGATAGATTGAATAAACTGTCACTTGATCGTTATAATCAATCCTCAATGTGACCATTTTTAAAATAGCAATAATTGAAATTGTAGTTAATGTTGGTACTTGTTTTGTCATATATGGCTCATTAACAAAAAGTTATAGATACATCTCATTATAATATATACTTCAAATTCTGTTCAATATTTATATATACATACCCATACACACTATAAACTTCTATTAAGGAAAGCAGCCATGCTATACTGGCTATAGCTTATATTTATTTTTAAAAATTGACATTTTGAATATTGTACTTTCTTCCAATGTGTTGCCTTTCTTATATATTATTTTATCGTATTTTGCCTACTTTTCTGGAATATTTACCTTAGTGCGTTTTAATAATGAAGATCCATGGTGGATATGTTGAAAGAATTATAAGAAGTAACTATAAAATGCTATTATCGATAGCAGTCTTACCGTAGTAGCTATTATTCATTTTATATAATGATCTTTTAAATATAGAGACATATAGAGTGTTATACATTTATAGCCTGAGGTAAGAATGGTTATCTTCCCTTATTTAACTTATTTATATATGTGGCCGCGTTATTGAAAATTGGATATATTTTTTTTTGCTTACTTTAAAATGAAGTTATTTTATAAACATATATTTGAATTTATATACTAATGATTTTGCGAAAATTTAGAAAATTACATTTGAAGCTCTTAAACTTTAAATTTATCTTGTTTCAACTAATTGTTTGTGAGTTAAAGCTTTGACAGTTTATTTAGTTCTGTTACAAACTTAAAGAATTTTAGTCCATACAACACTAAATCAATTAAACATTTTCGTGACAAGAATAATACAAATAGTAAAAAAAAAAAAAAAAGAATATTTATGCTAGTGTTTGATTTATTGTTTATAAAATGAAAAATAATGATGAGGGTTTTTTTTAACCTTTTGAATTATACATTCAGTTTTTTATTTATATTACTGATGTACGAGCGGCTTCTCTCGAATTAGTAGAATAAAATAATAAACGAAAATATAACGCAATATATTAATATTTCCGAAGTTTCTATATTTACTATAATTTAAATGAAATAGTAATAGCTTTTGACGTTCAATTATAATACTGAATATAATCACTTTAGTTTAAAGATATTTCTAATTAGTTTACAACTATTAAGAATATACTTTGATATATATATAATTTATCCAAGACATGTCAAAGCACAACTAAAATATATAATAAAGTTGATTAATTATACATAAAAATAATCATTACACATAATAATCATTACTACTTAGCACTAAATCATAGGATTTCGCGTTGTACATTTATGAGTTAGACCCAGTGAGTTAATTGGGAAGATATTTAAAGCTTCATGCTTTCAAACCTAAATGCTTATGACTGGCTTAGATATATAGAAAGAAAAGTTGAGGGAAGGGTGGCTGCCCTTTTCTCGTAAAATCTTTGTTGTGTGTTTAGGTTTGATGTCATTTTAGAAGGCTATCCTTGACATCTGATTGGCTGTCAGTTATGTATTGTAACGGGCGCTAGAGATTTAGCAGTATCTCGATTTATTTCAGTTTTCAACTTTCGGGCGCTTCGCAAATTAAAATATTATTTATATAATAATCATTTGTAATAATAATTAGTTTCATGGAATTTGTTCATGGCATTGTATTTAGAAGTTATAATATATTTAAATATCCATATTTTTTTCCAGTGTTTTGTTATTGCTAATTGTTATTGTCTTGATCAGAATCATGCATTTTAATTTGAATAATTGTATAAAATATACATCTATGTATGGTAATTAACATCAAAACATACAATTTCTGGCATTTTATTTGTAATTTCTTTAAAATATATGCATTTTTTAATATATTTTTTATATATTTTGAATAGAAACATGCACTTCTAATTTAACCAATAAATATCATGTTGAATATGGGGAGGAGAGGAATAGACTGATTTCATCTTTGGGATCATCTGATGTCCTTATTTCTGATAAATTATTGTAAAATGAAAAGATAATTTTTGGTTTTCTTGACATAGGTTTTCAACTATTTCTTCATTTCATGCTTTGAGTTTTACTAATAAATATTATTACTATTAATGACAATAACTTCTAATATAAAAATGAATGAATTGTGTAGGAAAATTGATTTATGATGTAATCATTTTTGTATACATTTATAATGATTTTTATAAGAAAATTTAAATATAGTTGATAAAGACAACTTAGATTGTTGAAAGTAATTCTATTTAAATTATAGTTGATATTTTTTAAAAAAAAATACTGGATTAATTATTATAAATATGTGACTTTTTTTTCACATTAAATAGTGAAGCTATAAATTTTACAACTAATTTATAATAGATTTGCTTAGCGCTTTCGAGATTTTTTGTATTTTTTGTTGAATTATATATATATATTCATTATAATTGGCAGATATTAAGTGATAATTTACATAAATGTAATTATATAATTGAATATTTATAAATACAATATATATATATATATATATATATATATAACAAGTCATAAATTTCGTAACTTGTTTTTAACCTTGTATTTAATGAACACTAGATGGAGCTTGCCAATAGCTCTAAACAAGCTTTATTTTATAAGTGCCAAAAGAGAAAAAAACTCTCTATATATATATGATGCACATTTTACAATGATATTGATTTATATTATTACATTTATTACTATTAGTAATTAAAATGTGGCATATAAAATTACTAGATGTATTTACATCAATTTTTTAAAAATTATTTGTGATCTGATCTTTTTCTTTATTACTTATTTGTTAGTGTATTTTTTATCATTTAAATTGTAAAACATATTTTATATATAATTTTATTTTGATATTTAAAGATCAATAACTATTATAATAATGGTATTGAATAAGCAGAGTGTGAAAGGTCAAGCTAAACAATAAAGAAATACTATAGCAACAAGAATTGATAATCACCAATAAAGAAAAGAAAGCAAAAACATTACTGTTGTTTCCACTCCACAATATTTTTTGCATAAATACAATATTTTTTGAATTTAAAACATCATTAGAATGGCAGTCTGAAAGAATAATTTTAAGATTTATAGTTTAAATCCTTTTTGTTGTGTTCTATTTCATTATAACATCTATTTGAAATTACAAAAAATATTGTCAAGCAAGTATTTGGGAATAGAAAACTAATTGAATGAATTCAGATGCAGGAATCCAAAATAAACTTTAGCTAAATCATCAAATTGAAACCATCATTTTAATTGATCACTCATAACTTAACTTGGGCAGCAATAATAATAATAATAATAATAATAATAATAATAATAATAATAATAATAATAATAATAATAATAATAATAATAATAATAATAATAATAATAATAATAATAATAATAATAATAATAATAATAATAATAATAATAATAATAATAATAATAATAATAATAATAATAATAATAATAATAATAATAATAATAATAATAATAATAATAATAATAATAATAATAAAAACGTTACTAATTAATAATCTATAAAACTAAAAGGCTCATCAATTGACATGTCTGTTAATTTTAATTACTTTGCTTGTTATCTTAAACCACATCAGAATGTATAAAAACACATTTAATAGTTACTGAATAGTAAGAAGATTAAATGGTTAATAAATTTGATCATTTTTGTTATTATTTATTTTCTTTTTATAAGGTTGATTGTAAAATTAAATATTGTGTAAGTAAACTAGTTTGAAGTTTAATCAGTCTGTATGACTACAAACATGTTAATTTTCATGAAGTATTAAAGTTTTATATTTATTGTAATGCATATATGAAATAATAGTCATGGATAATATGAGTAAATTTTTATTAATATTTGAATTTATTCATATCAACAATAAAAATGTTAGAAGTCACTTATTATTAAATACATATATGTGAAATATTGGTATCATAATTATAAATTAAATATTCAAGTTGATATCTAGTCCAAAGTTAAAGACCTTTGAAGAAGTAAGGTATGGGATATTTCTGCTTAATAAATTTGATTCCCTTATTACAAGTTATGAACCTTATATGTAATCATAATTGTAAATAAAAGTTTATAGTAATCTCATTCTAAAATATGACATTTTATTTTTGTCCGTATGTAAAAAGATATTATTTTAAAATGTCCCCTTATTAAGGAGCATCGTGTTAAACTTAAAATAGTAGTAGTTGTTTTTAATTTAATAAAAAAAAAATGTTTGCTATGTTTAAAATATTCAGTAATTCAAATCCCGTTTTTATTTTATTTTTTTAAAAAAATCCTATAAATAGTCAATGTAGACAATAAATAGCAAAGATTCTCTAACAGAATAAATGTAATACTTTAATTAATTTCCTTAATATTTTTTGAAAGCAGAAACAGGAGAAAATAATTTTCCGTGGATGTGATTACTTGTTTATATCATTAAAAAACTGTGAATATATATATATATATATGCACTACAATAAAACTAATGAGTCTATTTTAGGATTAACTTTAAATACTAATGAGGGATTAATTAAACAAGCAAAATATTTTAGTCTCCCCAAAAATAACTAAAATTGGCAACTAAAATAAATTTAAAAATGATAAATGTCAGTTTTTTGTTTTTTTTATAAAGATCTAAATTCATATGTCTATGTGATTACAAATATTAAATTTTAATCAAATACATGATTATTTATCTGTATGAAATATATTGAATAAATATTGCATTTAACCTTTTCCTACCACTGAACATGACATTGCATCAACACTTATGGTAAGTAATGTTCTTTTATCTTTTACATTCTCTCTCTTCATATGCCAGTTTTGCATTTCTTTGTTACAAAAATTGGAGCTAAAATAATAGACAATGTTTAATTTAAAAAAATCAAATCTTAAGATGTGAGTTAAACAGTCATGCATATTTAAAAATGTGGCCAACATATTTATATTTTTTTTTAGATTTCAAAAAAGGAAACATATATTATATAATTTGTTATGTATTTATGATGGTTGTTGTAATGTATGTATAAAATATTTATGTTTTAATAAGAATAATGTGATTAGATTCATAATTTATTTGAAAATATTATATTTTTTGCAAAAGAAAAATAAATCAATAATATACCACTGTAAATATTAACTACATGAAAAGAATCCTTTTATATTCATAGAAGCTGGTGAGTTTTTGTCATTTATAAAAATCATAAATATTATATTAAAGTTTAAATAAAATTTAATTAGCTTTATATAGTATGAAAAATAATTTATTATGGCATTAAAGATTAAGTTCAAATAATTATTATTTTTGTTTAATATTTTTAGAGTATATCATCATCATCAACAACCATTATTAATCCACTGCAGGATGAAGGTCTCTCCAAGTTCAATCCATCTTTTCCTATCTTTAGATTCTCTTCTCCACATCACCCCTGCACACTTTCTTATTCCATCCATCCATCTCACATGTGGTCTTCTTCTGGGTCTTTTACAATCTCTTGGAATCCAGTTCAAAATGTCAATTGTCCATCTACTATCATCTCTTCTAACAATATGTCCAGCCCAACTCCACTTCAGTCTTTTAAACCAAATAGCAGATAGCATCCATTTCAAAAGTAACTTTACTAAAATAAAACTAACTTTTGGCATGATTAAATTTAGATCTATAAAGCTATTTTTAAAAATGTTTATAAGAGTTTATGTATTAAAACACATACTCATTTATATTTAAAATAGGTCACTAATTTTTTTTATATAGAATTGATTTTTAAAATAGTTTTCTTTCACCACTTGTTTTTAAATCAATATGAATAAAAACAAGGAAACTTGTTAATTACATTCCAATCACTTTTATTTTAATAATTTCTAAGTCATTCTAAAAACAGAGATTTGATTTTGTGTTGTTGTTTTTGTTTAAAATAATCCCTGCTCAGAAGTCCTAATTAGTTTGAGCAGGAGATTGAGATTTACCCTGCCCTAAGGAGTAGAATTCAAAAACCAAGAAAAGATTGTGTGGAAAGGTTGCATGGGTATTAATAACCCTGCAAATTTTGGGACAATAGTTTTAAATTATTCTTGACTAACATGCTACCAAAGTGAGATTCAGTATTTATTTTCACATTTTGATTATGCTGTTGGTCATCAGACATTTAATATCTCTTAAAAATTTGGAGTTGTTAAAAGATTTTGGTTTCCTTCACAAGATGTCAAAATATACTATGGGACATTTTATAACCAACAATATGCATTGCTAACTAAACCAAGACAGACACATTTTTGCCAGCTGTTCTTCAATCATGCTGTAAAAGTCTAAAATAAACCAGATCCCCAATGCCTCTACACTTGCTGCTATAAAAAAAAATGGAGCACCTGAAATATGAACTTAAATAAAAGTGTGCACTCCTTGAAACTAGGCGAATGTTGTTTTACTGTATGGTAAATGTTTTCTTTTATTCTTTCCAGGGTAAATTATTTTATTTAAATTTCCACTCAATCTAAAAATAAATCTGTAGTCTTAATAATTATTTAACTTCCATATTTATTCACTGTATTTTCTTTTTCACTGTATTAATAATGTGTCTTGGAATCTTAGTTTTGAGATTCCAAGTTTGGTTTTCAATTTTATTTATTGGAGAGTGTCTAGTGAGTTTATATTTTTATATGTTTAATATATCTCTATTTATATGCCTAACTTTTCTAAATGCTTTAGCCCAGTCTTGAGTAATTTTAATTTGTTCACCTGTATTTATTTTATTGTCCAATAACTGATTTTAAATACTGTGTTTATGCTTTTGTAAACTGCAAAATCTTTTTGACTGGCAGTTATCATGTTTATTGTTCTGGTTTTTCATAGTTGGAGATTTTTGTCCCCTTCTTTCTAGATTACCTAAGGTCATAATCATATTTTCCTCTTGTCTTGTTTGAAATCAACCATGTTTGCTTTAAATGTAGTATAACATGTAGCAGTCCTACAGTATTATTACCTCATTAATGCATATGCTAGTGTGTGCTTATCCATGCTGGTTTCATTGATTTCTACAGAGACCACACATTTGTGTTTGTCTCACAAATAGGAAAGTGGTATTGCTGTTATTTTTTAATTTTATAAATCTCCCAGCAGGAGAGATAGATCTTAATACCCTTTGTAAATTATAGTGAAAGAAAGTTTCCTGTTGCTAAAGTATTTA